>CM054141.1:49271515-49336515 GCA_028751875.1 Rapana venosa | reverse complement strand
ACACCCTGAATGAAGGACGGTGTTCTGCGGCCAGCTCACTGGACAGGAAGGTTGTCGTAGTGGGTGAAAGAGCGCAGTACATGATGTGAGGGAATCTGTAGTCGTGGGCAAAAAGACTCCAGCTATTGAAAGACATAAGAAGCCGCAAGATGGAGAGACAGCAAAAACCAGGCCGTCATCAACCCGGTGTCCAGTGTTGCCTGCATCAACTGTGGCAGAGACTGCCATGCAGGGATTAGTTCTGTCTGCTGAGCCACTGCAGACTTTGCTCCAAACAAGACTGATGTGGCCAAAGAAGGTGCAGCCATTGGCTCCCGAGAGAGAAGGAGCCGCCTACTACTACTACTACTACTACTGCTGCTGCTGCTGCTGCTGCTGCTGCTACTGCTGCTGCTGCTGCTGCTACTGCTACTACTGCTACTCCTCCCCCTATTCCTGCTGCTGCTGCTGCTTCTTCTACGACTACGACGACTACTACTACTACTACTACTACTACTACTACTACTACTACTACTACTACTACTACTACTACTACTACTACTACTGTTGCTGCTGCTGCTGTTGTTGATGTTCACACTCGGACTTCCCGTACTAAACGAATGATCAACAGACTCATTTGACTGATTTAATTGACGTATCTACTGAATGATTCACGAATTGACAGACTCACTGACTGACTAGCTAACTGACCGACTATCATGACCCATCAGATACAATTTGATTGAACACACCAGATGATCGATCTCTGGATGCACCGACAATGTGTGCAGCGAGCTGAAGGTAGTGCACCGACGCGTGCTGAGACAAGCGCGCGCGCTGAAAGCACGCGCCGCCAGGGCAGACGAGGACGAATTCGGGGACGCGACGCGTGAGTTCCAGGACCTGGTTCGCCGCGCGGTCGCGCGACGCCGCTCGAGACGCGGGTCCGTCTCCGACATGGATTTTTCCAAATTCCACGATATGACGTCACATCTCTTGACGTCACCCAGGATGGACGACAGCTTGCGAGTTGCGTCACCAAGTCGTCGCCGATCCATCTCGAACCGCCTGACGCCGTCACCGTCGCTGTCGCGGAGGTCAAGCGGCGCCTCGGAGACGTTGACGGCGATGATGTCTCTGGATGGGAATCGCCTGAGCACCAAATCAAGATCAGGATCGTTTACGGAATCTGTTGAATTGTCGTGAGCGTGTGTTTTGGGGGAAAGGGGTAGGGGGGGGGGGAGAGGGGATGTGTGTGTGTGTGTGTGTGTGTGTGTGTGTGTGTGTGTGAGAGAGAGAGAGAGAGAGAGAGAGAGAGAGAGAGAGAGAGAATGGTAACTATGGATTGGAGAAGAGAGAGAGAGGGGAAGAGATTCCACGATCATTTTTAGGTAGTATGCTCCTGTTTTTATCATTTCCTCTACAATATCAAGTACATTGTTTCATCGATTATTCAAAGGCATTTGACAGAGTGAAACTTGCAGGATGATAACAGTACTTGGAAAAAACCAGTCATTGCCGGTAAAGACATCAAAATTATCGAAATGCACTGGAACCAGAAGACAGACATAAAAGAGTGAATGATCAATTATCAGAATTTGCTGAAATCAAGAGGAGTGGGACAGGGATGTGTCGTGTCGCCTTCTTTGTTGTACATCAAATTGTATACCGCATACATCTTCAGAAAATCAAACAAAAACAGGCACTGTGATCAGCGGATAAAGAAAAAACAACATTCAGTATGCAAATGACACAGCCCTAATGACAGAAAACAATGAAGGCCTACAGGAAATAGTGGACACTGTCAAAGAAGAAAGAGACAAAAGTGGACTAAACATGTATGATGTCAAAACAAAGCTTATTCTCACTGGTAGAAAAACAATGATAAAAAGCAAAACATACAAGTAGGCGGCAAAACACTAAAACAAACCCAGCATTAGAGTATATTGGTCAATTGGAAGGCAGAGATGATAAGGTAAAAGGTAAAGGTGTCCCATAACCTATATTAAGGTCGTAGGGGAGCGAGGCGTCAGAGACCTCACTTCTCTAGTGCCAGCGTATTGAGGGCGGCGCCCATCTCCTCTCCCTCGCTGCTTTACCTTCCCTGACCCTAAAGAGGCCAGGTACCCATTTACAGCTGGGTGAACTGGGGGAACTGTACTGAAGCCAAGGCGCGAAAACGGTCACCCATCCAATTGGTAACCATGCTCGACGCTGCTTAACTTGACTGGGGGAAAGCGAGTGCTCCGACCACTGAACTATCCCGTCCCCTGAGATGATAAAGAGACCACAAAAAGAATAGCCTAAGCTATACTTACTTCTTTAAAGATGAAAAACATTTTGGCATCAAGACAAAATAAATTAATATTGACTCTAAGATCCCCGAAGCCGGTATGGGGCTGCTTTAATGGCGGATAAACGGTTGCACACACAAAACCTCACCACTGAGGAACGTTGGAGCTCTAGCTGAGGAACGAAAAGAAAATTTACTCTAAGAATAAGATGAATGAAAAGCTGCAAATTCTAATTGTTCTCTACGGGGCTGAACATGGACAGTCTACAATGGACAGATGATGCGAAAGACTGAAAAGGCAGTAGGCTAGCTGAGTGCATGCGACTGGCCCAAGTCAGGCTGACTTGGAGATCCATGACACGTCAACCCAGGTTTGGGACAGCATCTAACCCAATCCATTCCAATCAAGTGGAATTGGTGAATCTTTGTTTTCACTGATTTGGCACAGCTTGTTGCAGGGAAGATTTTGTAACCTTTTGTACTATATTTTGAGTGGATGCAAGAATAGTATTTGAATAGTGTGTGTGTGTGTGTGTGTGTGTGTGTGTGTGCGCGCGCGTGTGCGTGCGTGCGTGCGTGCGTGGTGTGTGTGTGTGTTGTGTGTGTGTGTGTGTGTGTGTGTACTTAAACAGATAGGGCTAGTATAAAGCGGGATAACTTTTTATGCTTCTTCACTGCGCAGATAACAGATTATCTTATCTTAATATTGATAAAGCATTGTGCTCTGTTCTATGAAAATATTCTGAAAAAAACTGTTTTATGTTGAACATATTCATAAGCCTTTCTTGCTATGTGCTTAGTTTGTTTTGCTATCACAAAGTGTTGGTATTGTACATTCTGTTATTGCTTTTCTTATTTTCATTGTGCTTGTATTTTTTGGTTATTAGTGGGGTTGGCACTGATGCTTTTTAAACTTTTCTATAATCAAGTGATATATATATACATATATATATATATATACATAATTATATATATATATATATATACATATATATATATATATAATATATATATATATATGCATAATCCAGGGAGAATGAAGTGGATCGAATTGTGTGTATGTATGGTGTGTGTGTATATGTGTGTGGTGTGTGTGTGCACATGGGAGCGCCTGGGTGCGTAAATTTATGCACACATGCAGCTATTTCTTGTTGTGCTGAACTTACCCATGTACTGACATATGCACTTATGTTTTGCGTTTTTGTTTGTTGTACATAGCAATGTATATCACAATGTGTTTCAAAACCGAATAAAGGCAGTTACTTGATTTTCTGTGGTGCCTGCTTTATCTTACGACTGGAAAAATGTAGGGAAATGCCTCATCAGCCACATTACTATGCAAGAGAAGTTGGAATGTGTGTGGAAGTTAGAATTCAATCCCAATTACACAATTGTGCACAAACCTACACCCACGTCTGTGTGCGAGCACAGGTGGTCACAAGACTCAAGAATCAATTCCTTTCACACCTTTTGGACTTTGAAGGATCACAAACAGAACAAACACAACAGAAATGCCAACACAGTTATATAAATGCCAACATGAACGGAAAACCAAATGTTCAGCGAAGTTCATGAAGTGAGTTACAAAAACATACATACATACATACATACATACATACATACATACATACATACATACATACATACATACATACATACATACATACATACAGACAGACAGACAGACAGACAGACAGACAGACAGACGCACGCACGTAGGAACACACACATCCATCCATCCATCCATCCATCCATCCATCCATCCATCCATCCATCCATCCATCCATCCATCCATCCATCCATAGACACATACATACATACATACATACATACATACATACATACATACATACATGATAAGGTAAAAATGAACAACAAATTTATATGTCCGGTCTTTATCTTCGAATCAAAGAGAAGAAAAACCACAATAACATTATCAAAAGAAGAAACAAGAACAAAACAAAAACAAGCATCCAAATTCGAGTGAACTGGCTTGTTTGCCCCGTATTTATCTCCCCCCTCCCTCTATGCATACATATACAAAAGTATGCACAAAATCTCTCTTTTTTTTTATTGAAGCGATGTAAAAACCCAACAAAAGATAAAAGACCATAAAAAATGCAAATAAAAAAGTCATACTTCAATACCGGTGAGCTGATTCTGTTCACCGCCGATCTTTAATTTTTTTCATATTCTTTTCTTTCTCCCTGTGTAAGGATCTATACCACATAATGATTCAAGATCAATGTTCTGGATACTAGATCTGACACTATTCTTATCTGCCTACCGTCTTCAAGACCATCTCTGATCTCTAATCTGATTGGGACAAACTGATAAGAGGAGCCACAGTTGGGTTGCGTTCAGTTTGACCATTATGTGTTGCCTTTCACCAAACGTTCTTACTTCTGAAAAAGTATTTTATAGTCTGTTTGATTTTTGTTGCAATTATGGCAATGATATTTAAGTCAAGTCAATGCTTGCAAACAAACATTTGTTTTTTCAAAACCGTTGGCCTTTAAAGGGAACAAACAAGCAGAAACAACAAAATCTATCAACCCGATTTCTTTTTCACCTTTAAAGCTCTGTTCAACAAAGAAAATAAACTCGTATTAATCTTGGTAAAAATGCCATCAGCCATGTTATAAGTACAAGTGATAAAAATCCCATCTACCCTTTCCTTCATAGTTTGTTACAAACTGTTTCAATATTTATCAGTTCCATTTTGAAGGGTTCATTTTTGTTTTTAGTTGTTTTGGTTTTATTTTGCTCTTCAGATAATTATTTGAAATCAGGGAGTCAAACTAACCACAGAGGAAAATAAAGAAAGACACAACAAACAAATATCCTTACTAAGATCAGATACAACCCCGAAGTCGGAATGAAGCTACCTTAATGGTGGGCAAAAATGGTCGTGTATGCAAAAATCTCACCATTGATGAACCTCGTAGCTGTAACTGAGGAACATGAAAAAAAGATCATGATTATAATATTATGAACTGAACTTTTTCAGCATCGTAACAGTCTTTGTTGGGGGGCAGTTTTGTGTAAAGCACATCTAGTAATCGCAAGCAAACAGAAAAGACTTTTAGTTTTTGACTTACGCTGCGGTTACTGAGCGGAGCTGAGCACAGCCCTGTTGTCTTCGAAATCAGTGCTTGGATCAGAAAGACATCGGTCAGTCTTTGCCTTCCTTTAGTGTTCGGCTGGCTATCTGAGAGGTCAGCCTGGCCATTGGGGCCGTCAGTGTGTCGTGGACAGTTTGTGAGGATGTGGTGGAACCTGTTGCTGTTATGTGTTGGTATGTACAGCCCTTGTTTCGATGTGATAGTGATAGTGAGAACAAAATACATGATGACAACGGCAATGATGAGGAAATAGCAATAGCTCTACTACTACTACTACTACTACTACTGCTGCTGCTGCTGGCTGCTGCTGCTGCTGCTGCTGCTTGCTACTTTTAGTACTACTGCTGCTGCTGCTGCTGCTGCTGCTGCTACTACTACTACTGCTACTACTACCTATGAATAGTAATAACAATAAGGATGATGATGGTTGTCCACATATTCATGTACTTTTTGCAACTCTTACTTTAAAATGTGTTAGACAAGAGAGAAAGAGAAAGAGAGAGAGAGAGAGAGAGAGAGAGAGAGAGAGAGAGAGAGAGAGAGAAGATTATCCTCTCAATTGAAAACAAATAATTATGACAGAACTATCATATCTATTTTGACTTCAGGTAGAACAACAACAAAATAATGAGAGATGTCTCGATGCCATTATTTCAACAGAGGGACGTTATTTCTTAGTAAAACGTTCTCAGGGAGAATTTTTAAATGGTTTCTCAAATAACAAACGGTTTCAATGCTATACAGCACAGTTGACATTATAAGTGAACTAGGTCATGGCCAGTGACCTGGTCAAAGTCACCGTTGTTGGACAGTACGTAATGCCAGTATCAGAAGAGGCACACTGCAAGCATTCTTAGCGTCTCACTTTCATCAATCTTCAAGTCTTATTTTTGGTTTTGCACACACACATACAAAACCGCATACACACGGGAACTAGATGTAAAAAAGCACATGTTGCTTATTCTGTCATCCTCTAAATAAAAGAATAAATACCCCCCCCCCCAAACCACCCCCCCCCAAAAAAAAACCCATCACACACACACACGTCTACCCTCCCGCCGCCCGCACACACACACACACACACACACGCACCACGACGCACGCACGCACGCACCACCAACGCACGCACCACCACACACCACACGCACACACGCACACCACGCACGCACCACGCACACCACACACACACACACACACACCACACACACACACACACACACACACACACACACACCCACCCCGCCCGCGCGCGCCCACACACACACACACACACACACACACACACACACAGAGTATTATTCTTTTAGCTTCCTTTTGGATACCCAAGTATTAAACACAGGGATTCAAAGGGTAGTTCTAAAAAACAACATTAAAGCAACAGTCCATAACCAATACTTAAGATGTAATTTCTTTTATCCCCCGTTATCATCTTTCTATGACAGCAGTGCTAAACCACAGGAAAATGATTTAACTGCTGTAAGTGCAACATACATTACTAACCTGCGACTGATGTTAGCTGTAGCGATAATCGTAATGATGATATGAATG
This sequence comes from Rapana venosa, assembly GCA_028751875.1. Lineage (NCBI taxonomy): Eukaryota > Metazoa > Mollusca > Gastropoda > Neogastropoda > Muricidae > Rapana > Rapana venosa. The sequence continues at coordinate 49,329,570 of CM054141.1, read as the reverse complement.
AGAATAATGACTGTTAAGCTGTGAGGTAACGCTTCAATCATGGCTGGGACTCTTGCAGAGCGCTCATCCAGGGACCAACACTCTGGCTAGTTCAAGTAAAGCCAATAGTTTTAGTGAAACATTCTCAAATGCTGTGATCGAAAGATCACAACATATTTAGACATTAATTTATCTGTGCATTTGTTTATCTGTTCATTCATTTGTTCATTCGTTTTTTTGTGTTGGTGGATTTGTAAATTATTATGTTTATTATTATTAATTTTATTATTAGTTTCTTTGTCAAAATGTAACTCCCTTGTATTACAGTCCGGTGGCCTTACAATTTAAGTCCTGAGTCTTCATTCATTCATTCATTCATTCATTCATTCCCATCTCTCTCCTCCTCACCCCCACTCTCTTCTTCATTATTATTCTTCCATGTCATTCAACTATATCTCTTTTTTTGTTTACGCATTTTCTCATTCTTACGTATTCTTACTTTGTTCCCCATCAATTAATAAAATGTTTCATTCATTCATTCATTCATTCATTCATTCATTCATTCTCTCTCTCTCTCTCTCTCTCTCTCTCTCTCTCTCTCTCTTCCTCTTCTTCATCTTTTCATCTTCATCTCCCCTCCTCCCCCCCTCTCTCTCTCTCTGACACCACCCTTCTCTCTCTCTCTCTGAACACGCCTTCTCTCTCTGAACTCCTCTCTTTCTATGGCTCTTTTCCTTCTTTCTTCCTTTCTTTAATTTCTTCTCCCACCCCCCCCCCCCCCACTTTTCTTTGGTTATGTTTTTTGATATTTTTGGATACAGCGGTGGCATCATCAGCCACAACTCACAGGTCTATGAGACCCGCGGGGCCAGCAAAGAGAGAGGAGGAGGAGAGGGAGGAGGGAGAAGTAGAAGTGACCTTTATCTTGACCCTCACTGCGGCAGCCGGCAGGTGATTGTCCAGCTCTTCGAGTGGACCTGGGTGGACGTGGCCAGAGAGTGTGAAAGCTACCTGGGGGACAACCAGTTCTGTGCCGTGCAGGTGTGTACAGGTGTGTGGTGTGTACAGGTGTGTGGTGTTACAGTTGTGTGGTGTGTACAGGTGCTGGTGCTGTATAGGTGTGTGCAGGTGTGTGTGGTTGTCACAGCTCGTGTGTGTATAGGTGTGTGTGCTGTGCAGGTGTCGTGGTGTCTGCAGTGTCGTCAGGTTTGTTGTGTACAGGTGTGTGGTGTGTACCGGTCGTCGTCCCCTGCGCTACAGTGTGGTGTGTTGTGTACAGGTGTGTGTGTAGTACAGTTTTGATGGTGGTACAGTGCATGTGTGTACAGGTTGTGGTGGGTGTGTCAGGTGTGTGAGGTGGTGGTACAGGGTGTGGGAGTAGAGGTGCTGTGATGTTGACAGGTGTGTGGGGTACATGGTGTGTGGTGTGTGGCTGCAGGTGTGGCCAGGTGTGTGAAAGGTATGGTGGCAAGTGTGTGTTGTGTACAGTGTGTGTTGTGTCAGGTGTGTGTACAGGTGTGTGGTGTGTCAATTGTGTGGTGTGTACAGGTGTGTGGTGTGTACAGGTGTGTGTGTGTGTAAGGTATGTAGCTGTGTACAGGTGTGTGTGTGTGTACAGGTGTGTGTTGTGTGGGTGTACAGGTGTTGCGTGTGCTCAGTTGTGGTTGATGGGATGGAAATGTGGCATGGTTCTTTTTTTTCTCCAGAGAACTGCCGGAAAGAGGGAAGGGTGGACAGGCTAAAGGGGTGGGGGTAGAGGGTAGGGTTATTTAATTATTATGATTATTGTTTTATATCGGGATATGGAATAAGCACTACGTGCTTTTTTACATCCAGTCCGGTGGTATGCGGTTTGTGTAATTATGATTGTCCTCCGGCACACAATGGCCTCTACGAAGCGGATGGTTTAACGTGTGCGCAAGATGTTCTGACGTGCGTTCGCAACGGGCTGTTATGGTCTCCGAGGTTTTGGGGGGTGAGTTGGTGTGTGGCGTGGTGTGTGGTGTTTGTGTGTGTGGGGTGGGTGTGTGGTAGCAGTTGTGATGTGTTGTGTGTGTTAGTATGTGTTGAGGGGCACGTGTGTGTATGTCTGTGTGTGCGTGCATGCGTGCGTGCGTGCGTGCACGGGCGCTGGGAAGATGAAAATGCAAGCAAAAGATCCAGAAATGTATGTCAGATTTCAATGGTTTGTACCCAAACACGATGTTTCTAAATAGATGTTCAAGGCCTTTCACCAGCAAGCTGCTTGACTGTGTTCAAGTATCTGCCACATGGACATAATTATTGACATGGCAGCTTTTTAAGAAAAGTGTCAAAGCTTTTTGTAAGGGTATTTGTTATAAGATGTGGCATGGGAGGCGGAACAGCCGAGTGGTATGAATACCAGGTCCTGGCCCTGACAGTTTTTTGAGTGCGCTGGTTCCAGGAGCCGCTGAACTGTCCATGTGAGGGATTATTTCCCTTGTGTAGATGCAGGGGGCTCTTTCAGTATAAATACTGTTGTTGTTGTTGTTGTTGTTGTCTTCAATTCAAAGTCTGTTCACTCTAAGTGATATTAGACGAGGGATGTGGAAAGTGTAAAGAGTTTAAAGAAGGAAGAGGAATATATATATATATATAGTGTTTGTTCGTATGTGCGTGTGTATTTGAATTTGTAAAAACTATCAATTGTAGCTGGCTTCATGTGAAAGAGTAGAATGATAGAAAGCGCTTTGATTTGTTTGTTGCGCTATATAAATTCCATGTATTATTATTTATTATTATATACTCTCCCCACTTTCTGGAAATTCTGTGTTGAAAAATATCCTTTTCCTCTCACTTCCCTTGTTTATGCCTTTTCCCTTACCTCTAAATCCCCCCCCACCCCCACTCCCCGCCCCCCTCCCCGCCTGTTTCTCTTACTTTTTGACGCAGCCCATTCTTCTGCTTTTTTTACAAGGTAAATCTAATTTTTTTATATGAAAGCTATAATTAGCTGCCCTGAAGATCGGAATGTATGTAGCTGGCTCAGCAGAGACCTTCTGCAAGGTCAAGTCGGGAGTAAAAGGCATGCCATTCTATCAATAATTTTATGGTCTGGCCATTTGAACGCTTTGAAAAATGGGATGTCATCCATTCCCGTAAGTACCTGGATTACTTACATTAATGTCCCAGCCAAATCACGCGCCTAGTTTTCTAGTTTTTTTTAACCTATCCCTCGTTTTGAGTCGACCGTTTATGCCTGAGGTTTTTTCGATGACAAACAATACTCCCAGACATGATTTACTTCTGCTTACATTTTTTTGGCTTCTGCAATCCGGGTATCTTTCAGCATTCATTTTAAATTTTTTTGTTTTGAGCCATTAAAAATCAATTCGACGTAAGATGAATGGGGTGCCATTCCTTGTAGGTCGTGGGATAAGCTCAGAAAATTACTTCCCAGGGACACGCTTTGAAGCTTGCGCCAATTTACTTCCTTCGTTTACTTCTGAACCGAGGCAGGTTACCCTTTACAACTGGTGAACATAGGGACTGAGCATATCCAAACGCACTAAAATTGGTCACCCATCGTTGGTAACCACGCTTTTCATTGCTTCCTTTAGTTGGGAAACCATTGCTCTGCTCACTAATACAAATTAATTCATATTGTCATTACAATTTCGTACTTATTCTTGATGACCCCCCAAGTGTTAAGACCCCAGAGTGTAAGCGGACAACAACAACAACAACAACAACAACAACAAAAACAACAACAACAACAACAACAACAACAACAACAAACTGTGTTCAGGTATCCCCTCCAAACGAGCACGTGGTGACAGACTCGCCCCCTGCCCCCTGGTGGGAGCGCTATCAGCCGGTCAGTTATCAGCTGACCAGTCGTTCTGGCAGCGAGCAGGAGTTCGTCAGCATGGTCAGCAGTGTAACGCTGCCGGGGTCAGGTGAGGGACAGTCTGCTAGCTGTGTTCCAGGCTGGTCAGCATGGGTCTCACATTTCGTGTTAATCCGTTGTGTTTTGATGTTTGGTTTTGATTTTGACATTGTCTATTCTTGCGTATTTGTGTTTCTGTCTGTCTGTCTGTTTGTTAGTTTGTACGTCTGTCTGTCTCTTTCCCGTTCTTTTCTGGTGACAGATTGCTAGACATATCTATTCTACCAAAAAAGGGCAATAATGCATGAAATAGTATTGGCTGCAATATGGTTATTTGTCTTTAGCAAGAACTAAGGCAATTATGGATTGTTTTATATTACTGTTATTGTGTTTATTATTTGTTTTTGTTGCATTGGTGTTTGAATTAATTGTATTGTACTGCATTGTGACTATTGTGTTATCATGATATCATACCTTGGGCTGTGTTGTAATGACTGTATTTCACTTTCACGGCCAGCGTCTCTTATCATTTTACATCATTTATCATCGTGTTGCCTTTCATTGTACTGACGTGTACTTTTATCTTTTCATGATCTTGTTGCATCAAATCACACAATACTGCTTCATATCGTATCACATTAAACAACCCATCAACGGTTCTTTCTGGTTCTTCCCTGAAACAGAGTCTACGTGGACGCAGTGTTCAACAACATGGCGGGGATTGGTCGCAGAGGCAGAGGCAGCGCAGGAAGTTCCTATGACAGTGACTTCAAGACATTCCCAGGAGTTCCCTACGGACCCCGGGATTTTAACGATCCCAGCAAATGCCCCTCCGCCAACTCCTTCGTCACCGATTACACTAATGCCGACGAAATTCGGAACTGCTCTTTTGACGGGCTGACAGATTTGGACCAGTCTTCGGAGCACGTTCGAAATATGGTTTGTGAGAGTCTGTGCAGATATGACTGTAGTTGTATGACCCAAGCCAAGAGCTTTGTCAGTTTTTCACGTGGGCTAGTTGCCAAGGCCTACATAAGAATGTTGTTATGCGTTAAGATGTATATTGATACTGTCTCCAGCTATGACAAGCTCTTTGCATCACAATCTGCAATCCTGTACACAGAAAAAAAAGAATCCATTAAAGTCGGAGTGTATAGTTCGCTGTTGCTGCCATTATCAATATCTTGTCATCATTTTCACTTTCGTCGTTGTCATTGCTATCATGGTTTTCATTGTGTGTTCTTCAGTTTAATGTCTATTCACATAAATGATATGAGACAAAATGAAAATTTAAAAAGAAAGATCCCCTAAAAGCACTCCTCCCCCCAAAAACACAAACCCCAAACCACCCAACAATCCCTTCCCCCAAGAACAAGGGGACAGGGGGTTAGTTAACTTACAGAACCATCTTGTCGTGGTTATCGTTATTGTCATTGTTTTGCGTTGCCATTAAGACCATCACCACCACAACTACAACCACAGAAGCATCATTATCAACAGGAATGGAGGGCAGCAGCAACAGCAGTTGTCATTCATACATACAGCACAAATCAGTGTCACGCAATATTGCAAAGTACCCCGGCATGCGAATCTATCTATCTATCTATCTATCTATCTATCTATCTATCTATCTATCTATCTATCTATCTATCTATCTATCTATCTATCTATCTATCTATCTATCTATCTATCTATCTATCTATCTATCTATCTATCTATCTATCTATCTATCTATCTATCTATCTATAGAGAGACAGAGAGATATTATACACACACAACAATAACAGCACAATCTGATGTAGCAGGATGAATGCAGTGCAAGACAACACAACATGATAATACAATACAAAACAATGCAATGCAATACAATACAATACAAAACAATACAATGGAGTGCTACACTTCGAAGCAAAACTAAAATAAAAAACAAAGAAAAAAGGAAACTAACCCAGCGCTACACAACACGACACAACACAACAACACAAAATAAAATAATAAACTAAGCAACCAGCCAACCAACCAACCAACCAACCAACCAACTACACACACACACACACACACACACACACCACCACACACACACACACCACACACACACACACACACACCACACACCACACACCACACACACACCCACCACCACCACCACCACACACATCGTCCACAGCTCTGTTAAACCTCCATATAATTTGAACATGTTCATGGGTAACTGTTAGTCTTTATCATAATAAAGCACTTATCTCTGCCTCAGGTGTGCGGGTACCTCAATCAGCTGATTGATGTGGGGGTGTCAGGCTTCAGAATCGACTCTGCCACTTTCATGTGGCCCTCTGACCTGACAGCCATTGAGAGTAGACTTCATGGTAGGTTTGTTGTTGACAGAGTGTGATGATGATGATGATGATGGAGGTGGTGGTGGTGATGGTGGTGGTGGTGATGGTGTTGAGATGATGATGATGGTGTGATGGTGGTGATGTGGTGATGGTTATGAGACGACGATGATGGATGATGATGTGATGATGATGAAGGGAGGAAGAGAGAGGAGATTTTGATTACGATGATGATGATGGATGGTGTGGTGTGGTGTGTTGTAGTGGTGTGTGTGTGTGTGTGGTGTGTGTGTGTGTTGGTGTGGTGTGTGTGTGGTGTGTGTGTGTATGTGTGTGTGTGCGTGGTGCGTGTGTGTGCACGTGTGTGTGAGTGAGTGTTGTGTTGTGCATGCATGTGTATAAGTGAATAGGTGTGTGGGTGCGTACGTGCGCGTGCGCACATGTGTATGTGCGCGTGCGTATGAACGTGTATACACTCGCGCATCTGCACGCACATGTGCTTGCGCTTGCATCCGTGACTTGAGCTGATGTGTTCCTTGGTGCTCACCTGCCCCTATGTACATGTACCATTGTGGAAGTTGTGTGCTGTTCTGTCAGTTCTGTTTACTCCCTAACCATTTATTCATTCATTTATTTATCGACTTATTTGTGTAGTATATGTTTATCAAATTGATTCATCAATCCATTTATCTGTCTACTTTTCAGATCTCCCCGGAGGTGGCAGACCGTTTATGATTCTAGAAGTTGAAGATTATGGCAATGACGTCATCAACAGCACTGAGTACACACATCTCGGCTACGTCACAGATTACGAATACGGACGATCTCTGGCCCAGACTTTAACTACGTCACAAGACTTGAACGACCTACGTCACTTCCGTGATCACAGTCCCGGTCAGCATGACTTAATACACCCAGTTAAAAAAAGAAGAAGTTATTACTGTGTTTCTCTGTATCTTGGTTTCTCAGTCTGTCTCTGTGTGTGTCTCTTTGTTTCCTTCTGTGTGACTGTATCATATATAATGTACCATGTACAACATTGCATATGACAGGAATAAAAAAAAAAGTAGTCAACCTTTTCACCAATTTCATACAACTTTAGTCTGGACTATAAATTCGCTCAGTTTGTGAGCACTTCAGCACTTTTGAGAGAGATAAAGGGGGTGGGGGAAGGGATGGCCAGCACGCACACGCACACACACACACACACACACACACACACAAGCAAAAAAGAGCAAATGCATTGCTTATTCAATGTACCATCTGGAAATAAAAATTTGACTTGACTTTGCTTGACTTGACAAACACACAAACATCTTAAGATTGCAAAAAATACTAATTCTGTAATGGTTGTGGTAGTCGTAGTTTTGTTTTATTTTGTTTTGTTTTCTTTATTTTATTCTGTTTTATTTTAGGTATATTGCCATCAGATCACGCCTTAGTCTTCGTCGACAACCATGAAACCCAGCGCATGCCCCAGGAAGGCGCACTACATCTGAGTCACCGGGAACCCACACTCTACACCATGGCAACGGCCTTCACCCTGGCCCATGACTATGGCTTCGTCAGATTAATGAGCAGCTACCGTTTCACCAATCTACACGCCGGGCCTCCCAGTAACGTTTCCGATCATTATAAGACAATGGTAATGGAAATCTAAAATAAATGTTTACTCACTTAGATAGATTGGATGAGTGAGGGTGGGGTAAGGTTGATTTAAACAAGAGTATTTATTTATTTAGTTTATTTATTCTTTTATATCGAGGATAATGGAATAAGCACTCATGTGCTTTTTTACATCCAGTCCCCGTGTGTATGCAGTTTTGTAAATTGTGTCATCTGTTCCCACCGGCACACAATGGCCTACTCTTTCGAAAAGCGGAACAGGTTTTAACGTGTGCGCAAGATGTTCTGCATGCGTTCGCACACGGGGCCTCGGTTTACAGTCTCATTCGAAGGACTTTGACATTCAGTTCGATTTTTTTGGTCAAACTTGGAAGAAAGGGCGAGGCTGGGAATCGAACCCACAACCTCACGGTTTACTTGTTGGCAGGCGAACGTCTTAACCATCCTGCCACCCTCCTTCACTAGTAATTGTTATGTGCATATCTAAAGCGATTAGTTTAATATACATGAAATAATCAGTTTAGCTGCGTATTTCGTTTTGTAGAACAATATCATTATTAGCAGTACTGGAGGTAGTCTGGGTGTAGTTTTTGATTATCAAAATATTCAGAAGCAGGTTATTCCAGATTCAACTTAGTTCATACAAAATGTTGCTCTTCTCTCTTTTCCTTCACCTTTAGATATCATCATCATCATCATCATCATCATCATCATCATCATCATCATCATCACCACCACGACCTCCACCACCACCAGAAGCGCTATTAGCAGTGCTGTCAACATTAAGAATTGTGACAGTCGCTGTTTGTGTCTTTGTCATTGTCCTTAGCCACAGCATAACTTCACTTCTGATTGTTTTCCTGTTACATTTCCACACCAGAACGTGCCAGTTCTCAGTAACGGGACGTGTGGGGGTGGTTGGGTTTGTGAACATCGCTGGCCCGCCATTGCTGCCATGGTGCGATTCCGCAATGCTGTCAACAGGACTGACGTCAATCACTGGACGTCACAAGCTGATTTCCTGGCTTTCTCGCGTGGTGACGTAGGCTTCTTTGCTATGACGTCAGACGACAGCTATCAGGATGACGTCAAGACGAATCTTCCACCTGGGAGATACTGTGAGCTGGTCAGTGAGTGCAGGACTGTGGTGACTGTGGATGGACAAGGGATGGTGCGTGTGGCTTTGAACAGGACAGAGAGTCCCTTCATGGCTATTTTGACAGGTAGGTGTTATTTATTTAATTTATTTATTTTGATTCATTTCTTCTTTTATATCGAGGATAATGGAATAAGAACTTAGGTGCTTTTTTACATGCAGTCCCCGTGTGTATGTGGTTTTGTAAATTTTGTCATCCGTTCTCACCGGCTAACAATGACCTACTCTTACGAAAAGCGGAACAGGATTTAACGTGTGCGCAAGATGTTCCTGTGTGCGTTCGCACACGGGGCCTCGGTTTACAGTCTCATCCGAAGGATGCCCTCAGTATGCTAAAATATCTATGATATTTTTAGTATGTTTTAGTGCTGTTAAGCTTTTGTTTGTTTTTACTTGCTTTGCCGTAAGTTCCTTCTCTCCGTGACAATGTCTTCTTAGTATGTGCCTTATATGTTGAATATCTAAAGGTTAGATCATTGCTCTAACATTTTGTCCTTTCTTTTGTAAACATATCCTTCTTAGGAAAAGTGTTTTAGACTTTTTTCCAGTGAATGATTTAGTATTCAGATATATAGCCATTCATTGCTTATTTAGAAATTGAAATGTTTAAATATAATTTAAGTATCACATCTTTTTTACAGTGATATCAATATAAATAACCACGATGCACTTGTGTTACTCAGTGCGGGGGAAAAAGGATGGAAACATGTGTAATTGATTTTTGCTTAACCATTGCTGTTTGTGTCTGGTCCATTGCAAGGTATTAACATTGCAATGCATTTTATTTTTGCTTTGCCATGCCAACGATGAGCTACATTTTATATTTCTGTCATGTTCAAGATTGGGCGTTGGTGTACTGCCAGAGTCCCCATGCTTCCCACATTCCGCATCTTTCCCCATGGAAGCGTCCTCCTTTCCACCTGGCAGCATCTTTCCTGGAACAGGCTCCTACTTGCACTACACGGAACTACATGACTACGTCCACTGTATGAATTCCCCTTGAAATCTGGGCTGTCACCTTGGAGTCACAGAGTCAGCTGTGATTGAGGATAGCGTTCTTTTGTCCACACTGACAGGCGACCATACAGGTATACTGAATTAACCCCGATCCCTGTCCTGTCGTCCAGTGGCCATGTGAGCAGTGTTGAGTCGTCCTTGCAAAGGAGCTCCTTACTGGAAGCGACACCGACTCCTTCAGTTCTTTCTCCATTTTTGTCAACATCTGCAATTTCTGATAATGGCAGTTCGGCAATGGCGTCGTTTGAGATGACTGATTCTGTATCGCCTTCAGCCACTGGCTTTGACTCCACATCTTCAACTTTGACCACATCTAGTTATGTCTCATACACAGACACTCTGTCGACGGCTGTACCGGGCTGACATCACCTTCAGAACAAGTGGCGTCATCAGTGTTACCTAACGTTTCCGAGAGTCCCTACGTGAGAACTACAGCGCCAATGATGACTTCATCACAATCATTTACGATGTCATCAATGACGTCGATAATGACATCATCAGTTCACGAAATCAAACCTACGATGACTTTTGCAACACACTACATCAACGTCCAGTGCAATTGTACCAACATCATCAGCAACAACAATATCACCAGCAACGACCTCAACGTTGTCAACAATAACCACATCAGCAGCAACAACAACAACATCGACCTCCACAACAACGACAACAACACCACTTACAACCACAGAATCTCCCTTCAAGAGAACGGTCATTTTGCTGGAGCAGCAAACAAGTCACGGGGAATACATCTTCTTCAGAGGGGGCATCGATGAACACCACAAAGCTGGTAAGTGATGCTGACACTCGGCAAGTAGTCTGTTTAGTCGTTTAGAAAATTTTATGACGACAGATGTGTTCGAAAGATAAGGAGTGAGTGAGGAAGGTAGGGTTAGGAGGGGGAGGAGGAGAGGATGTGTGTGTGTGTGTGTGTGCGTGCGTGTGTGCGTGCGTGTGGTGGTGTGTGTGTGTGTGGTGTGTGTGCGTGCGAGGGGCATGTGTGTGTGTGTGTGCCGCGCGCGCGCGTGAGTGTGTGTGTCTTCAAGTCAAATCTGCCGTGCACAGGTTGTGGCGAAGTGGCTTCAGATTCAAACCCCTGCGCCATACGAATCCGCTACCGTGAAGAGGGGCAGTCCGGCCACTACACGGCCTTCAACACCTGGAGACAAGGCGACCGGTTTTCTGGACTGGCACGGCCCCGAACCCGACCAACAGCTCTTCCAAGGAAAGCAAGCACAGGGCAGTCCCGGAATATGGACCACAAACCGGGTGGACGACTATCGCTATTCTAGTTTAAACACGTGAGTAGAGCCGTGTGTGTGTGCTGTGTGGTGTGTGTGTGTGTGTGTGTGTGTGTGTGTGTGTGTGTGTGTGTGTGTGTGTGTGTGATGGTGTTGTGTGTGTGTGTGTGTGATGTGTGTGTGTGTGTGTGTGAGTGTGAGTGTGTGTGTGTGTGTGTGTGTGTGTGTGTGTGTGTGTGTGCGCGCGCGTGCGCGCGTTTTGTAATCTGTTTAGCATTTCTTTAAAGAGATACCAAAAACTGAGACCAAAATTACAAACAATATTAATTGTCTTCATTGGCTCTTGTATTAAACTTCGTGTTCTCCAGTGTAGTTCAATCATCCTTTTCCTTATAATTATGGGTGATTGTAGCGGCAGTGTTTGTATTTTCTATTGTATTGTGTGCTGTCATACTGTGTATGATAGCACACAATATTATTGTATATTGGTGTGTTGTTTTGTTTTGTAAAGAAAAATAGTCTAAAATAGCCTTAAAGCTTTATCTTTACGGATTATTCACTGTCTTTGCGATCCTTCATGGTATACAATTTTCAGTCACGGCATATTTCCCTGAAAATCTAGGCTGTTCATTCCGTGAAAAGCACGTCGCCACATGAGTAGCGCCACTTAATGTTTTCCTTCATTTACCTGTCTCTACAACAAAATTCATCTATATGTATTTGCTTCTCTATCGGAGTGGCTTTTTCTGCCTAGTTTCGTATGGGACAACTCTCTTGTTACCGTGGGTTCTTTTATGTGTACTGAACGTGTGTTATACAAGGGACATCAGTTTATCGTCTTATCCAAAGACTAGCACCCAGACAACCACTCGACAGCTTGTGAATAGGGGGTTGGGGGTAGGGTGGTAGGGGAGTTCGGGTTTAAACAGGGATCACACTCTCATTTCTTGATTTCAGGAAGAGAATGTTATTTCTAGAGCATCAATCCACCACCGGTCATTCTGATTCGCACTTCAAGCTTTAGCACCTTGTACCTCACTGTTTTCCCGTTCGTGGGGATGCCGGGGGAACTGTCAGAATAAAAAGCATCCCCACATTTTAGAAATTCTGTTCTAAAAATGTCCTCTTTCCCATCATCACTCTCTTTGTTTATGCCTTGTTCCTTTCCTTCCTGTCGCCTCCTTCTTGTCTATTTTCTGCCTTCATGGTCAATTCTCCTGCCTTTTTTCCAGAAAAACTGAAAAGATAACAATTCTCTCTTAATGCCGAAGTGCGTTGCACAGGGCCCGACGTGTTACACGCTTAACGGCAGCGTGACGCATTTTCGCTCATATAACAGGCACCAATAGTTGCTGTCTGAGCGTTCGACGAAGAAGGAGAATCTCACTGACTCATTCCTTCCTTGGTCTTTCAGCTATGGAGAACACTACTGGCTTCTGGACGTGGATATGGACTGCACCCACACTGACAACGGCTACTTCGAGTTCAAAGGATTCTCAACCAAATCCGGGTGGGTGGGTCTACCCGGTCCTCAGCCTCCTTGCTCAGGGTCGGGATCCAGCCCCCATCCTGTCTATAACACTGGAAACCATTTCGCCCGTTGCGGATATCTCAATGTGTTTAGTCAGAGTGGTGCTTGTCAAATAAATGAGTTGTAGAATTTTTTTTTCATGTGTTGGCTGGCTTGAATGTACTTTCTCTTCTTTTTTTTTGTCTCGGTCGCACGTCTGTTTTCCACCACTCGTACACACGCATGTACACACACGCATGTAAACAAACAAACACACACGCACGCACGCACACACACACTAAACACACACACAACAAACGAGAGAGAGAGAGAGAGAGAGAGAGAGAGAGAGAGAGAGAGAGAGAGAGAGAGAGAGAGAGAGAGAAGACAGACAGACAGACAGACATAGACATAGAATCAATACAACCGCATGTATATTTCATCATTTTATTTTATAAGAAACACAGCATTTTGATCGTCCCCCCACCCCCACAACAAACAAACAAACAAAAAAGGTATCCACATCATTCAATTGGCAACAAACAGGGGATGGGTATGTTCGTATGTATGAAGAAAACACACACACACACACACACACACACACACACACACACACACACACACACACACACACACACACACACCACACTCTCTCTCTCTCTCTTCTCCCATATGAATGGGCTTAAAAGAGCCTACCATATTATACCATTTCACACAGGTATCTGTATTTCTATCTCTCTCATCACACACACACACACACACACACACACACACACACACAACACACACACACACACACACACACACACACACACACACACACACACAACACATACACACACTCACGCGTGCGCACGCACGCATGCTCAGATGTGCATGTCATTTATTTGGCAACATATTGGAAACGGATATGTTCGTGATGTACGTAGAAAGAATTAAAAATTGATTCACACACACACGCATATTCACTTTAAGAGACATAGAAACAAAAGTGTGCGCACACATGTTCGTAATGCACACATAATATATGCGTGCGCGCGCGCACATACACGCAGACACATACTGCATACATGCATTGTGCGCGTGCGTTCTGTAACTGGCAGCAGATAAGAAATTGTTCCGTTCATAATGTGTATGCATACACAACGAACATACTCATAAACTTGCATGCTGCGCGCAGGCACGCACACACACATATGCACGCGCGCGCGTCATCATCATTATTATAATTACATGCAATGTATGCCTGCAGTACAATTAAAGTCACAATATTCTATTACAAACTACTATCGTAAATTGTTGCACATTCGAATAAAAAGACAGAATGGACTTTTACACATAATTATTTGCACATCCACAAGTATCTTCCATTGTCATCTTTAAGCAGTTTACACAGTTTGTATTTCAATGCAAGAAAAGAAAAAAAATTTTAAAACTTCGGACATTTGTGGGCACGTGTGTTTGTGCGTGCGTGCGTGTGTGCATGCGTGTGTGTATGTGTGTGCGTGCGTGTGTGTGTATGATTACGAGTGTATGTGTAAAAAGCATTTGTGCACGTGCATTCGTGAACATGTGCGTGCATCGTGCATAAGCGCGTGTATTTGTGTACGCACGTATAGCTGTGTACATACTATTATTTGAGCGCATTTTGTTTTTCTCTTTGAAAGGAAACACACACATAGTGTAGCACAATTCTCGTTATACCATTCAAATCTGGAGTTTCCCCTTTCTCTCTTCCCGCGAGCAACTTTCATTCTTTATTAATTTTAACTTTCTTCAACTTTCACTTTCTGCACAAAGTTTCCACTGTACAATATTTTTCTTTTGTTAATATATAATTATATATCACATGTCAAAAACACAGAGAACCTACATCTACAATTCTCGCACAAGTTCCGACATTTGCAAACAACCACATTCATGAAGAAGCAGTAAGTGTATGAACAAAACGTCTTTGGAAAGTATCAAGGGTGTAGTACATTTGTCATCTTTGTCCCCTACGAGGTTTGGATCGCGAAGACAACACCGATGTCCGCACACAAGCTTCCTTTCACATTCGAATTATTCGCTTCAGTCAACAAATCGTTGGAAAGAAACACGACCCTCGCCAGAATATAATGAAAAGTTTATTTCTTTTTTTTTAACTGTATTAAAAACAATGATAATCTTCATGATGCTGAAAATCATGATAACAATGGTTGATGATGAGTTACGACAGGATTGAAAATAAAAGTAACGACATTTTTAGGAGAAAAAAATGATGATGACGATGATGGCAATAATGTTTAATAATGATGATAATAGCAATAATAATAATATCAAAAGAAATCTAACGATGATGACGATGATAGTAACAACAACAACAATAGCAAACAACAACAGTGACGCACGTCACCTTTTACCAACGAACCTCAAACACACACATCTTTTGTTCTGTCAACATTGCGTACCTAAATCCTAAACTCGCGATCGGAATCGGAAGATGGGCTGTGAGTCCAATGGCCTTTGACCCCGCCCTTGGCATTGCCAAATTGTCCACGATGAGGAGGATGAGGGTGAGGGTGAGGATGGGGCTGAGGATGACCATGAGGATGATGAGCATGAGGATGGGGGTGGTGGTGGTGGTGGTGGTGGCTATGGGGATGGCGAGGCGGCATGATGGGGGGCGCGCCGTGAGCGTGCAGACGACCTGTGGCCGGACTGGGGGTCATGGCGGTGCCCGCGGGGCCGCTCACGGCGGAGGAGGAGAAGGAGGGGGTGTGCGTCCCCAGAGGGGAGACAGAGGGCGTGAAGGAGGGGGTGAGGGCGGAGGAGTGCAGAGAGGGCTCGTAGCTGATAGGGGAGCGAGGCAGGGTGGGCAGGGAGCTACCCGGGGAGCGCTGGGAACGCCCGCCGGTGGTTGCTGAGGAGGAGGAGGAAGACTTGTGGACCGCGCTCCCCGCGCACCCCGGGTACCCCCCCACCCCCGCCCTCACTGACCCGGTCACTGTCCTCACACTCGCTGGAATCCGCCAGCCCCAGGGGAGGGGGGGCGCTGGTGATGATGGGGGGAGGGACGATGCGGGCTTGAGGCACCGCCAGCCCCTGACCCCCGCTGATCCTGCGTTGGGGCACCGTCTTCACGGGCGTCTTCTTGGGCGTCACCGACTCGTCCTTCAGTTTGGCGATTTCGGAGAAGACGTGGGCGAGGGGCTGGTACTGTGGGCCCCAGTCCAGGAGGTAGTCCCAGTTGTAGGAGCCCGAGTACTCCTCCTCGTTGTTGACCACGTGGGACAGAGCTCCCGTCTGCTGGGGTTCCGGAGCCTGGAAGGACGCTCCGCCGGCAGGGACGATGGTGACGCCCTGCTGCTGCTGCTGCTGCTGCTGTCGCCGACAGTTTTCGATCATCACCATCTCCTCGTCCACGTCCGTGTCCGTGAAGTGGTCCAGGTCCAGACCCCCCTCCCCGCCTCCCCCCTCGCTGAAGGCGGGCACGTTCTCCACACAGAAGGTCATGTCCACGCCCGAGGTGCTCCCGGAGGAGCTGCCCTTGTGTCTGACGGCGGGCTTCCCGATCTTGGAGGCATCGATGCCCAGGCGTGCCAGGTACTCCTGATGGTTGGCGGCCACGGGTTCGGCCAGGCTGTCCTCGTCTTGCTGGATGCCGGAGTCGGGCATGGTCTTGTGGCGGAAGGCCGCCAGGTTGGTGAGGTAGTTGTTGGCGTTGATCCTCCGGATCTCGTCGTCGTCCTCCACCTCCACTGACCCCCGTCCGCTGGAGGCCGAGTTGTGGGACTGCTCGGAGAAATCCGACACGTTGACCTTGGCGGCGCGGATGTGGTTGTTGTACTGGAGGGCGCTCTTGAAGGCGGGGAGGGGGCCGGCCTCCTCTAGGGGAGGCGGGGTGACGCTCATCGTCCCCTCCCTCCCTCCATACCCCTCCCCATTGACGGCGGTGGGCACGCCCTTGGTCCTGCGCTTCTGGCAGATGAAGACCAGCAGGACGATGATGATGACGGCGGGGACGAGGATGCAGACCAGGACGATGAGAGCGATGGCCACGCTGCTCAGGCCGTCGTCCAGCTCGTGCATGGGGGCCTGGCAGCCGGCACAGGTGCGGTCGATGCTGACCACGCACGGCACGGTGGCGGACAGGGAGTTCTCCAGCCCTGACGACGCCCTCACGACCAGCGTTTCCGAGTCCTGCACCAAGGCGCGCTTCTTCCGCCTGGTCTTGCCCTCCCCCGAACCCAGGTCCTCGTGCAGGGTGTAGGCCACAGTGATGTTGCCGGACACGGGGTCGATCTGGAAGTACTCCACGGCACGGTCCAAGGAAAAGACCACCCGTCCGCAGACCCCCCGTCAGGGTCCCTGGCGGAGATGGTGCCCACGTAGGCTCCCTTCTTGGCGCTGCCCGGCACCCTGAAGCTGTAGCTCTTGTTGGAGAACTTGGGCGGGAACTCGTCTTCGTCCGTGACGGTGATGGTGACGGCGGCTGTGGAATTGAGACCTCCAGCGTCCATGGCTCTGACGGTGATGCTGTACACCTTTCGCTCAGTGGGGTCTTCGTAGTCGAAGGTTTTCTTGGTGACGATGTGCCCCGTGTCCGAGTCGATGCCGAAGAGGTCCTTGTCACCTTGAGGCGTGATGGTGTACCTCACCTGTCCGTACTCTCCGCCGTCTTTGTCGTTGGCGTGCACCTTTGACAGAAAAACAGCACGCCTGATTAGTGGATGTGTACGTGGATAAGGTGAACAACTTCAGCTCCTATGATATTTAAGTCACGAATTTAAAATTTGGTGGCGCCTGGTGGATTAAGCATAAAGATATGTACGGTTTCCAGATTAATTTATGCGTATGTATGATAAAGCCTACCCTCCTATTGCGTATACACGCTCGTAGAAATTCAAGCACGCACGTTTAAGATGTTAAAATTAACTAAGTGTACGATGGACTGTGGTCAAGAATTGCTAAGGGTCATCAACATGAAATTATCTGTACTCCTCCTTTTTCTGTTGTTTTTGTCATTATTTAGATTAGCTTCATCACCACAAATTATGAATTTCCTACGTTAGATATTACAATACTCAGAATTTATTGATGAAAGAAGAGGATAAGAAAAAAAGAAGGAAAGAAAGAAGGAAAGAGAGAGAGAGAGAGAGAGAGAGAGAGAGAGAGAGAATACATATACAATGTCTCATAAAAAGCATAAAGAAAAGTCTGCAGACATACCTAGCTTCATATTACAATTAATCCTCAATACACTTTTAAGAAAAACCTTCCACCCTCCCCCCCCCTAAAAAACAAACAAACACAAAACCCCAACCTGCAATCAAACGATTAAACAAACAAACAAAATAACACCAGCATCTACAAAACCACACACAATATCATTATGTCCGTCCTACCTGGAACACCGTCAGGTAAGCCTTCAAGTTCTCCGCCACAGTGCCATAGTAGTGCGTCACAGGGAACTCGGGGGCAAACTCATTGACATCAGTCACGTTGATCACCACCGTCACAAACGCCGACAGACGCGGGTCGCCGACAGGACACCGGCCACAGTCGACTGCGCCGATGACCAGCCTGTGAGATGCCCGGGTCTCATAATCTAAGGTGGACAGCAGGGCTAGGGCGCCGTTTTTGCCGCAGGCGAACACGCCACTGCTGTTTCCGGATGTGAGGCCATACTCCAGTTCTGCGTGAGGCCCTTCGTCGGCGTCAGTGGCGTTGACTCTCAGAAACACTTGACCTGGCGATGACATCAGACAGTAATGGTGATTAGTGATGCTGATATGATGGACAGTCATGGCGACGATGACGAATAAGATAATGAAACGAACAGGTAAAAAAATCAAAAGGAAAAAATATAAAAGGAAACACAAGAAAGAAAAATGACCTCTACAGTAAATGTTGAATATTTCAGATGCTTAAGTATATGACTAAGTGTCATAAATACAAATACAATAAAAAGGAAATCTATAAAAAGGAGGAAAAATGGAATTCAAATAAACTTTGCCTTTTACCAAAATCAGACACAAGGATCTAATCACCGAACAAAAACAAATAAAAATGTACGCCCAAATATGCACATATATAAGACTCTCTCTCTCTCTCACTCACTTACGCACACAGAGACACAGAAACGCAGAGACACACACACTCACTACTCCCCACCCCTCCCCACCCACACACAAACTCAGCCTTCCCCTCGCTCACCACAAACACACGCACGCACGCACGCACGCACGCACGCACGCACGCACGCACACACACACACACACACACACACACACCTTCTAAGGGGGACGGGATAGCCTAGTGGTTAGAACATTGCGCTCTCAATCTGACGACCCGGGTTCGATTCGCGTTCAAGGGGATATTTTCACCTGGAGTTAATATCAGTGCAGACTCCACTCTCCCCAAAAGTCCTTCGGACGAGACTATAAACCGAGGCCCCGTGTGCGAACGCACGCAGAACATCTTGCGCACACGTTAAATCCTGTTCCGCTTTTCGTAAGAGTAGGCCATTTTGTGCCGGTGGGAACAGATAACAAAATTACAAAACCGCATACACACGGGGACTGTAAAAAAAGCACATACGTGCTTATTCCATTATCCTCGATATAAAAGAATAAATTAAAAAAAACCCCACTCCTCCCCACTCCCCATATAGACCCTCACCTATGGGATAGCTCTCCTCCAGCGACACGAAGTAGTGAGCGCTCTGGAACTTGGGAGCGTTGTCATTGTCGTCGAGGACGTGGATGATGACGGGGACGGTGCGGTTCCTGGGCGGCGTGCCTCTATCCACTGCCATGGCCAGGAGGTCGTAGCGCCGCGTCCTCTCGTGGTCCAGGGTGCCGCTCAGCAGGATCTTGCCCGTGCCGGCCTGCATGTAGAAGCTGGAGGCAGACGGTCCGTTCAGGACGTAGTGGATGTTGTCACTGCGAGCACTCGTGTCGCCGTCCATCGCGTTCACTTCTAACAGTTCCGTGCCCCGCTGTAGAGATTCCTTCACGCTGGCGCTGTGTGTGTGTGTGAAAGTCAAAGTTTTATTTTCAGATGGTACATTGAATAAGCAGTGCATTTGCTGTTTTTCTCAAAGCCATCTATCTAAAGAAAAAAAAAAGCGAGAAAAAAAAGATAATGTGTATGCAGCGTGTGTGTGTGTGTGTGTGTGTGTGTGTGTGTGTGTGTGTGTGTGTGTGTGTGTGTGTGTGTGTGTGAGGTGTGTGTGGTGTAGTGGGAAAGCAGAACAAGTTTTGTTTAGTAATGAAGGAGTTTTTTTTGGGGGGTAGACATAATGTTAAGTGCAGATTATGCGTAGGGGTAATCATGCAGTAACACAGAGAGAGAGAGAAAAGAGAAAAGCGACAATGACAAGACAATGACAAATCTTTTTGAGATAATGAGAGTGAGAGGGAGGGAGAGAGGCAGGCAGGCAGGCAGGCAGCAGGGAAGGTGGGAGGGGAGGCAGGGAGGGCGGGAGGGAGGGAGGAGAGAGAGAGAGAGAGAGAGAGAGAGGAGAGAGAGAGAGAGAGAGGGGGGGGGGGGGGGGGAGGAAGAGGGCATAGTTCTGGGATAAATAGTTCACCATTTTATTTTGATTCATCTACATTAGAAAATCGTCTTGTATAAACATAGTTAAATTAACCAGGCAATCAGATTAATTTAACAAGAATGACATTTCTCATCGCAAAAGGTTACAAAAATTTGTGAAATGTACCCTACTTTAAATATCTAGCAACTTAATTGGTAAACAACAACAACAACAATCTGGAAACTGCGTTTATATGAGTCTTCTTTTATTATTTTTTCAAGCACCACATACTAAAGCACTGAAACAGACACAGACATACATACTTTGACATATCCCTCAAAATCTCTTTCTTTCCAATACACTAGACAATAGCAACATCTCTTCTTTTTCTTCTTTTTGAGGGGGGATTAGTCGGTTGTCCCCTCTCCCCTTGTTGTCGTTGCTGCTTTTATTTTGCTCTTGGTTTCTTTGCTATTTTTTGTGTGGTTGTTTCTGTGTTTTTTGTTTTGCTCTGTTTTGCTTTCTTTTATTATTTGTTGTTGCTTTCTCTCGCTCTCTCGCTCTCTCTCTCTCAAACATCACCGAAAAAGAGATAGAGAGAAAGAGAGAGAGAGAGAGAGAGAGAGAGAGAGAGAGAGAGAGAGAGAGAGAGAGAGAGAGAGAGAGAGAGAGAGAGAGAGAAAGAGAGAGAGAGAACGCTGAACGTTGGTTGGTATTGGCCTCATTTTATTTTACTATCATATATATCCCTAAAGGCGGGGAATGGATGTAAAAATGCACATGAGTGCTTATTCATTTTTCTCGAAATAAAAAAAAATGTCATTGTCATTGTCTCATTCCACACTTGTTTCTGTATCTTCACATTTGCCTCTCCTTTTCCACAACAATAAACACACACACACACACACCTGTAATTTGCGCGCAGGAAATGGGGAGCGACGCTGTTGACATCGTTGATGTGGATCTGTACGGTGGCGACAGAGGAGAGGGAATGAGATCCACCATCACGGGCCACCACTACCAGCTGCACCACACTCTGCCCCGTCGTCCTCTGCAGACTGGCTGTGGTGAAGACGGTGCCTGTGTTCCACACACACACACACACACACACACACAACACACACAACCAACACACACACACAACACACACACACACACACACACACACACACACACACACACACACACACACAACACACACACACGACACGACACGACACACACACACACACACACGACACGAGACACACACACACACACACACACACACACACACACACACAACGCACGCACGCACGCACACACACAGACACACACACGCACGCACACACACACACACCCCAGACACACACACACACACCATCAAGACTGTTAAGGAAGGACCGGAAAAGTCTGGTGGTTAGAACATTGCGCTCGCGATCTGATGGCCCGAGTTCGAACCACCACTAAGAGGCCTTGTGACGTAGAGAACAGATTTACAACATTAACTTAGGTGCAGCTGTAAAAAAAAAAGGGGTGTTCCCATAACCTATGTGGTCGTAGGAGAGTGAGGCATCAGAGACCTCAGCTTCTCTAAGGGCCAGCATATTGAGGGCGGTGCCCATCTCCTCTCCTTCACAAGTGCAGTTGTGCTTGTGTCTAAATCCCCGTTCGTGTGTGCTAATATGCAAGCGATCAAGTATGCTTGTTAAAGACACCGTCATTATTGATAAATTACCCCTCCTACCCCATCCTCTACCCCACCCCCTCAAAAAAAAGATAAAAAGAAAAGCCCCTAAAACCCCCGAGCAAACAGACACACTTACCATTTCTTGGATCCACGCGAAACCCAGAGGACGAGCTGCCACCCAAAAGGGAGTAGGTGACGTCAGCATTGCTTCCTTCGTCAGCATCCTGGGCAGTGACGTGAAGCACTGACGTATGAGGCAGCGTGTTCTCAGACAGTGACGTCACGTAGTGCGACTGAGCGAAGCGCGGCGCGTTATCGTTGACGTCAGTGACGTAAACCTCCAAGGTGGTGCTGGCCGTGTGGCGACCGTCCGTCACCTGAAGTTGAAAGGAAGAAGGCTGTGATGATGCTGTGATGATGCTGTGATGATGGTTATGTTGATGATGATGTTGATTTTGATGACGAGGGTGATGAAGACGGTAATATTTAAATGATCCCCCCTCCCTCTCTGTGCGTCTGTCTGTCTGTCTGTTTCACATAACACACACACGCACGCACGCGCGCACACACATACACACAAACACACGCACAACACACACACGCACGCACAAACACACATTCTCTCTCTCTCACACACACTCATCTAATATCACTAGAAGTCAACCACAACAACAACAACACCAACACCAACACCAACACACACACACACACACACACACACACACACACACACACACACACACACACACACACCACTCTCTCTCTCTCTCTCTCCCTCTCTCCTCTCTCTCTCTCTCTCTCTCTCTCTCTCTCTCTCCTCTCCTCTCCTCTCCTCTCCTCTCCTTTCCTTTCCTCTCCACTCCTCATGCCCTTTGTCTTGTCTAATTCAATAGATTTTATCGTGGATGTTGTTTTTATTGCAGTTAGAGATGAGATTATTAGTACTATTATAAGCGATACTGTTTTAGTATGATATTGTTTTTAGTTTGATAGTCCAGTGGATTATGGGCTTTTGAATTATGTATCGTATAGGGGTTCTACTTGTTTGAATATTTGTCTTTTTTTTTAAACTATTAATTTGATTGAAGGTGTATTTCCACTTCCCCCTTGATACTCCTCCCCCACCCCCCATCCTTTCCAATGCTTTTCTGTTATCATGGTTATGTTGTTGTCTCATGGTGATGGGGATCATTTGTTATATTGTGGTCTCATGGTGATGGGCAATTGTTGTTATAATTGTATCTCTATTATGATAATCATTATTATAATCTTATTTGCCTTATCTTGCTTTGATAGCTATGGTGTCAATATGTCATTTTTTAAAAGCGCTATTTGAAAAGTATGAACGCAAAAAAAGCACACGTTTGCTGGGTGGAGGAGGAGAGGAGGGAGGTCATTGAAGGTAATATTGTCAGTAATGACGAATGCCTAGTATTTTCTAACGTTTTATTCTTGTACCTTTTTACTATATAAAGTATAAACGTGAAAGAATGGATGTAACAGTAGGTGAAGTAGTTTGTTTGTCCTGACGTTTTATGATTTTCCTTTTTAATTCTTAAAACATTTTTATTTAAATGTGTGTGTGGACGTGAGCGCGCACGCGCTCAGGCGTGCATGAGTATGTGTGTGCATGTATATGTATATGTGGTAATTTGTATTTTCAATGTATCTCCTTATCGATTTTTTCCTCTTTTTTTACTGGTCTAATTTAACGGTAAATGATGCAATAATGTAATGTCTTAGTATAATCATTACGAAATTTGTTCTTAGATAGATGGCTTGATGAAAAAAAGCAAATGCATTGCTTATTCAATGTACCATCTGGAAATAAAATTTTGACTTGACTTGACTTGACTTGACACACACACACACACACAAAGTCCTTCGGATGAGACTATAAACCGAGGCCCCGTGTGCGAACGCACGCAGAACATCTTGCGCACACGTTAAAATCCTGTTCCGCTTTTCGTAAGAGTAGGCCATTGTGTGCCGGTAGGAAAACATGACAATTTACAAAACCGCATACACACGGGGACTGGATATAAAAAAAGCACATAAATGCTTATTCCATTATCCTCGATAGAAAAGAATAAAGTAAAAAATAACAATAATAAAACACACACACTTTCTCTCTCTCTCTCTCTCTCTCTCTCTCTCTCTCTCTCTCTCTCTCTCTCTCCCTCCCTCCCTCCCTCCCCCCCATCTCTCTCTCTCTCTCTCTCTCTCTCTCTCTCTCTCTCTCTCTCTCTCTCTCTCTCTTACCTGCAGGCCTAGTGTGTAGTGTGATCGGGTCTCCCGATCCAGCTTGGCAGCCAAACGCACGGTTCCACTGGAGCGGTCAATGCTGAAGCGGTTTTCAGGGTTTCCCTGACTGGTGAAATCGTACACCAACACAGGGTTCAAATCCACATCTGTCGCCGTCACCACCGCCACCACGTGTCCCGCCCGCTCGTCTGAGAAATAAACACAGACAGTTGTTATGTTTTATATGAGAAATTATTTGAATTTTCAATAGCAAAAGATGTGAGAAAAGATGCAAATTAAAAACGAAAAGAAAAAGTAAGAGTATTTCTAGGTGAGTTTTTTTACCAAATATTTTCAAAGTTAAGTCAGAGAAGTGAAGTTATTTAAATTGTAAGTATGTCGTTTTTAATGGCGATCTTTCGTTTCTTGGATAATAAAAAGTAGGACTTCTCAATCCCTCCCCCACTCTCTGTCTCTCTCACTCACTCACTCACTCCCACACAAACACACACACACACTCACACATACATACATACATACATACACACACACACACACACACACACGCATACCACAACACACACACACACAACACACACACACACACACCACACACACACACAACACACACACACACACACACACACACACACGAACACCTACACACACACACACGGATACACACACACACAAACACACACACGCACGCACGCACGCATACACACAGACCCACTTTCACGGGCACACACACACACACACACCAACACAAACACAGTAGTGTCTATCAGCGCTACAGGTGATCTACTTTCTGCCAGACTCACTCTCCGCCAGGTAGACAGGGCCGGGGCCCGGGATGGGGAATGTGGGGGCGTTGTCGTTCTCGTCCACAAAGGTGATGTGCAGGCGACAGATGGACCGCTGAGGGGGGTACCCCAGATCCTGCACACATTTGGTATGCGCTAGTTAGTGTTGATGTTGTTGTTGTTGCTATTGCGTGTCCACAGCACACGTTAAATCCTGTTCCGCTTTTCGAAAGAGTAGGCCATTGTGTGTGCCGGTGGGAACAGATGCCAAAATTTACAAAACCGCATACACACGGGGACTGGATGTAAAAAAGCACATGAGTGCTTATTCCATTATCGTCGATATAAAAGAATAAATAAAATAAAATAAAATAAATAAAATAACACTATCGGTGGTCGTTATCCAGATAAATCATGTACTCTGTCTCATTCATCACACTTAGAAATCACTGTGAGAATGTGAGTTGCACACTGGGTGAAAAGTTTCCGAGTGCCGCTGTTTGTACGTGTTTCGAAATATAAGCAGCCACGCTCCGCCTTTGGAGAATTTTGTAATCCTTGAAAGAAGAGTGGCGGTTGTTATGCTAACAGCTTGTGTCATGGCTGAAGAAAATCCGAACATGACATTTTAAAGCATGACACTCACTATGCTGTAGGATTTGATACTTACCTGTCATCAGTAGCTGGCAAAGTTTAGTCTTGGCAAAATGTATGCTTTGAAGTATTTACCATGTTGTTCAATCTTCGAATCTGAAGAGGGTTTTGAAGTAATCTATTTGATAAACACCTGGATGTTGTTTTCTCATGTTTTTATTTTATCAAAAAAATTATATATGACGGAAGCCAATAGCATGAGAAAAAGAATACGATATTAAGTAACAACATTTCTACTCCGCAGAAAGAAAATCCACCATACCGCACACAAGTGAAACTTACGATTACATGAGCAAAAAAAAAGTGCTAGTCACAATAATTATGTACGTTTCTCCAAGGAGTCAGAGGCAGAAGGGGTACGAGGAGAGAGAGAGAGAGGGAGAGAGAGAGGAGGGGGAGAGAGAGAGAGAGAGGGAGAGAGAGAGAGGGAGAGAGAGAGAGGGAGAGAGATTTAATAGATTTCAAATGTTTAATGTTTTGGCCATAGGCATACATACACATTGAGGGAGGGTGGAGGAGAGAGAGAGAGAGAGAAAGAAAGAGAGAGAGAGAGAAGACAGACAGACAGACAGAGAGAGAGAGACAGACAGAGACACAGAGGCAGAGAGAGACAGACAGACAGACAGACAGACGGAGAGAGAAGGAGCAAAAGAGAGAAATACAGACAGCCAAAAGCGGCAGATAAACAAGCAGACAAGCACAGCAAGACAAAAAGGACTAAAGCCCCCAGAGCTCGACCAGCCACAGAACTGACCTGGGCTTCAATAGTCAGCGTCAAATGAGAACGAAGGATTTCCCGGTCCAGACGGGGGGCGTCAATATTGGTTCGCACAATGCCGGAATCCGCGGGGAAAACCTCAAAGATGTTGTAGTCATTACCTGCCACCACACCATCATCAATATACTTGTTGTTACTACCGTCAAGCAAACTTCATTAACAGCAACATTCTTCCATACTTTTTTTTATATACAGTATCTTTTCAGAACAAGAATGTTAATAAATGGTATGAAATTAATTCATGACTGGAACTTCGATGTATTAGAATTTTATCATTGATATGCTTAGTTAGCACCAGGCCTGACAGTATCTTCTTATTTTAACAAAAATCGTCATGCGGAAAAAGTAACTGGAAAAGAAAAACATATACAGAAACGTAATATGGCACAAAGTAAAATGATAAACAAAAACATATCTCAAGCACCAACTTTCCAGCCCTACCTTTCCAGTAAGGGTCCATATCAAATCTATACTGCAAATAAGTCAAAAGTTAGCTTACACAACTCTTAAGTGCAATAAACGACAGTTAGAAATAGATAGCAGATCCACTGGGAGATTTCTTCGACAAAGTTCATATGGATGGACTGCTAGGGAGGAAATAATTATAGACACGGATGAGGCAAAGAAAGTGAAGAGCAATACATGCAGTCTATAGTAGAGAATGGTCAGAGTGTGGGGGAACAGCACTTTACTTGGAAGAAACTCTGGCATCCACATGACAGTCGCTAATGTATTGTGACTAAGGTGTTGATGCTTACCGAAAATGATTTTGTAGCCGATGGTTCCATTGATACCACTGTCTGCATCTTTGGCCCACACCTGTAAAAAAAAAAAAAAAATGCTGTAAATAAAATAACTCTTCATACAACGCACAGAATGTACTATCAATATTCGACAGACACACACACACTCTCTGTCTTCAATTAATCCAATTCAGTTCAATTTAAACTCTCTCTCTCTCTCTCTCTCTCTCTCTCTCTCTCTCTCTCTCTCTCCTCTCTCTCTCTCTCCCTCTTCAACTCCGACTCGACCTCTACAAAACCCACCCCTACCCCGACCGCACCTGCCCACCCACCCCACCTGCCCACTGCTCACCTGAGTGACGTAGGTCTGGGGCTGGTTGTTCTCCCACACGGAGGCCACATACTTGGTCTGGGCAAACTTGGGGGCGTTGTCGTTGAGGTCCTTCAGGTGCACCTGCACGGTGGCGTAGGCCTGGTGACGCCCTGCCTCTGCCGCCACCACCAGCTTCAGGTGGGGGGTGCTCTCGAAGTCCAGGTGGGCAGGATCAGCCACCCGTATCAGACCTGGGATAGTCAAGTCACAGGGCGAGGTTTTATTTGCCTCGAGTGAACGTCTCTTTCAACTCAGTTTAGTTCTTTGTCTGTTTTTCTCTCTCTTTGTCTGTCTCTCTCTGTTTGTCTCTGTCTCTATCTCTCTTCAATCCTCGGCTAGAGCTCCGAGGTTTACCAATGGTGAGATTTTTACGTATGCGACCGTTTTTGCCCAATGTTACGGTAGCCGTATTCCGCCATCGGGGATGTTCTCTTGTTTAGCCTGACCTTTCCATGAACCCTTTGAGGAGCCGGTGAGGCAATACACCGACTTTTCAGCTTGTTTGTGGACATGGGGGGAACCATCCCCTCTAGGACATAGACTGCATGCTGGGTATGCTTCAGTCATTCTATGTCTAAGGGACGTAGCCTATAACACTTTCTCGTTTTTTATTTATTTATTGAAAAGTTCATCCAGGCAACAGTCTTTATATACGCTTCACCTTTTAAAAAGAATCTACATTTTTCCAATGAATTGTCAATACGCAAGAACATTGTATATGACATTTTGTACTATCCCCTCCCTGACAAAATATCTAGACCGTAATCATGTTCTTGATCAACTGCATTGTTCTCTGCCCCAGTAAAGCTTTGGTAGCTTGCTGGATAAAATAATACTTTCTGAAACTGCCATACCTTTTCTTCTCTCTCTCTCTCTCTCTCTCTCTCTCTCTCTCTCTCTCTCTCTCTCTCTCTCTCTCTCTCGCGCGCGCGCGCGCGCGCGCGCGCCACTCCTACCTCATCCTTTCTCTCAAAAGCAAAAACAAACAATCCACCAAACTCACCAGAATAAGCGCCAATGGTGAAGACAGACAACTCATTGCCACTGACAAAGCTGTAGGTGACAGGTACGCTGCCAGTGTATGTTGCCCTCACAGTGGTGACCTCGGTATTCTTTGGCGCGTTTTCCACCAGCTCCACTACATACGTTTCCTGAAGGAACCTCACTGGGGATGACCCTGCGCTGCTGTTATCACCCACAATGATTTCAGCTACGCCTGTAATGACACAGTTTCAGATTATTAAGGAGATGTCAGTGCATGCAGAACGGACCACGTACGCTAAGCTTTCTCCCCTCCCCTACGAACACGCGCGCATACACAAACGCACACACGCATATACACAGACACACACAAACACATCTTTCTTCCCTGCCTCTCCTCCCTTCTCTCTCTCTCTCTCTCTCTCTCTCTCACACACACACACAGAGTCACACACACACAACACACCACAACACAACACAACACACCCACAACACAACACACCACAACACACACACCAACACAACACAACACACACCAACACAACACACACTACACACACACGCGCACACACATACACACACACACACACACACACACACACACACACACACACACACACACACACACACACACACACACACACACCAATCCTACCTGTAGTACTGAGAGCTGGCGAGCCGTTATCAGACGCCAGAACCAGGAGGCTGTGGTAGCCCGTAGCCTGGGACAGAGAGGTGCGGGTGGTGATGGCCCCGGTGGACGGGTGGATCTGAAACAGCCTCAGGCTGCTGCCACCCGTGCTGTCCGTGCTGTTCAACAGCCGGTACACCACCGTCCCGTTGTCGCTGGCGTCTGGGTCGTCTGCTTTCATCTGAACAGAAACATCGTCTGCTTTCATCTGAACAGAAACATCGTCTGCTTTCATCTAACATCGTCTGCTTTCATCTGAACAGAAACATCGTCTGCTTTCATCTAACATCGTCTGCTTTCATCTGAACAGAAACATCGTCTGCTTTCATCTGAACAGAAACATAGTCTGCTTTCATCTGAACAGAAACATCGCCTGATGAACAGAAACATCGTCTGCTTTCATCTGAACAGAAACATCGTCTGCTTTCATCTGAACAGAAACATCGCCTGATGAACAGAAACATCGTCTGCTTTCATCTGAACAGAAACATCGCCTGCTTTCATCTGAACAGAAACATCGTCTGCTTTCAACAGAAACATCGTCTGCTTTCATCTGAACAGAAACATCGTCTGCTTTCATCTGAACAGAAATGTATTTTTTTGTGGATGAATTCCTTTCTCAATTCGTTGAAGAGTCATTGGGACACTATGTCAATTTTTTTTCAAGCAGTGTTGTCTTCAACAAGTTGAGCCTTCCAGGCAGTGCCCACCTCTCTTGCCCGCAGGGGCTTATTTAATAATAATAATAATAATAATAATGTATGGAATTGATATAGCGCTGAATCTTGTAAAGCAACAAATCAAAGCGCTCAGATGACTTCTTAAATTTTTAAAAATATTTTACATCGAGGATAATGAAATAAGCACTCATGTGCTTTTTTGGGGTGTTTTTTTGTGTGCATCATCCATGTCCCTAGCCACAGCCTGTTTAAAGATGTAGGGATTTAGGGACTGTGACATCAACCAACCATCACCGCACTGACATATACGATGTGCACTAATCATGATAGGAGAACAAGTTCTTCTGCAATCATTCCTTTCCACATCTTCCATTTTCTTGTGCTTCTGCAGTGCCAATAGTCTGGCAATGTTTATGTTCTATTCAGGGGATTAAAGGTACTCTTTTTTTATATATTTTTTTTAAACATAATACAGTATTGTGCGGTGTTTATTACTATCCTAGCAACACAGCGTGACCATCGTTACTGCATTTGGTGATGGGGGGGGGGGGGGGGGGGAGCTTACACAGGGGAAGTAATCATTTTCTTACGCACCTTTTAAGAGTTGTCTCCCGTCCATCGTTCATGAACATAAGTATGGCGACGCTGTATTTTCTTGATTTGAGTATTACATACTAAAGATTGTTGCTGGTTCGTTCGCTTGTAATTTTGTAACATTTGCACACACACACACAAAATCCCACCAAAACCCCGAAAAATCTTTTTGTATTAGCAGGTTTCCACTTCTGCATGCTCCAATGTATCATTCACATTCAGAGTACAAAAAGGAGCCCAAAGAATTCTGGAAAGTTTTGTCAAGAACCAACTACCTTTAGCTGTGGATTCAGCTTTATCAAACATTTGTTTGTTTAAAAAAAAATCTACATGCTCTAAATGCACATTATGCGCTTCGATTTGTTTTGTTGTTGTTGTTTTTTTTTACAAGATTCAGCGCTATATAAATTCCATAATATTATTATTATTATTTGCTAATGGACACCTCAGTGTAACATTTCAATGAGAGAGAACCTTTTGGATAAGACTTTTATCCGAGGTCCTGTGTGCAAACGCACACAGAACATCTTGCACACACGTTAAAACCCGTTCCGCTTTTTGGAAGTGTAGGCCATTGTGTGCTAGTGGGAATGGATGACAAAATTTACAAAACCGCATACACGCGGGACTGGATGTAAAAAAGCACATGAGTGCTTATTCCAATATCCTCGATATTAAAAAAAAAAATCTGAGCGCTTTGATTTGTTGCTTTACAAGATTCAGCGCTATATAAATTCCATAACAATAATAATAATAATAATAATAATTATTATTATTATTAATATTGTTATCTTGCATACACGTTAAAACCCGTTCCGGTTTTCGGAAGTATAGGCCACTGTGTGCCGGTGGGAACGGATGACAAAATTTACAAAACTGCATACACACAAGGGACTGGATATAAGAAAGCTCACGCGTGCTTATTCCATTATCCTCAAAATGAAAGAATAAAATAAAACAAAAGTAAAACCCCGACTCACGGTCCTGTGGATAGGGGGAACATTCCGGCTTCAGACGGGGAATTAAACCTATGACCTCTCACAGCAAGATCTCCAACCCAACTCATTGAGACACCAAGCCACAGATGTGTTCCAGACAGACTATCAAAACATAATAGCTGTGTATACCGCCATGGGTTAGTTACCTGCAGCACGGTGTAGCCAGGTGTGGTGTTGGCAGACACGGTGGTCTTGTAGGGCACCTGGCGGAACTTGGGGGCGTTGTCGTTGACGTCGGCCACGGAGACGCGGATACGGGTGGTGGAGTTCCGTGGACCTGACCCACCCCCGTCTGTCGCCACCAGCAGAAAGTCGAAGGAGGCGTTCTTCTCTCGGTCGAAGACACTGTGATTACAGTGAGTACAGTGAAATGTTGGGGGTGATACTTACAGACACAGACACCCTGAGGGTGGCTGAGAGACGAGAGGACTGGAGAAAAGTGGTTGACAAAGCTTCGAAGGCGCCCCAAAGGATTCGGAATCTGAGGGATCGGTGAGGGTGACTTATAGCGAGGAAAGTGAAGTTTTGTGATGGTATTATTTTCTGAGTTATGATTCTGTACGTATGTATACAAAGAAGGAAGTCTCGGTGCGCTAAAAAAAAAAAGAGGTTATGTTCGTTTTTAATGTGATTTTACTTCATATGAGATTTTGAACATGGGGAGAAAGGACGTTGGTCGTATGATAAAAATGTACAATATATGCTTAGTTCACTCATTAAAACAATGTACAAAGTAATGATACAGAAACAATGTACAAAAAAGGTACTGATACATTACATACAATGTTCTTCCATCACACTCACACTCCCACTATTTTCCCCTTTACATCAGATTCTTCGTGAATGTAAAGCAGTTATGGGTTACGAAGGAAAAAGAAGTATATGCGTTCTTCTCTAGATCATTTGTTCTGTTCAGAAAATAAACAACATGACAGAAAAAAGCTTTTCTTGTCCTGTCAAGCGTTATAACAAAGCGGAAAACAATTTGTGGAAAATGTATATGCAAACGTTTTTGTGAAAATCTAAATGGACGAGTGGCTAGACACAGATTCCTTTTTGCTCTATATCTGCCTGAATTATGCAGTCGCATTCAAGCACCCATACACACCTTGCGCCCGATCACCTATTCACCCCTCGCCCCCCACCCACACAGAGACAGTCACAGACACAGACACCCACACTCTCTCTATCTCCCTCTCATCTCTCTCCACCCCTATCTCCATGCATCAGCACCAACACCAACCAACGTTAAAATCAGCCAACCCCCCTCTCCGAAATACACGACCCTCCTCCACTAACTATCAATCAATCTTAACTCATCCCCCACCCCCACTCACCCCGAAGTGATGATGTCTCCAGAAGAACTGTTGACGGAGAAAAAGCCCTCCGTGTCGTTGCCCAGCAAGGAGTAGGTCAGCTCCCCGTTCGTGCCTTCATCGGGGTCAGAGGCCGACACCCTCATCACCGTCACCCCCTGGGCCACCCCCTCCGCCACCACCGTGCTGTACACGCTCTGGGCGAACCGGGGGCTGTTGTCGTTGAGGTCCATCACCTTCACCTTCACCTGGGACGTACCTGAGCGCGGGGGAGTGCCGGAGTCCGTGGCGGTGACGGTGAGGGTGTAGTGGGCCAGGGTCTCCCTGTCCAGCGCCTGACAGGACAGGTGGCCCGTTCTGGGATCGATCTGGAACCTGTTGTCGTTCCCTCCTGCAAAGGGGGGAGCATGGGTTTGTTTTCTTAATGTTGATTTATGACAGGAATTTGTTATGTGGAGTTTGTCATCTGTTGTTGGAGATTTTGTCATCCGTTGTTGGAGATTTTGTGATCTGTTTGTTGGAGATTTTGTGATCTGTTTGTTGTAGATTTTGTCATCTGTTGTTGAAGATTTGTCATCTGTTGTTGAGATTTGTCACCTGTTGGAGATTAGTCATCGCTTGTTGGAGATTTGTCACACGTCGGACGCAATCTGCATTTTTCAGTGCAAGTTTTTTTTTGGTCAGTTTTTTTTTTATTACATGGAGTGAGGTGGGTTTCACCACGTCTACTTTGCACATAGACACACTGCCTGATTATTTCAGTATAATGTCTTAGCGACTGCACAAGCACTTTATGAAATTTTTTTAGACAGTGTGTCATTGTGCAAAGTGACCATTGCTGGGACTCGTCTCACACTGTGTAATCCCCAAAATCAGACAACGGAAAGTTGTCATGTACCCATAGGAATTGTCATCAGCCTCTGGAGGTTTGTTACCCGTTAGAGGAAAGGTGTCATCTGACTTGAAATTCTAATCTTTGATAATTTGTCGGCTGTCACAGGGAATATTTTTCATTGGAAATTATGTCATGTATTGGAAGGGATTAGTCATCTGTCGCAGAAAATTTGGAGCAGACAGAATCATTGTCTGACAGATGGTGGAATTTATCATTTGTGACCGGAGATTTTGCACATGTCGGAAGAGATTTGTCATATGCGACAGGGCATTTGGCACAAGGAGATTTGTCATCTGTCAGAGGGGGGTGGGGAGGGTATCATCTGTCACTGATGAAATCTCATAATATGGGCAGTGATTTTCATCTGTCAGTGATGATTTTATTGATCATTTCCTACGGTGGCATGTCACGATCTGTCATTAGAGTAATATTTGTCACTCGTCGAAATTACTATTGTCTGTCACAATGAAACTGCCATCTGTAGAAGGACATTTGCTATCTAGCACAGGTATTTTGTCATCAATTTCAAAACAGGTCATTAGTTGCAGGCAGTAGCTGTTTTCTGTTAATGGCCTTTTCACACACACACACACACACACACACACACACACACACACACACACACACACACACACACACACACACACACACACACACACACACACACACACCACACCACACACAACACACACACACACACACACACGCACGCACGCACGCACGCACACACAAAATTGTCTTCAAAGCTGCTTTTTGAAAAAAACAAACAAACTCAAACTAACCGGAAATGCTATAGGTGACGTCAGCATTGACGCCATCGTCAAGATCTGTGGCGATGAGGGTGATGATGTCATTCTGGGGGTGATTTTCCGGTACTTTCACCTGGTATACCGCTTCCTCGAATTCGGGATCGTGGTCGTTGATGTCAGTCACTCGTACCACAACCGTGGTGATATCTTGTAAAGGAGGGTATCCACTGTCCGTGGCGTACACTGCGACATCACGACAAGATTGTTTCGTTGGTGTTGATGAGAAGCTGTCTTCAACACTAGATTTGTTGAAAAGTGAAATTAAGGAAGAAAAAAAGAAAGAGAGAAAGTAAAACAAAAACTACAGTATCTTCCTTCTATTTCTGTGAACAGTTGGGCTTTGATCTGTGATGTAATCTCCATTCCATAATCAGAATTAAAACAGACAAAGAAATGACATAAAGCAAAACTACAGTATTTTCTTTCCTTGTTTTGTTTTTTTGTTTTAGAAATCAGACAACCAGTGAGCTTGATCTTTAGTTGACAAATGCCTGGCTAGACGAAAGGATGAATAAAAGAATAAATCGATGACTGACTCAGTGAATAAAGTACAGATGGATGAATGGAACGTGCACATAAGCGGATGTACGAATAGAGAAACAGCTGAATAAACAAACGAACGAACGAATGAATAAATGAACGAACAAATGAATGAATGAACAATTGATTAAATAATTGAATGAACGAACGAAAAACCAAATGAAAGAATAGTAACAGTGCCTACCGGTGACACTGAAAACCGCCTGCTCCTCTCTGTCCAGAACTTCCCGGGTGGTAATTTCTCCACTGAGGGCATCTACAGCAAACTTGTCACCGGCCATTCCTGGAGGAATGAAGTAGGTGACGTTTCCGTTGGGACCTGAAACAGCACAGCAAACACACACACACACACGATGAAGTGATTTTTTCGTTTTCCTTTGGCAATGTAACTGCAAGCAGACTATTCTGTAGCCTTCATTTTCTCTCTCTCTCTCTCTCTCTCCTCTCTCTCTCTCTCTCTCTCTCTCTCTCTCTCTCTCACACACATACACACACACACACACACACACACCACACAACAGAACACACACACACACAACACATCCCATCACCTCACATCCCACCCCACACAAACACACGCTTTCATTCCACCACCCTCAACTCACTCACCCTGATCGCTATCAACAGCCACACACACACACACACACACACACACACAACACACACACACACACACACACACACACACACACACACACACACACACACACACACACACACACACACAACACATCCCAATCACCTCACATCCCACCCCTCACAAACACACACATACACTTTCACTCCACCACCCTCAACTCACTCACCCTGATCTCTGTCAACAGCCACACACACACACACACACACACACAACACACACACACACACACACACACAAAACACACATGTAAAAAAGCACATAAGTGCTTATTCCATTATCCTCGATATAACAGATTAAATAAAAAAAAACAACAACAAACAGACACACACACCACACAACAGAACACACACAAACACACACACTTTCACACCACCCTCAACTCAACTCACCCTGATCGCTATCAACGGCAGACACCATCACCACAGACGACCCTGCCGGGGTGGACTCGTTGACACTGCCCTGGTAGGCTGCCAGCCCGAAGAGGGGTGCGTTGTCGTTGACGTCCTCCAGGAAGATCCTCAGCTCCTGGTAGGCCGCCATCCTGGCCACCCCGGAGTCTTCGGCACTGATGTTCAGCACGTACCCGGCACGGGTTTCGCGGTCCAGGGCCTCGTGGATCGTTAGGACACCTTGAAGGACAGGTGTAGGGGTGGAGATGGTGATTTGGGGTAGGTGGGTTGGGTTGGGGTGGGGGTTGGGGGTTTGTGATTGAGAGTGCATGGATGATGCTGTTGAATGGAGTTGGATGGAGGATGCTGAAGGGTGAATTTGATAAGGATGGAGGGTGTTGAAGGATGATTTGATAAGGATGAAGGGGTGCTGAAGGGGGAATTTGATAAGGATGAAGGGGTGCTGATGGGGGAATTAATAAGGATGGAGGGTGCTGAAGGGGAATTTGAAAAGGATGGAGGGTGCTGAAGGGGAATTTAATAAGGATGGAGGGTGCTGAAGGGGAATTTGAAAAGGATGGAGGGTGCTGAAGGGGAATTTAATAAGGATGGAGGGTGCTGAAGGGGAATTTGATAAGGATGGAGGGTGCTGAAGGGGAATTTGAAAAGGATGGAGGGTGCTGAAGGGGGAATTTAATAAGGATGGAGGGTGCTGAAGGGGAATTTGAAAAGGATGGAGGATGCTGAAGGGGGAATTTAATAAGGATGGAGGGTGCTGAAGGGGAATTTGAAAAGGATGGAGGATGCTGAAGGGGGAATTTGAAAAGGATGGAGGGTGCTGAAGGGGAATTTAATAAGGATGGAGGGTGCTGAAGGGGAATTTAATAAGGATGGAGGGTGCTGAAGGGGAATTTAATAAGGATGGAGGGTGCTGAAGGGGAATTTGAAAAGGATGGAGGGTGCTGAAGGGGAATTTGAAAAGGATGGAGGGTGCTGAAGGGGAATTTAATAAGGATGGAGGGTGCTGAAGGGGAATTTGAAAAGGATGGAGGGTGCTGAAGGGGAATTTAATAAGGATGGAGGGTGCTGAAGGGGAATTTGATAAGGATGGAGGGTGCTGAAGGGGAATTTGAAAAGGATGGAGGGTGCTGAAGGGGAATTTGAAAAGGATGGAGGGTGCTGAAGGGGAATTTAATAAGGATGGAGGATGCTGAAGGGGAATTTAATAAGGATGCAGGGTGCTGAAGGGGAATTTAATAAGGATGGAGGGTGCTGAAGGGGAATTTAACAAGGATGGAGGGTGCTGAAGGGGAATTTAATAAGGATGGAGGATGCTGAAGGGGAATTTAATAAGGATGGAGGATCCTGAAGGGAAATTTGATAAGGATGGAGGGTGCTGAAGGGGAATTTAATAAGGATGGAGGATGCTGAAGGGGAATTTAATAAGGATGCGGGGTGCTGAAGGGGAATTTAATAAGGATGGGGGGTGCTGAAGGGGAATTTAATAAGGATGGAGGATGCTGAAGGGGAATTTAACAAGGATGGAGGGTGCTGAAGGGGAATTTAACAAGGATGGAGGGTGCTGAAGGTGAATTTAATAAGGATGGAGGGTGCTGAAGGGGAATTTGAAAAGGATGGAGGGTGCTGAAGGGGAATTTAATAAGGATGGAGGATGCTGAAGGGGAATTTAATAAGGATGGAGGATGCTGAAGGGGAATTTAATAAGGATGGAGGGTGCTGAAGGGGAATTTAACAAGGATGGAGGGTGCTGAAGGGGAATTTAACAAGGATGGAGGGTGCTGAAGGGGAATTTAACAAGGATGGAGGGTGCTGAAGGGGAATTTAACAAGGATGGAGGGTGCTGAAGGGGAATTTGATAAGGTGATCATGCAGCTTTTCTCTCTGTTTCTAGTTTAATTTTGTGTAGCTTTCTCTTGTCTAATCTATGTCTGTCTGACTATCCTCCGTTTCTCTCTATTCCTCCTTCTGTCAGTTTTTGTCTGCCTGTCTGTCTTTCAGAAGGAAAGACAGACAGGCAGACGACAAGAAGCTCTGTCGTCTTCTCACTAACAAATGCACACAGGCAGAAAAACAGGTAGCTGGAGAAAATACACAAACACACACATAGAGACAGACACAGACTCACACACACACACGCACACACTCCTCCCTCCAACCCAACACTCCATACCTGTGGTCTGATCCAGCCGGAACTTTCCGTCCTCGTTGCCGGACACAATGCTGTAGGTGACCACGTTGTTGCCGCTGTCATCCTGGTTCGAATCCCCGTCCACCGCCACCACCAGCATCACCGGGTAGCCCACCGCTTCGTTCTCGAACACGTGCACCTCCCTGCCGGACCGGAATTCCGGCCTGTTGTCGTTGACATCCTTCACCAGCACCACGGCCGTCACCTGGGCCGACAGAGCCAGGGCCGGCACAGGGCAGGTGTCTTCAGCCTGCACTACCAGCGACACGGTGTGCACGTGCTCGTAGTCGATGGCTTTCACCAGAGACAGTTCCCCAGTCACAGCACTGATCTGGAAATAGCTGTCTTGAGATGGGCGAGGTCCTGACGATGATTGGGACAGGATGGTGTAGCGGACAGTGCCGTTCGGTCCTGAATCCGCATCGGTGGCTAGGAAGGTGTGGACGATGTGGTTCACCGGGGTGTTCTCTCTCACCGTGCGCAGGAAGACGGGGTCGTTGTCGAACATGGGAGCGTTGTCGTTGAGGTCCAGGACCTGGATGAAGACGCTGATGTTGCTGCTGCGCGGGAAGGCGGCACTGCGGTCCACAGCCTGGATGCTCAAGGTGTGGGAAGAAGACTGCTCGTAGTCCACCTCCCTCACCGTCTGAATCTCGCCAGTGACTGGGTCCAAGGCGAACAGGTCAAACACGTTCCCTCCCACCAGAAAGAAGTGGATGCCTTTGCTGCTGGCGGATTCTCTCACTTCGTCCTGGACCTTGCCGATGGATGTCCCTATGGGCAGGTTCTCCACCACGTCGATGTTGATCTCTCTCGCGTGGAACAGAGGTCCCTCTTCGTTGTCGTCACGGACAGCGATGATGATGACGATGCTTTGGGACTGTCGGGGATAACCGTTGTCGTGGGCTGTCACCCGAAGGAAGTATTCAGACTTGGTCTCGTAATCTAGGACTTCTTCTGTACTGATCCATCCCGTGCTGGCATGGATGCAGAAATTCTTCAAGGCGTCGGCTTCAGTGCCCTCTGCAATGGTAATAATTATAGATTAGCAATAAAAGATGGCTATTCGATGTAGTTAGCAAACTGTCTGATAAACCAGTACACTTAGAAAATATTTGTGCTGCAATTGATTTAATTTTCAATCAAGGTAAAAGTTAACATATGCTAAATAGAAATGAAAACATGTCAACAGTTCAAAAACTGGCAAATCTGTCAAAACCGCGGTGTTGATGGTTTAACATGTAGAAAAAAAAGGACAGAAAGCCAATAAATCATGAATCACACTCTTTGAAAAAAGCAGTTTCAATGGCTAAATAATCAATAAAAATTGAACAAATATACTCAATTCAATAGGATTATCAGAAACTGTTGAAGATCTGAGATCATGCTCATGCAAACAGTTGGACACACGCATTGACAAATATATAAAAAATTATATGCAAAAATATATTTGCACAAAAGCGCGCACACGCAAGCACACACCTAACACACACACACACACACACACACACACACACACACACACACACACACACACACCACCAACGCACACACACACTCTCTCCTCTCTCTCTCTCTCCTCTCTCTTCTCGCTCTCACTCTCTCTCTCTCTCTCTCTCTTTCGCTCTCTCTCTTCTCTCTCTCTCTCTCTCCTCCTCCTCTCTCTCTCTCTCTCCTCTCTCTCTCTCTCTCTCTCTCACCCACCACGCCTCATCAACTCACCTTTATCCAGCTCAAAAGACACGGTGCCGTTCTCCCCAGCATCGGAGTCCTGTGCCAGGACCTGGAAGACCTTCAGCCCTTTAGGCCTGTTCTCCCACACCTCCACCCGCTGCTCACTGCCCACCTCAAACTCCGGCTTGTTGTCGTTCTCATCCATCACCGCTATCTTCACCACCGCCGTGTCACTGCGGGAGGGTTCTCCAGAATCCTTCACGTACACCCTCAGCGTGTACTCCTTCTGCTCCTCACGATCCAGAGGACTGAGCGTGGTGATCTCCCCGCTGTAAGTGTTGATGGTGAAGTTGCTCTGAGGAACGCTGAAGTGGTATTCCAGCTTCTGGTTGTTCCCGGCATCACGGTCGGAGGCTGTGATCTGACCGATGTGGGATGCGCGAGGCTGGTTTTCCAGGATGCTGAATTTGTACTCGGAGCGCGAAAATTCCGGGTCGTTGTCGTTGGTGTCGGTGATGTGGATACGGATGTTGGCCACGGATGAAAGAGGCTGCGGAGTGCCGTGATCCGTGGCGAGGACGGTGAGCGTGTACAGGTCCTGACTTTCACGGTCTACGCTGTCTCTGAGACTCAGTACCCCTTGTACGTGAAGATCCCGAACACAGACAAGTAAGGAGAAGCTTCTAGGCTGTAAGAAATCCTCCCGTTGTGGTCCGAATCCGCGTCCGAAGCACTAACGTTACCGAACTCGTAACCTACAGGTCGGTCCTCGCTGACGTAGAAATCGTACACCATCTGCGAAAACACGGGGTAGTTGTCGTTCACGTCTTTGACACTCACAGTCAGAGTCATGCTGGAACTCCGACGCCCGCTCGTGCCCCGGTCCTCCGCCACAATGATGACTTCGTACCGGTGATGCCGCTCGTAATCCATCTCGGCCCGCACGTACACCTCGCCGCTCAGTTCGTCGATGTCGAAGAGGCCGTCGGGGTGGTTGTTGTGGAGGCGGTAGCGGACGGATCCGTTAAGGCCGGCATCGTGATCGACAGCCTGGGCGATGTAGACCGGGTACTGAAGGATGGTGTCCTCCCTGACCTCGATGTGAAGGACGCTGGAGGGCGGGAAGAAGGGGGAGTTGTCGTTGACATCCAGCAGGGTGAAGTTCACCTGTCAACATGAGTGCAACGGTGTGGGGGGTGAGGAGGGAAGTAGTGAGGGCGGTAAATGGGGAATCGAGTGAAGTTGAGAGGGTTTGTTATAAAGAGTATGGGGATATAATTCTGCTCTTTCTTATCCGACTACTTATTCAGTCACACATTCACACCCACAAACACCCCCACACCCATATATATATATATATATATATATATAATATATATATATATATATATATATATATATATATATATATATATATAATAATACACACACCACAAACATTCCTGCACTCAAGCACTCCAACACCCCCCTCCCCCCCCCCCCCACAAATCCCCATGTTCCTCCCCCCTCCTCCCCCCTCCCCCCCCCACACACTTTCAAACAACCCAATACATCCCTCCACTCACCCAAGTACTTTTCCCAACCCCACTAACCGACCCCCATCACACAAACACTTCATTCAATTCAGCGCCTACAGCTACAGCTAGGGCAGAAGCGGTGTAGGGTTTTAGGCGGTGACAGGGTGACAGCTTAAAACAGACCACAGGCAGAAGCCATGCTACCGCACTGTCACTACCTAATGGAACTCAGGACAGACAGCAGAGCAAGGACCGACCCGGAGTTGTTTCTGCACTACACAGGGAGGGAGGGAGGGAGGGAGGGAGGGAGAGAGAGAGACTTAAAGAAGGAAGAGAGAGAGAGAGATAAAGAGAGAGGGAGAGAGAGAGCGAGAGAGAGAGACTACAAGGAGGAAGAGAGAGAAAGAGTGAATGAATGAATGATCTTTATTTTCCAAGGGTTACAGAGTAAGTATTCATATACTTTTTCTTCATCCGGCCCTTGCCCCGATTAGGGACTGTCAACAAAATGCACATAAAACCCCTAAACAAATCCCCAACTACAAAATCGACAACAAAAGTTCAACCTATAATTTTAAGAAAAGATATAAATGTGTATTCAAATAAACACAAAATCTCCAATTGACCTGAACATTAATGTCAAAGAGATACATCGATTATAATTAAATTAGAGAGAGAGAGAGTGAGAGAGAGAGAGAGAGAGAGAGAGAGAGAGAGAGAGAGAGAGAGAGAGAGAGCGAGAGAGGGAGAGAGAATGTTTGTTTTGTTTCTCTTTGAAAGACACATCTATTTTTCTTCAGTCTGAAACAGTTGTTTTAGTTTGGTCTGTAAAAGGGGAGGTAATAGAAATGAAACGAGTACAGGAATAAAAACAAAACAAAACAGCAACAGCAAAAAAACCCCAAAACAAAACACAGCAAAAACAACCTCTCACCACCACCACCACCAACAAAAGCAACAACAACACACAAAAAGTTAACCCGAAAAAAGCACGTAACAAATATAAGACGACCAAGACGAAGAAGAAGAACAATGAAAAAGAGAAGTGGAATATAAAATTCACACAGAAAGACAGAAT
Organism: Rapana venosa; assembly: GCA_028751875.1. Lineage (NCBI taxonomy): Eukaryota > Metazoa > Mollusca > Gastropoda > Neogastropoda > Muricidae > Rapana > Rapana venosa. The sequence continues at coordinate 49,287,064 of CM054141.1, read as the reverse complement.
GACAAAGGAAAATGAAGAGAGAAAAGAAGGCAGAATTAAAGAAATATAACAGAACGAAAGACAAAAAAGAAAGCATAACGAACGAAAGAACTAAGCAGGATAACAATGATTTAGAAAGAAAAGACAAAAAAAACAAAAACAAAGAAACTGTGAGAAAATGTTCAAAGATGACAAAAAAATCCCAAAGATATGTACGTAATTAGAAAGAGAGTAAAAAGGACAAGGAACACACAAAAAATGAGAGGAATAAAGGAACACAAAGAAAGAGAGACATAAAGGAACAAAAGAAACATATAAAGCTAATGAAGAGAGAAAGAAAGAAAGAAAGAAAGAGAGAGAGAGAGAGAGAGAGAGAGAGAGAGAGAGAGAGAGAGAGAGAGAGAGAGAGAGAGAGAGAAAGAGACAGACAGACAGAGACAGAGAGACAGATAGGCAGACGGACATAGACTGTTTTGATACCGTGTTGTTACATTGCCAGTATTTGATAGAGCATTGGGTGCTTTGAAGAAAGAAAGAAAAAAGGAAAGAAAAGGAAAAGAGACAAAGGGTGTTTTCCCCGATATAGAACGACTCGAGTAAAAAAAATAGAAAAGACAGGAAGAAGACAGCGAAGGAAAGTAAGTGTGTGTGTGTGTGTGTGTGTGTGTGTGTGTGTGGTGGTGTGTTGTGTGTGTGTGTGTGTGTGTGTGTGTGTGTGTGTTGTGTGTTTGTGTGTGTGTGTTGTGTGTGTGTGTGTTTGTGCGTGTGTATGTGTTTTGTGTGTGTGAGAGAGAGAGAGTGTGTGTGTGTGACTGTGTGTGTGATTGTGTGTGTATGTGTGTGTGTGACTGTGTGTGTGACTGTGTGTGTGTTGTTGTGTGTTGTGTGTGTGTATGTGCGTGCGCGTGTGTGTGCGTACACCCCGTATGTGTGAGTGTGTGTGCGTGTGAGGGTGAGTGCACGCGCGTGCGTGTGTATGCTTGTTAGAAAAAAAGTTGGATGATAGATAGACAAGAAAACTACGGGCTTGTTAGAAAGCGTTTGTCCAAGAAGAGTGTGAAACATTATCGAAACTTGTACAGAGAAAAAGGGAGAAGAAAACTCCCCGTTGAGTGGGAAATAATTGTGGGAAGAAAAAGAAAGAAAGAAAGACAAGCTGTACGCGAAGAACGGTAAAATAGAGAGAGAGAGAGAGAGAGAGAGAGAGAGAGAGAGAGAGAGAGAGAGAGAGAGAGAGAGAGAGAGAGAGAGAGAGAGAGAAAGACAGACAAAGAAATGGAAAAAAACCAGATGGAGAGACAGACAGACAAATCGATAGACATTGACAAAAGAAAGAAAAGGAGATTATCAGGAATACACAATCATTTTTTTCTCTCCGTCGTTTTAACAACTCTCTGCGTCCCCATCCCCTCATCCACCCACCCACCCACATCTCTTCCCTTCCCCTCCCGAACAAAGGAAAACAAAAACAAGAATAAAAGAAACAAAACAATAAAAAAAAAAACCTCAAAAGAAAAAACTAAGAAACAAAGCCACAACATATCTGCAATTTTTGCTGGCTAAGATCTCCACATTGAACACACTGAAGAGGCAAATCGTGTAAGACTGTCAAATTTTCATATCAATAGTTGATGTCGCTGCATTTATTCTGAACTTTACAGAGCCTGTGTTACATAAGAGGTATGTCACATTTAAGTGTTGCATCTAAATGACGTATATTTTACCGTTTCCAGCAATAACGTGATGCCATCAGCTGTAAATCACGTTGCGCGGATTAAAATATAATAAACTTTACGGAAACCATGTTTATATTAAACCCATAAAGCTTTTCTGCTATATAATTGTGATGTCTGAATGCTGAAAAGCATTTAACAAGGTAAACCTCTTCTTATTAGCTGTAGACACATTGCCACTTAAGGAATCTCTCTGTGCCATATATTTCGGACAAAAGTGTACCATCTTTTGTCGTTGTTATTGTCGGGCGATCACAAGTTTAACACCTGGGACCACTCTGGATGAAAAATGTGTGTGTGGGGTTGTTTTCAATCTGTGTGTGTCGTTGTTTTAAAGTATTGCATCACACGGGCAGCCATACTCCAACTTCAGAAGATATTCTTCCTTTAATAAAGAGTACAGGTTGTCATGCTAAGAGCTTGTCATAAATAAAGACAATCCCAACATAACATTTTAAAGCATAACATTATTTCAATATAGGTCTTGGCACGTTGCTTAAATCAATTACCGACGAAGCTTTTGGCCTGGGCCAAGAACTATCTTTTGAATTTACACTTTTCTCACAACCGTGCTTTAAATAATCATATTCTGCCCATAAACTTAAATAAGGCTGTTATGTCAAACGCCATGCACACACACAAAAAAACCACTTCTGAAACGTTGTTTGTTTTTCCCGAAGAAGTGTAAAATTTCTGGACGGAATAGGTTTCTTTCCTTTGGGAAAGGACGCCCATCTTTTTCCAGAAGAAATAAAATCCCATTTAAAAATTCTCTTGGGCAGAACAAAATCTTCTCGGCGATGTCCTCTTCTCGTGGTCACTGTTCTGGCATCGTCATCGACCCTAGATAAACCAGCCAAGATGGAGTGACCGAGACAGCATTTTATGAACGAGCCCTCAAATGCATCAGGATGGACATGTTAAGTGCAGATTGAAAAAAAAGAAAGAGAGGAAGAGGAATCCAATATGTTGTAAAACTTCTCTACTGCTCTTGGAAGCAGCGAGACCCAGACGTACCCACCCCCCTCTCTATCTCCGTTTGTCTGTCTGTCTGTGTCTGTCTGTCTGTCTCTGTCTCTCTCTTTCTCTCACACACACGCAAATACAATACAGAGAAAGATACACACACATACACACACACACACACACACACACACACACACACACACACACACACACACACACACACACACACACACACTTCGCACGCTCGCGCGTGAATTACCATCTTGAAAAGAAAAAAATATTTTCCTCAGCAAAATCTATGTTCCCGACACCCCCAACATCCAACAAGAATCTCTTCAGGCAATTGATTACATCCAATTTGAGATATCAAGTCGGCACTTTCTCTTCAAGAATTTCTGATTCATATTCGTTTCATTAAGTAAAATTAGGGGTATATAGTTGAATGAGATCTATTGTGGGTGTTTGCGTTGCGGAATTCTGTACTCGAAAAATGCACGCGCGCACATGCTCGTGTGTGTGTGTGCGTGCGTGCGTGCGCGAGTGTGTGTGTGTGTATTTGAGAGAGAGAGAGAGAGAGAGAGAGAGAGAGAGAGAGAGAGAGAGAGAGAGAGAGAGAGAGAGAGAGAGAGAGAGAGAGCATGCATGCATGCATACATGTTTGTGAAAATGTGCGTGTGTGCGTACGTGCATGCATACATGACTGGGCATGCACGTGCTAGTAGTATACATACATGCATACACGTGAGCGGTATGTATATGTATGCCCGCAAGTGCGGGCGTATATAATTATATGTAAGTAAGCGTGCTTGTGTTCGCGTGTGCGCACGCGCGTTGAAGGAAGATTGTTGGCACTTGCACAATGAGATGTTATCGCCTATCCTCCCCGCAAAGTAACTGGATCCCGAAGACCCACGGCTGTATCTGCTAGATCTCTAAACGACTTGTTCGCGCATCGCTAACTGAGCGCCGCACAGCTCAGAATAATAATACACAATAAATCATCACAAGAGTACTAACGCCCTGATCTTCCCTTCTGCAGTCTGGTTTTTTTTCTTCTCCAAAGTCAAACGAAAAAATAAAACACACACACACACACACACAAAAACGAAGATTTGGAAAGAGCTTGCCACGCAATAATTTTGAACGTGATTGCAGTGTATGTATGTTTGTCTATAATATACCTGTCTGTTTGTCTGGTTTTATACACACACACATACTTATTGCAACAGATACTGAAAGAGAGAAAAGAGAGAGAGAGAGAGAGAGAGAGAGAGAGAGAGAGAGAGAGAAAAAGAGAGAGAGAGAGAGAGAGAGAGAGAGAGAGAGAGAGAACGGAAGAAAGAAAAGAAGGAAAGAAAAAAGTAAGAAAAAAAGTACGTAAGGAAGCAAAGGATGAACTTTTTACAGAAAGAATAAAAAAACATAACAAAAAGAAAAGGAAAACAAGAAAGACAAAGATATAAACTCTTTTCTCTCTCTCTCTCTCTCTCTCTCATCTCTCTCTCCCTTTTCCTCTCTCTTTTTCTCTCTCCCTCCCAAACACACACACACCCACACTTTTGAGCGTATTCTTTTATATCCGCGTTTTCAAAAGCTCGGATTCTTTTGTAGTTGGATCACATAAAGCAAGAAAGTAATGATGTATATTGATTTCGTTCTTTCTTTCTGTCTTTTCAAAAGCATGTTTGCTTCTTTTCCTTTGCAATTTGTAGGCTGAGAGCTCTATTATATATAAGGAACTAGCGTTTTGTATGCAATGTGTGTGGCGTGGTTTGTGTATGTGTGTGTATGTGTGTGTACGTGAGTGTATGTGTGTGTGTTTATGTGCATGCAGGTGAGCGTATGCATGTGTGCATCATGCGAACATTCAAGTGTGCGCTTCTGTTTCTCTACCTCCCCCCCCCGTCTCTCTCTGTTTTCTCTGTCTGCCTGTCTCTCTCATGGACATACACAGACACACACACATAGACACATATATAATTATGTGTGTGTGTGTGTGAGAGTGTGTGTGGTTATAGGAGTGTGTATGCGTGCGCGCGCGCGCGCGTGTGTGTGTGTGTGTGTGTGTGTGTGTGTGTGAGAGAGAGAGAGAGAGAGAGAGAGAGAGAGGAGAGAGAGAGAGAGAGAGAGAGAGAGAGAGAGAGAGAGAGAGGAGAGAGACAGACAGACAGACAGACAGACAGACAGACAGACAGACAGACAGACATACAGAGAGGTGAAAGAAGCGGGTAGAGGGAGGGAGGGGGTAGGCACGTGCATGGATATATACACACATGCATGTGAGTTTTGAATAAATTTCGCTGAGCCTTCGAGGACTGGATGAAAAACAACAGCTTCAGTTATAATAAGGAAATATTGACAGGCACGTAACGATATACAGCAGGGAACGCTACTCCTGCATAACACGTATTACTGCATTACACCCCTTTGTTGTTCTGTTCGTGAGGCTAGGCTGCCTGATTCTGTGATAAGTCACAGCGGAGATGCCCGTCCTGATATTTCTTAGACTTTGTGACATAATTACAGTAATAAATCAGGTACGATTATAAGTTTTTTGGGGGTTAAGAATCACTGTATTGATCTCTCTCTGGATTCTAGATATCAAGAGAATTCAATACTTATGTGAAAAAGAATAATTTTTTTCTTTAGTCGATTTTGTATGAGCACGAAATGAATTTAGAAATATAAAAGAGTCCCATGTTTTCTTTTGTTTTTAACTCTGTGAAGCTTTGATATCAAATCTGGCATACGACGGGATATCATTTAACAAAAATAGCTTTTAATAATAATACATGGAATTTATATAGCGCTATATCTTGCAGCCCCCAAAAAAAAACAACAACAAAAAACCCACCAACCCCCCCCCCCCCCCCCCCCCCCCCCAAAACCCAACAAATCAAAGCACTTTCATTCATGCTACTCATTCGCATGCAGCCAGTTACATTAATAGTTTTTACAAATTCAAATGTACACACACACACACACACACACACACACACGCACGCACGCACGCACGCACGCACGCACGCACGCACGCACGCGCACAAAGGTTTACATTTCGGCAGGGTGATGAGGTTTTGGCTGTTGAGGGCAGGGACAAAAATGAGATGAAACAAGAGGGGAGAATCCTAGGTTTGGAATAAAAGTGTCTTGAGGCCAGATTTAAAAGCGTCATAAGAAGGTTTTTGGCGAAGGGAGAGAGGGAGGTCATTCCAGATCGATGGACTAGAAACAAAAAGAGCGACGGCCAACGGTGGATTGGTTGAAACTGGGTATTCTTAAGCACAAGGTATCTGCAGCAGAGCGGAGGGAACGAGGAGTGCATAGGTGAAGACATTCACAGAGGTAGGAAGGTGCTGTTTTGTGGAGGCATTTTTAACAGAGGTTACTGATCTTATAGTTTACACTCTGTGGCACAGGCAACCAGTGAAGATTTTTTTTTAGAACATGAAGCTATAATGGACATTTTAATACTGGAATTATTTTTAATCGATTCCTTTATTTTCAAAACGAGTAGAACCATTTTAGACTGGTGTTAATTCAACAATAGCTGGAGGTATAAATCATTTGAGAGTGCTTACGCACACAAGATGTTTAGCACAAAGGTTAACAGTAAGTAGTTTTGCAGTTTTCTAATATGAAAAAGGTTTCACAGCCCAAAATGTTAAGACTGTGTTTTCTCTTTGCTGGTGCTCCAATTCTAATGAGTCGTCTTTTGCTGATGATTTCACTTAGAATGTAGGATACCACTATTTCTCACTCTACCATCAGCTATGATTAAACTGCTCTGGTTTCGCGTCTGGTGGGGAGAGGGAGAGAGTGTGTGCAACACAGAACAAGAAAAGATATTAGTAGTTTTTACAAGTCTTATTTTACTATGGAACGTGATAAGACATATTTATTCCAAATCTGATTTCCACCCTCTTGTTTCATCTCAAATCTATCCCTGCCTTAAAGAGCCCAAATCCCACCATCCTGCCAAAGTGTATAAACTTTGTGTGTGTGTGTGTGTGTGTGTGTGTTGGTGGGTGTGTTGTGTGTGTGGGTGGTGGTGCGTGCGCACGCGCGCGTATATGTACATTTAAATTTGTTAACTCTGTTAATTGTTATTGGTTGTATGTATGGGTGTGTTGAATGTAAGCGCTTTGATTTCTTTTTGCAAGATATAGCGCTATATAATTCCATTTAATTATTATTATTATATTATAAGATAAAATGACATGAAATTATTTATTCTGGGGAAATGCATAACTGACTAATCAAGAAAACAAAAACATTTAAGAAAACACAGCTATTTCAGTATCGGGTTTTTCAACAGTTGGTACCTCACAGACTTGATGTTTAGTGAACAGTAATGGACAGTCTGACCACTGTCAAGGCGTTAACCGAGTACCTTTATGGATTACGTTAAAAGAGATGAAAGATGGACAATAGGAATGGCAAATCAAGCAACATGTCCATCCGTCAGTCAGTCAATCAGTCGGTATGTCTCTGTCTCTCTTTTACTCTACTCTTCCCATTCTCACTAGCGACGGGATAACTCAGTGATCAGAGCACTCGCTCTCCCCAAGCCGAGCTTAAGCAGTGCTGAGAGTGGTTACCTCTAGGTAAAGCAGCGAGAGGGAGAAGATGGGCGCCACCCTCAAAATGCTAGCTCCTAGACAAGCTGAGGTCTTAGGCACCTTGCTCCCTATCGACTGCACAGGTTATGGGAACACTTTTCCCTTCTTTTCTTGTACCCATCGCCCCCCAACCCCCCCCCCCCCCACACAACAACAACAAACAAACAACAACACAAAAACAAACAAACAAAAAGTTAGCTCCCCCTTTAAAACAAACAAACAAAACCAGAAACAAAAAAATCCATGTGTTTGATACATCTTTGTCAACTGAACATCTGCTTGAACCTAAACAGTACAAAACTTTATCTGTAAAACAAGAAGTCTCTTTTTTTATGAAACAGAGTTGGGTCGAAATACAAGAAACATTCGATTCTACAGAGAAGACAAGCAGCAGTAACTAGTTCAGTGGATGGTCGTAAGAAATGCCATCCGTCACATGGCTTCGGTGGTGGTTTTTCACAATGACTTCTTGTGCCATGAGGTAACCAGATCCACCGGAGGACATCGCTCTCGAACAAGTGTCACCGTATTACAACAGCCCATTGTTGTACTACATCCACCTCTGTTGTACTGTGAAAGGCTTTGTGATGCGGTGATATGTCAGTATGTGAAGATGGTCCACTCTGATATCAGCATGGTATGTGTTTAAAATGTAGTTATGATAACAACTCTAGAGTAATAATCATTGTGGTTTCGGAATATCTCTTTGTCTCTCTCTCTCTCATTAATGGGATCGAATACCTGTATAAGAATGTGTTTATACTGTTTTCGTTTTTAGAAATCCTGACAAGTATTGCTACAACATTTTTTAAAATGACATATATGACATATATCTATATGCAAAATTAATTGTATACGAGAGAGAGAGAGAGAGAGAGAGAGAGAGAGAGAGAGAGAGAGAGAGAGAGAGAGAGAGAGAGAGAGAGAGAGAGAGAGAGAAAGAGAGCGAGAGAGAGATGCATTTGCATGCATGTGTGTGTTGGGAAAAGAGCGCACCTGCACAAATGCGTTCGTATAATACGTGAGTTTTTGTAAGGTTTCACTGATTTTAAGAATGACACTAGCTACAGACACTATTAAGAAAACCATGTGCCAAACCGTGAGGAAACCAGATACACCAGGGAACGCTACCCCTGCATAACCCGTATCACTGCATTACACCCCTTTGTTGTTCTGTTAATGAGGCTGCTTGATTCAGTGATAAGTCACAGCGGAGATGCTCATTCTGATATTTCTTGAAATCTATGCCGTAATTACAATAATAAATCAGGTGTGATTACGGATTTTTGTGTGCAATCTACGTATTGATGTCTTCATGGATTCTCGTCATCATGAAAATTCAATATTTATGAGCAAACGAATGTTTCTTTTACAGTTTCTGCGCTGCTTTTAGTTTTCGCTCGTATTTCAGTGTTTTTCTTTCTTCTAAAAGCCGTCTTTGAATGTGACAAACCAAGGAAAGAGATTTATTCCTTGTGTGTCCGTGTGAGGTTTCTTGCTTTCTTTCTTTTATTGTGGGTTCTGTTTTACGGGTTTTAATCGAAGAATTCAGGGGATTAAATCCAGCATAAGGTGAGATATCATTTGTCAAAGAGCTTTTTTTGCAGGATGTGAGTCTTAAACGGACAGTTCTTAATGCAGGAAATATTATAAAATAGATTAGATATTTTCCTTTAAATGAGCAGAGGCCTGCAGGCTTGCATTAATTCTACAACAGCTGGAGGTATAAATTATTACTTTGTGAGTGCATGCGTGTAACAAAAAGGCCAACAAAATATAGGTATCGGCACTTTTTAAGTTAAACATTTCTTGCAATTAACATAGTTAAAATGTGAAGATTGCATTTTCTTTTCCTGATATTCCAATTTAAATCAGTTGAAGATCGTGTTGTCGTTTGCTGATAATTTTGATTTTGATTTGAATAATACGTTTTGCTCCGCTTTAAGGTATAATTAAATTTAATCTAGCTGGTTATTTTGTAGGGAAGTGGGAAAAAGAGGAGGGAGGAGAAGAAAGCGTACTGCAAAAAAAAAAGGAAAGCATTTTCCTAATCTAGTTTCAGCAGTAAAGTATGATTCTGTGGACTTGCAGAGTTGTGTGGTGTGTGGCAAATACATATTTGACTAACACAGAAAAAGAACTTTCATTCAGTCTGTCAGTCTCTGTTTCTCCTTTCATTCTCCCCTCCTCATTCATACTCCATACATACACCCATGTATGTACACTAACAACATACATTGGTCTGACAACAAGCAAAAGTATATGTAAAACAAACAAAAAAAGACAAGAAAAACAAAACAGAAACACACCCAACAAAATCACATCACATAGTTTTTTTTCTCACATTGTCATTATAAATTCACACCCGCTTATACCTCTACAGCATGAAAGAATGCTGGATACAAATCCCATAATACAGGCAACGAAAAAAACCCCCAGTTTTAAAAGAGGAGAGAAAAAGTAATGACCAGTAGTTGTAGAGTTAGCAAGGATAGATTTAAGATTTCAGGAAAGTGGCTTCGGCAAAAATTCTTTGCAATAGATAGTTGAACCGTAAGGTAACCAGATCCCCCAGAGAACGCCGTTCTATAACAAGTGTCACCCTATTACAACCGCCATGGCTTGTTGTGCTGTACAAGATCCTGTCTGATACAGTGACATGTCATCGCGGAGATACCATACTGATATTTCCACGGACTATTTTTCACACGGCGAGGTAATAACTATCATAATTACTTCAGTGTGATCAGGGCCTTTTCAAAATCATCTTGTCATTACCAGCCACCTCGCAGCAGTGGTTAGGTTACGGACTGGAAGGTCACGGGTTTGAATCCCGTAAAAATCATAAGGATTTTTCGGAGTCCGGCCGGCCCCTACCCAGAGTAAGATTGCCATGGGTTTATTTGGACGACTGGGACCTCACAGTCGAGCTTCATCCACTTAACGGATGCGATTTTGAGAATGTTGCTCAAATTACTTGGCGAACACTGCATGTGTCTGCATCTCTCGGGCCCGGTTGACGTCTGGATATGTAATGCTCGAAAGTGCAGAGTACAACCCTTTCAATTGGTCTCAAAGCAGATGCACTTTCATAGCTACAACATCTCCTCATTCTCATCGTCATTGATCGTCATGCAATAACAGAAAATTGTTCCTGATTCAGTGACCCCAGTTGCTTTGGTCTCATTCCTACCTCAGCTTCGTTTTCCCCATACACTTCTGAGCCTGTGGGGACTTTGTGTAAAGCCTTCGGGGCTGGAGGTTTATGGGAGAGGGTCGTTAAAGGGACGTTGTGCTGGTCGCCACCCTGGGTAGGCGTCCCACTCAGTCTGGCTCCGCGACTGAGCTATTACTGTCGTCAGTAGGGGGCTTAGTAGGTGGAGTCCCGCGTATGTTAGCTCAGAACAGGCGCCACTAAACACCACCAATGTGACCCAGCAGCAGTGCAGGGCCCCTCTGGCTGGTGGCCTGACATTGATGGGCTCCCTGTCGACTTCTGACCCCAAGGACCCGACATAACAAATCTGGGTATAGCTGCGGTGGAGAAATTGAAATGAGCGGCGTGGAAACAGCAAGACGGGAACATCCCAGAAGAGGAGGCAGCAAAATGTTTTTAAAAAAGAAATGAGAGAGAAAAAAATTCCTATCTTTCTGTTTGTCATCGGTGGAATTCAATATTGAATAGATACTATTTTTTAAAAAATCACGACGATCACAACAAGTGCTGTTGCCTAATATCAATGTTATTATATTCCCTCTCAGTTTATTTTCATACTTAAAGGAATATGCAAAGATGCTTTCAATATACCCCAAAGTGGAATTTGTGTGTGAAAACACATTATCGTTCTTTTTAAGATGAGAGCTTAAACATGTTTGCAAGTGTTGAATAGGAGAAAGACCACAAACCGACAGCTTTTTGGAATAAAAGCAGAAAATTATTCTGTTGAAGATCATGATGTTTTATATCAAACTGCATTGTATTCACTGTGCTTTTTGCGTTCAAAACCGTTTCTATCTATCTATCTATCTATCTATCTATCTATCTATCTATCTATCTATCTATCTATCTATCTATCTATCTATCTATCTATCTCTATCTATCTATCTATCTATTCAAAACCGTTTCTCTCTCTCTCTCTACACACACATATAAATATATATATATATATATATATATATATATATATCGGCGATAAAATCCACATGGAAATAACTGCCGTCGTACCTTGCACGTTTCATTTGCTCAAAGACATAAAACAGCATAGATGTTTTATTAGTTTGCTCCCACTAATCCAGCCTTCTTACACATGGATAATCACTAAATCATGAAGGAACAAGAGAAAGAAAAATTGCAATTTATTTATATCACTTATCTCTTCCTCCCTTCCACCCCCCCTCCACTCTTCTCTTTGGCAAGAGTGTTGTATCTTTGTCCAGTGCCAAAGTTAAAGATTGGAGTGTGTATTCAGAAGTGAATACTTTCTTTTCTTTTCTGTCTATTTATTTATTTAGTATTTTATTTCGAGGATAACGGAATAAGCACTCGTGTTTTCTTTCATCCAGTCCCCGTGTGTATGCAGTTTTGTAAATTCTGTCATCCATTCCAACCAGCACACAATGGCATACTCTTCCGAAATCTTAATGAAAGGAGAAGGACGGACGCTATAGCCGGGTGATTAAAACCCTTTGACTTCAATCCCCGCTGGTTCGAATCTCGGCGGCATCTGGTGAGTGAAAGGTGCAGATCTTTACCATCCCTCGGATCAACTTCAAGTGCAGACCTGCCAGTGCCTTAATTCTCTTCGTGCATATATATACATACAGAAGACCAAACATGCACGTTAAAGATCCCGTAATTCATGTCAGCAAACGGTGGGTTATGGAAAGACAAACATACCCAGCGTGCAATTAGTGCCTGTACAATGAAATGTTCTTATTCTTCGTCGAACGCTCAAGACAGCAACACTTGTTGTCTGTCTTATGACCGAAAACGCGTTGTTTTGCCTTGAAACGCCTGACACGCCAGGCCCAGCACATCTGACTTCAGCGTGGTAGAGAATTATTATATTTTAAGTCTTTCTAGAAAAAAGGCAGGAGAATAGACCAGGAAGGCAGAAACTAGACAAGAAGGACGTGACTAGGAGAAAAGGAAAAAGGCAGAAACAAAGAGAGGGATAGAAAAGATGTAATTCCAAGCGCAGAAGACGGGGATGCTATTTATCCTGACAAGTCCCCGGCATCCCCACGAGGCTACAATGAAAAGAGCTGCTCTAAAGTCGGAATGTGTCGGCTGAGGTCAGCGGGCAGACCTCCTGCAGAATTACAAGCACAGGCGAAGACCAGACACTACACATCCCTCCTGGTAAGGGAACAGAGAGAGAGGAATATTTTGATTTTCTTTTGACAAAAATTCTAGTATCACCACCATTACTTTCAACACACGCGCGCGCGCGCACTTTTTCTTGACATTTTTGTCACGATGAAGATTAAAAAACCCAGCAACAACCCCCAAACCAGCACATGATTATTTTTCGCAGCTCACAAAAGGATAGCAGTCACTGAACCTCAAGCAAGCGGTATAAGATACTCTGTACCCCCCTCCCCCCACACCCTGAAAGGGACGATGTTTTCTTGCAAACGATAGGGACGCCCGCCTATGTAAAATCACTTGCGTCTAAACGTCTGCAGCCATTTTGTCACCCTAAAATACTCAGTGTTGCGTGGTCGTTAAAATTTTCCGTGTCAGAACCGTTCTGTTTTGATTGCTATCATTTTTATTTATTTATTTTGTTTTTGTTCCTCAGCTACAGATCCGAAGTCCCCCAATGATGAGATTTTGTGTATGCGAACGTGTTTACCCACCATTAAGGCAGCCATATTCTGACTTCGAGGGTATTCCTTTTTGTTCAATATCAACGGAACAGATTTGGAATACGTTCAAAATTTCAAATATTTATACTCTTTAAAAGAGAACAATGGCGCCTATCCACAAGACGTCATGGCTAGAATCGGTATGGCCAAGCAAAAGGTGATTTAGTTAAACAACATCTGGAAAGACAGAGGCGTACCTAAAGATCTCAAAATTAGAATTGTCAAAACACTAATCTGGCCTGTATTGGTGAATGGGTCAGAAGCCTGGACACTACGAAAATTGGAAAGACACAAAATAAACGGAGCCGAAATGAGGTTCTACAGGCGACTTCTAACAGTCTGATGGTCAGAAAGAAGAACAAATGAAAGCATTCTTGATGAACTCTCAGTGCAAAGGCAAAATATTTGCTGAAAATGATACAAGCAGATAAAAAGTAACGCACAAGCAAAATTTTAATCTAATGACGACAGTTCTCCACAGCTAGGTTGAGGGCAGAAGGAAAAGTGGCAAACTACCAACATCGGACATTGTCAATACCGTCACCGATCCCTCAGATTCCGATCCTTTGGGGCGCTTTCGAAGCTTTGTCAGCCATCTTTCTCCAGTGTGCGCCAGAGCTGCCTGCTCTCCCCTACCCTCTTAAATCTATTTCTTGAGAGAGTCAACACCACTGATGATAATAAAGACACTTAATAATGATAATAACTGTAATGATGATGATATTAATAACAATTAATATAATGATAACAAAATGATACTACTACTACTACTACTACTACTACTACTACTACTACTACTCCTATTCCTACTACTAATACTACTACTTAACAGAACAGGTAAAAGGTAAAGGTGTCCCATAACCTATGCAGTCCTAGAGGAGCAAGGCGTCAGAGACCTCAACTTCTCCAGGGGCCAGCATAGTGAGAGCGGCGCCCAACTCTTCTCCCTCGCTGCTTTACCTTCCCTGACCCTAAAGAGGGCAGGTACTCATTTACAGCTGGGTGAACTGGGGGACTGTAATGAAGCCAAGGCACGCAAACGGTCACCCATTCACTTGGCAACCACGCTCAATGCTGCTTAACATTAGCTTGGAGAACGCGAGTGCTCTGACCACTGAGCTATCCCGCCCCCAATAACAATTAAACATAGACATAAACATAAACATGATGATAATAATAATAATAATAATAATAATAATAATGCTTGAAAGAACGAATTAGAACGCTTCCTCACGATTCAATCAAATAGGATAGCGTCCAAAAATCGCATCAAAAACCAGAAAACAAAATAGATAAACAAATAAACGAATAGATAAATAGATGAATGGAACAAACAAAACAAAAAGTAAAAACCGAGGTGAACTGTTTTAGATATACCAACCCAGCCCTCAGAAGATGAAATGAAATAAATTCCGCGCAAGGAAAACGCTAAATGTGTGGATATGATCCAAAACTTTTAAGTGTGCGCCATTGGCGAAGGGAAAAGGGAGATCAATTCAAACAGATACCGCTGTTTTAGCACGATTTGCTATAAGAGATGTTGTCTCTGTCTCTCTTACCATTACATAATTATCACGGTTTATTCTTTGCGATGAAACTTGTTTTGTTTTCAAGTTACAAGCTTCAAGATTGTGATGCTAACTTTTGATGTTGCAAAGAAAAAACATAAGGGCCAGAAGTGGACGTAGAAATGTTTGTTAGGTCTAATCTATCATCTTCAAAATCAATCAATCAATCTCTCCCTCCCCTCTCTCCCCCTCCCCTCTCTCTCCCTCCCTCCCTCCCCCATCTCTCTCCTTCATTGGTGGCTATTTTTGGTACAGTGCTGTTTATTTTGTCTCAAAGGCCATTGTCCCAAGAGTTAAAAGTTCATTTCCTCTCCCTCTCTTCTTTCATTCTCTTGTTCGTCATGTACGATCTTTCTTGACATTTCAAATAAATGAGTATGTGCTACTTGCTTTATAAATGGGCCATTCACCAAAGTACCTTAAACCCTTTGATCTCTCTCTCTCTCTCTCTCTCTCTCTCTCTCTCTCTCTCTCTCTCCCCTCTCTCTCTCTCTCTCTCTCTCTCTCTCTCTCTCTCTCTCTCAAAACAGCATTTCGTAAGAGTGCTGTGATGACCATTTGGCATAATCCAGTCAAAAACCTGACTTAAATTCATTAAAACAGCGAGAATGGTACAGACTCCTCTTTCAGCGATGAAAATAAAACCCTTTTCCTGCTCAAGAATAAGACTGCAGATCTTTTGACGCAGGTAATTTCCCCATACATGCCAAAGCACTGTGGGAGCTGAACGTAAGGGGAAACGCTGAAGAACTCCCGCGGCGTGCTTGGTTTCACAGAGGCGTGTCAACTTTAACACAGGAGCTGCTCCAC
>CM054141.1:49254015-49266515 GCA_028751875.1 Rapana venosa | reverse complement strand
CGGAAGAGTAAGCCATTTTGTGCCGGTAGGAACAGATGGTAAAAATTTGTATCTTTATAACTGTGTAATGTAAAAAAAAAAAAAAGTGAATAAAAAAAGTTTGAAATTTTTTTTTAAAAATCGGGACGATACTGGTGTCGTGTTAAGACATCATCTCCGAATTCGGAATGCGGCAGTCTAAATGGTGGGCAAAAACAGGCGCGTACGCAAAGAAATCTCACCAGTGGTGAACCTCGGAGCTCTTGTGGAGGAACCGAAAAGAAAGGAAACACACTGTGCGTTTAATAGCGACAGTGTGTCACTTCGCACAAGTATATGATATTATATATATTTATATATTTGTCACACCAAAGTCTTCTGTGCCTTCGTTCCTCGGCTAGAGCTCTAAGGTTCACCAATGATGAGATTTTGCGTATGCAACTGTTTACCCACTATCAAGGTAGCCGCATTCCGACTTTGGGATGATGACCAAATACGACACCAGTGTACATAAGCTTTTTAAGGTTTGATCACCTATTGGTTTAAATAGTTTTTATTCAGAAATGAATAGAAGCATTGAAAACAAACAGCATTCCGACCGGCAGGGAATGGCCTACTCTTCCAATTGGCGGAACGGGTTTTTAACGTGCGCGCGAGATGGTCTGTGTGCGTTCGCACATGGGACCTCAGTTTATAAAGACTCTTCTACAAGTTTTCGGGGAAGTAGAGTCGGTACTGATGTTAACTCCAGGGGAAAAGTCCCCTTGAATGGGTGTCACGGTGGAGGCTCGATCCCGGGACTTTAAATCGCGAGATTAACGCTTTAACCATCTGGCTACCCCGCCCTCCGACGCAAGTGCATAAAACCGGGTTGCTTTGAACGATGAACGCACGTCACCATGTTTAGCTCCAATGTTTTGATCCTGTATTAAGTGGAGTTATTTGGGTTTTTTTTCCTTGCCTATAAGACATATTCTTCAGAATTTTGAAATGAACAGTAACTGCAAGTGATAGGTGAAACAGAAAATTGAATCGGGCAGACGAGTAACTTAAGTCCTGACGAAATGGGATGTACAGAAATTGGTTATCCAGACATGTTTTGGCCCAAGGCATTTTGTTTGATATGTTCAGTTTGTCTGTTTAAGTGTCTGGCTTTTCTTTCATGGTTTTTCTTTCATTCTTCTTTCACTTGTTCCCTTGCAGAAAGTTTTGGGGCTGAAAAGGGCGTTAGTATATCTTTTTCGTTTTTTTTTCTTTGTGAGAGCTTTTTTGTTGCGACTTGCGTTTCTGTCTGCATGATTGAAATATCTTTATTCAGGATTTTGCCGGGGGAACAGCTCTGTATGGTGCATCCTCTCACCCACAAGACTTGCATCCAAACCGCTATTCAATTTCTAATGACAGAAGTCTGACTGGATTTAGACGAGATTCGAGCCGAGGATGGTTAAGGTTCAACGTTACCGTTATGTTAACTTACTGCTAACATTCCGCCCAAAATGCGTTTACCGAGTTTTAAAAGAAAATGTGAATCCTCTAAGTCGGAACATAAATGATGGGCAAAAAACGGTCGCATCCGCGAAATCTCACCATTGGTGAACATCGGAGCTCTAGCCGAGGAACGAAGAAAAAAGATAAAAATCGAGGTCAAGTATTTGAATCTTCTCTCTATTAGCATACCGCACATACTTTATGAGGTCAGGCACTTCACCAAGGGTGTAACTGACGTTGTTGGGCGTTCCTTAGATTAAGAGCCTGCGGGTCACCCAGGCTGTGCCCCCTATCTGACACATCATACCTGGGAACTATGGGGAAGACGTTAATCTGGCTGTACACTGAATGGGATGTTGGCGTGTATGGCTGTTTTAAACTACCTGGCCAGTCAGGTTCCCAGACTACGGTTTCAGAGAAGGTTGTTTTTTTCTGCTTTGGTAGAGAGAACTGCTATGATAGAGAGGACAGGTGGTTTGCTATGCTAAGAGCTTTCTACGGATAAGAGACAGTCTCAGCATAACACTCTACACCATAACAACAATGTGATATTGACATCTTGCTTACATCGATAACTGATAAAGGTTTTGGCCTTGGCCATGAGGCTGTTTTATATCAGAAAATCCCCGAAGTCGGAATGCAGCTACCTTAATGGTGGGCAAAACACAGGTCGCATACGCAAAAACCTCACCCTTGCTTAGCCTCGGAGCTCTAGCCGAGGAACGATAAAATAAAAGTAACAAAAAGCCCAAGACAAAAAGCTCACAAATTTGCAACATGAATTCCTTGAAATGCACTGTGCAGTTCACTTCAACTTATACTTCCCTAAAGAGAAGGTGCTCTATGGGGGAAGGGGGGGGGGGGTACTTCTACTTTCGCTACACCACACATACAACAGCTTAACTTTGCGGTTGCTTGACCAAGTCCATAACCCAAACCGCTGATGAAGCTTTCCTTTATTGATGAATATCTTCATGCTTTCCTAACTCATCGATACATTTAAGTTATGGCTTCTTTTACATGTATGCTTGACCTTCTGCATGAATGTGTACATGAGTGGGATAAAGCACTAGCAAGCATGCATACGATTTTAACCTTGAAGTTCTTTAAAAAAAACACCCAACAACCATACTCCAGTATCTGCCAGTATCTATAGACCAGGTGATTGATAGATTCGACTGTAACTGTGTTACAGTGTATATTGTGCATTGTGTGACAGTGTTCTTGTGCATTCTGTTACAGTGTGCATCGTGTGTTGTGTTACAGTGTATATTGTGCATTGTAATGCAGTGGATGTTACGCACTCTTCAGTAAAACGCAAAGATCCCAGAGCTTTTCTCAGCCATGATTTTACAGTTGAAATTTTTATCATCAAACTCCAGGTCAAAGAAACTATAACAAAAATTGCACACGATGTGTATATTGTTAATATTGCTGTTGCTCTCTTCCTCATTTTCTTCTCCTTCTTCTTTTCCATTATTGCCGTGGGAAGTCATAGGGTCTATGGATGAACAATTGTTTACCAAAATTTCTCCTAAATATGTCGGTTGTGAGCCAAAGCTTAGGTTTCAACAATCATTTATGCTTGAAAAGTTTAATTGTATGACCACAGGCTAAGTTTAAGACACTACCAATACAAATGTACATAAAATACTTCTTGTTGGTTCACATCCAACACTTAAAGAAACTGAAAGATAGATGCAGACAAACCTACACAATGTGCGAGACAAATACAGGAAGAATGCGGGTGTAATAATACACACACACACAGACACACGCACGCACGGACGCACAAACACCACACACATGAATACACACACACACACACACACACACACACACACACACACACACACACACACACACACACACACACACTCTCTCTCTCTCTCTCTCTCTCTCTCTCGCTCTCTCTCAAGACTGTTCTCCCCGACGTTTACAGCCAACACTAAAACAGCGATCATTCAAACGCACCGGCTTCTTCCATTCTTCCAAGGTCTACGATCTCCAATACCGATTCAAACGACTCGTCCAAATACCTTAAAATCTTCAACATTGTTTAGCAGCAGTCAGTCAATCTTGACTCACACAAAAAGGAACATTTCTGAATGAGATTTAAACTTATTTTGATATCATTAGTACAGACTGATATTTATTAGCCTTCATGTACAACGATTCGTAGCCGGTTATGACGTAAATGAGATCTGTGTTTAAATTTTTTGTAATAAAAGTTTGAATTTGTAAACTTTTATGAAGTCTCTATTTTGTGTTTGAAGGAAGTTTTTGACATGACTTAAATCGTTTTTGGTTGTGATTCCCCCCCCCCCCCCCCCTCCCCTTGCTATCAACAGTTCGTAGAAACTTATCAAATAAAGGAGACGAGTCATGTTGACATTGTTTTTGTAAAAGCTACTACTTTTAGGAAAATTTGTAAACTTTTATGTATTTTGTATTGTTTTTGAAGCAAGTTCTTAACTTCACCACAATTGTGTTTTTTGTTTTTGTTTGTTTGGTTTTGGGGAAATTGCTACCAAAAGTGAAAACAGTGTGCACTCTGCTCATTCATGTCACAGTCACTAAAGTCAATTGTCAGGTTTGTTCCCACACAAACAACTGACATGTCTTTACTGTAATTCTTTCAGTGTTCCTCCATGCGTCTTAAGAGTTTCTTGCAACAGATACCAGCAACAAATGTACGTTCGGTTTTCTCCCTCTCTCTGTCTGTCTGTCTGTCTGTCTGCCTCCCTCTCTTCTTCCCTCCGTCTTTATTGCTCTGCGCCTGTGTTTCTCTGACTCTGTTACACTATCTCTGCTCATCTGTCTCTTTACTAGTAAGAATTCCCACTTCACACCGAATTAGAAAAGCTTTTAGTTTCTAGCTTGTCTTCATTAAACGATTACTACCTGGAGTGAACACACAAGCATGATTTATAGAACAGACTTCGACAAATAAAAAGTTTAACAGGAAAGCAACAACTAAAACAAACCAGCTCGACATTTTATTCAGTAATCTATCCTTTGAATCTTCCATTCAGCTATACAGACAGACGTGTACTCTTCCCTCTCTTCTCTAGGTTCCCTTATTGGGTGTGACGCGTAGTGTCTGGTTTTCTCCAGTGCTTGTGCCTCAGCCGAAACATTCTGACTTCAGACTGCTCATACAGGATGCATGCTGGGTATGTTCGTGTTTCTGTAATCCACTGGCCGCTGACATGAATTACATGCACTTTTATGTACATAGAACTACAATCAAGTATACACGAAAGAATCAAGGCACCAGCAGGATAGTACTTTAAGTTGTCCTTGGAGATCGTAAAAAACCCCAAAACAACCCAACCTCATTTTCATCAGACGTCGCTGCCGAGATTTGAACTCACGACTTCATGGACCCAAAAGCGTTAAAGTAAAACGGTGATAACCACTCGGCTATAGCGTCTGTCATACAGATGCATGTATACTTTTGGCATTATACATCTGTCCAATGATACACAGCCGAAGGTAATAAAAAGTCCCGTGGAATAAAACAGGAGGAAGAAGGAGCGGGAGAGTGGCCTGAAGAGGTAGTGGCGATGGCTGGACTGCTTGCTGTAAATAAGCCATCAACTGCCGTGTAGAGAGGCGAGCAGTAGACAGGTGCAATGATCCACAGACACATCAAGCACAGTCAATGCAGGAAAAGAGAGCGAGATGAGAGCGAGGGGAGAGGGAGGGAGAAAGAGAAAGAGAGGGAGAGGGAGGGAGGGAGAGAGAAAGTGAGAGAGAGAGAGAGAGGGAGAGAGAGGGAGAGAGAGGGAGAGGGATATATATATATATATATATATAGACAGAGGAGGGAGGGAGGGAGGGAGGGAGGAGGGAGAGAGAGAGAGAGAGAGAGAGAGAGAGAGAGTGAGAGAGAGAGAGAGAGGAGAGAGAGAGAAGAGAGAGAGAGAGAGAGAATTATTCGGATGAGACTATTAACTATGGTCTTGTGTGCAAACGCACGCAGAACATCTTGCACACACGTTAAAACCCGTTCTGCCTTTGAAAAGAGCTGGCTATTGTGTGAAGGTACGAACGTATGAAAACAAATATATAGAAAAACCACATGTACACTGGTTTAGACATCACCCTGAAGTCAGAATGTGGCTACCTAATGATGGGCAAAAACGTTCGCATACACCAAAAATCTCACCATCGATGAATCGCGGAGCTTTGGCCGAGCAAAGAAAAAAAGAGAGAAAAAATCCAGAAAGCCATTGCTACTTACGCTGGGGTTAGCATCAGAGAAATATATTTCAGCATGCAAGTAAGCAATAAGCCCACACAAGGCTTCAGTAAGCACAAGGTATTATGATATAACAGCAAAGTTGATCTTTACTAGAATGCTCTACGAAAAGAAAATGAGCGGTTCTGACACTGCGTTCTTTGTTACAGGCCATGAGTGCAAAGTTGAACAAAATTGATATGGAAATCTGTAGGTCTTTAGGGGAATACACTGCGCTCTTAACTGATCAAAGGTCGAGCAACATAAAACGAAATGCACCTCATTTTCAATTCCATTTTCACACAACGACAGCGTATAGAAAGAAGAGAGAGTGATAGAAGGAGATAGTAGGACGAGAGAGAGAGAGATAGAGGATGGAATGAGTGTAGTAAGAGAGAGGAGAGGAAGAGAGAAGAGGACAGAGAGAAGATGGAGGACAGAGACAAGAAACAAAGGCAGACAGACAATGACAGACAGAGACAACAAGACAACAGACAATACTATTTTATCATTATCATCTACATCACTATCTATCTAATATTTATTATAGTGGTGACTGATGTGGTGTGATGACTGTGTGGTATAGAGAGAGACAGAGAGATACGGAGACAGACAGACAGACAGACAGGACAGAAGAGACGACAGAGACAGAGAAAACAAAGGCATAAGAAACATAAAAAGGAAAAAGAGAGAGAGACGGAACATTAAAACCATCATCAGATTATGACCATCTCAGTCTTTGAGAGCGTTGCGGGCATAAGACGTCACAAGTGGACCAACTTAGTGCGTATCAACCACCTTCTTTCGCTACAACTAAAGGGAGTACCAATACTACAACTTTACATTTAGAAATTTGACCCAGACAGTAGCTTAACTTTTTGGAGGGCTAGAGTCAAGTTCCAAGGCCTATATTACACCTAACTTACAAGGCTTACATTGACACCTACATTACAAGGCCTACATTACACCTACATTACAAGGCCACATACATACAACTATTAGCACATTACTAATTACAAGGCCTACATTACACCTTACATTACAAGGCCTATATTACACCTACATTACAAGGCCTACATTACACCTACATTACAAGGCCTACATTACACCTACTTCATCTACAAGGCCTACATTACACCTACATTACAAGGCCTCATACACTACTTACAAGGCTACATTAACCTACATTACAAGGCCACATACCAATTACAGGCTACATTACACCTACATACAAGGCCTACATTACCTACATTACAAGGCCTACATTACACCTACATTACAAGGCCTACATTACACCTACATTACAAGGCCTACATTACACCTACATTACAAGGCCTACATTACACCTATATTACAAGGCCTACATTACACCTACATTACAAGGCCTACATTACACCTACATTACAAGGCCTACATTACACCTACATTACAAGGCCTACATTACACCTACATTACAAGGCCTACATTACACCTACATCACAAGGCCTACATTACAAGGCCTACATTACACCTACATCACAAGGCCTACATTACACCTACATTACAAGGCCTACATTACACATACATTGCACCTACATTACAAGGACTACATTACACCTACATTACAAGGCCTACATTACACCTACATTACAAGGCCTACATTACACCTATATTACAAGGCCTACATTACACCTACATTACAAGGCCTATATTACACCTACATTACAAGGCCTACATTACACCTACATCACAAGGCCTACATTACACCTACATTACAAGGCCTACATTACACTACTACAAGGCCTACATTAGCACCTACATTACACCTACATTACACCTACATTACAAGACCTACATTACACCTACATTACTAGGACTACATTACACCTACATTACAAGGCCTACATTACACCTACATTACAAGACCTAAATTACACCTACATTACAAGGCCTACATTACACCTACATTACAAGGCTACATTACACCTACATCACAAGGCCTACATTACAAGGCCTACATTACACCTACATTACAAGGCCTACATTACACCTACATTACAAGGCCTACATTACACCTACACTACAAGGCCTATAGTACACCTACATTACAAGGCCCCCTTTTTTACATTACACATTTAAAATGTATTGTTTAGATTGTTCTTCGTTTTTCATTAAAAAAAAATAAAGATGGTTCTTCATCCATGACAAGCTCTTAGCCCAACATCCTGTGCTCTGGGTTTGAGGAAAAAAACTCTTCTGAAGTCGGAGTATGACTGCCTATAATGGCGAGGCATTTGAAAACAGACACACACGCAAACTTCTCATCCAGAGTTTATTTTCGGGTCTTGCAGCGATTCCCAGGTGTGATGTCTGAGACAGAGTGCATATTCTGGGTGAACCACGGGATGTTGTGCTGGGAAACGCCTAACAAGAAGAACAATACATATGCATATTATTTAATTCCCTTGCAAGTCATACGCAGGCTAGGCAAGATTTCGAAAAGATGTCAATATTATACACAAAGCAAAAAATAATGTTGGTACGTCATGACATTTGATGATAAGGTGTCTGCGAGTGTCTTGTCCAGATTCTTGCAATATGTAAAAAAGACAGGATTTGAGATAGGAAAAGAACCGAAATAACAAACAGAAAATGATTAACTATCACAAAATTATTCAGATTAAACTGAAAAAAGTAATGTCTATGTTATGAGACTATGGGAAGCTGGTTCAAAGTCTAGGTTTTTTTTTTTTTTACAAGAAATATAAACATGAAATAGTTGATGATGTAAATTGATATTAAAATATTCCATGCCTTCCGGCCCCTTGCATTGAAAAATTTGATCTCATTCAATAAAATCCATGAACTCGACTGCCCTGCAAGACTTTTCGGATGAGACTCCTTCATAACCCAAGGTCCTGTGTATGAACGCACGTACATCTTGCACACATAAAAAATCTATTCAACTTTCAGAAAAAGGGGTGGGCCATCTACAGCTGTTTGTATAAGATGACACAGATATACCCAGCATGCAATCTAAGACACGGAGAGGCATGAACACGGCCAGGTTAACTTACACGATAAGTACCCAAACAATGCAGTGCCCTAACTGCTCCTCAAGAAGATATCATGTCAGGACGACTTGGCAGATAATAAACAAAGAAACAAAGGAAGGAAGGAACGTCTATCCTAAAAAATCCCAAAACAAAGGTGCAGAGAGTGACACGAGACAATTATCGCTGAACATTTCTGGTCACGACGACACCCCCCCTCCCCCACAACAGTACAAAGAAGCTCTTTGTCAGAGATTACCATCATATCTTTGAAACAGACACCTGTCACAGCCTTGTGTGCATTCCAACAAGATTAACCTTTCCCACAAGTTGGATTAACGTAAAGCGCCCACACACACACACTCAAGGGAAAACCCACAAACCAACCTACCAAAAACAAACAAACAAGCAAACACAGACCCATGAATAGAAAGTAAACATGAACAGTTCATGTGGCGTTTATGTGGTTTTCCAAGGTAACCATCCTGGGTTGATCCTTCTGGTTGGCTAGGGATTTGATACAAGAAACAACAGAAGAGCTGGTTCTAATCTTGCTTTAATCTGATAATAAGAATAGTTTTATACCTAGATTTAAATGTCAACGAGGCAATAGCCCTGATATAGCCACTGGGGTTAGGGGGGGGGGGGGAGGATAAACCATAATTATGATTGTATTGATTAGATGACAACAACTCCACATTACTCACAAATACTGTAGTTTGGTTTTTAGAAAAAAAACCCTAACAATAGAGAACAAGGCATGTTATTTTTACAGATTGCATACACACCAGCACCAAAACACACACTTAACAACAGACATTACAACAACGACCCCGTCCGTACCCCAACATTTTTCCCCCCCAGTAATAACACCGTCTCTTTACCATTACCCTACCATAACCAACACTTTTACAAGACAGTACAGCCACTATTTCCCCCAGGTGAAAATTATCAGACCGTGTCTTTTATCTCGCCATTAAAGTGTCTGACAAGTAGTTACGGACATGTCGGAGACTGATCCTTTAATTGCCCCTACACTGCCGCACAGGCTGTAAGCAATACAGGGTGGGTGAGACCGGACTCGACCCTACACCTCGCTGTTTTGGTTTAAACCACTTTGAAGACCATGAGGGCAGAACTGTCTTAGAGACAGACTAAAGAAAAGATCGCTTACTGCTGATGGGGGAATGGAGTAGGTGAACGAGCTGTTGTTTAATCCCCCTCATCCGTCGCCCCCCCCCCCCCTCTCTCTCCTGTGTGTGTGTGTGTGTGTGTGTGTGTGTGTGTGGTGAGAGAGAGAGAGAGAGAGAGAGAGAGAGAGAGAGAGAGAGAGAGAGAGAGAGAGAGAGAGAGAGAGAGAGAGAGAGAGTGTGTGTGTGTGTGTGTGTATTCTTCTGTCTTTCTTTATGACTCCCTCCCTCTCAACCATGTGTCTGAGTACATGTGCCACGTACATATGTGGAAGGTGAATGTTTTTAATGTGTGTGTGTGCGCGTGCGCAAGCACGTACGTGCGTGGACACAGTCTTATTCGAAAAAGAAATCATCCCAGTTGGTCTGTTTTCACATCTGCCTTCTCTTCTGTTTCCACCTTGTGGGGAACACTCAGAAACAACCTTAGACTGAATGGCAAGGAATCACTGCGTTTACCAATGAAAAAAATAAGCAATAATCTTCGGTAGTGACCAATAAGCACACCTGAAAAAACAATTTAAAGTTGATCTGACTTTACCTACATGAAATATGTTTAAAAATAACCCTCTGGTCAGCAGGGCTTGTCATTCACATCATCACAGTTTTCATCTAGCGGAACTAGGTGAAAAATTTAAATTCACTACTCGATTTTACCAAGCCGAAAAAACCCAGATCATGGACTTGATCTCTGATACGAATGACTCCCTAGGAGCCCAAATTTCAGACTCAGGTCTGACAACATTTAGCTCGTGATCCCAACACACATCACCACACCCACTCCACTGTTAAACCCCCCAGCAGTGTGCATTGAATTATCAATGCTGGGTCGTCATAAGACCACGCTTATGAGCAGCTAAGCGGCACAAAAGAACGGCATTACAACACGCCACAATGCAGCGCAGTACAATGCAGCGCAGTGCAATACAGGCTGAGAACAAAGCGAAACCAAATAGCATTACAAAGCACAGCACAGCTATGTTCGAGGTGGAAAAAAACCGCATGCATCTAATCCGTGGATAAATCAGGAATGTTTTTACTTCCGAACAAAGGGAGAAGTGCATAACACACAGTCACTTTTCTATCGAGGGACATCCACTGTGCTGCCTCTATCCCCCCCCCCCCTCCTAAATGTTTGGGTATCCACAATTGTTCATGTTTTACAGAACCTCCAATGTTGATTTAGTACTAAAGTTTCAGATAAAACCATGAACCCATGTCTTGTACACAACAAGCATTTTAGCACACATAAAAGAAGCCACAGCCACAAGAGAGCCATTTGAACACAACTGTGCAGAAAAACACATTATCAAGGGGAATTAAATTATAGGCCAATGGGAAAATGTGCCTGTGAAGTATTGCCACAAAAGAAAGATATTTTACACTAGAAAGTTTTACAATACAACACAATAACGCACAGTACAGTACAATATAATACAATACCAGACATTACAATACAATTCAATACAAAAAATACACTTTCTGGCATTGAAGGCGCCTGTCGAAGATTAAAATCTCTGCTGCGCATGGCTGCTTTACGATGCAGATTTTTAAAAGTCAAATTCTATGCAGACTTGCCAGTGCCATAAACCCATATATACTCATGTATGTATGACGGAGGCTGAAGCTGAGTGACTAAGACCGTTCAACTGTAATCCCACGGGTCCATGAAGTCCTGAGTTCGAATCTCGGCGGCGTCTAGTCAATTAAGTGTGTGTGTGTGTGTGTGTGTGTGTGTGTGTGTGTGTGTGGGGTGTGTGTGTGTGTGTGTGTGTGTGGTTATAATCTCTTCCAGTCCACTTTAAGCGCAGACCTGCTAGTGCCTTAATTTTCTTTATGTACATACACATGCAGAAGATCAAATATGCACGAAAAAGATCCCATACTTCATGTCAGCGTGCGGTGGGTTGCGGAAACATGAATGTACCCAGCATACATCCTTGAAGACGGAATGCGGCTACCGAATTCATGGTGGGCAAAAACGGTTGCATACGCAACATTTCACCATTGAAGTACTTCGGAGCTCTAGCCGAGGAACGAAAAAAATGTATGTATGTATTGTATGTATGTCTGTCTGTATGATACAGACATACATACATACATAACATACATACATACAATACATACATACATTTAACAGTGTGTATGCATGTATGTATGTATATATGTATGTTTCTTCGATTTTGTGTATGTATGTATGTATGTCTGTATGATACAGACAGACATACATACATACAATACATTTAACAGTATGTATGTATGCATGCATGTATGTATGTATTTATGTATGTTTCTTCGATTTAATGTATGTATGTATGTATGTATGTATGTATGTATGTATGTATGTATGTATGTATGTATGTATGTATGTATGTATGTATGTATGTATGTATGTATGTATGTATGTATGTATGTATGTATGTATGTATGTATGTATGTATGTATGTATGTGTGTATGTATGTATGTATGCATGCATGCATGCATGCAAATATATATGCATGCATGTATGTGATGTTTGTCTGTGTGTCTCTCTGTGTATGTGTCTGCCTCTGTGTGTCTATCTC
>CM054141.1:49236515-49241515 GCA_028751875.1 Rapana venosa | reverse complement strand
CGTTAGCATTCCTGCACCCGTTCCTTCTGTCTTCGCTTAGCGAAAGCGTGCGAGGTTGTATGTTCTTGTCGGGCTGACGGGGTAAAGACGTCGGGGTAAGTTGAGTCTGGGCAGAAGTGGCGTTTTAAGCGCTTTTAGAAACTTGAAGTGAGGTAAAGTGGCGATGGGTGATGGCATATGGGAGTGGGAAGTTATTTTTTGAAAAGGAGGTATGTTTGAGTGTGTGTGTGTGTGTGTGTGTGTGAGAGAGAGAAGAGAGAGAGAGAGAGAGAGAGAGAGTGAGTGCGTATGTGTGTGCGCATGTGTGTGCATATGTATGTGTGTGTGCATGTGTGTTTGTCTGTGCACGCACGTGAATACTTGTGTGTTATAATTATGAAATGTTTGTGTTCGTGCGAGTTTCGACAGATGTCAAGGGTGCACATAATTATCACCTTTCCCGTTACCACGCATGTTTACCAGAAACTGCTAGTAAGTAATACGTTCTTTTTCCCTATCCTTCCTTCTCTTTGGCGTATTTTCTTTCTTTTGCACCTGCAGGCGCAGAGCATATGAAAGCTTAGCTCTGTATTGTGCACGCTTCCACACTGACTCAGAGATTAAAACCAGGATTTCATTGAATCACAGGCTCAATAGGGGGCGAGTTCGAAAAAGGCACGGGTAAAGGTACAGAAAAGCATTGCCTTCACTTCAATTTCTCCATACAGTAGAGCAGCCAAAGTTATACTCAGATAAACTAAACGAATCCCAAGCAAAACCACCTTCATTAATATAAAGTCCATAGACACGAACCCACGCATCCACACGTGCGCGTGCACATATATACATATACACACATAGATAGATATACAAACAGACACATACACAGACACACATTCCCCCAAAACGCCACATCATCCAAGAAACAAACACACACACACACACACACACACACACACACACACACACACACACACACGTACACACGTACACACGTACAACACACACACACACACACACACACACACACACGTACACACGTACACACGTACACACACACACACACACACACACACACACACACACACACACACACACACACACACACACACACACACAGAGTACAGCTTAAGTAAAATCCGAAGGTCTTTGTTGCAACCAATCCTCTCCATTTGCTACCGCACAATGTCCCACCAGTCAGCAGGCTAGTTTTTCACATTCTCCACTTATTCTGCTGTGAACAAATGGGAAAAAAAAGATTGAATAACTGGAAGAAAAGGTAAAAAGCTTCAAATGAACGCAACATGCACCTTGCAATTTCTTTAATGGTAAAAGCTGCCCTTCTGTGTGTTCTTTATTTCCGTGCGTGCGTGCATGCATGTGTGTGTGTGAGAGAGAGAGAGAGAGAGAGAGAGAGAGAGAGAGAGAGAGAGAGAGAGAGAGAGAGAGAGAGAGGGAGAGAGAGAGAGTGTGTGTGTGTACCTGCATGCACGCGTGTGTTGTGTGCATGCCCATGTTCATGCAAGTGTGTGTGTGTGTCTATCTATTTTTATCCTTCTTCTCTCTTCCTCTCTCTGTTTGTCTCTGTGTGTGTTTGTGTGTCTCTGTCTGTCTGTCTGTCTCCCTCACCCCCCTCTCATTTGTGTGCAGTTTTGTTTGCATTTTGTTTGTTTTCCTCTCTTCCTTCGCCATGTCTCTTATCTTTGTCGCCATCACCTCTCCCCAACACAGGTCGACGCTAATGTTCCCTGTATTTTGTCTTCCTTTTCCCCCTTTATTTTCCTGTGCTGTCTATCCATCTGTCTGATTGTCTGACTCGCTTTCCCTTCACATAGACACAGGCACGCGTGTTCGTCCACACACACATGCACACACCCACGTAGGTATGTACACAAGTATGCACACACACACATATACACACACACGCGCGCGCGAGCTCTCTCTCTCTCTCTCACACACACACGCGCATACACCCACATCCACAACACTACAACTTATTCCCCCCTGCACTACTTCTTCTTTTTCTACTACTACTACTACTACTACTACTAGCCTACTACTACTTCTACCACCACTACAACACTTCACTCACACATTCACCCTTACCTTAACCTCCCCATCCTACCCCACCTTTTTTTTTTACCTTCCCCCCTCTCTTCTCACCCTAGCATACCCTCAAGTCCCTCATCCCCCCCCCCCCCCCCCCCCCCCCCACTGCCTCCTCCTCCCCTCCACCTAAGATAACGCCCCATGCAGGGAACTCCATAATGTGTCGCTTCTGGCACGAACACTCCGAGGACAGACCTAGCAGGGTGTCTCTCTCGGAATCTTAGCACGGAGTCCTCTTTTTGTTGGAAATGATAACAGTCTCCCCCTATCCTCTCTCTCTCTCTCTCTCTCTCTCTCTCTCTCTCTCTCTCTCTCTCTCTCTCTCTCTCTCTCTCTCTCTCTCTCTCTCTCGCACCTTCCTTCCTTCCTTCCTGTCATTCTTCTTCTCCCTAGCTGTCCTTTTCTATAGGCTGGGGTCTATTGTTGTTCAGCCCAGCAGATATGACAGATGAAAGTCGTAAGCCTGTCAAAGTTTTTTTCCTTTTCTTCCTGTCCTTTGCCTGATACGAGAACGACACTCTGCGGTGGGGAAAAAAGAACAGCTAGTGGGAATGGGTGAAGAAAAAAAGAAAGAAAGAAAGAAAGAGAGGGAAATGCGATGAAGAAGGCGAGAAAGTAGGAGTGAGAATGAAGAGGAAGAGTGTTTGTAGGGACAGTCTAGCTTCTGCAGTAATAGTTTGACATAGACGTCATTTCGTGACTGGAAAAGTTTAGCCTCCTGCAGTAACCAAAGTGATCAGTCAGCATCTTTTCAGATGCTTAAGTGACATTATTGTGCAGTCTCAGTCTGCCTGCCCTAAGTTGTATCTTTCTTTTCCCCCCAAACTTCGCGTCTGTCTCCCTTCCAGGTCTGTCTTTGTTAGTAAAATAACATTAAAAGAAGTATAGTATGTCATTTTCTTAGACCTTTTGAAGTGCAAAAGCATTTAGATCTCGAATAAAACTCAGAAAGAGTAGCAGTAGCTAGTGGTAGTAGTAGTAGTAGCGGTAGTAATAGTAGTAGTAGTAGTAGTAGTAGTAGCAGTAGCAGTAATAGTAGTAGTAGTCGTAGTAGAAGTAGCAGTAGCAGTAGTAATAGACTAGTAGTAGAAGTAGTGGTGGCATCAGTAGCAGCAGCAGGAGTATCTGAGTAGTTCTTGTTGTAGTAGCAGTAGAAGCAGCAGCAGAAGCAGCGGCAGTAGTAGTATTTGTTGTTGCGGCAGTAGCAGCAGGAGTAGTAGTAGCTGCAGTAGTTATAGCAGTAGGGCAAACGTTAAAAGCACATCTTTTTGTCAGTTTGTGTGTGTGTGTGTGTGTGTGTGTGTGTGTGTGTGTGCGCGCGCACGCGCGCACGCGTGTGTGCGTGCACGCATGTGTGAGTGCATGTGTGTATAGGCACGCGACTTTGTGAGTGCATGCATGTAATGGAGTATGTTCATGCGCACACAGCCATCAAGTATACAATCATGACGCAAAGTATAGCAACATTCTGGGTTTGCTTGAAGGGGAGGGAAGAAAAGAATCAGCAGCTCTTAAGAACTCTTTAAGAAAGCATGGGGTATTCCATGGAAATAACTCAGCTGGAACTGTCAAAGAATGATGGATAGTTGTCTACAGATAGTACGTATAAACCATTCTTTGCGTCCTGCAGAACGTGAGCATTACACATACACACACGTGTGCACGTATTACGCTAGTTCTAGTATATCTCTCACGCATAGAAGTTGAGCAAAACCCACTGATAATTCAGTGGTTTATTATATAAAACTTTTCAATACGAGACATTCCAAGGAAACATCAATTCAACTACTTTTCTTTTTCTTCTTCTTTTGGGAGTGGGGGGTGGAGGGTGGAGGTATGCTCATGTTACTGGTTCGGAAAACGTGTTCTAAAACTACAAGGTTGATTTCAGCCAGGAAGGTTTCTAGGTAAACAAACAAACCCAGAGTAATCAGGATTTTGCTATGTTTGATACATAAAAGACGTTAAACAGGCTCTCCTCTCTCTCTCTCTCTCTCTCTCTCTCTCTCTCTCTCTCTCTCTCCTCTCTCTCTCTCTCTCCTCTCTCTCTCTCTCTCTCTCTCTCTCTCGATAATGTTATCCTAATGATATTTTTGTAGCTGACTTTGTGTTATACAGTAACATGTTGGTCTGTGTGTGTGTGTGTGTGTGTGTGTGTGTGTGTGTGTGTGTGTGTGTGTATGTGTGTGTGCGTATGTGTTTAAACCAAAATACTAAGCAGTTCGGCAACCCCCTTCATGTATGGGCCGATGGCCTTTTTGTGAATAAACCGTTCGAGTTCGAGTTCGAGTTCTCTCTCTCTCTTGTGAGGAGTTTTGCTATTATTTTGTTGTTTTATTTTTGTGGTTTTTGTTTATTATGTTTTTATAGTCCCTAATCAGGGCAAAGGCCGGACTAAAAAAAAAAGTATGTGAATGCTTATCAGTAACCCTTGAAAAATAAAGATTCATTCATTCATTCATTCATTCATTCATTCATTCATTCATTCATTCATTCATTCATTCTCTCCCCTTCTTCGTTCTCTTTCTTGCTCCGAAAAGGAGCAGCAATCAAGACATAACAGACGTCAAGAAGCACTCAAGCCTTGAGGATGGATCTTAACACTCGTATGACCAATCTATACACAAATCTAGGACCCATCCCATCTCTACCAAGATCTCGGCCAAGATCTCCTGACGACACCCAGCACATTTTCCCACATTCGTACTCAACAGCCACCATGAACAGCTTCTATAGGGACCTCCAGTGATGTAAGGACCGTAAAAACACGGGTGGACATCGCACAACACCCGCTCGGACCCCGCCGATAAAAGTGGGGCAGTGTTTTTACGACGAATGATTCTAAAGCCCCCTGACCCTTTATCTTACATAGCACCATCTGCTGGAGAGCGGGAGATCAAAGAGGCGATCGA
>CM054141.1:49224015-49226515 GCA_028751875.1 Rapana venosa | reverse complement strand
CCTTCTTTTTCGTCTTCTTCTTCTTCTTCTGTTCTTCTCCTTCTCCACCTTCTTCTCCTCCTCCTGAAGACAGCCAAGTCCCTGTCTATACACTCTGCTTTAAGGCAACGCTGCACTCATGACCTGTCCTTTTATCCCCGGGGAAAGACCAGACGAGTTCGTTCTCGACAAGGAAATCTGGGCCTGAGCTTTTCAGACTGCTCTTCCCTCTAAAAAGGCTGAAGGCAGGGCAGAGAAGGAAAACATGCCACGAATGCGACAACGGTTTGGATCAGAAACTAATGTGGTGCGTACACGCTTGCATTATTAATGATGTTGCAGGCACACATAGGAGTTTCCACACTTGCAAAAAGTAATGTTCTCCTCCCTTTCCCTGTCCCTGTCTGTCTGTCTCTATCTTTCACAGTCTCTCCCTTTCTCTCTCGATATCTCTGTCTCTTTCCTCTCCTAGCTTACACATTCTCTATCTCTCTCACTCCATCATAATGACACAGACACACAGACACAGACAGACAGACACAAGCACCACAAGTGCACGTTTGCATGCAAAAATATTACCGTAAAAGTCTTACTTTTTCTATACGGTCCTAAATTTCTCCACCTTCCCGATGTTCAATAGTTTGCCAGCGAAAGGTTCTCTCTTCACCATTCTGGGGATGTAGCTGGTAAAAGATGCCGCTGGTCTCTCAGGAAATAATATGAAAGCACTCCTTTTGCTCAGTCTTCGCCCTTGCGGCGTTGGGTAATTTAAAGTCACTCTGTACTATAACGAAATGACAGGCATTTTCCGAAATGTTACTTTGGTTTTGGAGAGAAAAGTTTCCTGAGAGTAAGGAAGAAGAAGGAGAAATAGAAGTAAAAGTAGAAGAAGAAGCAGACGAAGAAGATGATGTTGATAATACTGAAGAAGAAGAGGAAGAAGATGATGATGATGCTGATGAAGAAGAAGAAAAAGAAAGAGAAAGAGAAGAAGAAGATGAAGAAGAAGAAGAAGAAGAAGAAGAAGAAGAAGAAGAGAGATAGCCATAAAGAGACACAAACAGACTGACACACACAGACACACAGCCTGAAACAAAGGAAATCGATTGCAACAAATTCGGTGTTCTGATTTTGTCCAAACCGTTTTGAAACACGCCAGCGCTAGAAATAGAGATATGATTACTTGTTTATAATTCATCTCATAAACTGTGCAGGTATTTTTGTCTGCCTCATTCCCTGTGGCGCTTTTGCCCTGCTATTCCCACGCCGCTCGTTCCCATTTCACCACCCTGGCCATGCCCTGTCTGGTTATATTGTATGCTCAGGGGCAGAAGACTATGGGGCATTAATTTTGTTCTTGCATGTTGGGCCGCGGTGATGACCCCAGCAAGATGGACCCTGCACTTCTGCTTGATCCCTTTGTTGGTGCCTGTTCTGAGCCAACATACGCAGGAAGCCACCTAGTAAGCCCTGCACTGCCAACGGTAGCTTAGTCGCAGACTCAGACTGAGATGTCCACTTGGGTGACAACCAACATAACGTCCCTCTAACGACTTTCTCCCCTGCAACTTCACACCCTGAAGGCTTTGGCACCATTAACTCACTACACACAAAGAAGTGTATGGGAAAGAAAAACTGAGATCAACATGACACTAGAGAAACCAGGGCCACGAAATCAGTGGGAATGGGGGTTATATATTAACGAGCTTCACGTTGGTGCATCAGCTTTGAGACTACTAGTAATGGCTGTACTTTTAGATTCCTATCATAATATATACCTGCATCAATTGGGCCTGAAAGATTTAGACAGAAACTTGCAGTGTTGGTCAAGAAATGTGAGCAACACTCTCCAAAGTAGTAATAGTAGGCATCCGTCAGTCTCGTCAGACCATGGAGTTGAGCTCTAGGTGTTGATAATTCAGAGCGCAAAGCCTGGGTAAGTAAGTATGGAGGGCAAGCTGTCTCTCCACGTCGCTGGAATGATCCAAACTCTCCAAATCTCAATCTGAAGTAGATGATGCTCGAGTGGAATTCTCCCAATCCTCCAAGAGAGCAATAGCAATTTTACTTTTGGTAGTAGCCGGCTGGGGTCTGAAATAATAAGCAATGACTGTTACGGGATTCAAACTCACAACTTCCAGCCAGATATCTAACACGCTAAGCAATGCACTAAGGAGGCTGTGAGATACTCATCTTTTATTAACCAAAACAATGTAGCGAGCGCCTGCCCTTTCAATATTTCCATTCGCCAAATGCCATTTGACTGCTCAGTGCTCAACATTTGCTTTTAAAACAAGCACAAAGAAACAGATAACTGAACCATATCCAAGGATTATCATGATATTTACTGATTACAGCAGTACCAAAGATCACTTCCTGGAATCAGCTGTTCTTCCCCCAGTGCGCAGAGTTGTTGGAGCAGCTTTTGAGTGTCCTGTTGCCCTGTCTTAATTTTCACAGCATGCCCTTTTCTTACCCCTATATATGACGTTATAGCGAAACACAGAGCACACAAACACAA
>CM054141.1:49211515-49216515 GCA_028751875.1 Rapana venosa | reverse complement strand
CTCTCTCTTCATCTCATATACACATATGCCCTTGGAGAGACAAAACGATGTTTTGTTTTCACCCCTCACCACCAATAACTGTTATTGGGCAAACTTTTTTTTAAAACTCTGCAGGCATTTTCAGAAAATTGTATTTGTTCTGCTGGGGGGAAAAAAAGAAGAAAACACAAACCCTCTCCTTAGTTCTCTTGTTCGTGCTGTCTTCCATCTGGGATGGTCTTTCGGCTAACGTGAAAACGATCACGGCCATTTTGTAAGGACCCTAGGCCGGAGATTTGTTTGCCGTGTAAACTCATCGAAACGCCTTTCCGTAAGGATCACCCATACTTTTTCCATTACGCTCTTTTCTGATAAAAACATTTAGCGCGGGTTGGGTTAAGGGTTGGGTTGGGTTGGTGTGTTGTGTGTGTGTGTGTGTGTGTGTGCGTGCGCGTACATAATTACACACACACATAAACACACAGGCGCATTTGCGCGCGCGCGCACACGCCCACACAGTTTTCCTTCTATTCTGCTTCAGTTCTCTTCCCACTCTCTCGAGTATAATTTCTCACACGCAGACACACAGGGATACACAGAGACAAACAGCCAGACAGACAGACAAACACACACAGCCACATAATCTCTCTCTCTCTCTCACACACACACATACACACATTTTATTCTCCATCATCTCTGCCGGCGATTCTCTCTCTCCCCCCCCCCCCCCCCCCTCTCTCTCTCTCTCTTCTCCCTTCTTCGCTCTCTCTCTGCCTCTGTCTTGTTTCCTATCCTTTTCTTCCCCTCCTTCCCCCATGTTGTCCCTCTCTGTCTCTACCCTTCTCTCTCTCTCTCTTTCTCTTCGTTGTTCTTCCCTGAAGGAAGCAGAGCAAGAGGCGGGGACACGGGACACAGATGGAAGAAGATGACGGCCTTCAGGAACAGAAGGTAAAGATTGGCTTAGGGGCCAGAGCGGAGTAGTTGGACACGCCAACACGAAAACGCCATTTTAAGAATTGATCACCCTTCAACTTACTTTCATTAGTATTATTATTATTATTATTATTATTATTTTTACTTGAAAGTGGGTTTTTTGTGTGTGTGATGCACTGGAACATCATGAAGGATCAGTCAGCATTGGTGGCAGAACGATCACAAACCTCCGCTTCGCAGATGACATTGATGGAATAGCAGGATCAGAAAAAGAGCTTGCCAGCCTAACAGAACACTTGGATAAGGCCTCCAAAACATACGGCATGGAAATCAGTGCAGAGAAGACCAAACTGATGACTAATAACACCAACGGCATTAGCACTGATATCAGGTTAATGACCAGAAGCTGGAAACAGTTCAAAGCTTCAAGTACCTGGAGCCATTGTATCAGACCAGGGATCCAAGCCAAAGTAGTATGCAGGACTGCACAGACAATAACAGCTTTGTCAAAACTAAACACCATCTGGAGAGATAAGAATATCTCACTTATCTCCAAGATCAGACTAATGCGCTCCCTTGTCATATCCATATTTCTGTATGCCTGTGAATCATGGACCCTGACTGCAGATTTGAGAGGAGAGTACAGGCAGTGGAGATGAGATGCTTTCGAGACTCCTTGGCATCTCCTACAAAGACCACATAAGCAACGAAAGCGTGCATAACAGAATCCAACAAACCATTGACCCTATGAGAACCTTCTATCGATCGTGAAAAAGCGTAAACTTAAGTGGTATGGGCATGTCACAAGATCCCAAGGAATTACAAAGACAGTTTTGCAAGGCACTGTCCAAGGAGGAAGAAGAAGAGGCAGACCAAGGAAGAGCTGGGAGGATAACATCAGTGAATGGACAGGCCTAGAACTCAACAAAACCCTGAGAAAGGCAGAACAGAGAGAAGAATGGAGGGAACTGGTTGCTGAGTCTTTGAGGGTGCCCCCACGGTCGTCAGACTACGGGACAGATAGATAGATAGATAGATAGATAGATTTTATTTCAGATGTGGATTTTCACCCACCCTGGGGCTTTATCAGACATGGATTGAACTGTCTGTCTGTCTGTTTGTCCGTCTGTCTGTCCGTCCGTCCGTCTGTCTGTCCGTCCGTCTGTCTGTCCGTCCGTCTGTCTGTCCGTCTGTCTGTCCTTAAACCTGTCCTTCCAATCTACAACCATCTTATGCACGTCTTATTGAACATGGTACCTTCATGAAAAACATCCCAGAAACAAACAGAAAACCTGAAGGCACGCCTCCCCCCCCCCCCCCCCCCCCCCCCAAAAAAAAAAAAAAAAAAAAAAAAGCAAAAGACCTCCCCCCCTTAATAAAACAAAAAAGAGAAGACACCGCCTCCCGAAAAAAAGACCCTTCCAAAAAAAAAAAAAAAAAACCCACCAAAACTATTAAAAAAAACAACCTCTAAAACAAACAAGAACAACAAAAAGGCTAAACAAAGAAGAAAAAAATTATCAGGAGAGAAACAACTGCCCCAGCTCTACATGCCAGCAGTCCGTTTCTAACGAGGCCAATAAGCGACAGAAGAACGAGGACAAGGGACAGGCTGCTTGGCAGGCCGAACACACCCCCCCCCCCCCCCCTCTCTCTCTCTCTCTCTTCCTCTTCTCAGACGACACTACTCACCCCCACTCCATTAGACACATCGCATCCGGCCCCCACCCCCACCCCACCCTGGAGGAAAGAGAAAATGAACAACTTCCTATTCTTAAAGACGCTGCTTTTCTCCGTAAAGACGAACGCAGTGAGAGAGAGAGAGAGAGAGAGAGAGAGAGGAGAGAGAGAGAGAGAGAGAGAGAGAGAGAGAGAGAGAGGAGAGAGAGAGGGAGAGAGAGAGAGAGAGAGAGAGAGAGAGAGAGAGAGAGAGAGAGAGAGAGAGAGAGAGAGAGAATGACAATGTCAAATTCTTTTATTTCGCGAATAATGAAGAAGCAGCCACGTGCTTTTTTTTACATTCAGTACCCGGAAGAGAGACAGACAGAGACAGAGAGAGACAGACAGAGACAGACAGAAAGAAAGACCGAGTCTCACACACACACACACACACACACACACACACACACACACACACACACACACAACACACAACACACACACACACATGACTAACCTAAAAAAATAAAAAAGACCCTTTCTTCCCTGCCAAAAGGAGAAGTTAAACCAACCAAAACCAAACAAAAACCACTTTCTCTTCGTGAAGCCATTTTGCACAGCAGATTTTTGCATGACATAACATAGCAGGCCAAGAAACCAGGAATCTCGTAGAGACAAGTTTGAGATACAGTGAATGCTCCGATGGAACTGGGAAGTTTGAGATACATGAAAATCTCCGATGGAACAGGGAAGTGAGAGATATAACAAAATCTCTGATAGAAGAGGGAAGTTTGAGATACATCAAACTCTCCGATGGAACAGGGAAGCGAGAGATACAGTGAAAGCTCTAATGGAACAAAGGAAAATGAGAGATACATGAAAAGCTATGATGGAGCAAGAAAGTTAGAAATATAGTGAAAGCTCCGAATGAACAGAGAAGTATGAGATACAGCCAAGACTCAAATAAAACAGAGAAAAGAAACACGATTTGACACATTGCTCATCTACCTAATATCTTGGATTGTCTGCTTGTCCTTGAAGCTTTGACAAACATTATTTTGTAGAGATAGTTTTTATCCAAAGTGATACGAATACAGACTGCCTGCTTGTCTTTCGAAGTTTTCCAGTCCATCAGTTTTTAAGAAGAAGGAGTATCACAGTTTTTTAAGAAGAAGGAGTATCAGCTGAATCATTCAATGGTTTTTATTTCAATGCAATGCTCAGGTTGCACTTGCTATTTTGTCATGTGGATTTGTTTTTTGTTAATGAGGCCTTTGGGGATTTCTTTGTGCCTTTAAAAAAACAACTTTCTTTCCTTATAAAATGCCTGTCTCTCTCGCTGTCGTGCTTTCTGTGTGTTTCTGTCTTTCTATATGTCTGTCTCTCTGTCTGTCTGGCACACAAACACAGACCCCCCCCCCCCCCCCCCCCCCTATATCTCTCTCAAATGCTAACATATATACACGCACATGTGCGTCGGCACGCTTTACAAACGCTCACCAACTACTCCAGTTAAAAAAAACTCTCCCTGAAAACCAAAGATATTACGTAATCAGCCAACAGAGGAGGAGAAAAAAAACCCCAACCCCGGCAAGAATACAATAATGAAATGGGAACAAAACTGAAAACAAAAACGAAGCCAAAAAAAAAAAGGAAGCAGAAAACCTTTCAAGACCAACGACCATTACACACTACTTAACCAACTCAACAAGGAGTCATTGCCTCCGGAATACAAGACTAATCGGACAGAAATTAGAACTTAGGGATTTAAAAGTACTACCTAGAAAAAAACAACCGAAAACAAAAAACAAAGAAAACCTCAACAGGGGCAGGCAAGCTACTCTGGCGAAATGGCAAGAGCAGGATACGAAATGTAGAGAGAAGAAGAAGGCTAAAAGGAGGAGGAAGTAGCAGAGAAGGGGAAGGGGAGGAAGGTAGGGGAGGCAATCTCGGTAGCGAAGCCATCTCATCAAAGCGCTGAAGCACAACTTATTGCCTGGCCACCGGGTCCCTGTACGCCTGGTGAATGCCGAAAAAAAAACGGCCGTCTCCCGAGAACCATAGTCAGGGATGAGGCTTGGGGAACGGTGAGGTAAGAAACAGAACGAAGTCTCCCTCTCTCTCTCTGTCTCTGTCTGTCTTCTCTACTTCGTGTCTCTCTCTTGTCTCCGTCCGTCTGTCTGTCTGTCTGTCTGTTTCTCGTGTGTATTATTGCTGTCCCTATTAAGGGCAAGTGCTGAAATAAAAAGTGTGTAAATGATTATCTGTGGCCCTTGGACATAAAGATCATCATGATCATCATTGTCATTATGATCATCACGCTACCATCATCTTCATCTTCATCATGTACTGTGTCGTCAGCGTGTGATTGTGTGCTTCGTACTTACACATACAACAGACGGACAAGATAGTCAAGCAGACGAGAGAGA
>CM054141.1:49194015-49206515 GCA_028751875.1 Rapana venosa | reverse complement strand
TTTTCTTCTTCTTCTTTTTGATCCTCATCCTCATCTTCCCCTCCTCCTCCTACCTTCCCTTTTTTCTTTTCTTCTCCTCCTTCTCCTTCTCGAAGTCTTGCAATCAATGGCAATGTGAAAAGGGAAAAGGAGATACAAAAAGCCACTGCTCTCTGAAAGGCTAACGAGCCATTTGAATCCATTCTTCCTCGCGGAGAAGGAAAGCCAGCTTTCTAATTGCTCCCTTCCCTTCCACCGTTTTTAGTGCTGCTGAGCACGGTCAATAGCTGCTTCACTGTGCAGTCACAGGTACCCCGGCGATCGCTCCTGCACCTTTTGCGACCAAGTTTCAACTTTGATCTTTTTGACTCAACGACTGGTCATTGCAAAGGACGGGTGGATGGAGAATGGCGGACTTTTAACTATAACGGTCCTTAAGTTACGGATGCTGAGTTTGAATCTCCAAAGTGGTTGTTAAGATTAGGTGGGGGGTTGACATTTTCCAGGTCCACTTGCGTGTCGAGCTATTACCGACTAATTTTTTCTCTCCGTTTTATGGATATAAAGCGAGGAGAAGAATCAGAAATGCATGCTGAAGATCCGACAATTCCTGTCAAGTTTTGTTGGTTTCCGGGAACACAACGCCCCCTCCCCCCAACGGCAATGACCCCCCCCCCCCCCCCTACTCCTCCGCCACCCCAAATTACCCCCAATCCAGCCTGCATCCCCAAACCTCTCCAGCACGTTGGGTTTACAGCTAGTCAAACTAATCAGTAAAGATTTTCAGAGGTGGTATACAGCATATGAAGTATCCCGCATGTTGTCATACCTCCTTAGGAAAATGGTATACTTAAAACGGCTAAATACCAAATTGACTTCGTACCTTTGTAGCCAAACCTTGATCACTGAAGTTAAACTTTGACCATGTCTTTTAATGAATCCCTCAACAAATACTGTCTTAAATTTGATCAGAAAATGATAACTTTCATCAGTAACATTGTATGCAGCTTATGGTTGATCATATGTTTGTGACCAAGGGTCAACCTAGATGTTTCCTAAACAACTTTACCATAGTGTAATTTTGGAACCAAAACCTTTTATGCAAAAATATCAATTACTATATTTCCCCAATGACGCTAAACCTCCATGACAAAAGATTCTAGCGTGAAACTTTTCTTACTACATTCTAATAAAAGTTAGTATTTAGTATCGTGATACAAATCACTTACTTTCTTCTTGATTTTTCTTGAAATGCTAATGTTGCAGCCATGTTTTATTAAGAGAATAA
The DNA here is from genome assembly GCA_028751875.1 of Rapana venosa. Taxonomy (NCBI): domain Eukaryota; kingdom Metazoa; phylum Mollusca; class Gastropoda; order Neogastropoda; family Muricidae; genus Rapana; species Rapana venosa. The sequence goes on along the minus strand of CM054141.1, from coordinate 49,205,248 downwards.
AAAAACGTACGTGTGTGTGTGTGTGTGTGTGTGTGTGTGTGTGTGGTGTGTGTGTGTTGTGTGTGTGTGTGTGTGTGTGTGTGTGTGTGTGTGTGAATAACAGACACAACTTTCTTTTTGTCCCAGTGCAGCTGAAGGACAAAGTTTCTTTCTCTCTCAAATTTTTTCATAGTCTTTCTCAGCTGATCGAACTGTTCACGTGTTGCTTCCACCCTGACATTTATTAACACAAATAGGGTGTCCCTCGTGACAGCATGCTATCATCTGCTCTTTTGACATTGAATGTAGCTGTGACAGATCAACCCATCTATGTCATGGTTTTCTTCTTGTAGCCAATTATAAACCTCACGTCATGGGAGCGAAACTCTTTGTGGTCTGTCAGCATAATCGTTAATCCTTTGTGGGCAAACAACACACTTGGCGGGAAGAAAAAAAGGACTTCACAAACGTCAGACATTTTATCGCAAATGCAATTTTCAGTTAAGTAAGAAAAGCAGCTTTAACAGGAATTGTTGGCGATCAATGGTTACAAATTTTTACCCTTTGCTAGAGTAAACGGCGAATTTCGCAGAAAATGTTATTTGCGGAATACGCCCTGTCACTGGTTATAAGTTGTCGCCTTTGTCTTCACAAACACTTTCAATCAGTTCCTGACATTTGAAGAGAAACATATTTACGCGATATATCTCTAGAAGCGACAGATCGCCAACGCTTAGCATCTGTTCCCCGTTGTTCATACTACCACTTATGGACATCCACAGTCAAGGACTGAATGTTTTTTTGTTTTGTTTTCTTGTTGCCAAGTGCCAGGAATAAACTGAACTCTGCCTTAGCAGTCCTTTTGGTTTTCAAAATGAATATCTCTCTCTCTCTCATCCACACACCCTTCTGATATTTTCACACACAACACACACACACACCACACCACCACACACGCAACAGCACACGACACCGACACACACAACACACACACACACACACACACACACACACACACACACACACACACACACACACACACACACACACACACGCCCTTCTGACATTCTGATTCATTCAGCTGGACGAAGGACTAATTATTGTATATCGTTACAGCCCCGATAGATCGCTCGGCGTGAAATTGGCCCCCGCTCTCCTCAGGGCAAAAACCGTAGCCCCCCACACGTGTTGGTGCTTTCCCCCATGCAGAAGTGTGTATACTGTCCCTGCCCCGTGTCAGCGTGTGTTTGCCTCCAAGAGTGGAGGTTTGGGTCAGAATGTTGCCACTGGCATTCGACTCTCTTGCCGTTTTCCTTGTTTTGATTTGGTAGGGCCTACTGAATGCTAGCTGAATGCAGGACCTCGTTTATCTATCGCCTCTTTCAGGAGACAACGCTGTAGACTGTTTTAAGATTAGATGGGCTCTCTAAGACCATACTGCAAGGAACAGTGCAGGGGAAGAGAAAGCGAGGCAGGCCGAAGAAGAAATGGGAAGACAACATCACTGAATGGACCGGGAAGAGCTTCTCCACAACCCAGGCACTTGCTCACAACCGCCGCAAATGGAGCGAAATGGTGCAACGTTCGTCACTGCAGTGCCCCTATGACCCCGAAGGGGGTTACAGGAGCAGATGAAATGAGAAGTTCAGAAATGAGAACAAATTTCTTGTTCATTTCGTTATGTTATTGTCTCCCGATTTCTTGCTAGCTATATTTTTTTTTCGGAAAATATTGTTTGGTATCTAGTATCTGTGATAAAAATACTGGTACCAAACGAAGCAGTGCATGGATGCATTGGGAAGCAAATGGAATTCTGCAAGGTTCATAGGTTAACTACAATAATAATAAGAAAGCTACCATGGTTTTGCTAAGTATCAAGTTATTAGTGCATGGCAAAGGCTGTGCTGCTGCACTCTAAACGAAGCAGAACACAAAAACAGGAGTAAAAATAAATTGGGCCATCAACATTTATGAAAACAGACTATACATTATTTTAAATAAAAGCACATCTAGACTTGGACCACCAGTAGCGGATGAATATGATAAAGAGAGCATAACCAATAGTGCACCGACCCCTCAGTTGGGTTACAAGATCCCAAGCATAATCCTGAACAACACATTATCCCTAAATAATCTTATGATCCTGAGCACAGAAAAACCGTTTTCCAGGAAATCACTCCAAATGAATATTCTAACGTTTTTATGTGATATATTAGCTTGTACTGCGATATAGTTGAAAACACAACATTACCAAAAGATGGGCTAGCAACAATATTCACTGAACAATTTCTCACATTATTCTTTTGTTTGTCTTCTACACAGTTTTGTTCTGTGTTCTGTCCTGCTAGATACTGCATTGTTCTGTTCTGCTGTGCTACCATCCCTCATTTTGATTCATGTTCCAGCATAAAGCACACACGAATACAAGCAGAAATAACCTGTTTCATTGTACCTTTCACTGACACATATGATAGCTACTATGTAGCGCAAATTTTACGTTTGAAAATTATGTACTTATGCGCATATGAACAGCAGTTCCTGTTCTTGTGTTTTGTATTGTCGATCTGTTTCGTCTGTCACTAAAGGTTTTAGCAGCCAGCATAAACGCTTTGGAAATGTTAATCATTATTACATTGCGAAATGTAGTACACACACACACACACACACACACACACACACACACACACAAACACACACACACACACACAACACACACACAACCACACACACACACACACACACACCACACAACAACATTCGCCAACAAGCATGCAACACCTACTTCTCAGAATGATAATGTTTAAGACATTCTGAGTGATTTCTTCATTGCTATACTTTTAAGCGAAACCTTTTTTATTTATTATTTTATTTAAACATATTCCTATTTGCTTCCTCAACAGATATGAATTTCAGTTGCAATATCTTCACTGAAATGAATAATGAAGCAAGTGTAGTTCTGAAAGCTGGGGGAATGAAAGGTAATATGTGGTGGTCGTTGTTTTCTTTCTACAAGTGCTTGGAAACAGACAAAACCAAAGACGTTTCTGTCTTTAAAAGCACGCAACACAAAACAAAAAATCGAAAACGTAATCAAACAACAAAATAACGAGAAAGTAGGTGAGAAAAACACTATTAGGATCGATATTTGTAAAGCAAATAGACCAGAATATTGTGCAGACCCTTTCAAGGAAAACACGCATTTCGTTCTGGTGGCCACAGAAAACTTTAATAGCATTACGAAAATAGCCACTACCAGCTATTAAACAGAAACAAAAACAAAATGAAGATCACAGCATCAAGAAAAAGCACAGAAACCAATGTTCCCTTGAAAGCTAACGAACAGTTTTTACACGGAAAACTCAGGCCACCACTCGCTTTCCTTTCGGTTTTTGAAAAGTTTTGTTCTTAATTGTTTAAGCTGTTGTTTTATTTATTTCTGTTGCTTTTCCTTGCCATAGTTTTAAAAGCTACGCTATGGTTTGATACATCAGGTAAAGTCAGGTTATTTGTGAATAACTGCTACGTACTTACAGCTTCTTAAGGGTAATAAGATTAATTATGTGTTGTCATAAAAGACACTTATTATTCCACTTCACAGTTCTTAATGGAGATGTTCCTGTTTTCCTCCCTCCCACTCATCCCCTCACCCCCACGCCCGAATATACCAGAGTTTTCTTTCTGTGAATATTGTCCTTCCTGTCTTCTTTTCATGACCATTTCAGTACCCTGTGTCTATGACTTCCTGCTGCTGAAGAAAGGCGAAGAAACAACAAACACTAAAAAAAAAAACCCACCCACTTAGCTTCCTTTTGATCACAGCAGTCCAGACGGATGAGTCAAAGTTATATCCACACGGGAAAACCATTTCATGGAGCGCATTTCAAGCCTCTCAAGAAAAGTCCTTTTATGGACACCATTTCATTCATGTCCTTCGAGAACACTCTTTTTGCAGATTCCAATTCCATTCCATCTGCAGCCTTTTAATGAATATCATTTCAGCTCAGCTGAGAATTGTCTACAAAGATTTTATTTCAGAGTCCTTCACATAGTCTCTAATATCAACCACCACAGCCCAGTCCATGACTACACATAAACATGCACGCACACATTCTCACATAATGTGGACAGGAGAAGAGAGAGAGAGAGAGAGAGAGAGAGAGAGAGAGAGAGAGAGAGAGAGAGAGAGAGAGAGACAGACAGACAGAGAGAGACAGAGAGAGACAGAGATAGAGAGACAGAGAGAGACAGAGGGGGGAACGGGAAAAAAATAAAGCTTTGATGACTCACATAGTGGCTTTACCTGCAGTGGTAATCATTCCATATCATATCACTCATGTGCCATTGGGAAAACTCTTACGCAGAGAAAAAAAAAGCAATTTAAAAAACTTTCTTTATAAGAAAAATCCCCGAACACCAAAAATCTAAAGGAATTGGTAAAGCAAAATAGGCTGGAAATAGAAGGCATATATAATGGACCTGGCAGGCCAGTCGTTGCTCCGTTAAAGGCTAACGAGACCGGAGAGGCCGCAGACTGAACGGTTGGGGATACAGCCCGCTCTTCATCTGGCTCCACAGCCTCCCACCTCTTCCACTGGCTAAGCAGGGATCCTCTCCCAGAACTCCGCAACAAAAACACACAGTCGAAACCAAACTGTGATGAAAGCGGATAATGTTATGTGGCCATTTAGACAGATACAAAGAAAACATACACGCCATTACCTACTCTGCAAAACCTTTTTCCACATCGGTGGTCTTCCTCGGCTGTAGATATATGCAAATGCAAGGTTGCATGCTTGAAGTCTCTCTCTAACACACACACACACATAAACATCCCCCCCCCCCACCCACCCGCGCGCGTGCCCACACATATACACAGAGAGGAGGAGGACAGAAACAGAAAGACAGAGTGACAGTGATAGAGAGACAGGCAAACAGACAGCAATTCAATAAACACAAAGTAAACAGTAATTAAAGTTATGCCAACTGTTTCAGTTACTTTGTTTTGGAGTAGCAGAAATAATAAGCATAACGCAACAACAAAAAGTGATGTCAATATTTATAAAGCAAGAAGAACAACTGTGCAACACCCTTGAAAAAAAAGTCACACAGTGATTTTTCATGCTGGCAACAGAAACCTAGAATATGTACATTATGGCAGAGTTACCCCAGCCTTTTAGCTAAGAACAAACAAAAGATGCCGGCTACAAGAAAAACGAAAGCACAATGTTCTCTTAAAGGCTGATTAGCGTTTCCTCACTCAAAAAATCTCAGCGTGTTATTCTAAATGTTCTGGGGTTTTTTTGCTTTGTTGTTGTTGCTGTTGTTGGTGGTGTTCTTGATTGCTTCAGAAACTATCCTTTCATTGCTTTGTTTTGCTTTTCTTTGTCATATTTGTAAAGCTACCCCACACACACACACACAAAAACTAAATAAAAAAACTTGTTTACTTAAAATCATCTTCATGGAGAGCCTACTTACACTGATGGCATTTCTAAGACAAGAAGACTGAACTTCTATTATTGCCTATTTCAAGTTTTTGTATAACACACTCAGTGTGCAGGATACGGTCTTTCTCCTGTTGTAGTGATGTGTTTTTTGCTTTACTGTCCTACATATACCGCCAAAAAGTTCATTTCCACTTCCCTAATGGTGCCACGACAAGATTTTTTTCTTTTTCTCCTTACTTCTAAGCCTTTTTAAACTATCTTGTGATTTACACTTTGCACAGATAAAAAAGCAAAAGAAGCAAGAAACACCCAAAGTACTCTTTTGCTATCCTTTTGATTACAGAGGACCAGACAGACTAGTCAAAGTTCTATCCACATTGGGAAAACCATTTTATCAAGCTATTTTAAGTCACTGAAAAAAGTCCTTTTATGGATACCATTTCATTCATGTCCTTTGAGAACAGTTTTTTTGTATGGATCCCATTTCCATTCCCTCATGATCAGTCTTTTCATGAAACTCATTTCAGCTCAACTGAGAATAGTCTGTCTTTAAAGAGAACCCATTTCAGGGTCTGCCAAAATAGCTCCTTCTATCAGCCGCCAGAGCCCTGACCATGACTTGCAAACTGTTTCTTTTCTCTCCATGACAAAAAGAGTAACAGAAAAAATCAGGGTTCTGTGGCAATGTGCTAATCTGGTGGAATGAGATTAAGCCTGTCACAGTGTTTATTCGTTTTCTAGGAAAGTCAATGCCTGATTTACTGTTGATTCAAGAAAAAAAATGTCTTTCATTGAAAAAGAAATGTTTGTTTAATACCAAATTGTTTATTCCATATGCATGCACGTCTGGAATTATGTATGTATGCATGCATATAAAATACATACAGAGAGAGAAAGAGAAAGAGAGGGAGAGAGCGAGAGAGAGAGAGAGAGAGAGAGAGGAGAGAGAGAGAGAGAGAGAGAGAGAGAGAGAGAGAGAGAGAGAGAGAGATGAATACAAATACAAATGACGAAATGATTTAATGGGGTAGGCTTTTCTGAGCCCATCCACAAAGGGACAGTAGAACAGGACCAATGCACAGAAAAACATCACAAAATTCGATCACACACTTGGTTGACATTTTCATGAGAGAGAGACAGAGACAGAAACAGAAAAAGAGACACAGAGACAGAAAGACAGACACAGAGAAAACAAAAACTTCTAGGGCTATTTCAGAACCATTGTCTGCAGTGGTATCATTTCACATCAAATCTTTGAGTATGACTGCCACACCACCCCCCCCCCCCCCCCCCCCCCAACCAAAAAAAACCACGACAACAAAAAACAAAAAATCAACCAACAAAAAACACAAAAAACACACCACCAAAACACGAAAAAAACCCCCAGGAGAGAGCTAATCTCAAAAGTAACTTTATACAATTTCATTTTTCCAAAAACGCTCTGAAAGGAAAATGGTTAAAAAAAAAAAAAAAGCAGAAACGACAGGGAATAGAAGGCATATATAATGGACCTGGCAGGCCAGTCGTTGCTCCGTTAAAGACTAACGAGACCGGAGAGGCCGCAGACTGAACGGTTGGGGATACAGCCCGCTCTTCATCTGGCTCCACATCCTCCCCACCTCTTCCACTGGCTAAGCAGGGATCCTCTCCCAGAACTCCGCAACAAACGCACACCAGACAAACCCCAAACGTTGATGAAAGCTGAAGAGGTTAACTGGTCATTTGGTAAGACATAAATAAAACGTACACGGCATCACTTACTCTCAGAGAAATAAACCGATCTGGTGCATTGTTCCTCTCCAGTGTATTTTCGGTTTACGTCTATGCCGGCGCGCACGCGTGTGTATGCACACACCACACAACAACCACACAACACGCAACGCGCACCACACAAACAACACACACACACACCACACACACACAACACACACACACACACACACACACACACACACACACGTGCACAAGAGAGAGAGAGAGAGAGAGAGAGAGAGAGAGAGAGAGAGAGAGAGAGAGAGAGAGAGAGAGAGAGAGAGAGACAAACGACAGACAGACAGACAGAGACACAGAAAGAAAGAGAGAGAGAGGAGAGAGAGAGAGAAGAGAGAGAGAGAGAGAGAGAGAGAGAGAGAGAGAGAGAGAGAGAGAGAGAGAGAGAGAGAGCTAATAAAGTTGTGCCAAGGAACTAACCTTAGCTGAGTAAAGATAAGCAAAGTTATTGATCCAAAGAAATGTCTATGAAATTATCCTGCTAATTCTCTCTCTCTCTCTCTCTCTCTCTCTCTCTCTCTCTCTCTCTCTCTCTCTCTCTCTCTCTTTTCCCCCCCCCCCTCCCCTCCCTCTCTCCTCTCTCTCCTCTCTTCCCCCCCCCCCTCTCTCTCTCAAAAATAATTGAAAAAAAAGTAGTTCTTGTGGCAGTGAACAATGCTTCATCATGCTTGCTTCCACATGTCCAGTGAAGTCTGCTGCAGGCCACCTAAATATGATTGATTAAAGCAGAAAATCTAATCCCGATCTTGTTGGGGTGTGTTTTGATACCGTCACTGGCATGTGATGACTCACTGTTCATGTCTAGCGGTAGCAGTGTGTGTGTGTGTGTGACTGTGTGTGTGTGTGTGTGTGTGTGGTGTGTTGTGTGTGTGTGTGTGTTGTGTGTGTGTGTTGTGTGCTTTGTGTGTGTGTGTGTGTGTTGTTGTGATGGTGTGGTGGTGATGTGTGTGTGTGTGTGTGTGTGTGTGAGTGCGCGCGAGCGCGCGAATATACTTGTGCGTGAGTTCTTTGTTTTCTTTCCTTTAGTCATTTAGTCTTTCTCATTTTTTTTCTTCTTATCAATTGTGTGCTTAAAATTTTTTTTTCGATTGTATAACAATACGTAGTAATATTGAATTTACAATTGCATACCACCATAATTATCCAAAGTACATAACTATTACCTCATTCGTGTGTCTACCTAAACTGTCAATAAATTGTAAAGCCGCAAAAAATGCCCAAACCAATCCAATCTTGTTGTTTATCACACCACCATATAGAGGCTGTCACATTGCCATTGTTTTTAATATTTGAATCTTAGATAAAAAATGTGCAACTATGTACAGATTAAAACGGTATAAATACAACTCTGCTGCCGATTCTTGTATCAACCCCCCAGCCAAATTTATGGGTCAACCCAGGACAGTCACCGCGTTGTGGAAAATACCACATCGACGACATAAAATGAGGAATATGAGAACATACCCGGAGGGCTTGCAATGACTGACATACTACCCAAAACAAATAGGTTATTTTGACATCGATAGCATCATTCTCAGAGACTATAGGATGGGACACTTTTATAGAAAGTGTTTCGACAATATCTACTGTTGTAAGCGTGAACAGGGGATGTGTTTTGGCAATATCTATTGATCGCATGGATGTAGTGTGTCTGCTTTCGAAGTTTCAACTTACCAGCAGCAGCAGTCGCAAAATCCTCATTTCAATGAGTACACTTGTCACAAATAATGTAATAATACAACAGAATGCACCATCTGTAAACGTAGCAACAGCTGGAATTTTAACACCCTATGTATTGATTCAAGCAAACAGAGAAAGCAGATCAGGCGAAAGAGTAAAGGAATGTTTTTGGGTTTTTTTTTAAGGTAGGTACAACTACGTTATGAAAAATCAAATTACTAGCTGTTTGACAATCACATGTAATAATGTTACACTTCTTATCACGCTGGCTCTCTGTTTTATATCAAGACCAATAAAACACACACGCACGCACGCACACACAGACACACACGCGCGCGCACGCGCACGCACGCACGCACGCACACGCACACACACACACACTCTCTCTCTCTCTCTTATGTTTGTAGGTATGTCTGTCTGTCTGTCTATATGTATGAGTGTATGTATGAGTGTATGTATGAGTATATGTATGTATGTATGTATGTATGTATGTATGTATGTATGTATGTATGTATGTATGTATGTATGTATGTATGTATGTATGTATGTGCGTGTGTGACTGACTTGATGTACTAACTAATACCAGAAATGACTCAGCATGACGGCGAAGACAGAGTTATACTGTCTTTGCAAATTTCAAATGACCAAGAGCAAAGGAGTGACTCTAATGCTAGTCGATAATAGTTATTACTGATGACGTGTCTTCTGACCCTCCTTGTCAATGTAAATTCATGTCCAAAATATCTGACAAAAGTCTCTAGAGTACTTTCTATAATATTGCACTTCTTCTAGTTGTTGTTGCTGTTATTGTAATCCTCCTCCTGCTCCTCCTCCTCCTTCTTCTTCTTCTTGGTGTTGGTGTTGGTGTTGTGGTGGTGATTGTATTTACGTCTAAGAGGAACATTAAAGGTAAAGGTAAAGGAGTCCCATAACCTATAAGGTCATAGGGGAGCAAGGCGTCAGAGACCTCACTTCTCTAGGGCCAGCATATTGAGGGCGGCGCCCATCTCCTCTCCCTCGCTGCTTTACCTTCCCTGACCCTAAAGAGGGCAGGTACCCATTTACAGCTGGGTGAACTGGGGGAACTGTACTGAAGCCAAGGCGCGCAAACGGTCACCCATCCAACTGGTAACCACGCTCGACGCTGCTTAACTTGGCTGGGGGAAAGCGAGTGCTCCAACCACTGAGCTAAGAGGAACATTATATCCGTAAAAAGCACATGCTTATTTAAAGGTTCCTTTTCGTCAAAGATTAATAGGTAAAATCTTTTAAAATATCTGATGACTTAAAAATTTTTTTTATTATGAATCAGTTAAATATGTTAGTTTAATCAGCTTTTTAGGGGAGAAAGGTATGATTTTCTAGAACATTTAGCTGGAACAATCGGAGTACTTTATAAAAGGTTTGTCATGCTCATGAATATTTTCGTCGTTTTCGTTCTTTTTTTTTTTTGTAAGCGTTAGGAATAACTTTAAAAAACAACAACGGGTCAGTGAAGTCTAAATTTGTAAAATAAAAAAAACAAAACACAACAACCCCAACCAAACAAAAAAAATCTTTGCAGTACATCTACCTTTCACTGTGCCTTAAAGGGCTGGAATATTATTGCAATGGAATATTCCATGCCGAATATCAATTCATCCGGCCACATGTATCTAGATCATAATTATGACGGACTGGAGATTCAGCCAAGGTACAGTCAGATATCGGGAATCTATATAGTACTGCCAGAGACCATAAAAGAATACTTGCTGGGTTTCTCTTACAGTCAGTAAACGTTTTATGGAGTGACAGGCGCAGACTGAAGATAAGAGAGAGAGAAGAGTAGACTCAAGGGACTGACAGTCACCAACAGGACGACAATGCCCATACAAAGAAACAGAAGCGGTAACCGTGCTCTGCTTTCCATTATCTTGATAAACCCCTCGAATGAACCCAGCCGGGGCCTTTGTGACGTCACCAGGGGGTGTGGAAAGTGGGGAGGGGGAATTCTGAGGGCTTGGAAAGCTCCATTCCTCCAAAGCCAGGTAGATTGAACATTTCACACCTACCGAGGACCCAACACAAAGGTGAAACGTCCGTGACACACAATACGTGATAGGGACAATGGCCATAGCCTGGCTTTTGCTTTGTATAGGCCTATATCTACGGGCCACTCCGTTCGTTTCAGAGGCCAGGAAAGTCTGTCTGTCTGTCTGTCTGTCTGTCTGTCTGTCTCTCTCTCAATTGCCCACTCTCTCACACATACAATTAAGTGTTACTGGTGTATACTTCACTGTTCTTCAGGTTCGCGATTGTGAGCAACTGCACCCCCTCCGTTTTTACCAATTTACACACACACACACACACACTCACAC
>CM054141.1:49166515-49189015 GCA_028751875.1 Rapana venosa | reverse complement strand
ATAAACGCTGCAAAACAAATGAAAAGAACAACAAGAAACGTAAACAGATGGAAGGAACAACAACAAAGTGTAAACAAATCTAAGATACAACAAATGTGTAAACAAATGGAAGAAATGACAAAAAACTGTAAACAAATGGAAGAATGACAAAAAAACTGTAAACAAATGGAAGAAACGACAAAAACTGTAAACAAATGGAAGAAATGACAAAAAACTGTAAACAAATGGAAGAAATGACACAAAAATAACCCAACTTAAACAATGGAATGAAAATAAACAAATGGAAGAAACGACAAAAACTGTAAACAAATGGAAGAAATGACCAAAAAAAACCCACAACCTGTAAACAAATGGAACGACAAAAACTGTAAACAAATGGAAGAAAGAACAAAAACTACGGAGGTTAAATGGTCATGGAAATGGAACGAAATAAATGCGGGTTATGTTTCTTCCTTCGCTGCTCTAAAAAAGCCAAGGTCTGGTGTCTTTGCTTTCTTCCAGCTGTAGACTCAGCGCACACATGCAAGCATGGGTGAAAACCGTGCCCACGCTCGCACACACACACACACACACACACACAACACACACACACACAACACACACACACACACACACACATGCATTCACGCAAGGAGGCATGCACCTTAACTTCCCCTTCCACCCTAGCCCCTTCCCCCCTCCCCATTCCCATCATCCCTGAAGAGAGAGAGAGAGACGAGAGAGAGAGAGAGCAGACGAGACGAGAGAGAGAGAGAGAGAGAGAGAGAGAGCTAGCTCAGGATTTCATTTGTAAGAGCGAGAGAGAGAGAGCGAGAGAGAGAGAGAGAGAGAGAGAGAGAGAGAGCTAGCTCAGATTTCATTTGTAAGAGGAGAGAGAGAGAGAGAGAGAGAGAGAGAGAGAGAGAGAGAGAGAGAGAGAGAGAGGAGAGAGAGAGAGAGAAGAGACAGAGAGACAGAGAGACAGAGAGAAGACGGAGAGAGAGGAGCTCAGGATTTTATTTGTAGACAGAGAGCGAGAGAGAGAGAGAGAGAGAAGAGAGAGAGAGAGAGAGAGAGAAGAGAGAGAGAGACAGACAGACAGACAGACAGACAGAGAGAAAGACACAGAGAGAGAGAGAGAGAGAGACACACACACACACAACACACACCACACAACACACACCACACCACAACACACACACACACACACACATGAGAATTCCAGTCACACATACGCGCGAAGTACGGGTTTTTTAGCTGAACGATCAACAGAGTTGTTGGTCTTTGTTGAAGCAAAGCACTGTTGGCTTTGAGATATCATCGCCACTGATTTTCCTGTTTACTTCTTTGCTGCCAAACGGGGAGAGCCAGATGAATGAGTACTGCTGCCAATGAAAGGTAGGGAGGGTGTGGGGGGAGGTGGGGAGGGAGAGGGAAGGTGTGTGTACCTTGGAGGGGGGGGGGGTAGAGGTGGGGAGGGAGAGGGAAGGTGTGTATACCTTGCTGTACGGGTTCACAGAGAGGTTTTACTCGGCTGTACAGACAGGAAATTCCACGATTAACATTAATGAGAACGCTCCAGCCGAAGCTGTCGTCTTTTGTCTTTGTTTCGTTTCTTTCTGACACAGCCCATTCTTATTCTTTTCAGTTTTGTTTCTTTGCTTTGCGAAACTTCAAGGTTTACAAATGATGTTCTGACTCATCCCACTTTGCTTGTTTGCTTGTTTGTTTTTTTAAATGAAATTTCAGGGCACACAAATGTACTTGTGAACAAGGTAGCCCACTTTCGTTTCTATTTGCTCGTTTTTTGTTTGTTAAATTGTTTTACGAAATTTCAAGACACATAAATGTACTTGTGACCCAGCTAGCCTACTGTCGTTTTATTTGTTGTTTGTTTGTTTATATAATCGTTTTACAAACTTTCAAGGCACACACATGTACTTGTGACCCAGCGTACTCACTTTTTTGGGTTTTTTGTATTTTTGTTTTGTAACAATAAATAAAATAATGATAACAAAGCAAACAAGGAGAGCCCCATTTTCTAAAAGCCAGTGTAATTGAACTGTTCACACCCATAGAAGACTAAACACAAAGGTGAAACGTGCGTGACACACAATACGTGATAGCGACAATGGCCACAGCATGGTGTTCGCTCTGTATCTAGGGGTCACTCCGTTCGAATCAAAGGCTTCAACAGACTTTTAAAAAGTCTGGTACAATTGCCGTTATCAATAGAAATGAGTTCAACCATTTTGGCCAATATGTGAAAAAAATCCTCTTATTCCCTTTCATATATTCAATGCTGTCTAAATGCAAAAGTGGTCCACCTTTAGGTATTATTGTTTAAATGATTTGTTAATTACACAACAATTCTGAAGGGGAAAAACGGATCACTATGATTTTTCTCATAGGCAGAGGTAAGGGTGGGATATAAAGACTGCTGCTGTTCTGGGCAACTAGAAAGTACGCACACACACATACCCACCCACCCACACACACAGATAGATAGATAGATAGACAGATAGATATGTAATATATCGTTACCATTAAATGAAGTTGCACCTAATTGGTGACTTTATAAGAACCCAGCATTGAAGTTTAGAAGTTCAGAAACTTTAAAAAGCATTGACACTCTTTTTCCTATCTCGACTGAGCCTATATAAATTGTATTACTTGTTTGAAAGGTTTTGTCTTTGATATAATGATAAAAGAAAATCCCATGATAAGGTGCAATGACTTCTAAATTAAAAACAAACCTTCCCCCCTCTCTCCATGCTTCAGTTTGGTCACCCTCCCTCTCTGTCCCCCTCTGTCTCTCTGTGCCTCTCTATCTCTCTCTCTCATCTTTCGAATGACAAGAAATGGGCTTATTCGCCAAACATCACATCATTTGCCGGCCAAAAATGATAGACACACAGCGAATCCGTGCCTAATTTAGCCCGCTATGTCTGAGCTGAAGTAGTAAATCAGTCGTGCAGATGAATCGTCAGAGGCTGGACCTGGGAGTTGTCGTGTTATTTGGCCAATCGTTCCATGGCCGTGTTACCCGAGTCACATCATCCCAGCCAGGCTTAATATGGACATTACGTGACTGGGGAAACTGTTATAGGTTTTCCACCGAGGTTAGTGTCGTTTCTTGTAGGAGTTTGTGCAAGCCATCTATGTGAGTGTTGAAAGCTAAGAGCATCATTTTTTTCTTCGTTTTGGCGAAAAAACTTTAGCAGTAGTAATTCCATTTCAGTGTTCCAAGTTGGTGAACTTGAGAGAATTTACAGTTTACCCTGAGGGGGGATAAACCCTTGTAAATAAAATTTTGTCTGTGATTGCATTTTTCAGATGAGTTTTGATAAATCCATGCATAAAAGTAAGCTTTCTGGTATCATATTTTGAAAGTTTGGGAGATATTTACTTATGTATATACGTAAACAACAAAAGTAATAACTCTTTTTCTTAGAGTTTATCATCTAATAGGCTGCTTATTAAAGTAAACACATTAGCTAAGTCTACCAGCTGAAGGAAATATTTCCAACTCATGACACGCTAGCTGGCAGTGCTGAAATCGTAACATTTTTGGGGTAAAATTTCTGTTTGTAAACAAACTTACAATTATGTACATATAAGGACGGCTCACGAGAACTTAATCCTTGTTGTAATGGCCTGTTGATTCTGTGCAACAAAAATTCTCTGTTCCCTGATTCCTCGGGGACTGAGTCTGGATTTTTTCCGTGTCAACGTATTTTGCCAGTCAGTCTCCAGACACAGGCAGCCCTTTCATCTTGTTCCAGAATATATAACACAGACCGTGGGTGACCATGGAAACGGTGACTGGTTCTTCTCCGGACAAGCGTTATTACCATACAGTGTCTTAGCTGACGGTGTGCATGCATACTGCACACACCAAGAGCACTGTTGCTGTCGCCGTCACATTCCAAGTATTCTCTTTCATCTGGCTTCTTCATCGATGGTAAAAATGCTTTGTTGACTTGGTATTCTAAACTATATAGAGTGGTTTTCTTTTTAAAGGATCTGTATGTATGTATGTATGTATGTATGTATGTATGTATGTATGTATGTATGTATGTATGTAATGTATGTATGTTAACACATTGTATATTATATATTATATATATAATTATAGGAGACTAAAGCACATCAAGTATGTCTCCTAGAGTAAGTTATTTTTAGCTATCTAATGATAACAACAACAGTAATAATGATAATGTACTCCTACTCCCCTCCTCCTCTGACTACACTACTACTTCCACATCTATTAATAATAATAATGGTGATGACGATAATGATAATCATGATAGCAAAAATGACGATTGCGTATATTCATAGCATTTGATCTTATCAAACCTTGAGTGCTTCCGATGACTGATAACGATCACACACCGGCACGCCAACACGCACACAACACACACGCACACACACATTTGCGAAACGCTAACTGGTTTTAAACCTCACAACTCAGAACAACCCATTTACTTCCAATGAAGACAATCGACACCATCATCACCAACAGGAGCAAGATCCTTCCACTCCACAGCATTCAAGCTGTCCCCCCCCCCCCCCCCCCCCACTTCCCCACATAATCTTACTTCTTTACGTACAACATCACCCCAGATTAAAACCATCGGACCTCACTGACATCGGGGATGCAGCATTTGGCAGATACAACGCAGCTCTAGTGCTGTGGACTCTGAGCAATGATTCATAGTGTTTCGGATAATTCGTCTTGGGACGGCCCCTGATCTTTGGTCGTGTCCTGGTATTTGCTCAGAATTTCCCTTGGCTCTATGATTCGTCATTCGCACAGTTTTGGCCTGGCTTAGCACAGGCTTCGTGAATGTTGTGGAGAGAAAAAAATCTATAGATAATATGCTTTTTTTTCTCTCTCTCTCTCTCTTGGATTACTCTGACATGGGTGAGAACACGAACGCATTGTGTAGGAGTTTTGCTATGCCAGGCTGTTCTTCGTCTTCTTTCTTCTCTTTTTGCTTGTTGCTACCATGTCTCTGTCCCTTTCTTTGTGTCTGTCTGTCTGTCTGTCTCTGTTTCTCTCTCTCTCACTCTCTGCAGCAGTTTGTCCGTGTGGTTTGCTTGCTTTGTTACGCAACTTACACACACACAGCCACACACACACACACACACACACACACACACACACACACACACACACACACACACACACACACACACACACACCACACACACACACACACACACCTGTCTGTCTCTTTCTCTCTCCCTCTTTATTCCTTTAAAAAAAACCCACCATTTTCCTGATAAATAGTAACTTCATGGAGCTTTACACCTGCTTATCTTTACGAAGAATGGAAGGGTAGGTTTACACAGAGAATACAGATTATTTCGCGATCATTTATCACCAAGGGTAGAGAGCTGAAGACAGAACTAGGAGGGAGAGAGAGAGAGAGAGAGAGAGAGAGAGGGAGAGAGAGAGAGAGAGAGAGAGAGAGAGAGAGAGAGAGAGAGAGAGAGAGAAGAAGAGAAAGAGAGAGAGAGAGAGAGTGAGAGGCAGAACTACAACACAGAGGAAGGTAAAATAAGGGAATATTTATTATTAGAATGCACACTACTACATACAGAGAGAGAGAGAGAGAGAGAGAGAGAGGAGAGAGAGAGAGAGAGAGAGAGAGAGAGAGAGAGACAGAGAGACAATGAGAGAGAGAGAGAGAGAGAGAGAGAGAGAGAGAGAGAGAAGAGAGAGACAGACAGACAGACAGACAGGCAGGCAGGCAGGCAGGCAGACAGAGACATACAGACAGACAAAGAGACCGAGAGACCAAGAGATTGAATTAATTTAAAACGCATGCCAAAGCGGGCTGAACACTTCTTTCAATGGCAGGATTTGAGGAAAAAACACAATTGCTTGCCTCAGAATCGAAGGGGACTGGCTCTTAGATACAAAGTGTGCGGGGGGGCTATTCCTATTGTGCTGTTGTGTGTCTCACAGCCTTCCTTCCACCTACCTGTGTGTAGATTCGTGTGAAACAGTTGACTTATCCGGCTTTTGCGATAAGGTTCCTTCCTTCCTGTCTGTCTGTCTTTCTGTCTGTCTGTCAGTCTTCCTTCCTTCCTTCCTGTCTGTCTGTCTATCTGTCTTTCCCTTCTTTCTTTCTTTCCTTCCTTCCTTCCTTCTTTCTTTCTTTAATTCTTTCTTTTCTTTCTTTCTTTCTTTCTGTCCGTCTTTCTTTTTACTGTCTTCCTTTCCTTCCTTCCTTCCTTTCTTTCTTTCTTCCCAGCCCCTGTTTTCTAATTCTTTCCCCTCCGTCTTTTCCGATGGTCACAAAGGCATGGTTAAATTTACTGTAAGGGTTGTCAAGTTAATGGAAGATAGAGCACGTGTGCTTTCTTTGTTACAGAATTCCGTCGAACACTTCGGCTCAAACAGGGATATATCTTTAGTTAAGCCTTGCCCGTCCCTCTCTCCCTCTCACCGTAAGGACTATTGGACTATTTGTATAGTATTAGTATCGGTAGGAACTGTTTGTTTGTGAATCACCAAAGCTTGTTGCCACGCATTGTTGTAATAATACTATCTTTTACAGCAGTTTATCAAGCAACATTGTTGTGCGTTACTGTCATCTACTACTGTAGCTTATTATGTCGGTATTTTGATTGTTAGAATGAAAATAAAATGAAAGTGACAGAATAAACCTTCACTCTGAATATTTCCTGTAATCTTTGAAGCGTTAAATCACACACACACAAGCATCAATACCATTCAATAAAGATTAAGATTTTCTGCGCGAAACTCATCAATATTAACACTGTTATACATAACCCACTGCCCTAGCTCAAAACTCTCGCCAGGCAAAACCCAATGGAGAGAAAAACCAGCCACTGTTTCCCTGGTAACCCAGGTCCTGTGGTAAGCCTTCCAGAAAGAATACGAATGAGGTGGTCGGTCTTTGGAGAGTGATTGGCGAAATGAGACGGCATGGCAAACACCACACATAATCCGGGACGAGTAGCCTGGAAA
Source organism: Rapana venosa (assembly GCA_028751875.1). Taxonomy (NCBI): domain Eukaryota; kingdom Metazoa; phylum Mollusca; class Gastropoda; order Neogastropoda; family Muricidae; genus Rapana; species Rapana venosa. The sequence goes on along the minus strand of CM054141.1, from coordinate 49,182,030 downwards.
ATAATGACTTGCTGCTCCTAGAGAAGAGATCATAAGAGCAGGCAGCAGGCTCCAGGCCTTTGTTCATTGCCTTTCCAAGCAAATAATACATGGCTGTTGCCAAGTTGAAAGGGAAAAAACAGTTTGAAGGAAACAAAGTGCAGAAACGGAAGCTTGTCTAAAAGATTATCAGAAAACTAAGAAATATCACTGTTGGTTTTTTCTTTTGCCTGTGCTTGGCTACAATGAAGAGTTTGATTTTTTTATATACCATGGAAGCAGAAGCAAAATAGTTTAAAAGACAACCGGAACACAACGAACCAAGAAAAGAATCGACCACTGCATGTGTAAGCCTTTTTACATACTAGTAACATTGCCTAGAAACTATCCACTTTGCTTTTGCATTAGAAAATGACTTTAGAGAAACAAAAATCAGGAAAAATATATATGTGTGTTTGGTAAGGCAAATATTCACGCATCTGGAAACAATATGAACATTACCCACTAAAAATTTCCTACATATAATTTCATTCGAGCATAACCAACGAAGTTTAAAATCTGTCATTAAGTCTAACAAATAGGTACGATCAATACACAAGCTTCACACTTTGGTTGGTAAAATGACATGACATACATCGAGCACAATCACGAATAATTTAAAGCATAGTCATCGTGGAGAGATGTGTTGCTTTATTTTCTGTGAACATAAATGAAGAGTAGGCATGCATGTTAATAACTGCTGTAGTAATTGTATCCACATCCCAGCCGTGATTTGTAACAGGGTATTTGCATATTTAACGCATCCTTTCTGCAAAAACAATAGTTCTGCAGACGATGTTTCTTAGCACATTTCTTGTTCCCTGTTACAATAAAGAATACATTTTGCAAAACTTCACATTATCAAACTGAAACATTTAACTACTATAAAGACTCATTAACAATATAAAAAATTATGTTGCCCGATAACAACAACAACAACAACAACAACAGTATACACCACTTTCACAAATTCATGCAAGCAGCCAAAAGTAGTCCAGGAGAAAATTCCGTTAATAGTCTCCCTTGTCAGGTAACGTCTATGTCCGGTCTCCCAGAAACCTAATGAATGGGGCGACACAGCAAGGAAATGACTGGCCGAATACCCACACACGAAGTGTCTGGCCAAAGACGAATTATTCGGAGCAGTGATTTACCTCTCAGGCATAACAGGACCTACTTTTTGTAACGACCCACATCAAACTGTATAACTTTCGGAGAATTTTTATATAGAAATCATATGGTACAGCATAAAAGTGCAGGTGCACAAGAGATTGATTGACTAAAATGACGTGACATTGTGTAGTATTATGTTTGATCTCTTTCAGCGAAAAGTCGGTGGGGATTTTTTTGCTTTGAGAAAGGAGGGGGGGGGGGGGGGGGGGGTCTGGGAGGTTATTTGGTGGGGGGAGGAAGAGGGTGGGAGGAGGACGGGGGGTGTGGAGGGGAGAATCAGGACTTCATATGCAAATTACAGAAGACTATAAAGTTTAACCATCTTTCAAAACTCAAAGACTTTTTGCTCCTTCACTCAATGATCTAGGACTTTTGAATCCCAAGTAAACCACGATGAAACAGTTCTGATTTTATTAATAATAATAATAATAATAATAATGTATGGAATTTATATAGCGCTGAATCTTGTAAAGCAACAAATCAAAGCGCCCCTTTCACGACCTTGTATCAATAACAGTTACCGAAGCGGTCATTATTAACCTATAATGAAGAGTTAACAGTACCAAAAAAACGTCCCTCCCTCCAGCCCACCACCATCCCGCAGTGCTTGCAAAGTCTCACGCGAGGAGAACACTTACTCAATAACTCAAAATCCTTCATAGATTCCCAGTCACATCACGGATGTGTTAAGCCCCACGGAAAAAGTAATAATGGAGTCTAGCAAGAGCTGGGAGAATGATTGGCAAAATAACCAGATGTGGCAAGGACCAGAAGCAATCCCAGACGAGAGTCATTTCAGAGCACTGATGATTTTTGCGCCGAGAACTCAGCTTGACAGGGACTGAGTCTAGATTTTGTTAGTCTCTCGCCTGACCTTTGTGGTCGCTGTGCTTTTCTCAGTGGGGTCTCTCTCTCTCTCTCTCTCTCTCTCTCTCTCTCTCTCTCTCTCTCTCCTCTCTCTCTCTCTCTCTCTCTCTCCCCCTCCCTCCCTCTCTCTTTCTCTCTCTCTGGGTTGCTTTTATTCGTTCTGCCTCTCGAGATGTCATACACAAACAGGCATGCACGCTTGCGCACACACAAAGTGACAGACAGACAGACACACGCACACACACACAAAAGCCTGGCCTTGCCTGCGTACTCTCTCTGTAGTAATTTTAATGACAACAATCAAAAATTGCTGATGATGCCTCTTCCGCAAGCAGGAAGCTGGGATGAGAGAGGGAGAGACAAAAGTATAAGATCAAAGTAAGAGGGACTGAAGAGGGAGGGAGAAAAGAAAGTTGAGGAGAGAGAGAGAGAGAGAGAGAGAGAGAGAGAGAGAGAGAGAGAGAGAGAGAGACAGACAGACAGATAAATAAAGAGCTAGAGAGAGAGACAGAAACAGAGACAGAGAGAGGCAGAAAGAGAAGGACAGAAACAAAGGCACGGAGACACATAGACAGAGAGGCAGACAGATAAAGAAAGAAAGAGCTAGAGACACAAATAGAGAGAAAGAAAGAAAGAAAAGAAGAGAGAGAGGAGAGAGAGAGAGAGAGAGAGAGAGAGAGAGACAGACAGACAGACAGACAGACAAACAAACACACAGGCAAAGATACAAAGCGGATAGTCCAGACAGCTACGGAAAAACACATTGACAAACATCAATATTTACTTTCTTTTACGTCATTTCATACAGTCATAAGCTTGCCTCCTAAGCTTTCATAGGAAATACACCTAAATCACCTCAGGAAAAAACCCACCAAAACTCTTTCCACACGATATAGCTCCTCTCTAGTCTGGTGAAGCCAGCTTTTTATTATTTAAGAGCCAGCAGTGGTGAAATGCAAAAATAAACCAACAAAAAGCAAAAAAAAGGAACCCAAAAACGGCTCCAGGGAAGAGGAATTGCTTGGCGCGCGAGATAACATGACAGCGCAGATAGTACTCATTCATGCCGACTCATCTGGAACTTCATGGCTAGTTGCTCAGAGACAACAACCTCGCCAAGCCTCCACTAATCATAGGCCGGTACGACTCAGCGCACGTCGCTTCCATCAAAGGGGACTTTCTCTTTCGTAACAGCGAGCAAAAGGATGGCTTGCTTCTCTTCCCTGTGGAAAGTAAGTCACGTCGCTCCTGGTACGTATGTTCAAAGCAACGCGGGAATGAATACTGATGGGTTCTGGTGTGTGTGTGTGTGTGTGTGTGTGTGTGTGTGTGTGTGTGTGTGTGTGTGTGTGTGTTTTGTGTGTGTGTGTGTGTGGTGTGTGTGTGTGGTGTGTGTGTGTGTGTGTGTGTGTGGTGTGGTGTGGTGTGTGTGTGTGTGTGCGTGTGTGTGTGGTGTGTGTGCGTGTGTGTGTGGTGTGTGTGTGTGTGTGTTGTGTGTGTGGTGTGGTGGTGTGTGTGTGCGTGTGTGTGTGTGTGGTGTGTGTGTGTGGGGTGTGTTTGTGTTTGTGCGCGCGCGTGTCGTTCTCTCTGCTCTGTCTGTCTCTCCTTCTCTTCCGCTGTCTCCATCTCTCGACTCTACTCTGGTCTGTCACCTCTCCACACACACACACACACACACACACACACACACACACACACACACACACACACACACACACACACACACACAGCTTCTATTCTATTGACATTGGGATGGAGAGGCCTTTAAAATCATGTGTATGTCAGAAACCCACTTGTAAAGACTGTCCTGCTGGTGGGTTGTGCCAAGACTACAGCTTCTGATACACTATTTCATACACACACTCACGCGCAACTACAGCTTCTGATTCAGTTTTTTCTCTCTCTCACTCTCAATCACACACACACACACACACACACACACACACACACACACACACACACACACCACCACACACCACACCACACACACACACGCACGCACTCTCTCTCTCTCACCCCTCACACATCCCCTCACACACACACGCACGCACGCACTCTCTCTCTCTCTCACCCCTCACCCCATCCCCTCACACACACACGCACGCACGCACACATTACACAACACAACACCACACACACCACACACACACAGAGGAGGTTCCGCACGGTTCGGGAGACAAGACACAGCCCACAAGTCTGCTTCCGCAAACAGGGCTTGTTGACAAACAGGGGGCAAAATAAACTCCCCGCGTGCAGACCTGCTCTCCGATGACCTCGGCCAAGCCTCCAAACAATGGCTGACACAACTGCAGCGACGCACAAAGAATTTTTCTATCAATACTTCTACTGGGCCTCTGCAAATGCATCAACGTAGAGGAATGTGGAAGTGGTCAACACCGGCCCCTGTGATCTCCAGTGGGCTGACCTCCCCTCTCTGTCGCCACCGCGCAGACTGTTTCTGCACGTGATACACCCCACGGGGGACAAGACACCAGGCTTCTATAGCATGTGTGCCGGTGGGATGGGGGGGGGGGGGGGGGGGGGGGGAGGAGAGCATAAGAGTTGTCTCCCGCTGAGAAGAAACTTGATACGGGTCGTGGAGTGTATGTAAATTGTAGAATGTATCCTTTGGCGTAGTGTTCTGTTACTGTGTAAACTGAGAAACTGTCACTTTCTTGAATATTATGACTGTCATCTCGTGCCATCACAACGACAGCAACAGAAGAAGAAGAAGAAGAAGAAAGAAGAGGACAGCTGTAGCAGCAGACGAAGAAGAAGAAAAAGGAGGAGGAGGAGGAGATAATAATAACAATAATAAATGGAATTCATATAGCGCTATATCTTGCAAAAAGAAATCAGAGATGGAGGGCGAAGAGAGGAAGAGGAGTATGAAGATGAGATGAAGGATGAGAAGATGATGGTGGTGACCATGATGTTAATAATAATGATGTTAATGCTGATAATAATGATGATGACGACGACGACGACGACGACGATGACGTTGACGATAGTGATGATGTCGAAGACGACGCATCGCAAGACGAAGGAAAATCAAGGCAAGAACCTGCTCCACTGTTTTATTTTCTCTAACACCTTCTCAACATCTCCTCACAGATGTATCATCATTTTCATGCTTTATTGTCATGCCAGACTCTCTCCTCGAAAACGTGTGTTACCTATTCTTTACCGGAGCTCATGTTTATTTGATTCCAGGTATCAGATACCTCTGATCGCATATACATGAGCAGCTCAAACTTCACCAGATTGCTTGGTATAACCAACAAAGGGAGAAGTATAGGGGAGGTAAGCACGCAGGAGATCACAGGGCTCTGCTGTCGTTTGGAATAGTGTAGCTTGCAGCTTGCATTGATCTACATATTTCAGCACACTATTTACGAGAGTAAGTATAACTTTCTTCAGGAAATTATTCACAAACTTTCTACAGCGAGGGATCTCTTAGTTTACAATACTCTGAAATACTGTGTGTGGTTGTGTGCGATGCTATTAAAGTCTTCAACTGCATCCATAATGCAAATGCTTAAAAATGTCAAATAAAAAAAAGACCAGGCACTCACAGCAGCTAGAAAATTATGATTTCAACAGATTTGATCCCAGCCACATTATCTTATTTTTTCCCCGCCCTGAAATCCTGATTTATCATCGATCTTTTAAACGGGATTTAAATCTATGTGGCCTTGTCGCTGTCGCTGTGATTATAGTCACCTCCCAGGGGAGATATCTGGTTTAGGGACTGATAATTATGTGATCCTAGCAGGTCATAAAACAACACGAATACTCCCCCACCCCTCTCCAAACCAAACGCTGGTATTTTCACACTGTTTGTCATCGAAGCCCTTGGGCTTAACCAAAAAAAAACGGGGACTATTCTATGTTCAAAGGGCTCACTGTTATGATATACAGACTGTCGTTTGCCTGACCCCACACTCTTTCCCTCCCTAGCTGGCAAAGGCTGGCAATGCAAGGCTGATGTGACGCCTCCAGCCGTTGACATTGTATATGGCCTATCTGTGTGTCATTGTTCCGGGCCTGTGAGCACGAAGATTGGCCATTGACAGTCAGGCCTCAGGCTCCTGTCTGTCTGGGCTCCTCTCTCCTCTTTTGTCGGTGTGTGTGTGTGTGTGTGTGTGGTGGGGGGAGGGGATGTAGGTGTGTGTTGTGTGTGGGGGGGGGGGGGGAGTAGTGCGTGTGTGTGTGATGTAGTGTGTGTGTGTGATGTAGTGTGTGTGTGTAGGGATGTAGTGTGTGTGTGTAGGGATGTAGTGTGTGTGTGTGCGTAGGGATGTAGTGCGTGTGTGCGATGTAGTGTGTGATGTAGTGTGGGTGTAGGGATGTAGTGTGTATGTGTGTGTCCTTCTCTCTGTATCTCTTTAGCGTGTGTCTGCCTGCCCACCTGTCTGTCTCTCTGTCTTTCTTTTTAAATTGTTTGTAATATAAAGTATGATTAATGTTGTTGGTATTACTATCTAATATTGTGTATGTGTATGCGATGTTGTTTCTTTATATTTTTATTATGGTTATTTTACATATGATTATTTTTCTTGATACTGTTGCTTGGCATTGTACTTGTTGGCATTTTTTTCACGATTTACTCCATTTCTAAAGGACAGATGGTAATAGCCTAAAGTTTTTATCCTTGCAAATTAAGAACCATTCATTTATTCATTAATTCCTTTATTTATCAATCCGCCCCCTCTCTCTCACACACACACATACACACCCATCCACTCATTCACCCACCCACATACACAAACGACTATTTTTCTTTTGTCAGTCCTTAAAGATAAAAAAAGACGTCTGACATTCTCTGTCACAGTATTAGTTTAGTCACTATCATCGCCATCTTCATCATGTGTATCAACATCATAACTATTCCCTCCCTTTCCTTCCTATAAGCTGATTTCCTTCTTCCTTTCCTTCCATCCAAGTACATTGTTCTTTGTCCTCCTCCCTCCTTGTATAGCTAGGTCTCTGTGTGCTCAAGGGCAGTCTTTGTGGAATTGTCCGTCAAACGGTAATGGCCTAACAAGTTTATCTAGGTATGCCTCGCGTTCCTCCCAGGTCCATTGTCCATTACCACCACTACTGCTGCTAGTATTCTTTATCTGATTTCTGTCCTGCTTTCTGTCTGTCTGTCTGTCTGTTTGTCTGTCTGTGTGTGTATCTTAAATGACCAAGCATCTTTCTACAACAATATTGTTTTATGCGACTTTAAACTTCCTCTTTATATATATATATATATATATATATATATATATATATATATATATATATATATATATATATATATATATATATATATAATCACACAGGGCTATTTTTATGAATAAAACCTCTCTCTCCCTCTCTCTTCTCTCCTCTCTCCCTCCCTCGCTCTCTGTACCCAAAGCGATTATTGGTAAAACGGTCCGTCAGATAGCAGTAATGGCGACGGTCTCAGGCAGCGGGTCTCCTTCGTGCGCGGAATGAAGGCTGGGCGATCAGTTACTGGCCACAATGACTTCATAATGGCAAAGGCGACAGCACACTCGCTACAGTGATCCCGCCTTGCAATCTTTCTTTTTTCAGGGGGGTGTCTGTCTGTCTGTTTTACCTAATTGTAGTCGCGTCTCTGAGCGTCTAGCTTTCGCTTGGTTGAGAATGCAAATCTGTCTGCCTGTCTGTGTGAGATTGGTTTGGTCAGCTCGTCGGTTCTGTTAGTCTGTGCCTGTCTGTCTGTCCGTCTGTCCGTCTGTTTGTTTTTCTGCCTACTTGTTGATGTATGTCTCTGTCTCTCTCCCTCTCTCAGTGTGACTGAATCTATTTGTCGGTCTGTCTTGTGTCTTTGCCTCTCTCAGGGAATCTGTCTGTCTGTCTCTATTACATACACACGCCCACGCGACTCAGTGCTTACTCACCTATACTTCACCCTTCTTTTGCCTAAAAGAAAAAACACACAAAAAACTCCCTTTAGAGAAACAACACCTAGAAGACCGAAAAAAAGCACAAGGTCTAATACTAGTATATAATTTCGCCTAGCTTTAAAATGTGTCTTTTAGGGACAGTCTTCACAGAAGTTTTCCGTTAAGGGGTAGGCTTAGAAAAGAAAAAATAACAGTGTTCGAGTACCCGGGCAGAAACAGGTCCACATGTAATTATATCGCCGCCTCAAGGCCCCCTGCCCTTAATGAATAGTTAGATCAGCCTCTGTAATCCTTGGTATTCTCCTGTGACGCTTCGTTTGGGTTTAAATAAACGAGAAAACGATGAGAGGAGAAAAAAAAACCGGTTGGGGGTAGGAGGGAGGGGAGAGTAAGGACGGAGAAAAGAGAACAGACAAGCAAGCAAAGTGATATGCAGTCAGGTAGAAGGACAGACTGAAACATAAAAGAAAAGGAGGGAAGGGGAAAAGAGAGATGGAGGGACACACAGACTTTTAGGCAGCTAGGTAGAGAGACAGTACAGAGGGACGAACAGACTCATAGGCAGGGAGAGAGACAGACAAAAGCACAACAGAAAAGGAAGAAAGGAATGAATAAAAAAAAAGAGGACAGAGAGACCAAACAGACTTTCAGACAAATAGGTAGAAAGACAGACTAAAGCATAAAAGAAAAGAAAGAAAAGAAACACACGAGAGAGAGAGGAGAGAGAGAGAGAGAGAGAGAGAGAGAGAGAGAGAGAGAGAGAGAGAGAGAGAGAGAGAGAGAAAGTGAGAGAGAAACAGACTTTTAGGCAGTTAGGTAGAGAGAGACAGACTTAAAATAAAAGAAAAGACAGGGGAGAGAAAAAAAAGAGACAAAGCTCAGACAAACAGACTAATAGGCCGTCGGACAGAAAGACAGACTAATAAAAGAAAGCAGCAAATAAGAGAGCAGACAGACAAACATACTTTGATAAGAGAATAGACAGACAGACTAACAAGACAACAGACAGACGGACTAACAAGACCACAGACATATTTAGAGAACAGTCAGGCAGACAGTCAGTCTAATACAAAAACATACAGACTAGTAAGACAACAGACAGACATACTAATAAGAGAACAGACAGACGTGCTGTGAAGTCAAAATGAAGACAGGCAGGGAAAGTTAAAAGCGGGAAACCAGAGGGACACACGACTTCAAGAGAAAAACAGTATGGCAAAGTGAGCGGGTGGGGTGAGAATTAAAAGAAAGAGTAGAAGGAAAAGAGAAAGAAGGAGAAGACTTAAAACAGAAGAAAAAAGGGGATAAAGAAAAGTGTAATTAGATAAATCAAACTATAAGCATTGAAATAAAGGCAACAGACCAGATAGGCTATGAAAACCCAAAACAAACAAAGACATATTCCCGCAAAAGAAAAGAAAAGAAGAAGAACAACAATAAAAGATAGCATATTTTCCACATTAACTTTTGCTCACGCACCGAAAATATAGTTCAAAAGCAAAAACAACAATAACAGTGAGTGATTTCTAAATGCATCATCAGTTTCTTATCTAATGACCTTCCTATCCATGCATAATCAATTAAATGGATTCTTATGAAATAGATGTGTGTATCAAAAATTGCTTAAAGTACATACTACGATATTACTGATTCAATCAGTCTGTTGGTCAAGTAAATCAGTCATAAGTACTCAGACTCTGTACTGTATAGGTTATTTCCTTTCATTTCACATGTAACTAAAATAAATCAAACATTAGAAGCTCTTCCATTTCACCAAAAATATTTTTTTAAAACTTGCCATGCAATTTCAACGACACTTAAATTCGGAGCGAAAAGCCAAAATATATGAACAGACAAACCAACAGAAACCAAACAAAAACAAGACAACAAGTCTGAAATATATTCTCAATTAGACACACATACCCAGCAACGGCAAGTTCATGTGAAACGTAACATGATGTTCATGTGCAAAATATGAGAGAAGCACACAAATGACAACACCAGCAATCGTACGACCATAACAAAAAACAGTGATTACGTTTTCAAGTGGTCTGTTTAAACAGCATAAAAAACTTGATGATTTGGTAAGGATAGGTAGGAGTCCATAACCTATAAGGTCGTAGGGAGCGAGGCGTCAGAGACCTCATTCTTAGGCAATATGGGCGGCGCCATCTCCTCTCCCTCGTGCTTACATTCCTGACCCTAAAGAGGGCAGGTACCATTACATGGGTGAAACTGGGAAACTGTATGAAGCAAGGCGCAAACGGTCACCATCCAACTGTAACCGCTCGACGTGTTATTGGCTGAGGGAAGTGAGTGCTTCGACACTGAGCTATCCCGTTCGATGGATTTGATACACAGATTTCTCTTTTCTTTAAAAAAAAATCGATTTATCTTAAAGAACGCGCGTGCACACATGCATGCACGCACACACACACACGCACACACACATACACGCGCGCGCGCACGCACCCACACAAGCACCCCCACACAAACACAACTGCATCTATTAAGGAATTGCCTTCAGCGCACACATACATAAACACACTACAGTGCACATGCAACGCAACTGAATGTGCGTGAGAGAGAGAGAGAGAGAGAGAGAGAGAGAGAGAGAGAGAGAGAGAGAGAGAGAGAGAGAGAGAGAGAGGAGAGAGAGAGAGAGAGAGAGAGAGAACAACCCCACAACACAAGGACAGATAATATAAGTATACGAACAGAGTGACACCCGCGCAGGCAAACATATTGACGGACAGACAACCAGACAGACAGATTGCTGAAAGGGATAGAGAGCGAGGGCAAAGGCAGTGGTGACGTTACAGAGCTTTTAAGGATAATTTGTCTGGAAGATGGATTAGATCAGGTTAGCGAAACAGAGTCAGATACACACAGAGGAATGAAGATGGACAGACAGAAAAACAGACTTGCTTTAGGAGAAAAGATCGAACAAACAAGAAGAAATATACTATTTTTCAAGAAGAACATATAAAAAGATAAAAGAAGAAGATTGGATTTGGCTGTTTGGGAAAAATATCTCAGAGATTTGCCAACGGCTTCCTCTATCAAGGATACCCCCTTCCCGTAAGAAAAAATACCAGAGAAAGGTTGAAAAAACCAAGTATTTCAAGACAAGAATATCCTGTGTATTCTTTTGAAGATTTTTTAAATTGCAATGGGCGGCTGAAGGAAGTTTTGTAGCTACGATAATGAGTAGTGGAACAGGGCATACACCAGAAAAGAAAGTTTTCAGATGAGACTAGAAGTGGATTGTTGATACAATGTTATTTGTCTATATTGTATAATAAGTTTAACATTCTTTTTACAACTTCCGTGTGCACCTGCGTTTTCACTTTGTAATATCTAAAATATAATGATGGACGTGAACAGATGGAAATGTAAACATTAAGATTCGGGGCCTGTCAATGTTGCTACTCCTAAGACTGGCCTTTGAGATAATTATACAAATTTTGGAAGTGGAACGTTTTAAGAGGATAAATTATGTATTTCTATGCAATGGCTTCCACTCTGGGACATTTATAATGCTCTGTTCTGCCTAGATTGCCTTTGTGCCGTATCAAAACATTTTCTCGGTGATAGTGGCCCTGTTTCAGCTGTTCCTACAGAAACATTGTAGAAACACTATAATGTTTTCCTTTGTCTCTGCGTTCCTCCTTCCATCAAAGCTGGTTCTTGATGAATGCTTCACAGGCCATACTTTTAAGCATCAAAAGTTTGAATACCTTGTTTGGTTGATGACTGCTGCAGACCTGTTACATACTTCTCAGTGGAACTGTTTTAGCTGGCGGATGTTGATAATAGACCACCCATGGTAAGACTAGCTGAACAATGTGCTCATGATCACTGCTCTGCATTTGTCCATCTTAATGGAGCAAACAATGTAATCTTGCCGGTTTGTTAAAGAGATCCCCTGATACACACTAGCTATTGTAATGTGCGACAATCAAGATCTATCAGGAAAAAACGAAAAGCTTTAAATAGCAGCTGACACCTATGATATAAAAGAAACATCAGGGAATCAATATACTAGGCAGCTGGTTCTAACCCACTTCTTTGTTAGACCAGTCAAATATGACGTTGAAAAAACGGATACCATAGGCCACAGGGTCAAACATATAATAAGTTTGCTAATTAAAAAACAGTTGACCGTATTTGACAAGGCCATTTCATCACAATCTCACCTTCCACTGTAACAGCTGATTTCTCTTTATGGGGGTACCAGCAACATCAACACATAACCAAAGTTTCCCATTTCGTTATAAACATGACACGAATGAAATTCATCTACAGAAAGGTGAAGTGCTTGGAATCTTTGTAAGATCACGAGGAACTTTCAAAGTCTACAAGCAATGTGCTAAATGAGTGTGACCCTATACTGGCGAAAATAACAACACTTTTAATTTGTATCCGTCAACATGGGTTGTGCCCAAGACGTCAGCTGTGCAGGACAGAAAACATACATCACTCCAGCACACCTAGAGTCTCCTTCATCACAAGAACAAAAGCTGGCAACAGCTGTTGCTGAAACGGTCATAAAGTAAAAAGCACACATACGTACACAGGATATTACTACAGTCTAGTGAATCACAAGCCTCAAAAGTATCAAACAGTGCTAATTAATATATATGCATTTTATTACTGTAAAACTATATTTGCACATACACCTTCCCTACAACGTCATGACTGAAAAGCGGTGTGTGAGAGCAGTACGTGTAAAATGTGCTAATTGGAAATGGGAAAACAAAACAGCTAAAGAAGTATCTAAAAAAAACAAACCCTTGAAATATTTTTGACATTAAAAAACGAAAAAGGAATCACATCCAAAGCTTTCAATGAAAAGTTAAGTATTTGAGATATCAGGTTTTTACGGCTACCATGCAAATGACATTTTATCTTCTTTGTTTTCGATAAAAGCAGGTATACACATAGAAATACTACAAAACTGTAAGCTGGGAAAGAACTTTCAAACCAAAGGCTTGTTCTGAATAACACTGTCGAACGCTCATTCGTTAAAATGTCCAGTCTTCAAACTATATCAAATAGGCCTTATTATATTCTTACAAAGGTTCTGCGACACTTAATTTCCAAGGAACGGCATTTCAAACAGGCATGGTTATGGCAAAATTCTACAGCTAATCAAAACTACTCGGGTACCTACTCTCTTCTGGAAAAGAAAAGGGCGACAATAAAGGAGAAAGAAGCCCGCACTATCTTCATGAAGATGACACCATTGCAGCCATTGTGTTACAGAGTTAAGTAATATCTGCTATTTGTAATCCAATTTTGAAACAGAATGTGTCATGCACTAATCTTTTTTTCAGATGACAGTGAAGTGTGCTAAAGAGTAGGAAGTTTTAATGAGAAATACGTGGGCTGGAATTAAAAGGACTGATATCCCTGACTTGGTTTCTATACTGGCACGTTGATAGCTCTGCTAGGCCTGAGGAGTCAGGTGGGCTCAGGAACTTTTACTATATGTTAGCTTCTTTACTCCTTGTTCTTTAATCAAGAATTGTTTATACGATGGAACACCAACCAACTAGCCTCTGTAATACAAGAGACGACTACAAAGACTTGACGGCTTTCAATCAAGAAAGAAACTGCACACAAGACAGTGATACACACAGACAAACAAATACGCTGGTACGCAAACGAAGAGCATGATTTTTTTTTTAGTGAACGAGGAAACCAAGGCCCGGAAGAAACCCAAACCCAGTAGAAGCCAGAAACAAAAAGCTGAGGACACAGCCAACGAAGGACGAAGAGAACAAGAACAAGAAAACCAGAGCAGAACAAACAAATAACAAAATGAAAAACATGGCCAGGAATGAATCCCTGGAGGGGAAATGCCACAATCTGTTCTGGTGTAATAGCAATATTGTGAGTGGCCCCCGGACCAGAAGCTTGCCCAAATCAACAAACTTTTGCAATATCGTTTGCCATGATCTATCCCCGTCCTCGGCTCGTGATGTCAACTATGTCATGCATACAGCATCCATCACTCCAAAACGCAACACTGTTCGGTCACAGAAATACGGGAGTCACCGGCGCTTTCCATAGAGATGGTTTATAATATTCCATGAAAAAAAACCAAAAGAAGTGTTTGTGCAATCAATCAAGTCATTTAAATGTTCCAAACTGCAGTAAAAAATTAGATCGTTTTGTTAAAGTGGCAGAGGTTTTCATTAACCAGCAGTAAGTTTAATGTAGTGACCTCTACTGTGAGTGTCTGGCGAAAGAAACGTGTGTGATTATATAAGAGCATATAAAATGTGTGTTAAATTCTATAAGTGTATGTGAGTACGTGCGCGCGCTCGGGCAAAAATGCTCGTTGAATCTGAGTTAAGATTTTAGAAAGGGATAAGAACCAGAGAGGACACAGATACACTGGCAGAACAAGCAGGGTTTATTTCATAATGTTTTCTATTACAAAAACTGAAGACGATAAGTTAAAAGGAGGAAAGAGGCAAATAAAACAAGAACTTGCCACGGAGTTAATCAGAAAGAAAATAAGGTAAGAAAATCACGTAAACACTCTGTGCATAAATGAAGGAGGGAGGATGTTACAACATTGTAGCAAAACAAGCGACAAACGTTCTTTGCCCCCCAAAAATATTCTGTCCCTCACGTTATTTTTTAACAAGAGATTTCAACGTTCAGGGAAGTTCATGTTCTGACTATTGATTCAAGAACTTTCTGCTTTAAACAAACACAAGTTCAACAGTCGTTCTGGACAATGAGTGTCAACAATTATTTTGCAAGCTGGTCAATATGCCCTATTGAGCCTCAGTTGAAAAGCAATCGATTCCTTACAAAAACAAAGATGGCCGAACTTCAAAACTGATTGATGAATCTCATAACTTCAGTAAAAAAATAAACAAATCTACTTTCCTTCAAAAAATAGAAATACAAACTGTACATGCATGATACAGAACATGAGGTTGACTGCACTGCATAACCAACGTTACAAAGACGGCAGGACGAAAGGTCTATCGTCCAACTTTGCCCAAATGTCTTTTCCTGCTGTGTAGTGGAGCAGAA
Source organism: Rapana venosa (assembly GCA_028751875.1). NCBI lineage: Eukaryota > Metazoa > Mollusca > Gastropoda > Neogastropoda > Muricidae > Rapana > Rapana venosa. The sequence continues at coordinate 49,166,992 of CM054141.1, read as the reverse complement.
AAGATAACCTAAGTCAATGGGCAAGGAGAGAGAGAGGCTCTTATTCCAGCATTGCTCCAAATGTCTTTTCCTGCTATGTAGTCGAGCAGAGAAGATAAGTTAAGCCAACAACCTTTAGCCATATTTCTCCTGAGATCCAGCCTTTTACCTGGGTGGTGTCGGTGTGTCAGCTATGTCAGACAGAAGACATCCATCTTCCTCTACAAGCTATGTAACCGTCACCAGAACAAAAGACTGCAAGTCTATCTCCGACAGGCAGTTAAAGTATACCCCACACAAATAACTGGCAGGACTGAAACAATACTGATAAATAATGAAATGCAGCCAGCGAGTTATCAAATGATTTATCTGATTGCCATAATTGACCAGACTAACTACAATGCCTGTCAAACATTGTTTGCCGTTGTACTTTACAAATTAACAGACACAACGACAAACCAACGGAGATCAACTAGCTAAAATCTTAAGATTCAATTA
>CM054141.1:49154015-49161515 GCA_028751875.1 Rapana venosa | reverse complement strand
TATCAATGACGGACAGACAGACAGACAGACAGACAGACAGACATAAGCACAGAGAGAGAATGATAAAAACGGGAGGTGTGCGCGCGACTGTGTGTGTATGTGTGTGAAAGAGAGTGAGAGAGAGAGAAATCCAGCCAGCCAGACAGAGACAGACCGACAAACAAGAGAGAGACAGAGATAGAGACAGAGACACACAGAGAGAGAGAGAGAGAGAGAGAGAGAGAGAGAGAGAGACAGACAGACAGACAGACAGACAGAAGACAGAAGACATGCAGACAGGCAGACAGACAGAGAAAGTGAAGAGAACGAAGGGAACCAACTAATTCATATAATAATGATGCCATCACGCCCGTATCACGTCATCACAGATCTTGATTTTCCACTAGATAAAACGCAGCTGAAAACTAAACACTCCGTCTGGCAACCAAAGCAGAATTTCGCACGTCACTTTTTCGTCCCCTCATCAGAAACGTAAACTAATTTCAAGGGCAAACATTCCTAAAACAACAAAAACATGGTCACCAGTTGTTACTGCTTTTGCTACGTTAAAAAAAAAATCTCCTGTCTCCCTTTTAAAATTTCAGCGGGAGCCGTCGGGGTTTCAATAACAAAAGTAATCTAATTACCTAACGGCCATTTGTTGACAGAAAGCCACATAGTGGAACTAGCCGCTGGGAGACAGGGTTTTGTGTGTGTGCCCTTTTTAAAACAACACAAATCAATGTCAACTAAGGGTGAGATTTTTAGAACCATAATAATTAGTGTGTGCCATGGTCAACATGCCTCATAAGTAAGTGTGACTATTCACCTGAACGTGCATGCATAATTATTGTGCATTGAAGTGTGGACTGTTGGGACTGAGTATGAATTTGCACGCAGACAGGGTACACAGATGTCCTCATGTGATTATTCAGAAAGCAAAATCACCAGCAACTAACTGAAATGATAAAGAGAGAGAGAGAGAGAGAGAGAGAGGAGAGAGAGAGAGAGAGAGAGAGAGAGAGAGAGAGAGAGAGAGAGACAGACAGACAGACAGACAGTCAGACAGATACAGAAAGATCGTTGAATCATCCAAGAACAGCAACAACAGAACGATAACACACTCGAACGATCACACGTATATAACTTGACAGTCTAAGAGCGCAACACCGATACAACTACAAAAAATCTACAATTCGATCTGACAGCAACCCCTGAATTCCAAATACCACCTTGTGGTTTGCTCATTAGGCATGCAAGACAATTTTATGGACGGACATTCCCTTAACAAACAAAACCTAGTGGTAGGCTGGTCACATGCTATTTTCTCTCCATTAGCACCCCATTAATATTTCAGCACGGCCTTCGGGGCTTCAATGGAATTTAATTATTTCAAAGCCATTTGTCAACGGGAGGCTAAGAGGTGCAAAGAGCTTCCATGGGAATGTTTCTTTTTCTCTTTCCCTTTTACAGAAAAAAGGTCGGGATCGAAAAAAAAGAGAGTTGGTTTTGTAACATCCTTTATAGTTTTTACTTTATCAGCAAAGAGGTGCGTTACGTGTGAGGTTGGAACTTGCCGATACATTGGTGTGGATCTGTGGTCTAGAGGTAACGCTTCCACTTAGTGAGAAGTTGCGGGTTCGATCCCCGTTTGAGCCTGAACTTTTGCTCCCTCTGCTAGACTTTGAGTGGTAGTCTGGGTACTAGTCTTTCGGATGAGACGATAAACCGAGGTCGTGTGTGTAACACACATTCAGTACAGGTAAAAGAAACCCACGGTAACAACAGATTTGTCCATGGTAAATTTAGATAGAAATAAAGCTACTCATGGGAAAACAAATGCAGACAGGGAAAAATATGTATACATGGCTGGCGCTGCACATGTAGCGACACACTCTCACCAGGGACAGCAACTCAGATATACACTACAATACAATACAACAGAATATAATGCAATACAATATCACGCAATACAATGCAATGCAGCACAAGACAATGCAATTATTAAAAACAGAGGTGTATGAACGAATGGGCGTGTAATTCATAGAGCGCGTCAATTTACAGCCATAAGCAAGCTCGCAGGTAGAAATGTTAGCTACGCACACACACACAGTAAACTCACAACGATAATCACACGTGTGCATGTGTATCTGCATATCGACTTGCATACGTACGCAGGCCAACAATATTTCTTTCATATGTGTGAAATGCCTCAGCAATAAGAATAAAAAGTCACTTTAAACCAGCTGTCATGAATAAGCAATGCCTTGAAAAAAATAACTTCAGCTATTTATTTTAGAAATCTTTTGAAGAGGATTTTTTGAATATCAGAAACGGTTTATTTCTATAACCTTTCTAGAGTGGTTTTGGACAGCATAAACTATTCATTTTTTAAATCTTTCAAACTTTTGTTTTATAATAGCACGGACTATTTATTTCACAAATCTTTTAAGAGTATTTTTAGAAGGACCAACTCCAAATTACAGCTGTATGCTTTCCATTTAATTAAGTTTAAATGAGACTGTCGGGAATCTGAATATAAAGGGAACAGATGCAAGATTGCTCTAACCGAAAAATAGAACGTGTTAACAGCTGTGATCAAACATTCGGTGTTTGAATGTGTGTGTGTGTGTGTGTGTGTGTGTGTGTGTGTGTGTGGAGTGGTGTGTGTGGTGGTGGTGGCGCGAGGGTGGTGGTGGTGGGTGAGGATGTGTGTGTGTGTGAGTGAGAGAGAGAGAGAGAGGAGAGTGTGTGTGTGTGTGTGTGTGTGTGTGTGTGTGTGGTGTGTGGTGTGTGTGTGATTTTTTCTCACTTTCCTTCTGTTTACCCTGTCTCGAAACTTTACTGTCTCTATCTCTATCTGTTTGTCTGTCTCTGTCTATCTGCCTACCTGTCTATCTACCAGTCTGTCTCTGCCTCCCTGTCTCTGTCTGTCTGCCTGTCTGTCTGCCTGTCTGTCTCTCCCTCTCCCTCTATCTCTCGTGAATTATTTAAACATCTGAAGCAATGACAATTAGCAACTGGGAAAATAAAACCCTGATATATATATTCCCTTTGTTACATGGACAGACTGGTGATGAGCATCAGCCTATTTATTCTTCCTGTTTCTGTACACCCGATTTCCCCTTCTCCCTCACTGCCTGCCTTCATACTCTCTTTCCCCGAAGCCTGAATACGGCTACCTTAACGGAAAGTACACTCGGTCGAACACTAAAAATCTCACCACTGATGAACCTCGGTACTCTTGACGAGAAACGAACCCTGCCCCTCTCTGTCTGTCTGTCTGTCTGTCTGTCTGCCTGCCTGTCTGTCTGTCTGTCTGTCTATCTGCCTGCCTGCCTGCCTGTCTGCCTGCCTGCCTGCCTGCCTGCTGCCTGCCTGTCTGCTCTGTCTATCTGCCTGCCTGTCTTCTGCCTGTCTGCCTGTTGTCTCTCACACACTCTCTCTCCCCTCTCTCATTCTTTTCTCCTCCTCTCTAATTCCCTCTTCCCCGTCCTCTCTCTCCCTTCTCTCTCCTGCATCCTTCTCTCTCTCTCTCTCTCTCTCTCTCTCTCTCTCTCTCTCTCTCTCTCTCTCTCTCTCTCTCTCTCTCTCTCTCTCTCTCTCTCTCCTTCCCTTCCTGCCTCCTTATCGCTTCAGAAAAAACTTCCTCCAAGTTGCCAAACCGTCTCCCCATTTCCCCTAAAACAAACTTTTCTGACATGGCGAACACGTCACATGACTCTTCTTCTGTGTACAAGTGCACCGGGACCAGTGTGAGAGATACCACATGAGTGAAAAGAAACAGAGAGAGAGAAAAAAGAGAGAAAATGGGAAGAAAGAGGAAGAAGGAGATGAGGAGGAGGAGGAGAAAAAACAGAGGAGGAGAAGAAGAAGTGAAAAAGGGAGGAGAAGGAAAGAAAAAGAGCGCAAAGAAAAAAGTACAAAAGCGAAAAAGAGAAGAAGGAAAGAAAAGAGGCAAAGAAAAATAACCAAGAACAAGATAGAAGAAGATAGAAGAAGAAGAGTAGAAGAAGAAGATAGAAAGAAGCAGAAAGAGGAGGAGGAAGAAAACAGCTAAAATCACACACCACCACAACAAAAATAAAACTACTGCACAATAGAACGAAGAAAACAAACGTGGAAAAAAAAGATGCTGACGTAGCAGTTAGACCACGAGAGAGAGAGAGAGAGAGAGAGAGAGAGAGAAGAGAGAGAGAGAGAGAGAGAGAGAGAGATTTGAGGAGATTATAGGCAGACAAAAACCGATGATGATCAAAAGCAGGCATCAAGATGACGTGTGTGGGAGCATTGCTATTGACAAGGTCGCCCAAATGAGGCAGTTTACAAAACAAAATATTACGAGTGTGCTTGCCCTACTTTCTGTACACTTCGTTCTTTTTTCTGATTGTCTGTGTGTCTGTCTTTCAGTCAGACAGTGTGTGTGTGTGTGTGTGTGTGTGGTGTGTGTGTGTGTGTGCGCGCGCGCGCGCGCGCGTACAAGCGCTTATAATCTCTCTCTCTCTCTCCCCCTCCCTCCTCCTCCCACCTTTCCCCTCCTTTTGTCTATCTCAATTTCCTGTCTTCTTATCTCATCGATATCTTTTCAATCAATCTATTATCTATTCTTCCAACCTTATTTTCCCTTCTCATACATAATCCTCCGGTGTCAACACGCTTTGTATGCTGGGGCTCCGAAGATAACAGTGAGCCGAGTCTATGACAAACAAAACCAGGGGTAAATTTGCTCCACAGAACAATCTTTAAAAAATCATCTTTAATCCGAGACTTTACTGGGTTTTTTTAATCCACGGATCAAATAAGATTTGGGGACGGGATAGTCTAGTGGTTAGAGCGTTGAGCTCGCGATGTGACGACCCCACGTTCGAGCCACCGTTTGTGCGAGAGGATTTTTCCCCATGGGGTTAACTTCAGTACTGACTCAACACCCTCAGAAGTCTTTCGGATGAGACTATAAACCGAGGTCCCGTGCGCAAACGCATACAAAACAACTTACGCACACGTTAAAACCCGTTACGCCTGTTTGTGCTGGTGGAAACGGATGACATAGGTATACAAAACCGTATTAACACTGTTGTCGTGTTTAGACATCATCTCCCAAATCGTTACGTGGTACCTTAAATGGTGTGTGAACGGTTGCATGTACAAAATCTCACCAGAGGTAAACTAGGAGCTATAGACATGGAACGAAAGAAAAAAAATCAGATCAGGTTTCGAAAAACAGAATGCTGGATCGGAAAGAGGAGGTGCCTCACCGACACTCCTCCCCTCTAGCAAACAAACAAGAACATCTGTGTAAGAATGGCATGCCCTGATATGTATCTTCTTGTACATGCCAGTATGTTTACTCAATGTAGCATCGTTTTCAGGAAAAGCTTCTCCCTTTCTGCTTTTTTTCTTTCTTTCATTCTTTAGCTCCTATTTTCACCTTCTTTTTTCTCATTCTCCATCCTTTTCTCCTCCTCGTTCTTCTTCTTGTTCTTCTTCTTGTTCTTCTTGTTCTTCTTGTTCATCTTGTTCTTCTCCTCCTCCTCCTCCTCCTCCTCCACCTCCTCCTTCTTCTCTCTCTCACTCAGAGGTAGGAGAAAGGAATAAAACGTTACATAAGAACAGAAAGAGAAAAATAAACCGGCCTCAATACATCAGACAGCTGACAACGGAGCACAGCCAGGTATATGCCGACAAACAAAACACTGAATGTAAAACCGTTCATAAAATTTAACGTGACAGACACACAAGAAACACTCACAACACACACAATACACACACACACACACACACACACACACACACACACACACACACACACACACACACACACACACACACACACACAACACACACACACACACACACACACACCCACACACAACGTGAGAGAGACAGACTTTAACGTAAAAACCCAAGAGCCTGAAATAACGGTTAGAGATTTTGGCAGACAATTTGCAAGAAAGGAAGAAAATGCATAAAAAGAGGTGTTAGCAAGCAGGAAAGTAAAGGATTTAGGGGGTATTTTGTTTTCAGTTTGTTTACATCCAGCACTAAGAACCCTTATGGAAGCCGAAGCCACATCAAAGAGAATTATACCGATATAAACATGACACAGGCATGTTTGAAAAATAGAAACTAAAATACGATGATCAGCCAGTTTCTTTCATATACCAGAGAACTACTACATCAAAATAGGATTTTAAGATAGCTGCATTTTTTTTTTGGTGGGGGGGGGGGGGGGGGGGGTGGGAAATAAAAGATTGTTGATGTATTAAAAAGAATAAAGGAAAGAAAGAAAATTGTTAAAATACGAAAGAAAAAAAAAGATAAATAAAGAACAGAAGCAGACAAAGAAAGGAAGAAAGACAACAAAGAAAGAGACCATAGGAAGGAAAGAAAGGCAAACAAAACTTTTAGCAAAGAAAAAGAAATTAGGAGAAACAAAAGCACTAAGTGCATCACACACCCACTCTAACACCCACACCCACGGCCACAGCCACGCACACACACGCACCACGCACGCACAGCACGCACCACACACACACACACACCACACACACACAACTTCGAGCAAAAGCAAAACAAACCCCACCATACACAAAGGATTAGAAAGAATAAAATGGTTTCTACAGCAAGAAAAATGAACACACAAAACCAAACTCTGGCAAAAGAAAACTAACAAGAAACAAAAAACAAAGAAAAGCACATCCTCTGGCAAGAAATAAAAACAGAAAGGATAGTGACTGCTACACTAAGCGAAAAATAAGACCTCTGGCAGGAAGAATAAGCGCAGACACAAAAAATAAACCAGTTACAACAACAATAACAGCCGGTAAATCAAACCACATTGGTAAGACGCAGAACACACGCCGACTAGAAAATACAAATCGCCACATGAAAGCGACTATGAGCCTGCGTACATCACGCAGAATGATCGGATATTGTGGTTGTTTTGTAATCGTAGAGCTCTCTCCCTCTTCGAGAGAAGAATCACAACGATTTGGATGAAAAATGTATGTTTTCTTGTGTGTGTGTGTGTGTGTGTGTGTGTGTGTGTGTGTGTGTGTTTTATTTGTATTTTTTACTGTATTCTTTTATATCGAGGATAATGGAATAAGCACTTATGTGTTTTTTGTACAACCAATCCCCGTGTGTATGCGGTTTTGTAAATTCTGTCATCTGTTCCCACCAGCACACAATAGCCTACTCTTACGAAAAGCGGAACAGGATTTAACAGTGCGCAAGATGTGTGTGTGTGTGTGTGTGTGTGTGTGTGTGTGGTGCGTGCGTGCGCGTGTATACGTGCATGCAGATGTGCGTGTGTGCACATGAGTGCACGTGTGTTACATGCAGATGCATGTGTGAGTATGTGCATGCATGTGTCTGTATATGTGTGTGTGAGTGTGTGTATGTGTATGAGTGTGTTAGTGGGTGAAATTAAAGTTGTTTGGGAAAGATATGGTTGTATTCCTCTCTACCTCTGCACACACATACATGCAAAGGCACGCACACACACGCACGCGCACACAC
>CM054141.1:49139015-49149015 GCA_028751875.1 Rapana venosa | reverse complement strand
CCACTCCCCACCCTCCAACCCACCCTCCAGTTTTTCTGTTATTCCTCCTGACTTCATTTACATCTGTCGGCGGAACAGCCATGTAGCGACAATAAACTTTCTATAACTGCCAGCCTCCTGTGGCAGGTGCGTTTTCTTATCTTGCACAACTATTGCATCTGTTTAACCCATTTCCATTTTCCCTTTCTATTCGCCCTGTTTCTCTTCTTTCTGCCTGTGTCCCTGATGAGTGATCAAGATAAAAAGCAAAAACGTAAGCAATACGGTCAGCCTCTCTCTCTCCTTTTCTGTCTGTCTGTCTGTCTCTCTGTCTCTCTGTCTGTCTGTCTCTCCCTGTCCTGTCTCTCTCTCAATCCATCATGTCTGCTTCTCTCCTCTTCCCTTGTTCTTCTCTCTCTCCCTCTCCCCCCTGTCCTTCTTCTGTGTCTGTCTGTCTGTCTGTCTGTCTGTCTCTCTCTCTTCTCTGTCTCTCTCTCTCTCTCTCTGCTCTGTCTCTCTCTCTGCTCTCCTACCCTTCCAGCACACATCAGGGGAGGCAATCTGGAGCTCATGTTTCCTAAACGGAATGTTGGTCTTTTGAAAACTTTTTTTGATTGTGGGTATATAATGTGGGTGGTAGAATTTAAGTGTGTGTGTGTGTGTGTGTAGTGAGCGCACTCTCGCGCACATGCACGCGCGTTCGTCTGTATGTCCACTCGCCTACCTATCCGTCTGTTTGTCTATCTAAATGCCTGATGATAGTGCTGATGACGGTTATGATGATGATGATGGTGATGTGTGTGTGTGTGTGTGTGTGTGCGTGCGTGGGGGAGGGAGGCGTTAGTGGCTGTATTTTTGTGAGTGCGCAGACGCGAAAATACATGTCACTGCGTGCAAGCGTGCATGTGTGCACGCAGGTGTGTGTATGTGTGTTAATGAGTTTAGGGATGAACCTTATCTGTAAAAGAATACATCAAACATGTCAACATGAATTTACATGTTAAGCATACGTACTCCCACATTTAAAGCTGTTCATAATATCCTTTATCTATTCCTCTTCAAAAGGTCTGACTACCCCTTGGGATTATTCGTACACATTTCATGAGTCAGTGAACATAGAATACTACGCACATAATTATACTCTGTCTTTGGCTCTGTCTGTCTGTCTCAGTCACCATTATAATCCGTGTTATATATATATATATATATATATATATATATATATATATATATAATATATATATATATATATATATATATATTATATATATATATTGTATGTATGAAATGTGAGGCAACGTATCAAAACAAAATCTGTTCATAACAGGATGATGAATAAAAGACGATTATTCTATCTTTAATAAAATTATGAAAAAATGAAAGGAGATATGGTAAACAAATCGTACAAAACAATGGACAAAAGGCGTTATCATTCGTATACAAAGCAGCAAGGAATGAAAAAATATCAAAGGGAGCAAGGTACAGTCGACAGATCTAGCAACGTACTCTATAAGCGCGATCATCTACACGTCTTGATACTTTGCACATGGACATGAAACATACACGTGCTAATGTCGACAGGACTTTCTGGAGGATTAGCAAGCAGTATTATGAGATCGAGAGAATGCACGAGTGGATTGATGGACTGGTAGGACTGACAGAACAGACACGCTAGAAACGAACACAAGAGACTATTCGGTAGAGAGAGAGAGAGAGAGAGAGAGAGAGAGAGAGACAGACAGACAGACAGACAGACAGAGAGACATACAGTCAGAAACAAACAGACGCATAGAGACAAACCAGACAGGCAAACACACAAAGGCAGAAGGATACACATATATAGACATACAGACAGCAACGCAGATAGGAATATATATATATATATATATACATATATATATATATATATATATATATATATATATATTATATATATATATTATATATATATATTATATATATATTATACAAACCTAGACACAACAAAACACAGAAAAATATATACAGAAAAACACACACACACAGCTCTTTATAATACACTATAAAAAAAAAAAGGACAGTTGTAAAAGGTACACACAGAAAAGGCTAGGAGGGAGTATGCAGGCTACCTGCCTAGCTAGCTAGCAAGCTCTACCGTCCCCTAGCTGCAAAGACTTGGGTCTCTTTCGCCTTTATGGGTCCCCTCCACTTGCCAAAGGCCATGCTCCATTTCCAAGCAGTTTATTTGCAGTTTAACCGCTGACGCAGTCACGATAAACAGTTGGGTCGTGAACGCTTCCTCATTTGCATCCATTTAGTTACCTGCTTTGAAAGACTACATGCGTCTCCTTTGACTGCGCTATAACGCGGAAAATAAAAAGGAGAGAAAAAAAAAGGAAAAGAAGGTCGACGGCCAAATGCCTGTATTGAAACGCTAGCCGTTGAGTGTAGCGCCGATCAAGAAAAGGTGTTTGCATTTTTCTCGTCTTTAAATTTCAAAGGCTTCAGGGCAAGACAGAATTTTGGGGGGTTTGCGGTATGGAACGGACTGTAAAATCACTTTTTAAAAATTTGTGTTGCTTTTATCTGTTTGTTTGGTTGACTGGTTGGTTAAGTCCGTTTTGTCAAATTCATTTTGTTGCTTTTTTTGAAGGTTTAGAACACGTCAGAATGATGGCGATACATGCTCATGTGTTACATAATTATTATAAACAGTCAGACTGGTCAACGTTGTATGCAATCAAACGCACTCCACATGTAAACACGCGTGTACATGTGCGTGTGCGTGGGCGGACGCAAACACAACACAACACAACACACACACACACACACACACACGCACGCACATACATACATACACACACAAACACACACACATCAAAATAGACTTGACTGAATGAAGACTCAATTGTATATAATCAGTAAACGTGTAAAACAGCAATTCATTCTTCATTCACTTTTCGTTCGACAGTTTAACATGTACAAGAAGATCCCAGATTGCAATGAAAGAGCAAACTATCTAGCTTTCAGAGGCTGTTAACTGGCAATGAATGGAAGACCATGGAAGACATCCTTCCCCAGGGAAAAGCAGGGGCTGGAGACTGCGTGACAAGGCAGATAAAGAGGCGGGAGATGAGCAGACCATTTGCATGTTTAATTAGTGCACGGATTGTCACTTGACCTGATCAAACTAGCATCTCTTTTTCCTTACACCTGGGGTGTGCGTGCATGCGCTGCGGCACGCGCGCGCGCGTGTGTGTGTTTGTGTGTTTGAGCGAGAAAGAGAGCAAGCGAGAGACAGCCATCCATCCATACAGACAGATAGTGACCTTTTGAACCAAATAAGGACAGAGAAGGAGTAAAGAGAAGGAAAAGAAAAGAAAAGAAGAAGTAGATGAGGAAGGAGGAGGAGGAAGAGAACAAGAAGCAGAAGTGATTTACAGAACACAAAATACCAAAGATGTTAGTAATTTCAAGAAGAAATACCACCACCACCCTCACCACCCTCACCACCACCACCACCACCACCACGGTTCTTATGATTATGACTTTGACTACGATATCACCATGGTTATGTTAGTGATAACGGTAGTGATGATGATGATGACAATGACAAATGTTTCAAAGCAAACTTGGCAGTGAAAGAAACAAGCCATTATTAGGTATATATATATCACTATCAAGTATGTTTGCGCGCGCGCACACACACACACACACACACACAACACACACACACACACCACACAACCGCACACACACACACACACGAACACACACGAACACGCACACACACACCACACGAACACACACAAACACACACACACACACACACAGACACACAGACACACAACCACACGCGCCTCACACAAGTAGTGGCCAGAACGAGAGATGAAGACAGATAACACTTAATCAGCCACACACGGGGGTGCACAAGGAAACAGAACAGAAAGAAGTCTTGACATGACGAAGGAAAAATCAAAGCTTGAAAACCGAATAAACACAGAGAGAGAAAGAAGAGAGAGAGAGAGAGAGAGAGAGAGAGAGAGAGAGAGAGAGAGAGCGAGAGAGAGAGAGAGAGAGAGAGAGAGAGAGAGAAATCTCACAAGAAATGAAAGAAAAAAATAACATTATGCAAAAATAAAGAGGGGCGTGACATGACGCTGAGGAGTGGAGTGGAAGGGGAGGGAGTGGGGAAAGGGAAGAAAAGAAAGAAATAAACAAACAGAAAAAGAAAGAAAATATACAAAATCAAAAATAAATTAAGAAATAAAAAACGACAGAAAACAAATCAGCAAAGGTGAAAGAAGAAAAGCCACCCCCCCTCCCCACAAAAAAAACCAACAACACAAAAGCAAACAGTAATAAAAGGAAGAAAATTAAAACAAACCAAAACCATAAAAAATATTCAAATAAAATAAAAAGGAGACAGGATGTCGAGAATAAAAAGAAAAAACACACACAAACATAGAAACACAACAAAACTGAAAATAAAAAAAAAACCAGACCTCTTAAAAAAACCAAAACAAACCCCCAAAACCGAAAAAAAGGGCAAGAGAAAAAAAAAAGAACTACATAAGAAAAAAAACCAAATGTCCCCTCACCTTAAAAACAACAAACAAAAAAATACCCTACCCCCAAACCCCCCCCAAAATGAAAGGCGTCAAATAAAAAAAAATCTAACAGGAGAAAAAAACAAAAAGAAAACGAGAAATAAAAGAAGAAGAAGAAAGAGATAGGACAGGGACAAAAGACAGAAGAACAAAAGGAAGAAGGAAAAGAACACTTTGTTCTCACTCATGGCCGACAACCGGACGGAGCAGAACGAAATACGATGTGAAAGCTGCCAAATGCCAGGAAGGAAGAGAAACAAATCGTTTCCGAAACGCTACCTTCACAAAGGACAAAGAAAGGAAAACAGAAAAAGAAAGAAAGGAAAAAAAAATTGATCGAAGGAGATGGGTGCACAGGTAGACCTGCTATGTGTGAACATTCACGTCACAGAGAGAGAGAGGAGAGAGAGAGAGAGTAGAGAGAGAGATGAGAGAAAAAGAGGAGAGGAGGAGAGAGGAGAGAGGAGAGAGAGAGAGAGAGAGGGAGAGAGGGAGAGGAGAGAGAAGAGAGGAGAGAGAGGGAGAGGAGAGAGAGAGAGGAGAGAAGAGAGAAGAGAGGAGAGAGAGAGAGAGAGAGAGAAGAAGAGAAAAATGTGTGTGTATGTGAGTGTGTGTGTGTGTGTGTGTGGGCGCGCGCGCGTGCGTCCCTGCGTGCTTTTGTGAATCAAGGGTGAAATAAAAAGAACAAAAAGAAGTATAAGAACCACAACCCCACCCCTTTTCCTGCCTCCCCCCCCCCCCACTCTCTCTCTCTCTCACACAACTCTACTCGCCCACCCACACACCCCCAAGAAAAAAAACTATAGAAAAGAAACGAAAGTCACAACAAAACACAACTAGAAAGAATAAAATAAATTGAAGAAAAAAGAGACCCAAAGGAAGGGTACAAAATTAAAAAAAAAAGAAAAACCTGAAGAAGAGAGAGAAAAAGAAAGCTGAAGAGAGAGAGGGAGGAGGGAAAGAGGTTTTGAACAAGGCCAAAACAGAGAAGGAAGAAAGAGGAAGATGATGATAGTGATGGTACCGGTAGTGATGGAGGGTAGTGGTAATGGTGGTGATGGTGATGATGATGATGACAGGAGTGGAAGTCGATGATGTTCATAATGATAATGATGATCACGACAAAAAATACAATGAAATTGTTAATGGCAATGCTGGTTGTGTGGAAGTGGAAATAAATAGGAAGACAAATGGTGGAAGAAGAAGGATCCAATCCAATCCAATCCAATCCTATTGTTTATAGCCCCGCTGACCACTCAGGCTATATCAGGGCTGTCACCTCGTCAACTTTTAAGGAGAGAAGAACAATAATAACAGTATCACCAACAATAATAACAACAGCAACATACATAACAACATTCACAAATTGAGGAGACAATCATCACCATCCTAAACAACACACATTTATCCCCTTCTCTTCACACAACAGACACACACATCACCACACCACACACGCGCGCGCGACACGCACCCACACACACACACACACACCACACCCTCCCACACCCACCCCCACTCACGTCACCCACCACACACCACACACCAACAAAACCAAAACCGACACACAACAAACCACAAAACGCCCACAAATCACAAACCCACACGCAGACAGCGCAAACACACACACACACACACACACACCACACAACACAACACCACACACACACACAACACAAACACACACAAACACACCACACACACACCGCACACACACACGAACAAAACCAACCGCAGACAACAAACACACAAACCCCACAAACAGAAACCACACGCAGACACACACACACACACAACACACACACACACACACACACACACACACACACACACACACACACACACACACACAACACCGAACAAAACAAAACCGGCAGACTAACAAACACACAAAACCCCACAAAGTACAAACCCACACGCAGAACACATCCACACACGCACGTACACAAAAACACACCACACAAACCAAAACACGACACTAACAACGCACACACCACCCCCACAAGCACCAAACCACACGCAGACACGGCAGACTAGACAAACACACAAATCCCCCTCCACAGAACCGTGCCATAAAATCATCACACCTCAAACGAAATATCCACCGTCAATCATGACCTAACACTTAGTTCCCTCCCTGCAATGCCTCCATGCAATGCAGTAGCATTCGTTAGCGCGGTGCGAAAATACCCCCTCGTCCTTTACCCACTCCTCCCCGCCTTTCTACCACCGTACCCTACCACTCTACACTACCCTAACCCAACTACACCCCTCAAGCCACCCTAACACACATAGAGACAGATGCAGACAGAGACAGACACGTGCATAAGCAGGCGCGCACATGCACAGAGAGAGAGAGACAGATAGACAAACACAAGCATAGACACTCAGACACAGACACACACGCACTCACACCCACCCACATGCACACACACTCACACACACTCGCACCCGCATATATGGACACAAAAGCATACATGTAGACATACACAAACACAGACATACACACACAGACATACACACACATACACTTTGATGTCACCAAGTATGAATAGACTTTAAGTTTAAGTTGAACAACAACACCAACAATAACAACAAACACAAACACAGCCAGCCAGCCAACACATACATACACTAACAAGCACACCACACACACACACACACACACACACACACACACACACACACACACACACACACACACACACACACACACACACAAGCGCGCACACACCCAACAGAAACAGACAGACAGACAAACACACACACACACACACACACACACACACACACACACACACCACACACACACACACACACACACACACACACCGGAGGGACACGCAAGTGCGCGATTTTGTTTTCAGCTATCTATTGTGTCCCCAACTCAATTCCCCCCAACTCCCATCCCCCCCCCCTACGCCCCCCCTCATTTCCCACCCTCCCCAAACTCCCACTCCCCCCCCCCCCCCCCCCCCCCCCCCCCTCTCTCCCCACCCTCTCCCCAAACTCCCACTCTCCTAGCCTTCTTACTCTGACAAGGAACGGTGACAGGCTCTGTCATTTGATTTTGGGGCATTCTTTTCTTGTCGGTATCTGTCTGTCTGTCTGTCTCTGTCTGTCTGTCTGTCTGTCAGCCTGCCTGTCTGTCTGTCTTTCTGTCCGTCTGTCTGTCTCTTTGTCTCTGTGTCCGCAGATCTCTTTGTTTCTATGTCTCTATATCTGTGTCTGTATATGTTTATCTATTTGTCTGTCTGTATCTCTTGCTTATCTCTTTGTATATATGTGTCTATCTCCTGACTTGTGTCTATATATGTTTATCTCTTTGTCTGGCTGTCTGTATCTTTGCTTATTCTCTTTGTTTATATTTTCTATCCCTCTGTGTGTCTATAATTGTTTATCTCATTTGTCTCTGTGCCTGTTATTCTCTTTGTTTCTATATTTCATCCTTCTGTCTCTGTCTATATTATGTTTAATCTCATTGTTGTCTATTTGTCTCTGTGCGTGCTTATCTCTTTGTTTCTAAGTCTCTATCCCTCTGTCTCTGTTATATATGTTAATCTCTTGTCTGTCTGTCTGTCTGCTTATCTCTTTGTTTTCTATATGTCTATTCATCTGTCTCTGTGTCTATATAACTATTATCTCTTTGTCTGTATGTCTGTCTCTTTGTGTCTGCTTATCTCTGTGTTTCATGTCTCTATCCTCTGTCTCTGTGTCTATATCTGAGTTATCTCTTTGTCTGTATCTTCTCTTGTGTCTGATCTCTGTCCCTCTGTCTGTGTCTATATCTGAGTTATCTCTTTGTCTCTCTGTATCTGCTTATCTCTGTTTTTTTATGTCTCTATCCCTCTGTCTCTGTGTCCATATCTGCATATCTCTTTTTCTCCACCTCTATCCCTTCGACTTTTTGTCTCTATCTGTTAATATCTTTGTCTCTGCGTATCTGTTTCTATCCTTTTGTTCATGTAAATCTGCTTTTTTATCGTTCATAGTTTGCGCTGAAAGTGATAGTAGACAACATAATCTTGTCTACAATATCGTCTGTCTGTGTTCGTGTGTAAGCCATTAGTGTGTCTGTGTGTGTGTGCGTGCGCATGCGTGCGTGTTTGTGTGTGCGTGTCTCTCTCTCCTCTCTCTCTCTCTCTCTCTCTCTCTCTCTCTCTCTCTCTCCCCCCCCTCCCACTTTGGATGAGACTATAAACATAGGTCCCGTGTGCAAACGCAAGCAGAACATCTTGCGCACACGTTAAAACCCGTTCCGCTTTTCGGAAGAGCAGGCCATTGTGTGCAGGTGAGAAAGGATGACAAAATTTACAAGACTGCATACACACGGAGACTGGATGAAAAAAGCACATGAATGCTTATTCCATTATCCTTGAAATAAAAGAAAAATTTTTATCTCCTCTCTCTCTCTCTCTCTCTCTCTCTCTCTCTCCTCTCTCTCTCTCCTCTCTCTCTCCTCCCCCCCCCCCCCCCCCCCCCCCCCCCCCCCTCGTGTCCCATATCCATCATGCTTACAGCACAGTGGCGGCTAACGGAGAGACAGACAGAGGGAGGGAGGGAGGGAGTAGTAGGAAGGGAAAGGAGGGACCTCATAGGGAATAGCGTGAGTCTTACTCCCCGCGGGAGACTGTCTACACTTCCTAACATCAGTTGACAGGTTGTTTATTTATCTACTTCCTTTGCTTATATTTTGTTTGTTTATGTACATTTGTAAACATCTTATTTGTTTAGTTTAAACACAATTTCTTATTTCGATCAAAACAATATAACAGTAAGACATGAAATGTGAGAACAGGCATGCATATATCAATTCCATGGGTTCGTTTCTTCTTTAATTTTTTTGGTTTTTGTTTTCGGCTTAGGACATTTTGTTGTGTGTTGATGGATATATTTATTTGTGTATTTATCAGTTTGCTTAGTTTTCAAAGATCCTTTTTTTACAGGTTTTTTTTCCTCCTGAGGGTTTGACTCTCGGGATTTATATAGAGATTAATTATCTGTATGATTCATTAAAAAAACAACAACTAACAACTTCTAGACTACCGTTTGCTTGGGGGGGGGGGGGGGGGGGGGGGGGGGGGGGGGGGGGGGAAAGGGGGTAGGGGAAGGGGAGTCTCATCTATTTCTTTCTTATACACAGATATTTTCAATTTTTCCGTTTTGTTTTATGTTCATATATTTTTGGCCTATGCCTTAACGGAGTACACTCACGTATTCCTCTCATTCCTTACCTGTTTTGTTATTTAATTTTTCGAGTTTTTTTGGATGTTAGTGTTCCACTCTGGCACTCAGTTTGTATGTCTGCCTGTCTCTATCTCTTTCCAAAGAAAAAACAAACACAAATATAAATAAGCAAATGTGAAATCGTTTGTTTAATATATTTCAAACGGCAAACACCGTCCAAGAGTAGCTGCTTTTTTCATCTTTCCTGC
>CM054141.1:49131515-49134015 GCA_028751875.1 Rapana venosa | reverse complement strand
GTGCGTGTTCTTTCTGGGTGATAAGCTGGGGAACACCCAACGAAAACGACAACGACAACATAAATACACTGACACTCATGATGCATTCTCTGCTGTAGAAAACCCCACACTAATAGTACCATGCTTGCAAAATGCATGTAGCGGATATGAACTAGTCAGCGCTCAGAAAGGTCTCCTTAGGAAAACTCAACTGAACTTCTCTACCTCATGTTCTTGGTCCTTCCTCACTTCTCTTCTCTTGTCTTCTTTTTTTCTTTCTTTCTTTCTTTCTTTCTTTCTTTCTGTAAGGTTACAAGAATGATAACTGCCTTGTCTATTTCTTCTCCAAATGCACAGATGCACACAGATGATTAGCAATTGCAAACAAAAAACCCAGAAGATGTATACTTTGTACATGCTTGCACACATCAGGACGAATGCAGACTGCAGAACATCAGTTATTTGCTACTCGGTCAGCTTAATTTACACTGACGCATGAAATCGTTTTCTGCTTTTGTTGTTCAAGTCACGAGACTCAACGCTACAACATGCCACACTAAACAGTCAACTATGAGTGCTACACGCTTTCCTGTATACGGGCCTGGACACACTACTTGAACTTTTTGCATGGACTTGTCCAGAGGAAGATGGACAAGATAATCTTGCTGGATGCTTTATGCCCAAGCCTATACACCCCACCACTCCTGTGGGAATCCCAGATCTGCTTCTTGCCACTATCAGTCTTCATCGTATCCATGCCACAGAACAGCATTGCATTACCCTTCCTGGCCCTTTTAGCGATTTCAGCTGAAATATTTATCCTCTGGGACATCCGAGCCTTTTTCTGTTCAGTGCGGTGAGTCAGTTCGTATCAAGGTAGTACAATGGAGAGGCTGCTGCTGACCTCTCGGGGGTCATCCCCAGAGACCAGTGCGGGCAGAGAATTCCAGACTCTGTGGAGTAGAGGTTGTATTTTTTTTTTAAAAGAGAGCTGCTGGAGCAGCGTAGCTTGAGTGTGTTAAGCTGATGCAACCAGGCTACAGTAACTTTAGAAACAGCAATGAGAAAATGGGGAAGGAGGGACACAGGCAGAGACTAAAAGAGCATGAAAGGGAAAATAAAAGGAGAGTAAAAACGACTACAAGAAAGCAAAAGAGGTGTGAAGGTGGAGAGTGGAAGAGAAAAAGGAGCAAGAATGGGGGTATAATGCAGTGTGTGTATATGCATGCGTGTATGCGCATATGTGTGTGCATGTACATGCATATGTGCAATGCATAGAGAGTGACCAAGAGACACACAAGTATTATTGGGGAATGCAGCACAGAAAAAGTAAAGCCACAAAATGCTATACTTTGTATGCATCTATGTATTTATTCACCAGCAGTTACTTGCAATATTAGCTATCTTTTTGCTTTGTAACACTGCTGTTGTAATCCTTGATTATGTTACAAAGTATGAATACAGCACCAAAAGTTCCAGTAACAGTCATTTTATGAATGAATTGATGGAGAAACAGGAGGACTTTGTGAACCTTTTGTACTGTATTGGGTAGTGCAAATGTAAGGGCATTTTTCCTGATGCTATGTCCAAACTATACACGGAACCACTCCCGTGGGAATCCCAGATTTGCTTCTTGTCACTATTAATCTGCGTCCTTCTCAAGTAAAGGGACACCATTGCATTACTTTCCCCCAACCCTTTTCACAAAATCAGCACAAAACATTTACCCTCTGGGACCTCAGAGTTTTCTTTGTTCAGTGCAGTGAGTTAGTTTGTATTTTTAAGGTGGGACAAAAGGAGAGACAGGCGCTGACTTTTGGGGGGTTATCCTCAGAGACCAGTGTGGGCAGAGAATTCCAGACTCTCTGGAGTAGAAATTGTATTTTTAGAGTGCTGCTGCTGCAGCGTAGCGTGAGTGTGTTCAGTTGATGCAACCAAGCAACAGTGAGTTCAGACACTGCTGTGGAAGATGGAGAGAGAGAGAGAGAGGAGAGAGAGAGAGAGAGGAGAGAGAGAGAGAGAGAGAGAGAGAGAGAGGAGAGAGAGAGAGAGAGAGAGAGGAAGAAGAGAGAGAGAGAGAAAAAAAGGATGAAGGAAAAAAAAAAACTAAACGGCATAAAAAATAAGAATAAAGGAAAGTAGAGTGACATGAGAAAAGGAAAAGAGATGGGAGGTGGGTGTGTGGTAGAGAAAATGAGAGAGAATAAAAGGACAATGTGCGTGTGTGTGTTAGAGAGAGAGAGAGAGTGTGTGTGTGTGATATGCTTGCATGCTTGTGTGCATGTATTTGTTTTGTGCATGTGTATGTGTGGAGATACAAGTAGGTACTGAATTTCCTTAATATTTTGGTGCAATGAATAAAAACAGATTGAAAACTGTAACAGGGAAAAGAATACATTGAAAGAATGCACAGAGAAAAAAGGGAGGCAAAGAAGCATACTTTCTTTCTGCTTAGGTTTTTGTTTGCTACCATTTATGCGTATTTCAGCCATCCCTTTCGCTTCTCGACATTGTTATTGTA
>CM054141.1:49121515-49126515 GCA_028751875.1 Rapana venosa | reverse complement strand
ATAAGTGTGCACATGCTCACAAACCATTGATTAAAGACGACACGCATACACGAACAATGTTGAAAAGAGACTCGGAACAATACTGTGGACTCAGATGACATGCAGTGCTACAACAGGCACATTCGGCCGAAATACAGATTACTAGCCGCAAGCAAACAGCTTGCTTTTATATAGACAGAAAAAAAAATCATTTAATTCCATCCACTACTTCGGCGAAGACTATCTAACAATACCGGCATGGCATTGATCGAATCGTTTCTGCTCTATGGCTTTTTAGCTAATATCGAGAAATCGCGTGTAGCCAGACATTCGGTTTTCAATCTTTTCTAGCCGGGTTCGTGGGCTACATCTAATTACAGATTATATCCTGATGTCGTTGCGTACGGTGGTATTGTCTACTTTTTTGTTGTTGCCATTTTTTTGTTCTTGTATGGTTCGGAGACTCAATGTGATGCATATACTTTTTTCCCCCTATTATCTTAAAGATGAGTTCAGTCTGGATTATTTCAGTTACTTTATATTGATGGGTTGTGTCCTACCGATTTTGCTGGACTACGTAACGATACTTTCAAGCGTTGGCTTATATACGTTCCTCTTTTCGTTTCGCAGGAATACTGTTGCTCATTCTCCAGGACATTTCAGGTCTATGTCGGGTAGTGTAATCTCACGATGTAATAGAATAGGAAAGTCTCATACTACGATAAACTGTTTCGGTCTCCCTTTTTCTGCTGGGAAAGGGTAGAGGAATAAAAATGTTCTTGTATATTCGATTTGCATGTTAGATGGTTGGTTGCTTTGGTTGGATGGTTGTTTGGTTTGGTTGGATGGTTGGTTGGTTGACTGCTTGGTAGTTTAGATTTTTTGTTACATTGGTTGGGCAGTTGGTTTGGTTAGCTGGTTGGTTGGATGTGCCTGGCTTGTTAAATATACTGTTCATTTGACAACCACCGTTACCAAGCTGTCATTTGGTCAACTGATTGATTGACCGAATGGCAAACTGAATAACAGAGTGCTTCCTTGCTTTGTTGGCTGGACAGTTATATCGTTGTTAGAGCAGAGTCAGCAAGATGACAAGTTTGATAGAGAAAAGAAGAGACGGAGACGAAGAAGGGGTTAAAGTTTGAGGAGGAGACGACACGGTAAGGCAGAAGAGGGAGACAGCGAGGACGGAAGGGGAAGAGAGAGTAAGAAGGGAGGAGTGGAGAGAGAGAGAGAGAGAGTGAGAAAGGAGAGAGAGAGCGAGAAGAGAGAGAGAGAGAGAGAGAGAGAGAGGGGGGGGGGGGGGGGGACAGAGGCAGACACAGATAGACAGACAAGAGAACAAGACACTCAGATGGACATGCGCATGCAAACACACCCAGATGGACATGCGCATGCAAACACATAGAAAGACATATATTGGAGATAAGAAAATAAACATTCAAACGGAATCCTCAGGCCTGTAATTTCCATCTCTCTCCAGCGCATCCTCCCTGACGAAAAATGTGACAGTTTCTTACGAGCGGCTTCTTGTCATGAAGATTTTCCGCTCACATGCACGTTCAACACTTTTGTGGCTTCCACACAAGATTGATCTTTTACATTTTAACCATTTTTTTGTTTAGACATTCTTCACTTTTTCGGCATTTCCCCCCATTTCCTATCTAATCAAACCTGCCAGGCCACAATGAGTAAAGAAAAGATCAAGACACAAGGAAAACATCAAAAACATACAGTCAGTGTACCCAATGCACTCAATCCACATGCACGCAAGACAAACAAACAAACAAACACAAACAAACACACACATACACACACAAACACCCACCCCCCCCACCCCCCTATGTGCGAGCTCACGCACATTACATATACATATTTATGTACATAAAGTGTGCACATGCACACGCACACACAAACAGACACACACCCACAGATACCCCCCCCCCCCCCAACACACACACACGCACGCACGCACGCACACACACACATACACACCACACACACACACACACACACACACACACACACACACACAACACACACACACACACACACACACACACACACACACACACAGAAACTCCAGCATATATTAATATATACAGATTCATTCCTAATCCCTTCGCTAACAACACTGAGCATTTCAAAAGCCAGCTTTACTCTACCTCGCTTTTGTCCCCAGGTCTGCTAAAGCACTGAACTTCTGCACCCAACAACCTATTGGAAAGCAGTGCTACAAATCCGTCTGCATGCCAAGGAAACAAAAAAACACCAACAACCTTTAAAGACTGTAAGCTGACACCTTGGGTGGCATAATGAGAAAGTGGAGAATCCGGAGCTGTTATTTCACGGTTTTTTGTTTTATGTCTTACGTCGAACAGTTAAATTCGACATACATTGTAAACAAACAAACAACAACAGAAGTAAAAGAGAACCTAAACAAAGTGACAAAACCCCAAGTACATTATAAAAACAGACCCCCAAAAACAACAACAACAACACAAACACAAGCAGAAATCTCAAAATAACTTAGAAAAACAGAAAGTCAAAATACTAGCTGCTGACATGCATTGTTCACACAAGCGATTGTCTTTGTGCGCACGCATGCGTATGTTTAAAAGACTCTGTGTGTGTGTGTGTGTGTGTGTGTGTGTGTGTGTGTGTGTGTGTGTGTGTGTGTGTGTGTGTGTGTGTGTGTGTGTGTGTGTAAGTTTGAGTGTGAGTGAGTGAGTGTGTGTGTGTGTGTTCGTGTGCGTGTGTGCAAGTGTGTGTATGTATGTGTGTGTATTTTGTGTGTGTCTGTGTGTGTGTGTGTGTGTGTGTGTGTGTGTGTGCGCGCGCGCGCGTGTGTGTGTGATGACCTGCTGAAACCGCACCCCAAAATGTATTTATAAAGAGTGCACACAGAATCAACAACCGGTGAAATGTTTGTTCAGGCAGGCCTCCCCACAGCCTGAAGGAAGCAGGGAGCCAGGGAAACCAGACACCCATTGTTAAACAGCGGCACAACCCAGGCTGAATGCCAAGTAAAACAAACTGATGATTTTCAAGGACAGTAGTTTGAAACGGTAGGGGGTGTAATGAGAAAATGAAGAGCCTTTGAAGACCTGTGTTTAAAAAAAATTCTGTCTTTGTTACAGTTTTTGTGCACTGTACTTACTGTTGGATTATCCGCACAAAGTAGTTACAAAAGCTGTTAACAGATTAAAGGCAGTGCACACACCTTTCCACACCCATGCACACATGCAGAAATGAGTATACATCCAATACCTCTACACCCCCCAAAAAAAACAACCAAAAAAACCCAAAACCAAAACAACAACAACAAAAAAAACCCAAAAAACATACCCCATTTCCTCCAGACTCAACCTTCTCTCAAACTCCCCTCCCCCCCCCCCCCCCCCCCCCACACACCCTTCCCACACACCACACACCCCCCCCCCCCCCCCCCCCCCCCCACACACCACACACACACTCTATCACTTTGAGTGAACAGACGTAAAATCGAAGCAACAACACCACCACACACACACATACACATACATCCACACACATTTTATTCTTCTTTCAAATCGAGCCCTTACACATATAACTGGACTGATTCCTATCAAACGAAACTTCATTGATTACCACAGCGCTTCACAAGACTTTTAAGATCTGTTCAAATTGCACAACAACCCATATTTTGAGAAGCAGCTGCACACAAACTAAACAAGCGAAACGTTTGTTCAGGGGTCCTCACTGCCTAGGAAAAGCAAGGAACCCAAGAGCCAGATGCCCCCTGTTAAACAATTACACAACTCAGGCTGAATGGCAAGTAAAACAGGGTAATGATCTTCAAGGCTGTCATTTTGAAATGGACAGGGGGAGTAATGAGAAAATAAAGAGGCGGGAAGAGCTGTTTTTATATTCTCAATCTTCTACGGGTTCCGCGCACTCATTATTAGATTACGCGCACAGATGCACGTTAGAGAGTTACACCTGCTGCAAATCAGCGTGCTGGCGTGCCAACGTGCACGCACACACATATGCATATATGCGTGCATTTACATATGCACATATGCAGTCATGCGCGTGCACACACACACTCTCTATATTTCTCTCTTGCTTACACACACACACGCACACACACACACATATACACACACACACATATACACACACACACACACACAAACACACACATGCGCGCGCACACGCACACACTTTTCCCTTTCAAGTAGTCATAGCATAATTCTAATCACACATAACCCGATTAATCCCCCACAAGCATCACTAGATTTCATGAGCTGCACAAAGTGTATAGCCATGTGCACTAGAGGTACAGGTGCATACAAAATCAAACAATCAGTGAACATTGCCTTGTCCTTTTCACTGGCTGAAGAAAGTCAAGTCAAGTCAAAAACACTTTAATCATCCCATGAAGGGCAAATACAATACTGACAGGCACATTGATACCTATAATTATCTCACAAGACACAAGAAAAATACATTTCAGAAAGCAGGAAGCAAGGAACCACAGGCCCATTGTTTATATAACTGCGTAACCAGAATGTCAAGAAAAACACGCTGGTGGTTTTCAAAGACCATAATTTTAACCAGGAAGAGAAATATTGAGAAAATTGAGAAGTGCGAAGCGTTGTTTTTTTTATTCTTCCTTTTCTTAATCCTGCACTCGTTATTGGATCATGCACACAAACGCATGTTTAAGAATTACACATGCCACTCATCAGTTTCAGCATGCCACATGACAGGCATGCACACACGTGTTTGGACAAATGTGCATGCATGCATACGCACCACATACGAATTCACACACACACACACACACACACACACACACACACCACACACACACACACACACACACACACACACACACACACCACACATATATACACACACACACACACACACACAAACACACACACACACACACACACACACACACACACACACAACACACACACACACACACACACACAGAGAGAAACTTTTCTGCTTTTAAACGAAGCTTGAAA
>CM054141.1:49104015-49116515 GCA_028751875.1 Rapana venosa | reverse complement strand
CTTCATCCCCGAAGTAATATTGGATCAGACTCCATTTCCCCCAACAAGTCTTTTGGTCATGACCAATAAAACAAAGTGTGGTGTACCAAAACATCTATAACCTGTTAACTGTATCTTCTAATTTTCAAAAACTACACAGTAAATAAGGAAAACTGTCAAATGAAGCATTGAAGACAAGATTGCAGCATAGGTTTCTTTAAAACTGGTAATTCTTTGTTTTTCATTTTTGGTTTCAGGTAAGAGTCGTCTGTGAGGACACATTAAAACTTCCACAATGTCAATGTAACCAACATTATACAACTGGCTAAAAATCCCTTATTCACTAAAAAAAAAGTCCATTTGGTACACAGTTCGCATCTTACACAATAAAATTCTCGAACTCAAACGTGGATTAATAGTGTTCAAAATATTTTTCCAACTTTTGGCCAAAGACAGAAAACCTGGTACATTATTCTTTTTATCTTGACACCTGTTGTTTTTTCCTTGCTATAACAATAAAGATTTTTAGAATGTTGAAATCTGCATGCACTTATTTTAACTTGGCGAGATTTTAAAAAACTATTTCATTGTTCACTTGCTTTATCACATCACAGTATGTGAGACAGCTGCTGCATTATTCAGAGTGGTGGAGGTCTCCCACAGATAAAGGGATTCCTGACAGGTCATTTGGAACTGGAGAGTTCATCACCGGAGAATGAAGGGCCCGCAAGCCTGCCTTTAACGTCCTGCCTGCGCTGCCTCACTGTGTTTTATGGGCGCTCTGGCCGGACGACCGTGAATTTGGAGTGGTATTTCAGAACTTTTGGAAGGCTGGGGTGGTTGGGATGGGGTCTAGGGGTACAACAGAAGGCCTTGTCAAGATTTTACTCGACCCGACCCCCCCTCCCCCACCTCCCTATTATCTTGCTCCTGAGAAAAAAGAGCAAACAAAAGATGGAGATATATAAACACTTCAACAAACGCAGCGAAACTTTCTTTAAAATTTGGTTTCTGATTAGTTTGTTTGCTTCTTTGATATTTCTTTGATTGTTACTAAGACCCATGCGTCGTGACACATTTGATGAGGATTAATACTTCTTAATGCAGTCAAAATTATAAATCTGGCCCCAGAAAACAATTCTTTTTGCAGAGGAAAAAATGGCATTAGAAAACATCGTCTTCTTTCTTTTTAAGCTTGATCAATGATAAGTGAATTCTAACAAACACCCCCCCCCCCCCCTCTCTTTTATATAAAATATCAAACAAAGGAAACTAAGAATTAAAAAACAACAACACCCAAAACAAACAAACAAACTGGCAAACACTACTGATTCCATCACTGTAATCAAGGACTGTTTTTCATGATAAATAAACAGATACACATCTGTAGAATCAGGTAATCTGTATGCACTTGTCTTCTCGGAGTTTTTGGCTCATAACTGTGTTCTCAGTGAGCAGCTGCTGCATTATTCAGACTGGGGGAGGTCTCCCACAGATAAAGGGATTCCTGACAGGTCATTTGGAACTGGAGAGTTCATCACCAGAGAATGAAGAGCCTGCAAGCCTGCCTTTAACGCCCTGCCTGCGCTGCCTCACTGTGTTTTATGGGCCTGTGCTGGCGCTTGGGCTGCAAAACTATGAATGCGAATAGCACGCTCACGTTATAAAGGCATAGGTGCTGGGTACACATTGACATAAAGAAACATACGCACGTTTACACACAGGCATGCACGTCACACAGATGGGTGCGCGCGTAGACATGCACACAAACACACGCACACACACACATGCACGCACGCACGCACACACATACGCACACACCTTTCTTTAATGTCCTAAAAGTGGAGAAGAAGAACGGACAATTCAGACCATTGTTCCACACACACACACACACATACACACCTCACCACAACGCACCACACCACACCTCACAACACACACATACAATACACACACACCCACCACACCCCACAACACACACACACATACATACACACACACACACACACACCACACCTCACCACACCTCACAACACACACAACACACACACATGATCTTCTTTCTAGCAGCTTTTCGTTCATATCTACAATTAGTAACGCCCAAGCTCCGCCCAGTTCTGTTCAAGGACCTCACAGAGCGACACAGAAAACCCACCTACCTCCATCAGGGTTTCAAGAACTAACAAAAGAAAAGAAAAGCAAAAGTGAAGAAGAGAATGGAGATGGGAGGCGGTACAATAAGACGCTGTATAAGTGTCCCTTGCTTGGACACGTCCACACTGTTTGGACAAACAGTGCTCCGTGAAAAGAAAAACACAAACCTAGACAAACGATGAGCGATGTGCCAAAAAATCTGTTATCTGTCGAGCTAGTGATGTATAGGCCTACATGGTGCGCGAGATGAGGCGTGCGTTTCATTGTTGTTTTGTTGCCAGGGGTGGGTTTTTGTATGTGTTGTGTGTTTTGTGTGTGTGTGTGTTGTGTTGTGTGTGTGTTGTGTGTTGTGTGTGTGTGTAGTGTGTGTTGTGAGTGTGTGGGTGTGTGTTGTGTGTGTAGGTGTGTGTGTGTGTGTTTGTGTGTGGTGTGTTGTGTGTGTGTGTTGTGTGCGTGTGTTTGTGTGGTGAGTGTGTGTGTGTGTGTTGTGTGTGTGATTGTTGGTGTTTTGTGTGTGTTGTGTGTGTGTGTGTGTGTGTGTGTGTGTGTTTTGTGGTGATGTGTGTGTGTGTTGTGTGTGTGTGCGCGTGAGTGTGTGAGTGTGTGTGTGTGTGTGTTTCCTTAGTTTTGTTTTCTCGTGTGTATTTTAGCTCTAAGCAATTGCTGATGCTGCATATACAGGCTTGCAGTAATGATGGATTCTACACACGTAGACTTATACACAGCGGCGTGCTCGCAAGTGTCAACACCAACCACACACACACACACACACGCCCCCAACACACACACACACCACCCCACACAACCACAAAACTCACTATGCCCGTCGCAAGTGAACACACACCGTACATGTATACAGACACATACGTGCACTCAGGCGCACACACATCATAAACACAACACCATCAGTAACAACAAAGTTGATGGTGCGGAGAGTCCAACTATAAGCCTGACCCACAAGGCTCATGTAATGACTTAATTGTAGTTTTGCAATGGGAGTCCCTATCTTCAAGTGCACCAGTCGAACTGCGTGCTTCTTTCGCAATTTAATAGCACCCCCAAAGTGTGAAACAACACTGGCATAATACAATAATCAACAATAATAACAGTCTAATAATGGAATCAATACTACAATTAAACGTGATTTGTTTAATACGACACCTTCTTAACTGTTAAGCTCGTAATGATTTGTAACTAGGGCATGTTTAAAATCAGGATATTCCTTGCAATAGGCTTCTGTTTGTGTATTTCAAAAAACGCTCGCACGTGCACACACACACACACACACACACACACACACACACACACACACACACACACACAGAGAAAGAGAGTGAGAGAGAGAACAGAAATAAAGAAAACATGAGAGAAAGACAGACTTAAAACCAGAAAAAATAAAGAAAGATTTTAAAAATACAGAAATTGAACTTTGAAAAAAGAACAAAAGCAAGAATTCGTGATCCACAAAGCCGAAAGAAGAGCACAACAACCTCAGCTAAAAATATTCCTCGTCGTCAAGAATGCCATATTGTATTCTAGCGGCAAAAAAACCCTGCAAGTAAGCAGTTTCATTATTTGCAAGTAGGGATTTCGTAAGATTGTATTGTGAATATAGATTTGAGAGAAAACGTCATTTTCCTTATTTTCCTTTATTACCTACTCCAGAGAGTTTTCCGCATTTTTGTACCGATAGATATCAGTATAGATCTTCCATTCCAACGGACCATTAGTCCTTGTCCTATTTTCTTTACATCAGCCAAAATTTGTGGGTTTGATAGTAGTTCCTTTTCTGGGATCTGGATTCTTACCCTCTCAACCCCCCTCCCCCCCCCCCCCCCTCGTCCCTACATACCCACTCATCCATCACCCCTACCCCCTCCTACTAGCCCCCCAAAATGAGAAAAAAAACACACACAAGAAGCTGCTTCAGGTCTGATGTATATGCGGATAACGTGGGAAGAGCTCATTCCATTTCTGTGCTTCGGACATTGTTTTAATCATAGACTCTCCTCCTACGGGCAGTGGTTCAAATAACTAGGCAGGGAACGGACTCCGTTCACCCGTATCTGAGAGGACAGACTTATCCACGGCTGAATGCGCTCAACGGGTGACAAGCCGTCAAAAGCATGCCAGTATTGACTGGAGAAGAGAGAAATACGCTTACAATGGCTGGTTGGCAAATTTTGTGAAAGAGACTAGAAATTCGCCCCTTCTGAAATTTTTCCCCCCAGGACATGAATGTGTTTTGTTCCGTTTTGGTTGTTTTTAGATTATGTTTTGCTGTTGTTTGTTTTTGTTGGTTGGAATTTTCTGTTTTTCGGTTAGTTTTTGCTTGTGATGTTTTGTTTTATTTACTGCCGTCTCATTGGAAAAAGAAGAAAGAAAGTAAGCTCCAATGTTATCCATGTTGAGGATAAACAGATTGTGTTCCACAACTATTCCAAGATGCACCTCCATCACCCCCCACCCCCAAACACACACAGAGACAGAGGCACTTTCTTTTTTTTTTTTTTTTGGCCTTTGTCAGTACAAACTTGTCTGGAAAAAACACCTTAAGCTGAATTTGACATTAAAAAAAAAGTTGTGTATTAACACTTTGCTGTATTTCCAGTTAGTATGTTTGCACTAAAATATAGAGTATAGAGAAGATCCAAGATGCTGTTTTGCTTCAAATCTGTCTACTTTACGACTTTTTGGAGCATTTCTTCTCCGTTTTATTTAATGTCACACTTTGATGACAGCTTTCGTATTTCACAGGACTGTTATTTCCTTCACAGCATGGCAGTGTTTCTTAGAAATGTATTGCTGTATTATAGATTTCAAAGCATAGTCATTGTAGCATTCACTCAGATCACACATCCAAGGTACGGTAAATCTTACTAGCAAATATTGTTAATGTCAACTTGGTTTTGTAAGTCCTCTTTTTACAATCCAGTTTCTTATACAAAATATAAATATGGCGGCAAGGAATTTTGAAATTGGTGACTTATGCTTCTTTTTTCATCCGATTAGTGAAAACATTATTATAATATCACGATTTCAAACTGTTGCTTTTACCTGTATCAGCACTAATTCATACAGCTTGACCACTCCTGCTAAAAACACACCCATTTAAACCGTCAG
Source organism: Rapana venosa (assembly GCA_028751875.1). Lineage (NCBI taxonomy): Eukaryota > Metazoa > Mollusca > Gastropoda > Neogastropoda > Muricidae > Rapana > Rapana venosa. The sequence goes on along the minus strand of CM054141.1, from coordinate 49,111,259 downwards.
AAACAATGTAAAAATACTTCCTTGTTCATGAATTTTCCCCGACTTATTCTGAGAATTTAACCCTTTTAGTACATGGTTTAAAAAAAAATTGTGCTTACAAGGAACTGTCTCCTGAATCGTTCCTGATTTATTTTAAACATTTCGACTCTATTTAGTACATTACTGGTCACAGGTAATTCGAGAAAACTAAGTCTCTTCAAAATTTTCTGATGTCTTTTGAGCATCCTGTTTTCCATATGTCATTCGCAAAAAAGCACCCTTAATTTTTCCTGATCTCTTTCGAGCACTCTCTCTCCTTTTAGTACATTCTTTCTCACATGTAATTCAAGAACAAAATTCTTGACACAGTATGCGTCATTCAAAGAGTACAAAGGTAAAATTCACATAGGGTGCATTTCCATTCCCAACACCGGCAAGGGAGCGACACCCATTTCTATTGTCAGTGGGCCTTGGGGCAAGGTGCTTATTATGTCAGCTGCTCGCTTAATCAGGGTAGCATTGTACTGGTCAGGCGCTGCGGAACGCACGTCCGCACCCGTAAGCAGCTTTCTGTGCTTGTGAAGGGTTGGTTATTCCCCCAGCTACTGGAGGCGCCTTGACCTAACACTGGTGTTGACATTCTCTGTGTCTGTTTGTCTGTCTGTTCCTCTGCGTCTGTGTATGTTCCTCGCTCTCTCGTCTGTCTGTCTGTCTGTTATGTCAGTGTTGCTGCATGCATGCACACGTGTGTGTGTGTATGTGTGTGTGTTTGTGTGTGTGTGTGTTGTGTGTGGTGTGAGTGTGTGTGTATGAGAGAGAGAGAGACAGAAAGTATATATTATATGTGTTTGTGAGTGTGTGGTCTGTGTGACCGTGCGAGTGTGTGTGTGTGTGTGTGTGTGTGTGTGTGTGTCCGTGCGTGCACAGACAAACCTGGAACGCAAAACATGAATGCACAGGAAACAAGATCCCATCAACAAAACTAATAACCCAGTGATCCTACATACGGTCTATTTGGGATCGATTTCCATAACTATGCTGCTTGTATTGACTTCCAAGTCTACGATTCTCTCTCTCTCTCTCATCTTGTTTAGTCGAACGCTGACACTGTTTCAGAAAGGAGTTCTTTTTTTAGAAAACAGCTAGCAAATGAGCAAAACATAAAACAAAAGAAAAAACCCCTCTGACACAATCAGCCACTTACCTAGTGAAAACGAACCAAACCAAACCCAAACAAAACAAAACCCCCAGCAAAACAAAGCAAAATTGAACAAGAGAAAACAGGACAAAAAATACTAAGATTTAATGTTCCTTCGTGTTAAAAGGTTTAAATGCTTATAGTTCCTCTACAGATTTCATTTCCTGCGCGCGCGCGCGCGCACACACACACACACACACACACAACACACACACACACACACACAACAACACACACACACACACACACACACACCACACACACACACACACCCCTCTTCTCTCTACTCTCTCTCTTGTTATCGTTATTGTTTTAAAGACTAGATTGATATTAGTGTGCAGTATGGCTTTTTGATATCATCTTTTTTTTAAATCTTGTTACTCGGTACTGAGTGTTGTTTTTTCTTCTCCCAAGTTTTATAGATGTTCAGGTGTTTTTTGTTTTGTTTTGATAATAATATTTTTGCTTACAAGACCAGATTGTCAGAGTAGCCTTAGCATAAAATCCTTATTCTTGCGCAAAAGATCCATCCATCCATCCATCCAATTATCCATCCAATTATCCATCCAATTATCCATCCATCCATCCATCCAATTATCCATCCATCCATCCATCCACCCATCCATCAAGCCATCCACCCATCCATTCATCTCTCTCTCTCTCTCTTGTATTAGTGCATGTGCATGCGCCTCCACACACACACACACACACACACACACACACACACACACACACACACACACACACACACACACACACACACACACACACAACAACAACAACAACAACAACACAACACAACACAGCAGCACAGCACACACCCATGCAATCCAAATGCTTCTCACAATTCGCACACAAGCGCCAGTACAGGGATACGTGCGTGTATTCCTTTTGTGCCTTGCCTGTCTTAAAGGGACGGCTCTGGGAGGAGGGGAGGTGCTGAAACAAAGCCCCTAGCTGGAGGTAAAATGCAAACTGTGTACACTGCAAGGAGTGTGTGCAAACACAGGGCTGATCTGAACTTTACTCAGGGCTCCCGGCCCTCCCAGGAAAACGGTACAGCCTCTGTCTCAACAATTTCACAATGGCCAGAGAGAGAGATAGAGAGGGGAGGGGGGGGGGGGGGGGGGGGGGGAGGGGGAGAGGGGAGGGGAGGGGGGGAAGAGAGGGAGACTTGACAAGATAGTAGGGAACGAAAGAGGATGGAGAGTGGCGATGGGGAGAAAGACGATGGGGGGGAGGGGAGAGGAGAGAGAGAGAGAGAGGAGAGGGGGGGGGGGGGGGGGGGGGGGGGCAGGAAGACTTGACGAGGTAAAGAACGAAGAGGATGGAGAGTGGCGATGAGGAGAGATACGATGGGGAGAGAGACGATGGGGAGAGAGAGAGAGAGAGAGAGAGAGGGAGGGAGACAGAGACAGAGAGAAAGAGAGGGGGAGAGAGAGAGACAGAGAGATAAAACAGACAAGGGCAGACAAACAAAAGAAGGCTGACGAAGACAAGGAAGGGCGGACTGACAAGTCTTTGACAGAAACAAAAACACAGAAAATAACAGTAAGACAGAAAGAGACAGATAAGAGAGAGAGGGGGAAAATGTATATACGAAAACAGACACGTATCGCAAATAAACAGCAGGCCCAGATTCAGGCAGAGAAAGAAGACACACACACCCCCCAAAAAAAAACCCACCACAAAACAAACCCCCCAAAACAACAACCCACCACCAAACAACAACAACAAACAGCAACAAAACAACAACAAACAAAAACCACCACCACCACAGCCAACAACAAAAACAACAACAACAAAAAAGAAACCCACCAGACAAACAAACCGAAACCACTGCCATCGCCATGATGTATGATACGTTCCTCTACCGTGATCTATACGTTACTGTCACGGGAGAAAACGCTAAAACCACAACTAATTCATTATCAGCCATCGCACACATTCATTCCCTCGTACAGCCATTTCAGGAGAATTATCTCCCGAGCTTGCTGTAGGGTTCTATAAAACATTCAAGGTAAATAGGTAATCGGGGAAAGATTAGAGTGATTAAGTGCCCCCCCCCAAATCTATATTTCACCTTTTTTATGTTTTACTCCGAGCAGGGATCATCCTGACATTTCATTTTATCAGTGGATGCCGGTAAATTTCTGGTTTTATGGCCCGTGCGGTCACTGATTCAAACTTTTGCAAACACTGATGGTTTATGAGAGCAGATTGTATATCTCGTAAAGCCAGATACATACATATACACAGCGCGTGCGCACGCACGCACGCAGCACAGACACACAGAGACAAACAGACACATACAGACAAACAGACAGATACACACACACACAAAGTGTACACCTGCTAAAGCGTTTTGTTTGTATACTGTATGATATAAAGTTTTGTAATTTTGCAAGATGACTATAAAAGTTTGTTTATTGTGATTGACTGATTTCTTTCACTGTTTGTTTTAATTATAAATGCAGTCATATGTTTAGAAACAAAAACAACAAACAAACAAGCGAAAATGGTACGAGTTTGCTTATTCCTGTATCGTTTTCTTTGCCTGCTTGTTTGTGATACAGAAAACATTTCATGTTCGTAATCATCTCGATCACCACGACTGCTCTTTACTGTTCCCTTGTATCTGAAAAAAAATCAATTTTGCTTTTGCCGAGTTGCTCCCTTCCCACCGAACTGACAGGCCAGAACAGAAGTGATTGACAGAGCAATCTCTTTTCACTCACACTTTCACAGAAACCCTGTCACTGATCGAACTGATAAAGCCCTGTCCACGAAACTGAGCAACCAGATCACATTCATCCACTTTTACCATATTCATGTGCCTCGGTTTCATATTTGAAATTCACCCCCGACTTTCATATTTTGGAGGGCCAGTCAATCATCTGTGGTTTACATGCCATGCATTTGAGTGAGTCATCTGTTTCTGTTTTCTCCTCAGGCTTGATCCCTATCAATCAAACTGACAGGACACTTTTAGCCACTCCATTCCCCAAATCATTCTGACCGTAAACGGGGAAACCATTTTACACAAACTGGATTTCCACGAGCACTTTCACCAATCACATTTCTCGCATCCCCCTGACCGTATCAGAGGGTTTTTTGGTTGGGTACCATCAACCCTGATAGGACTCCGTCCATTAACTAGGTCTGCAGGACTTCCACAGGACTACCTGCATTCATGGATCAAATGGACCGTACATACTGATTGGCACGACAAAGTTCTTTCCGCGTGTGTGCATGGGAGATTTCGTTGCTGCTGCTGCTGTCGCTGTTGTTGATATTGTTGTTTGTGTCGTGCTTTCGTGTTGTTATGTTTGCTGGCTGCTAAGTCCTTTTTGTCATTCTTTCATTTGTTTGTTGGTGGGGTGGTTTTCTTTTGTTTTCTTGTTGTTGTGTTGCTTTGGTCGGCCCTTTTTTTAACCTAAGACTGAATAGTTTCTAATTTTCTTTCATTCCTTTATTCCGTGACTTTATAGCAGGACTTTGACTGAAAAGACAGCAAGGACTTTATAAGTAAACGAAATTCAGCCAAAAAGGAATGTTTTCTACTGTAAATCAGACTGGACAAATGGTGGCATTAAATGAGCCAGAAAAAAACCCGTTTCCTGTATAAAACCGGAAAAAATAATCTTAAAAAACTGTTTTCTTCTATAAGAATACTTTCTTCGTTTGACACATTGAAAAGACTTCTTCCACTGAAAAAAGACGTGCAGAATTTCAAATTAAACCGACTAGGTGGAGTTTCTTTCATTAAGAACAGATTGAAAAAAGACCTCCCGTGAAAATGAATGAAAGGCTTCTTCCATGAACCAGAAAAAAAAATCCATTCCAAAGATTTGGAATGTTCTTTTATTGAAGAATCTGAAAAGACTTTTTAAAATGAGCACTTTGAAAAGGTCTTTTTACCAAACTGGTAAAAAAAAATACTATGATCCAACTAGTTTAGAGCATTTTCTTTTAAAATGCCTTTTAGAGAGTAAGGGGATTGGGAAAGAAGTGTTCACAGCCACAGAAATGAAGGGATTTTTGCTAAATACATTAGTGGCACTAGAAAATGACGGATTATGCTGTTTAGCGGTTGTGTACTTATATTCCAATCCAATCTAATCAAACAGTTTATAGCCCCGCCGACCACATTGGGGCTATCATTTTGTATATGAGTAACGTATTTATATTACTATGAGGTTTTCATCTAACCACAGACAAAGTAAGGACATCTCTGGGCCTTGATGAAGCAGAAAAAGGAGGGAAAATCCAAACAAAACAACAAAACCTGCCTGTACTGTTCAAGCAATTAGGGTCCTTACAAGTAAGTGCATGAATGTGAATGTGTGTGTGTGTGTGTGTGTGTGTGTGTGTGTGTGTGTGTGTGTGCACGTGTGTTGTGTGTGCGCGTATGCGCGTGCGGATTTGTGTGTGTAAACGCTGCATATTCACCCACCTATCCACACTAACGTTGACGTGAGACGTTTAAGTGGCTGGATGTGTGACACGGTGCTTCGTAATATTGCCCTTAAATCGCAGCTATCACCAACAGCTGACTGGGAATGGCAGGGCAAGACAAGCCGCCTGGTGATCCACTACTGCAGGGACCGCCTGCCGTATTCATCAATGACAGCCCTGCATGCAATCCCAACATCTGATATCCCACTCTGCTCTTTGCCTCGTCACTCTCACGGTGCGTGCGAGTGTGAGAGAGTGTGTGTGTGTGTGGTGTGTGTGTGTGTGTGTGTGTGTGGTGTGTGTTGTGTGTGTGTGCATCTCTGTGCATTTGTCTGTCACTTTGTTCCTCCTGGTTATCATATATATATATATATATATATATATATATATATATATATATATATATATATATATATATAGAGAGAGAGAGAGAGAGAGAGAGAGAGAGAGAGAGAGAGAGGAGAGAGAGAGAGAGAGAGGATACAATGGAAGAAGAGTTTCAGAAAGAAAAATGTCCCACCTCCAGGAATAGATAAGGCTAAATTAAAATGAATGTGTAGTACAGGCACATACACACACGCACATGTGCGCGTGTTGCGCGTGCATGCACACAAAATGCACACATGCACAACACATACACAGATGTGCACACGCACACACACACGTGCACGCACACACACCACACACACACACACACACACACACACACACACAACACACACACACACACACACACACACACACACACACACACGAAAGACACACTCACACGAGAGAGAGCGAGCGAGCGAGCGAGCGAGAGAGAGAGAGAGAGAGAGAGAGAGAGAGAGAGAAGAGAGAGAGAGAGAGAGAGAGAGAGAGAGACAGACAGACAGACAGACAGACAGACAGACAGACAGAACAAAACAGAAAGACAGAGACAGAGAAAGAGAGAGGCTACACCCCAAAAAGATCCATTAAAAAGTTCTAAAATGTTCATTCAGTGGTGTAATAAAATATTAACCAAGAAGGATAGGATTTAGAATACACTTGGGTTTTTAATCCATGTTGGAATGTAGCAAGAGATGGAACATGCTGTACTGCAAACAGTCTAGGAGGAAGCACATGCATAAAAGCAAGTATGTCGACACTAAGAGCCTTTCAAATATTTGGAGTCTGATTTATAATAGGCATGTCTGCTAAAATGAACACAGTGATCAAAAGTGATGCAAAGTTGCAGAAGAACCTAAAATATATGCCTGTATAACTTTTTTGCCATTATCGTTTCACGGAAAGAAGCAGAGTGGCTTTTTATTTGAAGAGATCGCAGAAATGATGGTGACGATGATGATAACAATGGTGACGATGATCACAACAATGATGATGATGAAGGTGATGATGATAAAAAAAAATATTACCTTCAAGTTCCCTAGAATTTTGTTGCACAGGAATTTAATATTAAAAAAATAGGAAACACAAGAAGAAATAAGAACAAGGACCATACACACACACACACACACACACACACACACACACACACACACACACACAACACACACACACACACACACCACAACACACATGCACACATACACACGCACCACACACACACACCCTTCCTTATCCAACA
>CM054141.1:49096515-49099015 GCA_028751875.1 Rapana venosa | reverse complement strand
TACTATCCACTCCTCAGACTATCTCTCAACCCACCCCTCCCCCACCCATCTCAGTCTTTCTCTACGTCCCTCTGTTGATTGTGACTGTAACTTTCAAAGAGAAGTGACTGATGTGAGAAAGAACGGAGTAGGAGTTTTCATAAGACAGTCTGAAATCAAAGTCGATTTTTTTCATATGAAAATAACCGAGTCCAGGATTTCAGATGAAAGTGATAGTACAATCATCATAGCGCCAGTAGTAGTATTGGTAATAACAGTAATTGTTGTAATATGTTGGTGTAACAGCAGCAGCAGCAGCAGCAGTAGTAGTAGTAGCAGCAGAAGTAGTACTAGTAGCAGTAGTAGTAGTAGCAGAAGTAGTAATAGCAGTAGTAGAGGTGGTAGTAGTGGTAAAAACTGTAGTAGTGGTTGAAGTAGCAGCAGCAGCAGCAGTAGCAGCAGCAGCAGAAGAAGTAGTAGTAGTAGTAGTAGTAGTAGTAGTAGTAGTAGTAGTAGCAGTAGCAGTAGTAGTAGTAGCAATGGTAATAGTAACAAAAATAATAATTCTAAAAAGCAGTAGCAGCAGTTATTCGTGCTGCAGTAACAGGATTCAAAGTCAACGTGTTGAATCAGTAAACACACTCTAGCTATAGATAGCATTATAACTCTGTGTGTGTGTGTGTGCGTGCGTGCGTGCGTGTGTGTGTGTGTATGTGTGTATGTGTGTACATATCGCCTGTGTGTTTTGTGTGTATACACAATGTGTGCGTGTACATAGTAAGCGTGTGTCTGTGTGAGTGTGTGTGTTTGTATATGAATGTATGTATGTATGTATGTATGTATGTATGTATGTGTGTATAATAATAATAATAATATATGGAATTTATATAGCGCTGAATCTTGTAAAAAACAAACAAATCGAAGCGCTTATGTATGCATGTATGCATATATTTATGTATATATATATGATTGTATGTATGTCTGTATGTATTTATGTATGTGTGTGTGAGTATGTGTATACAGTGTATGTGCGTGCGTGTGTTCTTATTCTCTTTTTTGTGTCAGGGGCTAAGGTGTTTTTTTCCTTTTGTTTTTTGTTGTTTTTCTCAAAGGTGAAATGGAGGAAGACATCAACAGAAAGTGCTACAAAACGTGTACACGTTAAACCCCGAAGAAAACCCATAAAACTGACACTCTTGCGCAGGCGCTTTCCATCCTTCAACGTATCTTTTCAACGGAACGTCATAAAAGCAAATTCATGCACGCTTTTTGGTGCGTCTCCTGCATTAAGATGATCTGGGGATGAGGTGACGGTTCAACGGCCCAGGGGAAGGAAGGAAACAGGAGCGAGGGGGACGGGGGTGGGGGTGGGGGGTGGTAGAGGGGATGGGCGGTTAGAAGAGAGGACCCGAAGCCTTAAAAGTTGGAGGCTGTGTGATTGTTTATTTCTTTTTTTTCCCCACCGAATTTGTGGGATGTCTCTTTTGTTCTCGTGCGAGTGATCGTGAGATCAAGGAGAGGAAGCCAAACAGCCGTGGGTTGTTTCCTTTTTCTGTAATGTTAGGATTGCTCTTTCTGTAAAATTGTGTCTGATTCGTGTCATAATATGGTGCTATCAACGATCTTTTAATTTCAAATGTCATACGTCTATGTGTGCACAAACATTTGCGCGCGCGTACAGACACAAGTTAACCTAAATTTTGTTACGATAGTGATCAGAAACCATTATATGCAAAGGAAAGCTTTTTTCTAGATCTATTCAGAATTTTTTTTTAAAACCAACAACAAAGAAGCACAAAGCAAAATATTCTAACATAGTTTTCTATTTGATCAACATCTATTGTATAATCCACTCCAGGCAGTGCTGTGCTATCTGTCTTCTTGGTCTGGATTTATTGCACACCGGAACACGCTTACGTGTGCCACGCTCGCGTGCACACACACACACACACACACACACACACACACACACACACACACACACACACACACACACACACACACACACACACACACATATTCAGTCGACAGCGACAACGCATCCATTTATTTTCTGAAAGTGCTTCAGATTGAAATCTCCGCCAAGGTAAACCTGGCGGCACAAACTGCAGAGCCTCAGCCTGCGCAGGAAAGTGGTTCAGTGGGTGCACACCATTACGGCTTGCCCGGGGCCGGGCGGATGGAAAGAGCTGGGTTAGGTAAATATGTTCACTTCGCCAAACCATCCCCCATAACGCACACTCCACAAGAGTTTTTGACGTGTAATACTATACAGCTCATTATGAATCTTCTGGCTTGAAAAACCACTTGCAAGCAACAAAAAGACGTTTGCGAGAACTTGCAAAACGATTTGACCGTAGTGAGTCTAGGGTTAATATTGGTCATGTTTTAGGAGTTTCAGCTATTCCCAAAGATGCCTGGTCCACTTCTGCTGTATGTCATGTTTAACTAGTTACAAGGAACAAGATTGAAAACACGTATTGCTTGCAACAGCTTAAGTAGCCACATACTGTTGCAGAAA
>CM054141.1:49074015-49091515 GCA_028751875.1 Rapana venosa | reverse complement strand
TCTTGAACAAAAAGGCTGCATTTGTCACATACAGAGAACGATTAAAACATGAGTTGTAAGCACATCTTTCTCTACTTTCCCCTTGTTCTCTTTCCATTTTCTGGTGTGTTTTTTTTCTTCAATCTTCCACGGTTTTCCCAGAAGGTTTTTAAGGAAATATGGGCCCCGAGCATAAGAAACCAAGCAACTCAAGAGCAAAAAAAAAGAAGTCTGTGTCTGTCTGTCTCTCTCTCTGTGTCTGTCTCTCTGTGTCTGTCTGTCCGTCCGTCCGTCCGTCCGTCCGTCCGTCCGTCCGTCCGTCCGTCCGTCTGTCTGTCTGTCTCTCTCTCTCTCTCTCTCTCTCTCTCTCTCTCTCTCTCTCTCTCTCTCTCTCTCTCTCCTCTTAGTTTTATAGATAGGCGGTCTTTCAATTGTGTTAGTAATGAAAAATGATTGCAGTAGCGTCCAAATTTGCATAAAAGCCTGTTCCTTTTACTTCAACAAACGACTTCTACGCTTTGGCATTTAATGCCCATGGTATTATCCCTGCACTGATTAAACAAATAAAAATTATATATCACACCCTTTCCCCGAATTCGGAAAGCGGCTACCTTAACGAGGGCTAAAACAGTCGCATACGCAACATCTCACCATTGGTGAGCCACGGAGATTTAGCCCAGGAACGAAAGAAATATATCACACCGTGAATCTATGATTATTCAGTGACCGATTTTTGTTTTAACCAGAACAGTATGTATGTATGTATGTATGTATGTATGTATGTATGTGTGTACGTATGTGTGTGTATGTATGTATGTATGTATGTATGTATGGATGTATGTATGTATGTGTGTGTATGTATGTATGTATGCATGTATTTCTGCCATAACATTTATCAGTTTCACAGCTGTCATTTACTCTTTCTAAGCAATCCAGAAAACGGCACTGTCACTTAAAGGTGTTCGAGTTTTCTCGGATTTCTTCTATTGTTTCTGTTATGGTACGTGTGAAAAGAATCAATTCCTGAACTAGAAAAGCAAGTTTCCTGTTGAAGGTTCACTTGTAAGACAATTGCGACATTTCAAATGTAACAGAAATAGTGTTATCGGGGTTTTCAGAGAAACAGTCTGAGGTAATCGTTCGTACAGCTTTTTTTTTTAGTTAACAGAAGACGTTTATAAATTTTTACTAGATATACAAATCTATAGGTATGGTTTCATGTTAAATGGCAAGGGGGTTAAGTCTGTGAGTTTGTCTATATCTATCATGAAAGCTATAATCATCAAGAAAAAATAAACTACCGAACAACAGAACAGTCGAGAAGAACAACAGAACTGGGACAATAATATATTCTTTAATACAGAATCTAGGGCATGCTGACTCAGTGACTGTTTACAACGATGGACGTGGAAACGAAACGAAACGAAATGTTATTTTCTGAGGGGAATAGAGCTAGCACAAAGACTTCTTTTTCATTATATCCTCAGAGACAGAGAGAGAGAGAGGCAGAGACAGGGAGACAGAGAGAGAGAGAGGCAGAGACAGGGAGACAGAGACAGGGAGACAGAGGAGACAGAGAGCTAGCTGAGAGAGAGAAAGACAGTGAGACAGAGAGGGAGGGAGGGAGGGAGGGAGAGAAGAGAGGAGAGAGAGAGAGAGAGAGAGAGAGAGAGAGAAGAGAGAGAGAGAGAGAAGAGAAGAGAGAGAGAGAGAGAGAGAGAGAGAGAGAGAGAGAGAGAGAGAGGAGAGAGGAGAAGAGAGAGAGAGAGAGAGAAAAGAGAGAGAGAGAGCAAACGCTGAACGGAACATAATCAGACAGAACATCTAATCCATGAACATGAGCTATCTGATTTGGGTTTTTTTCTTCTTCTGTGTTTTCAATTTACTGACAGACTGACAGACCGACCGACAGACAGACTGACAGACTGACTGACTTGACTGATGGACAGACGGTCGGATGGATGGATGGATGGATGAATGGAAAGGAAGAATGGGTGGGTGGTGGATGGATGGATAGAGGAAAGGATGGGTTGAAGGATGGATAGATGGATCGATGGATTTGGATTGGATTTGTGTATCTTTTTATGTCACGGCAGATAAATTTGCGTGAATTAAGCCTGCTCTCCTCGGGGAGCGTGCGTCGCCACAACAGCAACGCCAGTGACTGTTAACACTTTTCCTGTCTTCATTTGTATTTGTTTCCCTATCAATGTGGCTTTTTTCTACAGAGTTTTGTTAAGGACAACTCTTTTGTTGCCGTGGGTTCTTTTACAAGCACTGAATATGTGTTGCACATGGGACCTAGGTTTCCATTCAGATACATGCATTTCTGCTTCATGGATCGATCATGAAAGGAATTATTGATTATATCCCTGACTGATATTGCTGTTATTGAATTTCGCTTCTTGATTTCGAAGTTGTCAATGTCATGAAGATTTGGAATGACTGAGTTTGATTAAATGAAGGCATAACTGATTGACTGATCACTTGATTGATGGAGTGATTGGTTGGTTGCTCGATTGATTGTTTGACTGGTTGGTTGATTTAATGATTGCCTGACCGTTTCAGTATTGTTTGACTGCAAATCCTAAGGTCCAACAGACACAGACGTCTTACCTTCACGGGACAATGGCCGATAGCGGCATCCTCCGCCACTACGCGCGCTGTAGAAGCTGGTGTCAAACTCCGGCTGTTTGTCATTGACGTCACGGACCACGACGACAACAGAGGTACTCCCTGACAGCGGCGGCTCCCCGTGATCCCGTGCCGTCACCACAAACGCCGGCTGCGCGTTGATCTCACAGTCGATCGGTGTCCGGGTGGTCACCACCCCAGTCCTGCTATCAATATCGAACCACCCGGACTGTGGACTGGAGCTACCCTCGATAGAATACACCACCTTGGCGTTGTCGCCTTCGTCCAGATCGTTGGCGGTGACGCGCAGAATGGACGTGCCGATTTCTGCCGTTTCCTGAACCTCCCCCTTGTATTCTCTTTGCGTGAACTGGGGAGCGTTGTCATTAACGTCGTCAATGAAGATGGTGAAGGACTCGGTGGCACGGAGAGGAGGGTTGCCCGTGTCCGTGACAATCACGGTGAGGTCGTAAGAGGATTTGTTTTCACGGTCTGGGGGAGTGTTCACCACCACCAACGACAACGCTCCGTCGGTGATCTGGAGACCGAAGACGTCATCCCCGCCGAACAGAGCTACGTTCACGTCGTCTTGCCTGTCCACGGATATGTCAGGGTCATCGATGGAGATGCGCGCCACTGGCGTCCCTGCCTGCGTGTTCTCGGGAATGTGACCCTGTCGGTCGGCCCCTTGCAGGTACACGACACGCACATTGGCGGGCTGCTCGTTGATGTTCTCCAGGTTGATGTCCAGGGCAGCGTTGCCCACCAGCCTGTTGGGGCCGTCATCTGTGGCCTCCAGTGTCAGTCTGAACGTGGACTGTGTCTCGTAATCCAGAGGTTTGTTGATCCGAACGACTCCCGTCACAGGGTCGATTCTGAAATGTGCATCTATATCCGTTTCCCTGTCGATGGAATAACGGATTCTTCCGTTGGGACCAGAGTCCTGGTCCGTGGCCTGTACTTGGATCACACTAGTGTCTACGGTGGCGTTCTCGGGGATCTGCACTTCGTATTTACTGGTGTTGAAAATGGGCTGATTGTCGTTCTGGTCCAAAATAATGATCTTCACAGTCATGTCTCCTGTCCGCCCTCCTCCATCCGTGGCTCGTATCACCAGATTGTAGACTGGGTTCTCTTCATAATCCAATCGCCCGTTCACTTTCAGGTCCAGAATCTTGACATGTTCACCAGATATCTTTTTGCTCAAGAGGAACACATTTCCCTTGTTGCCAGAGACAATTTCACAGGTTGAGTACTGTTTGAGCCTTGGTCGGGGTCAGTAACGCTCCCCAAAGACTTTGTTGCTCCTAGAGGTGCCGATTCAGAAAAATTCAGTGTTTTGGAATTGGGGCTGAAAGACGGGCTGTTATCATTGACGTCTAGCAAATACACCGTCACCAATAGCAGTATGTCGCTGTTGTTGGTTTGGAGAACGAAAGAGTATCCCCCGTTCGGAACCGTTTCACGATCCAAGAGAGTTCTAGTTGTGATTCTCCCTGTGCTAAGATCTACCTGAAAATACTTAGTGGCGTCATGTGTGTAGTCCACAGGAATGACGTCATTGAATCCCATGGAGTTGTCTGGATTTCTGGCTGTTCCCACGTACGTCCCTTTCGAGGCGTCCTCGGGCAAGGAAAAATTTTGCGAACATTTTTCCAGGTCACACACCAAGCCGCCAGACTGAGCGTCGGCGTGTCCACTGATCAACAGTATGAAAACAAGAGTGACAGCAGCACGTGCAATACGGCAATGGACCCAGGGTGAAAGCCATCGCTTTCTGGGTGATTCTGCCGTTGACAGCAACATTTTCTGCACAAACTACCCACAGCCTCTGCGGTAGCTGTGACGCTTCTGTTGCCGAGGTACGCTGAAAACTACCGCCGGGGGGCAAAATTTCCGGTGTCATAGTCCGTGTGGATCACCGGCAGTAACATCCCTTTTATGTCCTTGTTGCGCTGTTGTGCCGGGAATCTGCAAACAGAAGGCAGCACGATCACTGACTCCCCATGTAGAGAGAGAGCTAAAAACAAAACAAAAATGTTTAAAATGCCCCGCAATCTGATGTAACGACGATCTAAATAGTTCGGTCATTGCGATTTTTGTTTGTTCAACAATTTTCTGTTCGTTTCTATGTAGCAACACGAAAGGGTACTGGTTAAAGCAGGTATGCAATTAGGAATATTATGTTTTATGGCAGCAGCTGTGACAGAACGACAGTGGTGACAACAGCAGTGACGCAATAAGAAAAACAAGACAGCACAATGTTCTGTCTGTCTGTCTGTCCGTCTGTCTCTGTCTGTCTGTCTGTCCGTCCGTCCGTCCATCTGTCCGTCCGTCCATCCATCCATCCATCCATCCATCCATCCATCCATCCATCCATCCATCCATCCATCCATCCAATCATCCATCCATCCATCCATCAATCTATTTACCTACCTATCTACAAAGCCACAGTCTTTTTGTTTGTTTATTCGTGATCGCTTCTGTCTGACTTTTACTTTGTTGTTCGCTTTCTTTCATTTTTGTTTACATTGTACAGCCTCGTATGTGGTCTTTAAGACCTTACTGATTGTTGTAAAGAAAGCATTGGCATAACTAATACAGGACTTTGGTATAAAACAGTTCGTGTGACGAACACACATTTCGAAACAAAGGTGTAGACGATCGTAAAGTGTTTTTAAGAAAATAAAACACCGGTATCTGAACAAAGATATATGCTGCAGTAGGTGCGAGTGGCAAATTTGCTATCTATTGCTACAAACTTGGAATTCTATTTTCAAAGCTGCCGAAAATCACACACACCTCTATCTATTTAAACTCGGAACAACAAAAACAACTTGCCAGCACTGGAACGAATTTCATTCACATAAAGTGTAACACAATATGCCCAACAGCTGAACACATGGAAGCAATCCTTACAGTGGCCTCATTTCCTGCTTGTGTTAAAAGTGGGCAAATACACCTCTCCCACCCCCTTCATCCCCCCAAAAAAGTAAAACAAAATAATAAAACCTCAACCTGCCATTCTACTCGACAATTAGAAATGTCAACTTCCCTGTTAACGAAGGGTTTGTATTTTTTCAAGAAAACAAAAGATAAACACAAAGCCCAGCTGCAGCAGAGACAAAGAAAAACACAGAAGTAGTTTTTGGCTGTCCGTCACCACCACCACACAAATCCAATTAACAATAAATGTAATACAACAAAGAAAACCGTGTAATAGTTTGTTCAGCCGTTGACACGTCTATCCTTCGATAATGTCCTGCGTTTGCCATCCCTGGCGTGTGCTCAGTTTTCTTCATAAGCTCAATGGAGCTCATTGTTATCATTGTTGTTGTTGGTTGTTGTTGCGCGTTCCGTAGCTTAACACGCTAGGAATTACCTAGTGTATGTTCCTTCGCACTCATCTCACTTGGTAGGCCTAATAACTGTTAGACGTCAGTACACACTGGACGAAAAGTTTGCGTGTATAACTTTCTTTTTTCAAGAACCTCGCCATTTAGGCAACCATACTCTGACTTCAGAAGAGCATGGAGTGTATTATATTATGCCATGTCGAGGTTTTCAACTTCACAAGCCTACTTCAACTTCACATGCCTATCTTATAGCCTTCTAGTTAACCTGTGCTCATCTCACATCCACACCAGAGGTGTTTTTGTAAAATTGAATGTATTCCCTACCCCGTCTAGAGATTTTGAGCAAACACTTTATACTTGTATCGTGTGTGTGTGTGTGTGTGTGTGTGTGTGTGTGTGTGTGTGTGTGTGTGTGTGTGTGTGTGTATGTATGTATGTATGTATGTGTGTATGTATGTATGTATGTATGTATGTATGTATACATTACTCATAGTCATTTAAGTTGATGATGCTTATAGTTATAGCTCCACCGACAACGGAGGCCATAATCCGGGCTGTCACCTTGTCAGCAACTCCAATAATATTCACCCCAAGTTCAAAATCAACATCATCCAATCTCTTCAAACATCCAACGCCGTCAATCTGAAAATAAAAAAGCCACTAAATGACAAAGTACTTTAATTGATTTATTTCCTAAGGCTAATAAAACCAGACTGTTCTGAGGACACAAGCCATTCCGCTTAATTCATCATCCTCAGGTTACAAAAAGCTTATAAAGGGATGATTAATAGTTCTATGTACAACAAACATGCATGTGAAAAATGCTATAAGGACAAATACCAATGCAGAATGGACACCCTGTGCCCATCCCAGTGTTAACAATACTACTACCTGGTCACTAGAACAACACAATACATGTGTGTGTGGCAGTGTGTGTGGATGTGTGTGTTTGTGTGTGTGTGCACACATGAGTTTGTGTGTGTGTTATTTATTTATTTTATTTTATTTTATTTTTATATCGAGGATAATGGAATAAGCACTCATGTGCTTTTTTACATAATTATCGTCCCCGTGTGTATGCGGTTTTGTAAATTTTGTCATCTGTTTCCACCGGCACACAATGGCCTACTCTTCCGAAAAGCGGAACAGGATTTAACGTGTGCGCAAGATGTTCTGCATGCGTTGGAACACGGGGCCTCGGTTTATAGTCTCATCCGAAGTTAGTGTGTGTGTGCTAGCACGTACGCGCGCGTTTGTGTGTGTGCATGTATGTGTAAAAAATAAGTAAAGAGAATAGCCTGCATTCGACATAAATGATTCAGGTTACCACAATCAACACCGTGGCTGTGCTCAGCGGCCAGAAGCGCCACAAATGTCAGCGGCTCTTAAATTTATTGTATCGACTGCAAAGCAGAAAGGAAGCTAGCATGTGGAAAGCCGAAGAGAAAAGTTGTCGCGCACACACAGACCAAATGTGTGCGTATGCAAGCTTGCGCGCGCACACACACACACACACACACATATACACGCACGCACGCACGCACACACACACATACACACGCACGCACGCACGCACGCACACACAAACATGTGACATAATGTGCTGATGTTTATAATTATATGTACTCCAGAAATTAAGAGAGATGAGTCATAATCGTATTATTATAGTCCCTGCATTATGAATGGAACAGAGCAGTTTGCTCTTCAGAGTGCTTCCACTTGAGTGGCTTATTTCATGTAGCACAACTACGTAGAATGATTTCTCTCCAACACAGATTTTTTTTCAATACTGGTTTTTACTCTGGCAAGCTGTGGGGAGCAAACTATTATTGAGAGATTGAACAGGCAGCGAGGCGAACCCAGCTAAGCTAAGCTCCAGTGGTGCACGAATTGGGCAGAGTGAGACACACGGGAATCCGGATAGCACCTCGTAAATATTCAATTTAATAGTGTACATTGATTGGTACAATACCTCGTACATATTCGATTCAATATGTACATTTGTTTGTGCAATACCTCATACATATTCAGCTTAATAATGTACATTGGTTGGTGCAATATCTCATACATATTCAATTCAATACTGTATATTGGTTTGCACTATACCTTAAACATTAAATTTAATAATGTACATTGGTTAGTACAAAACCTTGTGCATATTCAATTTAATAATGTACACTGGTTGATACAACACCTCGTACATATTCAATTCAATAGTGTACATTGGTTGTTACTAAGCCTCATACATATTCAATTCAAAAGAATACATTGGTTGATGCAGCGCGACACCGGCAGCAAGTTTAATGTACATAATCAAAGTCGCAGAACTCTGTCCAAAAAACTTAAGGTCAGCTTGATTATCTCTCCAACTCCATAGCTAGTGAATTAGAATTTCAAAGCCTGCTCTTTGCCTGTCTTGTTTATATGTATTGAATTGTATTGCGTTTGTATTGTAATGTATTGTCCTGCCTTGCATCGTACTTACAGTTATAACATATTTTTCTGTCTAAAGTTTGCTCTGTTTTCTTCCAAAAGACTGCATCAACTTCGTATCACGACTCCTACTTTCTTTATTTTTTTCTCCTCCTATCTGCACGTACATTCGCTTGCCTTAAAAAAAACCACTGGATTTTTTCCTACAAATTGGAATATTGCCAAGAACAACTCACTGCTGCAGGTCCTGTAACGTGCGATACATGCGAGTTACACTAGAAACCTCAGCACACCATTCAATTCGAAATACTAACACCCAGACCACAATTCCTTGTCCTTCAGACAAAGCGTGGTTCGGCTTTGAACTGAATTTGATTCGCCGAACATCGCGTTCTTCTGGACAGGTGCTTTACCCCATGACCACAAAGTTGTACAGCGCTGGTTGTTTGATCCACCCTATTCAATGTATTTAGTTACCCAAGTCAGCCCTCGACTTGTCAACAGCGCAGTGAATCCTATGGAGAAACCTGTCATTTCTTCTATGCCGAGGACTGTGCCAGTCAGAGTCTAATCCCCTTTTTTCCCGCATTCAGTCAGAAGCTACGCTTAATGAGTGGTGTCCTATGTCGCATCCCCAATAATCACCGCTTTTTCTATGGGAAACTCGAGCCACTCATTATTAAATGTACAGCATCGTATGCGAGTGTGTCAAGCAAAATAGAAGGGTGTGTGGGTGGATTTTCTTGGTCTTTTTCCTCATGGGTGATTGCTGATATATGCGTTTCAGGGATAGAGTGTGGGGTTTATGGAGAGAAGTAATAAGTGTGTGTGTGTGTGTGTGTGTGTGTGTGTGTGAACCCCTGTAGGCACGCCAGTATTAAACCACATACAGCATACCGTCATGGCGGGTTTCTCTTCGAACAGGAGTTGTTCTCCACAGAGGGAATGCACGTGGGTGTACACAATAATATGCATGCAAGTGTGAATGTGCATACTCATGCGTAGTTTGCTTGTTGTTGATGTTGAGCGGTCCCCAGCATAACACCCTGGAGGTCACCCAGATTATACTCTAGACCTTCAGAGAGGAAAATAGGCGTTCTTTATATTCTTTCTTTCATTCTTTTATTTTGATGACAGTGGAATTAGCACTTGTGTTAAGCAAGGTCCCTCGCAAAGAAACTCACCCAAGATATACCTGTCCACCAACTACCCAGTGAACGTAACCAACCAGCCTTCTGAGCCAATGGCACTGGTTTATATACGGTAATCTGTCTGAACGATAAACACGTACGAAGAACGAAGGTTATCACAGGGAAGGAATATCTCGTCTATTTACATTTCTCTTCCTGGCAACGGAGATAAAAGCGAACCCAAAGCCCTTCCCGCCGTTCTGTCGACTCGCAAGTTCTAGGTAGATGAATCGTAGCTGGATTGAACTAGTTTATGCAAGATTTGTTTGCCATTGCTGTATACAAACTGTTCAGAACTACGTTTACTCTATATTACCTTTAGCTTGAGACTGGTCGCACCTCCATCCCAATTTGTCCAGCTGGGTCAAGCAAACTATCATGTATTGCAGAGCAAGACAATACTTTTTAAAACCGACCAGAACAGATATAACTTGTGAAAAAGGCATCTAGGGCTCTTTAAAGGCATTTTTTCGGCCATACAGTAACTTGTTTTTCATCTGCAACTGGGTTGTCCATTAATTGTCCAGGAATCATGTTTGTAAACTTATTTCTTCATAAAATGTTTCAATCATTTAGTGTATCTCTAGTTATATATTCACAACACACACGCGCGCGCGCGTGCGCGCTCAACCAGGAGCCAAACTTCGAGCCAGGTCAGGCCAAAGGCAGGGGTCTTTACACAATCCTCAAGTGCTGTCTCTGAAGATTTTATCTTGTAGTGATTTTTTCCCGGAATCTTTGACAAAATCATTTTTATAATGACAATAAAGTTGTAATTGGCTACCTGCACTTGTTTTCCTCCATTATATTTTCTCAATTGGACAAGTGAGGAATAGGATATCTTTTTTCATTTTCTGCTGCCTGTTCATCACTTTGGTGTCTAGCAATATTTGGGTTATCATTGTTATCCAACTAAGACTGGCCCATTGGCTGGGTTCAGGCTTTATGATCTCCCTTGCATCCAATGTTTATGTGAAAAATGATCCCCGAACGTAAGGCACACAGGTTCACAAGCTGTTTATATATATATATATATATATATATATATATATATATATATATATATATATATATATATATATAGATATAATATATATATATATATATATATCAATATATATATATATAATAATATCATATAATATATATATATTATATATATATATATATATATATATAACACATTTTATTGAAGCATATTTTCCTAAAATTTTTATTTTCATCTTTTGATGGCAGCGTGGAAGCCCACAAGAATGTCTATTCATTCTATTCCTAGGGCTACAATAGACACTTCTGAATTATGAAAAAAGTGTCTTGCTGTAAAGTACCACAGAGGATGAAATACCACTTTCGACTAAGACCTCTGCATAGTGTTCAACCAGGAGCCAAAACTTACTTTTACGATGAGAATAAAGTTGTTATACGTCACCTATACTTGTCCTTCTCCACATTTTCTTATAGACCCTACACACACACACACCTCTCAATGTACTACTATATGTCTTAAAGGAAACTTTGAAACCAAGTGCATTAGATGTACATTTTTTATTGATGATTTCTGCAGAGTTTACAGCCGTCGCCTAGGGGGTAGTGAAACAAATGTAATGCAAAACTGCCACAATAAAATCGATGTTACCGCCATCTTTTATTCACTATCTTTTATGATATTCAGTCCCATCTCTCCCCTCTTTTCTCCTTGCGTGGCTGCATAATTATGGTTGAATGGGCCTGCATATATGGCTTTTGCGTGCCTGCATGCAAGTGTATGTATGTGTGTGTTTGCGCGTGTATTATATGAGAGAGTATCCCTCCCTGGGCGCGCGAGCAAATGTCCGAAAACTGTTCTGAAAGCATGCATGGTATCTCACTACCTAAACACAAAACTACTCGGCGAGTTTTCTTCTTCGTCGAAAGCTCAGACAGAAACTATTTTTGTCTGTTATATGAGCGGAATATATATTATTGTATTATATTGTGTGGAAAGATTTGTGGTACCAAAGACAGAGGAAGACAACGCACAAAATACAAAGACAGTCTGAATAGCTACTCAACGAGGAAAGAATCCCCCAACAATGAACTCATCAGGAGAACTGACAACAGAGGAATGGAAGGCCATGATCGCCGATGTCTGCAACAGACCTGGCACATGAAGAAGAAGAAGAAGATGAGCGAAAATGCGTCACATTGCCGTTAAGCGCCTGACAAGTCAGGCCCAGCGCATCCGACTTCGGCACAAGAGAGAATTGTTACCTTTAAAGTCTTTCTGGAAAAAAGAAAAAAGGCAGGAGAATGGACCAAGGAGGCAGAAAACAGACAAGAGGGAGGTGACAGGAAGCAAAGGAACAAGGCAGAAACAAAGAGAGTGACAGAAAAGGAGGAAACTTCTTGCACAGAATTTCCAGAATGCGGGGATGCTATTTATACTGATAGACCCCCGGCATCCCCACGGGGGACTCGGACAGTCTAAGGGTAACCATTTTATTAATAGACATATACCGGAGCACATGCCTGCTGCTGCGCTTTTACTCCCACTCCCTCTCTCTCTCTCTCCATTTTATCTCTTTTTTTTATATTTTTGGGGCTTCCGTGGAATACTAATGTCATTTTTGTCTGCTGAGTAAAAACGGTTATGGGCAGGCTAATCTGATATAGCCCCAAATCCTATTAACCCTAACCATCACCCTTAACACGCATTCTCTACTTGTTCCCAGCAGTCGTAGCGACTGGGGGAGAGGGGTGGGGAGGAGGGGGGGGGGGGGGTAGCCTTTCTTGTGACACCATACGGGGGCGGTTAGACAGCGGGAAGACTGAGGACCCGAGGAGGAGGAGGAGGGGGAGGAGGAGGAGGAAAAGGAGCCAAGGGGAAAAAGAGGGGAAGGATAAGAGAGTGACACTGGCCTTGAAAGTTTGAAGAGCTACAAAAAGAGAGAAAGGACGAACAAACGAACGAATGAAAATTTAGGTTTCTGAAGAGAGAGAGAGAGAGAGAGAGAGAGAGAGAGAGAGAGAGAGAGAGAGAGAGAGGAGAGGGAGGAGAGAGAGAGAGAGAGAGAGAGAGAGGCAGGCAGACAGACAAAGAAACAGACAAGAGTCAGAAAGAGAGATGCACATACAGACACAGAGGGAAACACAGGTAGGCAGACAGCAAAAGAAGGAGAGACGGGAAGAAGAGATGAAAAGAGAAACTAAAGACAAAAAAGAGAAAGCAATTGACGGGAAGAAGAATGAAAGATCATGAAAGAAAGAAAAATGAGGATGACTGATTTGCTGCATGAAAGAAAGAGAGAATACGAGAGTGAGTGAGTGAATAAATGAATGAATAAATGAACGAACGAACGAATAACTGAAAAGAAAAGAAAAGAACAAAAACATGATTGAACAATATAACAGTGGAGAAAAAAGTGCAGGTGATAAGCTGCAGAGAAAGAAAAAAAGAAACCAAAACACCAAAACCCAAAGATAAAAACAAGAAAGAGCGAACAAACAAAAAAAAGAAAGAGTAGAAATAAGAAAGGTAAGAAAGAAATAAAAGAAAGAAAGAAAGCAAAGAAAGAAGAAAAGAAAAGAAAGAGAGAATGAAGAAAGAGAAAGGAAGTGAAACTAAGGATGATGACGATGACGACGAAGACAACGAGGGCGACCAACGCCAACAAAAACAATGGCGATCAAGACGATACTATCTTCATATTGTGTGTTTTTCCATCTGGACATTGCTCCACTAAGGGGCTTAACAAACAGCCTATATTGAGCATAACCCGTAACATAATATGACAGTAATTTCATTGATGGCAGCAGATTCTGTCAGACACAATCAACATCAGAGGAATCTTCGCATGAAAGTGGTATAACACTTCCACCCAGGCGTGGTATCACAACTGTCGATGAGCAAAAGATAAGGAAGACATACAGTGCGCGCACCTTGATTAAAATAAAATAAAATAATAGCATTTTCGTGATATATTCGGATCTATGCAAGTAACGTTGGTTACAATGAGTACAAAAGACGAATGAGTGGAAACATCTTTTAAAAAGAAATTAGATAAGCAGGTCAATTATGAGTACTGAAACTTGAAGCTTGGAGAATTTTTATGACTGAAGACAATTCTAAATTGACATGTATGCAAGAACAAAAGAAATATTATGCTACGGTTTTGTTTGTTGGTTTTTTTCGTTTTGTTGCTCCTCCATTGTTGGAAAAAAATTGGTAGACAAGTTTCATATAGTTATACATTGTTGTCATGACTTTAGTTATTGTCAATAAGTGGTCGTGGAACTGGTATATATACATGACAAAATAAGCAACACACACACACACACACACACACACAGACATGACGGATAATCAAAGCTTCTTTATCTACAGAATGTTTGGCCACGGCACATATTCTACTTAAAATAATTACGAGAGTGGAAAAATGGCAAAGATAAGGATGGAATAGCTGAAATAAGTAACCCAAATATCCAACTAAAGAAAGACAGAAAGAATGGCAGAAAGAAAGAATGAAAGAAAGAAAGAAAATCAGATGGACAAAAACAAACGATCAGACAAAGAAGAAAACAGAAAAGTAAAGAAAAGAAATTGAGACAGTACAAAAACAAACAAACATAAACCCAACCAACCAACAAGCAAACAATAAATAAATAAACAAATAAATGAATACTTAATAAACGAATGAATGAATTAAAGGGAGACAGGAAGACTGAAAACGAAAAAAGAATCCAGGAGAATCCAGATAAAATGGAACAAAGAAGCAGTCAATCAGAGTCGTTAATGAAATATCAAAGGCAGAAGAAAGGACAAAAACTCCAAAGCAACAACAACAAATAAATCGACACTCGTAAACTTAGTATACGCAACAAAACTGGACGTTGTCAATACAAGGTTATTACTGTTCCTGCTGCTGCTGCTGCTGCTACTCTGTTTTCATTGGCTTAACACACTGGGGGTCACCCACAATATCAATCACACCTGGAAATCACTATTATACTATAAGTAAATATTGAAAGAAATATTAAAGTCATCAAAGTCTGAGTTTTATAAAAGGCACGGTAAAGGTGTTCCATAACCTATGTGGTCGTAGGGGAGCGAGGTATCAGAGACCTCAGATTCTCTAGGGGCCAGTATCTTGAGGGCAGCGCCCATCTCCTCTCCCTTGCTGCTTTATCTTCCCTGACCCTAAAGAAGCAGGTACCCATTTACAGATGGGTGAACTGGGGGACTGTTCTGAAACCAAGGCACACAAACGGCCACCCATCCTAGTGGTAACCACGCTCGATGCTGCTTAACCTTGGCTGGAGGAAAGCGAGTGCTCTGAATTTTATACCCTGCTTTAATGGAGAGAACAGATTGCTATGATAGGAGTTTGTTATGGGTAAAACAATATCAACATAATATTTGGAACATTTCTTTTTAATGTTGGCCTTGGAACTTTGCATGCATCAATAACGGACATCGACAGTTGTTGATGTTGTTGTTGATGTTGGTGTTTTTATCTAGACCAATAATGCATCAGTACGGGAGAAAGATGCACTGGTTTGCTATCAGCAAGGAATATCACCACCACCACAACAACCACCACCACCACCACTTCCACCACCACCACCACCACAACAACAACAACAATAATGATAATAATAATAATACAAATGGCAATATTAATAATAACAACGATAATAATACACAGAACAAATCAGAAAGAAATGCTTTCCGATTTTTTATCAAAATCTGCCTGCATTTGCAATCATGCCAATAGGTTCGAAATGTAAAATCTCTCTCTCCTCTCTCTCTCTCTCTCTCTCTCTCTCTCTCTCTCTCCCCTCTCTCTCTCTCTCTCTCTCTCTCTCTCTCTCTCTCTCTCTCTACGAAATACATCACAAAGTAAAATAAATTATCTATCTTTCTAGAAACAAATTTAGACAAGTAACCACCCCCTCTCTCTTTCACACTTACCTACACGCATATCTACACCCATTCATACCAACACCCATATGCCTCACACACACACACACACACACACACACACACACACACACACACACACACACACACACACACACACACGTACGCATGTACATACACAAAAAACCCACACAAAAGACATTGTTTCAAAACTCTCTCTCCCTCTCTCTCTCTCCTCTTTCAAGACATTACTTTCATAAGACAAACTCTTTGTCTGTCTGTCTTTCTCTCTGTGTCCTCTCTGTCTGTCTGTCTTTCTCTCTGTGTCTCCCCACCCCCCTCCCTCCTCTCTCTCTCTCCATCCCTCCCTCTCTCAGTATCCCTCCATCTTTTCTCCCTCTGTCCTTCTCTTCTTTCAAGGCTCGTGTGAGAGATGAGGTGTTGTCGATGTCTCCCTTGATAACAAAAGTCGCTCTCTTTTTTTGGGTGGTATTCGCGCGTCTGAGTAAAGCCTTTCTTTTCGACGCCTTCCTCGCATAGACTCGGGGTTTCTTGCGGATCATTGTGGGAACAGTTGATTGGCAGGCCGGGAAGAACGGCGGATTGTCATTTCCTCTCTCGCTGGTGGGAGCATCCCTGTACTGTAACGCTTTCTCTCTCTTGCTAGTCTCCCCTTGAGGGAACTGGCCTTGCAACGGCCTTCTGACGAGTTGCCCGCAAGTATTCAAGCGACAGTCCAAGTTTGGAACTATGGTTCTGTATGCGGGTAGGCTATAATGTTCGTATTCTTCCCTTTTTCTTCTTCTTCCTAAGGGGTGGAACATTCCTTTGCTTTTGAGGAAACTGGCCTTACATGGCCTTCTGACAAGATGCCCACAAGCATTTTAGCGACTAGTTTGAAACTACAGTTTTGCCCTTTTCCTTCTAAATATGTGGTTATTTCTTCTTTTTAAAAAAATAGTTTTTATTAAATTTCTAAGCATGCACTTCCTTGTCCGTGTCGATTTTATTTCTCTCTAGAGGTGGGGGTAATCTTTTATTTGTTTTGATTTTACTGTCGTTGTATCTTTTGTTTTCAGAATATATGCTCGACAACATGCTTATAGTAAGGATGATGGTGAGAATCTTCTTTTCTATTCCTACTTTCCTTCTTTTTCTTGTTTTTCTTCCAGTTATAAATGTGGGAAGGGGGGAGGGGTTGGTAGATAAGGAGGGATTTAAAGTGAATGTCAGCACCTAACACAGCCTGCCATCGAGAGAAAAGAAAAAACAAGCACAAAATCTAACCAAGTAACAAGCCAAAAACCATCTTCGTAAGGAACAGTGTGCACTTACACTGCAGGTCCGGAAACCAAAAATATTGGCGTGCCTGACTCAATATTTGAAGAGAACATTTTGTGAGGACTAAACAAATGCCAAGAGTTGGTTTTTTTCAACCGACCATTTTATTGTTTGCCAGTGCGCATAGACAGTTTTTCAGGAAATGTTTTGCTTTTTACTGTCTATCAGAACGTCTGTCTGCTTGTCTGTGAGTTTGTTAGTATGCATACAGGTAGTAGATGTTCACATCATGAGGCTGTTAAAATCATGAGATTGTTCGCGAGGTTGTTCGGATCATGTGTGTTTAGATCATGAGGCAGTATGCTCAGATCACGTGTCATCTGCCATGCATCATCTAGATCTCTGACTCTGTGTGTGTGTGTATGTGTGTGTGTGTGTGTGTGTGTGTGTGTGTGTGTGGTGTGTGTGTGTGTGTATGTGTGTGTGTGTAAGTGTGTCTGTGTGTCTGTGTGTGTGTCTGTCTATGTTTCTGTCTGCTTGTCTGTCTGTGTGTCTGCCTGTGTGTCTAGCTGTCTGCCTGTCTCTCTCTGTCTGTGTGTCTGTCTGTGTGTCTGCCTGTGTGTCTAGCTGTCTGACTGTCTGTCTGTCTGTATGTCTGTCAGTCTGTCTCTCTCTCTCCCTCTCTCTCTCTCTCTCTCTCTCTCTCTCTCTCTCTCTCTCTCTCTCTC
>CM054141.1:49054015-49064015 GCA_028751875.1 Rapana venosa | reverse complement strand
GACTACCAGCAGCAGCTGTCGTAAAGCCGCCAGCCTCTAATAGCCTATTACAGGGCCCCACACAATACCCAACCTGCCACCGCGCCAAAGCTGAGTACACACACACACACTCACACACACACACACACTCACCAGCAATCGGTGCGCATAGCGGGGGATATAGGCGTTTTACTGTGAACCGTTGGCGTAGAGTTTTCAGGATTATTTTGAAAATCGGAGAGTTTGTGTTATGTACTGGTTGGTTGGCAGAAGAAAAAAAAATGACGTTGGAATTTTCTTGTTCATGTTTCTTTTCTGTTTCATACCACGGTCGCCAATATCTATCATAATTCCTACTTTTTAAAAAGAAATCAGTAACAGATATTTTGATAAAAACAAAAGGAACATAATTATATAATTTTTTTAAAAGCTGTCTTGGAATGTTGATAACAATCTGAAATGTATTTTTCTTGTGTCTTGTGAGATAATTATAGGTATCAATGTGCCTGTCAGTATTGTAATTGCCCTTCATGGGATGATTAAAGTGTTTTTGACTTGACTTCACTTGACTTGACTTGTAACTGGCTGCATGTGAAAGACTAGGAGGAATGAAAGCACTTTGATTTGTTTTTATCAAGATACAGCGCTGTATAAATTCCATGTATTATTATTATTAATTATTATTTCCCCTTACTTCAGCTTTTCTCTTTGTTGCTTTTTTCTTTCTTCCCCCTCCGTCCCCCTCTCTCTCTGTCACACACACACACACACACACACACACACACACACACACACACACACACACACACACACCACACACACACACACACACACACACACACACACACACACACACACACACACATACTCACACGCACACGCACACACGCACGCACGAGAATTGGTTTACTTGTGTCTATAAGCCTTGTAGGCTTCCATGGCAATAGAACATGTTCTGTTGTGTTCTGTTCTGTTTACACACACACACACACACACACACACACACACACACACACACACACACACACACACACACACACACACACACACCACACCACACCACAACACAACACAACACAACACAACACACACTACTTCGTACTTTTTATAGTTTCAATATGTCTATAATCTAGTGTCAATCACCTTTTGATTCTCAGGTTATCAACTATTGATGCAACATCATTTTAAAGAAAATATATTGTACCTGTTTTTGAAGACATATCTTTGCATGCATTTTTAGCCAGCTTGGTGTTACTTTGTATTCTAGCTGTTTCTTTGATACAATCTCCAATTTTGTCTATATTATTATAGATTGTTTTTCATAAAGGTACTGAAATTTGATAGACACTTCCTCCATTATTTTACTTGGGCGCATAAAGTTGCGCCTTTACACCAACACACACACACACACACACACACACACACACACACACACACACACACACACACACACACACACACACACACCACAACACACACACACACACACACACACAACACACACACACACACACACACACACACACACACACACACACACACACACACACACACACACACACACACACACATCACACTACACAACACTATATTTACTACATATTATACAACACCCCCCCTGCCCCCACCCCCCACACACACACACACAAACGCGCGCGCGCACGCACACACAGAGACTTCTTCGCACTTTTTTTTTACACACATCCCTTTTGACCCATATCACTAAATGAATTGTTGTTAAAATGGAGAACAACTTCAGCTTACACAATGCGATTTTACAAATCATACAGAATTCTTTGTTTGCATTTGAATCGATGATCTGCTATGCTTAGTTATTTACCGCTTGCTGCAGATGGAAACTTGTAGTCAATGAATAACAGCTACGATTACTTTGCGGTTGGGATACATTTGATGCATTATAGTGTGTGTGTGTGTGTGTGTGTGTGTGTGTGTGTGTGTGTGTGTGTGTGTGTGTGTGTGTGTGTGTGTGTGTGTGTGTGTGTTGGTCTTTCCTCTATTTCTTTTTCTTCTTATTTATTTTTTTACATTTGTCCTGCTGTAAACATCAAGGGTTTTGTCTTCCTGAGATTATGCACTCTCAATATTTTTGATGATGATGATGATTTTCATCATTATTATTACAATCACAATTATCACTATTATTGTTATGATGATAATGTTGATGCTGCCGCTGCTAATAATGATAATGATGATGATCATCATCATTATCAGTAGTAGTAGTAGTAGTAGTAGCAGCAGCAGCAGCAGCAGCAGCAGCAGCAACAGCAGTAGCAGTAGTAGGAGCAGCAGCAGCAGCAGCAGTAGCAGTAGTAGTAGTAGCAGCAGCAGCAGCAGCAGCAGTAGCAGCAACAGCAGTAGCAGCAGCAGCAGTAGTAGTAGCAGCAACAGCAGTAGCAGCAGCAGCAGTAGTAGTAGTAGTAGTAGTAGCAGCAGCAACAGTAGTAGCAGCAGCAGCAGCAGCATCAACAGCAGTAGCAGTAGTAGCAACAGTAGCAACAGTAGTAGTACTGTTATTGTATGGATCCCCATTCAAGACGGGGTCGTGGGCTATTGTGAAACATTATCATTTGCGTGTACCCCCTCCTCCCCCCCCCCTCCCCCCTCCCCTCCCCTCCTCTCTCTCTCTCTAGCAAAAACTCCCATGTGTGTAAAAAAACAACAACAACTAATATTTAAACACATACAAACATTATTAACATTTCAACAACAACAACGACAAAATAAAAAAATCACAACGAGCATTCCCACCTAAAACAGCTATACCTTCAATCCCCTGATTTCAGGAAATATTCTGCTAGTGACGATATTCCAATGGCGTTGGGACTCATTCACTCTAAGCAGTCATGCAAATACACGGGGCTGAGCCACAGAGGGCCTGCTGACACGCATGTAATCTGTCTTTTTACCAATGCCATTGTTAAGACGGCTTTTCCCCGAGATGGTAGAGTCTAGCTTCTAGCCCTTTGTGCATTTTGGCGGAGTGGATTTGACTCACACTTGTATGACCAGGTAGCTTGGGAATTTTATGAGAACGGTGGTTTTCTTTTCTTTTCTTTTCTTTGTATGTCGGCCTGTTCTTTCTTTGTCTGTGTGTCCTCTCTGTCTGTCTCTTTCTGTCTCTTTCTGTCTGTCTCTTTCTGTCTGTCTCTTTCTGTCTGTCTGTCTGTCTCTTTCTGTCTGTCTGTCTCTTTCTGTCTGTCTCTTTCTGTCTGTTTGTCTGTCTCTTTCTGTCTAACTGTTTGTCTTTCTGTCTGTGTGTGTGTGTGTGTGTGTGTGTGTGTGTGTGTGTGTGTGTATGCGCGCGCTTGTTTGTTTGTTTAAACAAACGTTGAATGACCAGAACCCACTCAACACCAAGAGGTTATGCCATGCAGAAAAACACAACTTTAAAAAACTGTACAGGGCTTTTTGGAATAAATAAGTCATGTCATGTTTAGGTTCACATTGGGCAACACTGTTTCACATATTAATTGAGTGGAGCCATATTTGTGAAAGTGCAAACATTACCGCAGACGCATAATCATCCAATTTCGTAGCAGCTCTCATAATCCAATGTTAGAGCAAGGAAGATAATTATCCAATGATGCTTAGAGAAAAAAGAAATGTCAAAGTTGTTACACAATAGAAGATGAGTCTTACCTATATACATTAATAATTATTTAAGAAATAAGTTATCTCTCGAGCTAGAAACAAACAAGTGAACGATGAATAAAAAACCCACACACACAAGGAATAATCAAGTTTTTCAACGATGAGAACTATCTGTAGAACAAAACTCTGTTGTGTGCATGCTTCTCTTTTCCAGCAGAGCGCAAATAAAAGATGAATTGCTAGACTTGCTTAAGCGTTCTGACAATGTTAACTACTTATGTTTAATGCCAGATAAGTCTCCTTCTGACTTATCGACAGTGCATTTTCTGATTCTGATTCTGATTTACACACACAAACACACTCACAGATTATAGGGAAAAATTGCAATAATGGGCCTTATTTAACGCGAGGACAACCCATCATACGCATATGTTAAAAGCAAAACCGTGTGCATACTGGGACTGAATGTAAAACAAAGTGCATGAATGCTTTTATCCATTATCCTGGAAAGAAAAGAATGATGAAAAGAAAAGAATGAATGCTTCTTTCTCTCTCGTAGGCACACACATATTTATTTATTTTATCTACACACACGCTTCAGTGCGCGTGAACTTCCACACGTGCGTGCATGCACACGTGCGTGCATGCACACACACACAAGTGCACGCACGAAGACAACTGCTACATTTCGCGTGAACACCACACACACGCTTACGTGCGTGAAAGCTGCCACACCTCCTCACACACGATTATGCAAGACACAGACAATGACAGCACACAGAGATATCACAGACACAAGATTACCATAACACC
The DNA here is from genome assembly GCA_028751875.1 of Rapana venosa. Lineage (NCBI taxonomy): Eukaryota > Metazoa > Mollusca > Gastropoda > Neogastropoda > Muricidae > Rapana > Rapana venosa. Next base: position 49,059,611 of record CM054141.1, on the reverse strand, counting down.
ACACACCCACACACACAGCACACACACACACACACACACAAACACACACACACACAACACACACACACACACACACACACACAAACACCTACCCACCACCTCACACACACACACACACACACACACACACACACAACACCTACCCACCCACTCACACACACACACACCACACACACAACAACACTACCCACCCACTCACACACACAACCCCACACACCACCCACACACACACACACACACACAAACACCTACCCACCCACTCACACACACACACACACACACACACACACACACACACACACACACACCAACACCACCACTCCACCACACTACACAACACACCGACCCACTCACACACAACACACACACACATACACACACACACACACACACACTCACACACACACCACACTCACACACATACCACACACACACACACACACACACACACACACACACACACACACACACACACACACACACACACACCACACACACACTCACACCCACACACCCACACACACACACCACACACACACCCTCACACACACACACACTTTGAGGGAACCAGGTGCCGGCTCTGTAGCTAGCGTGGTTGTGTTAATGCAGGGGCTGCCACCCTGCCATCAGATAACAGAGACCTTGCCTGTGATGGCCCACACTGCCCGCAGACTGCAGTCTCCACATTAATCCCCCCACCCCACACCCCACACCCCCACCCCCCAAACCTCACCCCACCCCACCCCCTACAACTCAACCCCCAAGTTCACTCCACCCTGTCTGCCATGCCACCCCACCCTGTTGTTACTTGTGGAGAAAGGTCAGTGACCCAATTTTACAATAAGGTTTTGTTTGTTTTTTGTTTTGATTTTTTTCCCATTAGAGAACACCCTTTGATATGTAGGTGGTGGTGGTGGTGTTGAATACACCCCCCCCCCCCCCCCCCCCGCCAGGTTTAGCACCCTGGGAGTCGTTGAGTTTATGCATTCTGTCTTGGTTGTCTCTTCTGGGACCCAGTGTGGGAGACCATACTTATCTAGCAGATAAGCCTGCGTCCTTGGCTGTTTCTGTAGTCAGTACCTCGGGATAGCTCAGTGGTCAGAGCATTCGCTTTCCCCCAGATAAAGTTAAGCAGCATCGAGCGTGGTTTCTTCGTGGATGGGTGACCGTTTGCGCGCCTTGGCTTCAGTACAGTCCCCCAGTTCACCCAGCTGCAAGTGGGTACCTGTCCTCTTTAGGGTCAGGGAAGGTAAAGCAGCGAGGGAGAGGAGATGGGCGCCGCCCTCAATATGCTGGCCCCAAGAGAAGCTGAGGTCTCTGACACCTCACTCCCCTACGACCACATAGACACCTTTACCTTTGTCTCGTTAAAAAGCAGCTATACTCCGACTTCAGAGAATTCTTGTGGATTGCTTTGATGACAGCTACAGACTGGTATGTTAGAACTTTGTCATGCATATAAAGACAATCCCCTCATTTCATTTTGAAACGTATCATTTTGATGTATATAGGCTTTGGCGCATTTCTAACATCAATAAGCCATTGACCTGGACCGGGCTGTGAGAACTCATACTCTTAGAGGATGTATGTTTTGCGAATGTTTTATATAACAAGACATATGCTTGCTTGTACAACATATTTTGTATGCGCTCGTCTTTGAATCTTATTTATTTATTTATTTATTCTTTTATTTCGAGGATAATGGAATAAGCACTCATGTGCTTTTTTACATCCAGTCCCCGTGTGTATGCGTTTTGTAAATTTTGTCATCTGTTTCCACCGGCACACAATGGCCTACTCTTCTGAAAAGCGGAACAGGATTTAACGTGTGCGCAAGATGTTCTGCATGCGTTCGAACACGGGGCCTCGGTTTATAGTCTCATCCGAAAGACTTATCAGTCGGTGAGTGAACAAGTATGAGTGAGAAAGTGAGTGTGTGTGTATGTGTGTATGCATATGTGTTGGGGAGGTGGGGGGGGGGGGGGGGGGGGGGGGGAGGGCGGCGGGGCTGTGCGCACGCATGCGTCCATATCTATGCCTCTTCGCACGTAGGTTCGTGTGTGTGTGTGTCTGTGTGTGTGCGCGCGTTCGTGTGTGTATGTATGTCTGTGTGCGTGCATGTGTGTATGTGTGTGTGTTGGTTTGTAAGTGTGTTCGTGTGTGTATGTGTGTGCGCGGGTGTGTGTGTAGGTGCATATGTGTGTGTGCGCGCGCGTGTGAGTAGGTGTGTGACTGTGCGCGTGTGTGTAGGTGTATGTGTGTGTGCGCGCGTGTGGTGTGTAGGTGTATGTGTGTGCGGGCGTGTGTGTAGGTGTGTATGTATGCGTGTGTGTGTGTATGTGCGTGTGTGCGCGCGCACGTTCGTGTGTGTATGGATGTGTGTGTGTGCATGTGTGTATGTGTGTGTGTTTGTTTGTAAGTGTGCTCGTGTGTGTATGTGTGTGCGCGGGTGTGTGTGTAGGTACATATGTGTGTGTGCGCGCGCGTGTGAGTAGGTGTGTGACTGTGCGCGTGTGTATAGGTGTATGTGTGTGTGCGCGCGTGTGGTGTGTAGGTGTATGTGTGTGCGGGCGTGTGTGTAGGTGTGTGTGTATGCGTGTGTGTGTGTGTGCGTGTGTGCGCGCGCACGTTCGTGTGTGTATGGATGTGTGTGTGTGCGTGTGTATATGTGTGTGTGTTCGTGTGTGTATGTGTGTGTGTGTGTGCGTGCACGCGCGCACGCGGCCAGCATCAGTCTGCGTGTTTTTAGTGTATACCTGTACTAGTGATTAGAGGCTGGCAGCAACCGGATATAGCTGACAACAGGGCTGGTTAGGTAGTGTGGGGGTGGCGTGTGTGTATGTGTGTGAGAGAGAGAGTGTGTGTCTTGTGTGCATGTGTGTGTGCGAATGTGTGTTTTGCGTGTATGTGTGTGTGTGTGCGAGTGTGTTTTGCGTGCCTCTGTGTGTGTGCGTGCGTGTGTGTATGTGTGTGTGTGAATGTGTGTGTATGTGTGTGAGTGAGTGAGTGAGCGAGTGAATGAGAGAGTGTGTGTTGTGCACACGTGCGCGTGCCTGCGCGCGCGTGTGTAGGAATGTGAGTTGGATTAAGCAACATGACCATTTCAAGTCAAGTCAAGTCAAGTCAAATTTTAATTTCCAGATGGTACATTGAATGCACAGGTTATTGATCATCATATCTATTTCACTATCGTTGCCCCTATCAAGATAAACAAAACTACCCTTCATGGAGACACAACTGGAGACCATACAAAGGATGATCGCAGTAGCTCTAAGATTTAAACGCACAAGGACTCACTCAGCCACGCCAGGCCACTCACTCGTGTCTGTCATGTAGCCAGGTTGTGTAACGTCTGCCACCATTCATTTCTCCTCTGGTAACAGGGTTTCAGTTTGTTGTCACTAACTTAGCTCCCCCCCCCCCCCTCCCCTCCCCCACCGTCTCCCGAAAAGAAACATAATAACAAGAGAAGAATCCTAACAACAAAAATCCTGAACAAAAAGGAAAAAAAAGAAATGAAAACAAAAGCACAAGTCCCCATTAAAACTCACCTGAATTCAGTCCCCTTTATTACTTCATTCTTATAGTTACATAACGATTGCAGCTTCATGTCGTGAACATGATTTTTGTTTAGTTTTGCTTTTTATCGTTATCGTTACTGTTTCTTTTGTTTGTAAATTCACTTTGTCTTTGTTGTTTTCTGTTTCTGTTTCTCAATGTCTTTCTGTTTTCCTGCCTTCTTTCTCTCTTAACACCCTTCTTTCTTCTCATCTTCCTACTATTTTTTCCTTTTTTGAAATTTTTTAAAAATTCAATTTTGCATGTAATAATTATATTAAAGTCAATGGAGTAACATAACACACGACATGAAACAGAGCATGTTAACGCAGAATTAAACTCTACTTTTTGTCTTCTTCTTCCTAAAACTAATCATTGATGTGTATTCTTTTCGTTTGTTTTGTTCTTCCTTCTTCTCAGTAGCTGCAGATACAAACAGTGTAGTCCATGACCGCAATGTTTAAAGTTTTAATGGCTCTGACTGGAAAAAAACACCCCAATGAAAATGAAATATTGCAGGAGCAGGGCATTGAGAACAACAGCCTTCACTCCATCATGGTGATTACTGTAAGGGCAACCTTGGAAGAGGGAAAGTTTTAACAGCATCAGTGGGGACTGCTCTGCACCAAAACTATAGTTATCCTAGAGTGCACTCACATGATTATGTGACCATGGTATAGCGTAGCTCTGATAATAATGCAGTGCCTGCCACTTCACCTCAGATAATAGGGACCCCGTCTATGTGACTGACACTGGCCACACAATCATAATAGCCTCTAAGATGGTCACAGACCCCAAGCTAATCTTGCCCATGCCCCTACTATTTTAGTCCCCTCTACCATTCTTCCCCTCCCTCTCTTTAATTATGTCTGTTGTTAACCCTCTTTATGTTGAACAAGCAATAGCTAGGGGCCGAAAGGTAAAAGGCCTAATTTCATAATGAGGGTTTGTCACTTAAGACCTTCATTGACATGTAAGCTTAAGGGAATGTAAACGGTTCGGTGTACTTCCGCAGCTTTCTGAGTAGATGTGTATACACTGAACTAAAATTTTGCATTGTATGTATATGTGGATAAATGAGTGCACAAGTCAATGAATAAGTATGTAAGTGACTGTGTGTGTATACGCGTGCTCGTGCACGTGTTCATAATCATATGCATTTAACAGCAAAAGTGATAAGCCACCATGCCATTTCAATCTATTAATTAATATCACAAGAATTTCACCACCGATGTCAGTTATATTGTCAAAATCGCCAGTTAGACAAAAAAAACAAATAGATATTACAGAAATTGAGAAGGCATTAGCAATGATCTGAACAACATTGTGGCCATCCCATGACACCCACAGGCCAAATAGCTTGGCTGTGATAATGCAGCATGCCACCATTCCATCAGATAACAGGGGCTGGGGAAGCTGTCAGGGTAGCTGACACAGCCCATAGATATAATAGCCTCTAAGAGGCTTGTGACTCCAAACTGACCCCACTTATCCCCCTCTGGGGGGGATGTCAGGGGCTTATCAGTATAAATAGCTCTCCCAACTTCTGGAAATTATGTGCCGAGAATTCCCTCTTTTCTATCTTTCTCTTTGTTTCTGCCTTGATCCTTTACTTACCATCACGTCCTTCTTGTCTATTTTCTGACTTCCTGGTCCAGTCTCTCTCCACCCCCACCCTCCCTGAAATAAAGAGAGAAATTCTCTCCCATGCCAAAGATGGATGTGCTGGGCCCAACTTGTCAGGTACTTAATGGCAGCACTAAAAAAATAGCTCATATAGACAACAATAGCTGCTCTATGAGCGTTCAGTGAAGAAGAAGATACCCTCAGTACACTGCCATTTTTTTCTTCAATTATGCCTTCTCTTTTATTTGTGTGGAAAGATCAAGGTTTAAATTCGTAATGACAGTTTTTTTTAGACCTCAATGACTGACATGCACGTTTATCAGAAAACAAAAACTTTGGTGCAAGGATGTTACTTTCTAAGTGCCCACATGTACTCCCACTTACAATTTGCTGTGCATGTAAATGTGAGTCA
>CM054141.1:49034015-49044015 GCA_028751875.1 Rapana venosa | reverse complement strand
TCGTGCGCGCATGCTCACACACACGAAACCAACAAATTATGTTTATTAGAAAAAATTATAATCTAGAGGAAAAGATGGATGAATGGATGTATAGATGACCAAATAAACAAATGAATCAATCAAAAGAAAAAATGACTCACTGACTGACTACTGACTGACTGACTGGGTGAATAAGTAATTACAGGAAGGAAAGATGAAGAAACAAAGAAAAAAAAGGAACAAAGAAAATAAAGAACAAATAAATAGATAAAGAAATGATCAGAGAAATGAAAAAAGAAGTCAATAAGTGAACAGACAGCTGAACGAAAAAACTAAGGAAAGGGATGAATTAATAAATCAACTAGCAAATAGTTATAGTGCATTGTGCTTTCAGTAACACTATTAATAAGCACACAAAAAATTCCGTTTTCTGCAATTGTTATTGTTGTTGTTGTTTTTCATCTGTCATGCTGTTCTCGTTGAAAAGTACTTTCTGCAAAAAGGCAAAGAGGGTGATATTTTTCCACTTTTTCCTTAAAAAAAGGTCTTTTTGGCCATACTGAGAGGTTTTGTCTGGCAGCAAAAACCTAGTATTCTGCACTTCTAGGTCTGTACTTGATGTCTGTTGGTGTCTGACTTCTCTGTGTTTCTATTGCCCTTGTTGCTATTCCTGTGTTAATTTTCTTTTGTTTTTTTCCCTTCGTTTTCTGGGTTTTTTTCATGGTCTTTTTGTCATTTCTGTTTTGTTTTTTCTTCTTCGTTTTCTGTTTTTTATGGTCTTGTTGTTATTTCTGTTTTGTTTATTCTTCTTCGTTCCTTTTTTTCCCCATGGTCTTGTTGTTATTTCTGTTTTCTTTTTTTTTTCTTTTTTGTGTTGTATTTTATGCTCTCTTTGTTATTTCTCTGTGTTTTTTTTCTTTTTCTTTTGTTTTTGTATTTTATGCTCTTGTTATTGCTGTTTTGTTTTGACTCACACGTAGTCAGGCAATGTTGTGTGTGTGTAATTTTAAGGGTAGCGTCATACAAGTCTATCTACCTGGCTGCCTCTTTGCCTCTCTGGATGTGTGTGTGTGTGTTTGTGTGTATGTGTGTTTGTGTGTATGTGTGTATGTGTGTGGATATGTGTGTGCGTACATGCATGCATGTGTGCCTGTGTGCGCATGTATGTATATGTAAAGAGTGTATTTGTGTATGTATGTATGTATGTATGTATGTAATGTATGTATGTATGTATGTATGTATGTATGTATGTATGTATGTGTGTATGTATGTATGTGTGTATGTGTGTATGTATGTATGTATGTATGTATGTATGTATGTATGTATGTATGTATGTATGTGTGTATGTGTGTATGTATGTATGCATGTGTGTATGTGTGTATGTATCTATGTATGTGTGTGTGTGTATGTATGTATGTGTGTATGCATGTATGCGTGTATGTATGTATGTATTTGTGTATGTGTGTATGTATGTGTGTAAGTATCTATATATGTATGTATGTGTGTATGTATGTATGTGTGTATGTGTGTATGCGTGTATGCGTGTATGCGTATATGTGTGTATATATGTATTGTATGTATGTATGTATGTATGTATGTATGTATGTATGTATGTATGTTTCTGAGTGTGTATACGCGTGTGTGAGTGTGTTTATGTGTGTGTGTGCGTGCATGCATGCATGTTTGCCTGTGTGTGAGAGTGTGTGTATGTGTGTATAGGGAGGACACATACCTACACAAATGTTCATGCGTTATGGTGTCTGCCATAAAGTACCTGGGTGAAGAGGTAAGCCAACAGACCCACCAGTGATTGCAACCTGCTGATAACCCTTTATTTGCCCAAGGTCGCAATTTCTGTTACGTCGATATGGCATCAGCTGCAGATTATTATTGTTATTATTGTTATTATTATTATTATTGTTATTATTGTTATTATTATTGTTGTTGTTGTTATTATTATTACTACTACTACTACTACTACTATTATTATTATTATCATCATCATCATCATCATCATCATCATCATCATCATCATCATCATCATCATCATCATCATCATCATCATCATCATCATCATCATCATCATCATCATCATCATCATCATCATCATTATTATTATTATTATTATTATTATTATTATTATTATTATTATTTATTATTATTATTATTATTATTATTATTATTATTATTTCACTGGGGATGCAGATGTTGTGTTTCTCTTGCCCATGGTCCAGACCATAGTTATGTGTTCCCTATATCTGTCTCTGCATGTCTTGACTAAGCTATTGCTTTGCTGCTACTGGTTTTGGATGTTTTTGAGTGTGTGTGTGTGTGTGTGTGTGTGTGTGTGTGTGTGTGTGAGTGTGAGTATGTGTGTGTGTGAGTATGTGTGTGTGAGTGTGTGTTTGAGTGTGTGTGTGTGTTTTGTGTGTTTGTGTTTTATGTGTATATGTGTTTTTGTGTGTGTGTATGTGTGTGTGAGAGTGTGTGTTTGTGTGTGTATGTTTTGTGTGTATGTGTGTTTTTTGTATGTGTATGAGTATGTGTGTGAGTGTGTGTGTGTGTGTGAGTGTGTGTGAGTGTGTGTGTGTGTGTTTTGTGTGTGAGTGTGTGTGTATGTGAGTGTGAGTTAGTGAGTGAGAGAGTGCGTGCGTGAGTGTGTGTGTGTGTTTTGTGTGTGTTTGTGTGTATGTGTATGTGTGTGTGACAGTGTGTGAGTGTGTATGTGTTGTGTGTGAGTGTGTGTATGTGTGTGTGCGAGTTAGTGAGTGAGTGAGTGAGTGAGAGAGTGCGTACGTGCGTGCGTGCGTGTGCGCGCACACAAACATACGAGCAATCATGCACACGCATTCTTCATCAGTAGAATTGAACAACAACAACAAAAACAAAAATAACCCAGACAAAAAGACTTCTGGAGCACTGCTAATGATTATTGTTTATTGGCAAGGGGTCAGAATTAATTTGTTTAATCTCGATATTGCATTAGCAGATTAATGTTTTTACCGGATACACACTTAGGCTAACTAGTGTGTTTGGGTATCATAACTTTCCCTGTCTCTGTCTGTCTGTTCGTCTGTCTGTCTGGGTGTCCGTCTGTCTGTCTGGTTCCCTGACTTTGTCTATCTGTTTTAATATCTCCGCCTCACTCTCGTTTTTTGTCTCTGTCTGTCTAGGTGTCTTTCTGTCTGTCTGTCTCCGTCTCTATCTGTCTGTCGGTGTGTGTCTCGCTTTCTCTTTGTGTCTCTGTGCCTCTGTTTCTGTCTGTATCCTTGTCTGTCCGTTTTTCTTGCTCTTTTAAAAATCTGTTCTTTCTCTCTGCGTTGATCTGTATGAACGCCTATATATTATTATATATGTATATTTATGATTATTTATATATATATATATATATATATATGTGTGTGTGTGTGTGTGTGTGTGTGTGTGTGTGTGCGTGCGTTGCGTGGTGTGCGTGCGTGCGTGCGTGTGTGTGTGTGTGTGTGAACTGTTCATATACCACAAAACTTCTCATTATTTACAGACGAAACCCAAAGTGCTTTCAAAGCGCTGGTAAAAATAAACATTGATTTGCTAATGGCTGCACATTCTTGCATGTCCACATAAAAATGCTCTGCTTTCTTGTGGAGTATAGTTCCTATATCTAAATGTCTGAAGCTTTGGAATAAGCATGCATGCAACATAGAACCTGTGCACCATTATTTTTGTTTTTACATATTCTGTGTCTAGTTTTTACATTTATATATCACGCACCTTTGTCAAATATTTTGGTGTGTAACTCATTATTTCTTAAAAATCTAGAAAAATGGAGACCAGAAAAGGCATTAAAACATTCCAGTTCTAAGAAGCAAATTGTCTAAACATAAAACGGGATGTTGCGTACAAAGTACAAAACTTCACGAGGGGGGTGGGAATAAATATGACAGTTTCTAAGATTGATTTTTTTGTTTGTTTGTCAGCTTTCTTGAATTATTTCTATGGCAGCCAGCGCTTCAAGAGTCTAGCATTTTATACTTTTGTGATTTCTGAGTGATGCTTAACAAAAGCGCTAAAAAAAATCAATCCCTTCTTTAAACATAAATTTGATCTGGAAATAACTGACGCATGTATCTAGTCTGATGTTTCTTTGGAATTGTCTATTTCACTTTGGAACTTTCATACTGGACTATCACATGGATTCTTAACAAAGGTATTTGCGTGTGCATGAAGTTTGAGGGGTATTTGACGACTTGACATTAAAAACAAATCTAAACATAACTTCTGGTTATGAAAGAAAATGCTGCCTGACGCTTACTGCCAAGGGTGTTCTGTTCTTAAAGCAACCATCATGTGTCTGACCATTGAGCGTATTGTCACGGTGTCATGTCTCACTTTGTATAATCGCCTGGTCGCGCTTTGCACTACACTGCACTGCAGTTTGCTGTTTATGCAGTTCAGTGTGTTGTACTTTCTTGTATATAGTGCTATTGTATATCGCGATTCATTGAAAGTATTGTGTACTTTTTGTGCAGCATTAGCAACATCACGATCATCATCACCACGCCGCCACTGCTGCCACCATCACCACCTTGTGTTGTCACCATCACCACCTTGTGTTGTCACCATCACCACCTTGTTTTGTCACCATCACCACCTTGTGTTGTCACCATCACCACCTTCGTACTGTCACCACCATTATCACCGCTGCCAGCAGCATTGTCGTTATTGACATTGTAGTTGTCATTGTCGTCGTCATCGTCGCCGTTCTCAATATTGTCATAATAGCCATCCATAGAATTAGCATAAGGAGGGAGACGAAGAGGAAGACCGAGAAAATGATGGGAAGACAACACCATAGAGTGAACTGGCCTTGAGTGGAACGATTTTTTACGGAAAGCAGAGGACCACAGGGAATGGAGGAAGCTGGTTGCAAAATCTTCAGTGGTGCTCCCACGGTTTAAGGAACTACAGGATAGGTGAAAGGAAAATCAATGTAGCCATCCTTTGTTATCTATCTATCTATCTATCTATCTATCTATCTATCTATCTATCTATCTATCTATCTATCTATCTATCTATCTATCTATCTATCTATCTATCTATCTATCTATCTATCTATCTATCTATCTATCTTATCTATCTATCTATCCATCTATCTATCTATCTATCTATCTATCTATCTATCTATCTATCTATCTATCTATCTATCTATCTATCTATCTGTCTGTCTGTCTGTCTGTCTGTCCGCCTCTCTCTCTCTCTGTCCCTCTCTGTCTGTCTATCTATCTATCTATCTATCTATCTATCTATCTATCTATCTATCTATCTATCTATCTATCTATCTATCTATCTATCTATCTATCTATCTATCTATCTATCTATCTGTCTGTCTGTCTATCTATCTATCTATCTATCTATCTATCTATCTATCTATCTATCTATCTGTCTGTCTGTCTGTCTGTCTATCTATCTATCTATCTATTTTATCATCATCATCATGACAATGATAACAGCGATGCTTCTGTTGTCAGGACTCGTAGATCATCGCAAAGTAGGGAAACCATTATCAACAAGACCCTCATGACCATCATCATCATAAGCGATGGATGCAGACCCTAAGCATGCCTGGCTGGAGATTAGTGAATGCTAGTGATATTAATGGTCGTCTGATCAAACACAGACTCAGTCCTACCAGACATTGGTAGCCAGCTTTCCCCCCCCCCCCCTCTCTCTCTCTCTCTCACTCTCCTCTTCAGCGTGGGTGATGATGCAGAGTGTGTCAACAAACAGTACCATCAGATATCAGGAGCCCAGTCTGTGGTGTAGTGGCAATCACTGGCCGCAGAACACAGACTACCCCATCTCTCCAGGGCCTGCTAGCGCTGTCACTATTCATTCTTCCACGTTTTGAACGACAGTCATTGTTGGCCCAGTTTCAGACAAAATGCTTTTCATTTTGTTCGGCTCGGCAATGTTTTTGTACTGCAGGCATTTACAGACACACTGTGTTGCATTGACTTGCATTGTGTAGTCTTGCACTGTGCTGAATTATTTTGTTTTGTTTTCATTTACATCCCACTTTCAATCCCTGGAGATTATTCTTGGTGAACTTCGGGCTGCTATCACCAGGTTGAACCTATTGCTATAACAACAGTTTCGCTCGTTGTTTACTCATTCGGGTAAATCCTGCTAGGATGTGTAGTTGTTTCCATAAGAGACTAGTTTTTTTTTCTGCAGGATTTTTTCCAAGAACAACTTTCTTGTTGGCATGGGGTCTTTTACATGCACAGTATAGGTGAAATGAATAGACACACGGAAGCTCATGTTTGTTTGGTTATGTATGCAACCACAGACATAAATAATTATGTGAGAGACAGTGATTATAAAAACTTGGGCACGCTCATGCACCTCAAGCATGAATGTAGAGAAAATGACAATCACACAACACACACACACACACACACACACACACACACACACACACACACACACACACACACACACACACAACACACACACACACACACACACACACACACACACACACACACACACACACACACACACACACACACACCACACACACACACACACACACACACACCACACACACAAACACACGCACACACAACACACTCACACACACACACACACACACACACACACACACACACACACACACACACACACACACACACACACACACACACACACACACACACACACACACACACACACACACACACACACACACCGCGCGCGCGCGCATATATAAGGCGCATGAATCGAAAGCTTATCATGGGGACATTTTGTGTAAACCTAAAGATATTACAAATGGATGAATCGCTGTCGATGCGTTGTCAAGTTGTATACGCGTTCCCAAGCTTACCACCCTGGGGGTCACCCAGATTATACACTCTGTCTCACGCACCCCACCTGGGAATCACTGGGAGACGTCAGTACACACTGGATGAACAGTTTGTCGGCATGACTTGTTAACTAGTATCTCGCTATACAAGCGGCAGCGCTCCGAGTTGCAAGAATAAACGAAGACATAATTATGTGTATAGATGAATGAATAGACAAAGTATTAATCAAGTAGTATAGGAACCAAACAACGCACAATAGATAAACAACAGCAACAATAACAATAACAACAACATCAAACACTACTACTACTACTACTACTACTACTTCTACTACTATACTACTACTACTACTACTACTACCACTACACTTCTCTACTACTACTACTACTACTACTACTACTACTACTACTACTACTACTACTACTACTACTACTACTACTACTACTACTACTACAACAATAAACGGAGAAATAAAGGTAGGAAAGAAGGAAGGAAGGAATGGATAAACAGCCAAAATAAAGAATCGAACGGTCGAACAATCTAACAAACGAACAATGAAATCAACACATTGAGCGTACAATCAAACAAACACAGGAACCAGACAGCGCACAATAGATAAACAACAGGTTCTTGGTTTGGTTCTTTTGTGCCAGTAAGCATTCGAAACAGGTTTGGTTCTTTTGTGCCAGTAAGCATTCGAAACAGGTTTGGTTCTTTTGTGCCAGTAAGCATTCGAATTCTGAATTCACAATGATGTTGACTACCTAGTTTTTACATTTCTCTGAATTACTTGCCTGATTGTCATTGTTACGAGTGTAGTCAATACATAATTATGTGTGTGTGTGTGTGGGTGGGTGCGTGGGTGTGTGAAATAAGTCTGTCTTCTAGTCAACGGTCTTAAAACATTGAATTCATATATTGGTGTATGGTGTGGGTGTGCGTGTGCGTGTTCGCACACACACGTACGTGCGTGTGTACGTGCTGCGTATATGCGTGCGTAAAAATAAGTTTTTATGTCTTCTAGTCAATGGGTTTAAAATTGTGTTCAAAATTGATGTGTGTGCGTGCGTGCGGGTGTTTGCGTGTGTGTGCGCATGCACGCGTGTGTGTTGGTGTGTGTGTGTGTGTTTGTGACATTTTATTTGAAAACCAATATGAAATATAGCTTTTGTGTCTTTGATATATTTGATGTGTATCAATCTGCCTGTCAGTGTTGTAATTGACCTTCATGGGATGATTAAAGTGTTTTTTACTTTGACTTGACTTGACAGGACAAGTGTATAAACTGTTCCCTGTTTTCTCTGCTTTTTTGTCGCCTGGTTTTTTTTATTATGTGAGTTTGTTGTTTCTGTTTTTTCTGTTGTTGTTGTTTTTGTTGTTGTTCTAATCTTTTGCATTGTTATCGACAACCTTGATCTTAATGCTGCTTTGTTTTAGGTTTGTGAAAGTTTGTTGCTTGAAATATGACTGTGCTGTGGGTTGACTCAGCCAAAAGTCTTAGTAAGGCAATACTCTATGTGTGATCTTGGTAGAAGTTTCTTGCAAGTCTATCTACCTGTCTGCCTTCTTGACCTTCTGGAGGTGTGTGTGTGTGTGTGTGTGCGTGCGCGCGTGCCTGCGTGCATGCGTGCATGCGTGTGTGTGTGTGAGTATGCGCGTGTGCCTGCGTGCATGCGTGTGCGTGAGTATGTGAGAGTATGTGTGTGCGTAGTGTGTGTGTGTGTCTTGAGTATCTGTATGTGCATCTGCTTTTATCCGTGAGCGCATGTGTATGCATGATTGTGAATATTTGTGTATGTATATCTGTGTGTGCGTGCGCACAGCGCGCGAACGCGTGTTTGTATGTGTGTACATGAGTGATTTGTATGCACATAATAATTGCTCCCACACACCAACAAAAAAAAGCAATCAAAGATCAAAGAGCGAGAGAGAAGAAGCGCTTAAAGCAGGCTCCAAAGCGTTGGGCCTCGCTCCTTTCTGTTGTTGCTGTGCTAATGGCAACCGCCATTTATTGGACATCAATATTACATCAGTGGAGGTTTTGATTTTATGTCTCTGATAACAACAATCACGTGGAATGGTGGAGCCACTTGTTTGATAGAGATCAAAGTCTGTCTCTGTCTGTCTGTCTGCCTGTGTCAACTTTTCTTTTATTTCGAGCATAATGGAATAAACACTCATGTGCTTTTTTACATCCAGCCACTGTGTGTATGCAGTTTTCTAAATTTTTTTCATCCGTTCCCACCGGCACACAATGACCTACTCTTCCGAGAAGCGGAACGGGTTTTAACCTGTGCGCAAGATGTTCTGCGTGCGACTGCGCACGGGACCTTGATTTATAGTCTCATCCGAAGAACTTTTGGGGGAGAGTGGAGACGGCACTAATGTTAACCCCAGAGGAAAAATCCTCTTGAACGAGATTCGAACCCGGGTCAGCAGATCACGAGCGCATCACTCTAACCACTAGACTACCCCGTCCCGTCTGCCTTGACTATTATTAGCCTGTCTCTCTTTCCTCTCGGTCTGCCTCTGTCTTTCTCTGTCTCTGTTTCTGTCTCTATTCTCTCTGTCTGTTTCTCTTTCCTGCTGCACCCGATGGTGAGTGTGTGCAAGCGAAGAAGCGAGCGTATAATTATGAGTGAGTCAGCGTGTGCGTGTGCGTGTGCGTGTGCGAGCGTGTATGTGTGTGTATGTGTGTATATTTGTGTGTGTGTGTGTGTGTGTGTGTGTGTGTGTTGTGTGTGTGTTTGTGTGTATTTGTATGTGTGTGTTTGCGTGTTTTTGTTTGTATGTGTGTGTGTTTGTGTGTTTTTGTTTGCTTTTTTGTGTTGCATTTGTGTGTATCTTTATTTATTCATAAAAAAATTCATTAATTATTTTTTAAATTCTTTTATTTTGACGATAAAACACTCGTGTGCTTTTTTCATCCAGTCCCCGTGTGTATGCAGTTTTGTCAATTTTTTATCATCCGTTCCCACCGGCACACAATAGCCTTCTATTCCGAAAAGCGGAACGGGTTTTAACGAATGCGCAAGATGTTCTGCGTGTGTCTGTGTGTAGGCACAAAATCGATCATTGAAACAGCATACTGCCAATATAAAAAGTACCGACAGAGTTGAATGCTATCAGAGAATCCCGCGGTTCGGTTCGAAGGTGCCACTAGTCTTTATAGTTTA
>CM054141.1:49019015-49029015 GCA_028751875.1 Rapana venosa | reverse complement strand
TTGTTCTTACCAATAAGCACTAGGATACATGAGTGAGAAACCACACCCACGCATTGCTAATCGTTTCTGAGTCTTTGCCACAAAATGACATAGTTTATTTTGTGCCCATTATGCGTCACACCGTTATTGTTTCATTGAGATGTAAATGTTATTTCTCTCGCGTTGCCAATGATGTCAAATTGTCCAATGAAATGTTTGAGATGCATGTGGGTTTGTATGGCACGAAAAAGCTATTGCAATTGCCTGTTTCTCATAGTCTCAGTAGCATTGGGTTTTTTCTGCTACAAAGTGTGTGTGTATGTGTGTGTGTGTGTGTGTGTGTGTGTGTGTGCGTGTGCGTGTGTGTGTGTGTGTGTGTGTGTGTCTGTGTCTGTGTGCGTGAGTGCTTTGAAAGTTGGGAGAGAGTCACAATGTTTCTGTAATGAATGTTTTCAATACTAAAAATAAAACCCCTAACGATTTGCGTAACAGAATATTACAATACGTCATAACTATACAGCTATGCTATAGATTGTGTAAAGGAAAGGAAAGAGGCATGACTCTTTCTTCATGTCCTTGGTGTGTGTGTATGTTCGTGTGTGTGTGTGTGTGTGTGTGTGTGTGTGTGTGTGTGTGTGTGTGTGTATGTGTCGGGGGTGTGGGGGTGTCCATGTGTGCGTGTGTGTGCACCCAGTGCGCGTGTGCGTGTGTGTATGTGTGCGTGTGCATGCGTGCATGTATGCTCGAGTGTATGTCTGAAAGCGCGTGCGTGCGTGCAAGTGTATATGTATGTGTGTGCATGCGTGCGTGTGTACTCGCGTGCGCGCGCGCGCGTGTGTGTGTATTCATACGCCGGCAGTCACTCTAGCAAATTACCATTAAGTATCGGGAGAAGTGAGTGAGAAAAGGCTCTTCATAATTCCAGAACGCTGCTAATGATGACAGGTTTGTTTTTTTATTTGGTTGCCAAAGGGCCACAATTAGCTCTATGGCAATATCGCATCATCAGATTAATGTTTCATTGAGATGTAAATGTTATTTCTCCCGCTTTGCCAGTGATGTCAAAGTGCCAAATCAAATGTTTGAGATGCATCTGCGTTTGCTTGGCATGCACAAATATTGCCATTTGCCTTGTTTTTAAAACACACGCGAGTAGCGTCAATATTTTGTTCTGCTATAACCAAAACATAATGTAAGATGTGACCTGACAGCATTGCAAATCTTAGGCAGGCAGATTTGTGATTATGCAAGAGTCTAGTTTTGCTTTTCTTTCTATGTTTTTTTTATAATCATGAGGAGTGAATTAGTTTTGAAAGCAGCTAGGGTGGATGTGTTTTCCCCACATATTGCTTATTACTTAGGATATAGTTACACTGTCCTTTGAGTGTGACTTGACAAACTCTCTCTCTGTCTCTCTCTGTCTCTCTGGGTTGCTACACATTCGCTAGTGACAGTGGATGCAGTGTAAATGATTATGTCATTATGTCAAACGAACTGTATGAGTCTGTTTCTGATTTGTGTGAATTGTGAATCCTGCCTGATAGGCCATGTGCACCATGGTACACCCATGACATCCTGGTCGCAAAGCACAAACGCAGGCAACTAGAGCGGCATTGGCGAAAAGCAAAAACGCAAGTTAATAAGCAGCTCTTCCGAAAACAAGTAAACAAAGTCAAGTCTATAATTCTTTCAGAAAAAACAAAGTATTATTCTTCTCAAGTTCTTGATGCCGCGTCAATGAAATTTCTCTTTTCTCTCACATCTATTCTTCTTGGATCTGTGAAGGCAAGCCCTCTGCCTTCCATCCACAACCACTCTGAACTTCCTTCTATATTTTCTGCATTCTAGTCTGAAAAAGTCCATAACATTCGCTCCAAACTGGATCAGACTCCTTTCCAGCCTGCACTTCCTGATCCCCAATTCTCTGGCATTCCTCTCCTTTTCTCTCATCCGACAAGTGAGAAAGAAATCACGATAATTCTGAAAGAAATGACCATAAAATCATGTGATCTTGATCCCATAGCTGCTTCTCTTTTCACACAGTGCCTACCACAACTTATACCCACTATCACGAAAATAGTGAACTTATCTCTTGTTTCAGGAACTGTTCCATCAGCTCTCAAAACTGCTATAGTCACACCTCTACTCAAAAAGCATGACCTTGACCCTAACATTCTGAAGAATTATAGACCTGTTTCCAATCTACCTTTTATTTCTAAAGTCCTTGAAAAAGTAGTTCTCAAACAGCTCAACAACCACCTTCTCTCCAACAATCTTCTTCCTGAGTTTCAGTCTGCCTATCGCGTCAACCACAGCACTGAAACCGCCCTAGTACACACTTTAAACACGCTTCTACTCGCTTCTGACTCGGGGAAAATCTCCCTTCTCATTCTACTCGACTTGTCGGCAGCCTTCGACACTATAGACCACTCAATTCTTCTCTCCCGTCTTCAAAAAACGTTCGGTGTTACTGGCACTGCTCTCACCTGGTTTCATTCATACCTTACTGACCGATTTCAGACAGTTGCAGTAAACAAGATTCAATCAATACCTGCCAAACTGAAACGCGGAGTCCCACAGGGATCAGTTCTAGGCCCTGTTATGCTCACTCTTTACACTGCCCCACTGTCACATATAATAAAACGTCATCAAATCAACCATCATTTTTACGCAGATTACTCTCAGATTCGAAGCAGTGTTACTCCTGAAAATCTGCCTTCTCTCCTGGCAAATATGGCCCACTGCTTTGAAGATATTCAAAACTGGATGACACAGAACAAATTACAGCTAAATGCAGATAAAACCGAAGCCATGCTCGTAGGGACCAAACACAAACTCTCTTCCATTACAACAGCTTCAATTGAACTCGGCAATGCATCAGTCCCTCTATCCACTGCTGTGAGGTATGTAGGTGTTGTTATCGACAACACACTCTCTATGGAAAAATTCATCACCCAGACCTGTCAGTCGTGCTACTATCAGTTACGGCGTATTAGTGCAATTCGAAAGTACCTGTCCACCGATGCAACAGCCAAACTTATCACTTCTCTCATTCTTTCACGTCTGGACTATTGCAATTCTTTTTTGTCTGGTCTGCCAGCATCATCTATCCACTCCCTTCAACGTATACAAAACTCCGCAGCTCGACTAGTTCTCAGAAAGAAAAAATCGGAGCACATTACCCCCCTCTTGCGATCTCTCCACTGGCTGCCTGTGCCACAGAGAGTAGATTATAAGATCAGTACCCTCTGTTACAAATGTCTCCACAAAACTGCACCCTCCTACTACTGTGAATGTCTTAACCTGTACACTCCTTCACGTTCCCTCCGCTCTGCTGCAGATACCTTGTGCCTACGAATACCTAGATTCAACCAATCTACCGTTGGCCGCCGCTCTTTCTCTATTTTGGGTCCATCGACCTGGAATGAGCTCCCTCTCTCTCTTCGCCAGAAGCCTAGCTATGATACTTTTAAATCCAGCCTCAAGACATATTTATTTCAAACCTAAGATTTCCCCCCTCCTGTTTCATACCAGAACTATCCCACCCTTCACTAATCCATGTCCTATCACCCTGCTAAAGTATATGACCTGTGTGTGTGTGTGTGTGTGTGTGTGTGTGTGTGTGTGTGTGTGTGTGTGTGTGCTTTTGAAAAACATTTGACTATTGCAATTTTATTTCATAGATTTGGTCTGCAGCGTACCATATTTGTAATATCTGTTTGAACTATTAATTATTTGTCATTGGTTGTATGACTGTGTAAGATTAGGTTGAATGCATGCGCTTTGATTTGTCTTTGCAAGATATAGCGCTATATAAGTTCCATTTATTATTATTATTATTTATTGCATGTAGCTGATCGAATTGAATCAGATCGCTTTCCTATGGAATTTCGTATTGTATTTTCAACAGAGAATGTTCTTAAAAGTCAGGATATCAATGCTGTACAAATCATAGATAAGTTTATTTGGAATGAAGAATGTAGCCAAGAGTTCTATGATAAGTTACATGAAGCAAGCATGCAAGATAGATTCAATTCTGCAATAGAAATGATTGACATGAATGTTAACGATGCTTTAGAGTTATTTAACGACTGTATCAGAGAATGTGCATCATGCATGAAGAAGAAAATTAGGATTGATCAAATAGACATCAGCAAGGTTGGTTCGATGAGATATGTTTTGATAGCAGAAAGACAGTTCGTAGTTTGTTAAGAAGATTCAGGCACTCAGGGAATAAAGCAGATAAGGAAAGTTATGTTATGGCACAAGAAAATGTATTTATTAAAACTCTTCGTCAGATAATGGTTGACTGTAGATGGCAAAAGTGGGAAAACCATATCAACTCTAGCAATGGATTTGATTTATCCAGGATTTATAGTTCAACACATGTAGTAAAGAAATACATCTCAGTAAACATGGATAAACACTTGAGATTCATTCTCACTAGATTTCGTTTCGGCATATCGGACATTAATGCACATGCTTTCCGCTATAGACGAGTCTCTGCTATCGATATGCTATGTCCACTATGTAAAGAATCAGCTGAAGACGAAGTCCATTTTGTTTTGAAGTGTCCTGCTCTCACTACTCTACGTATAAGATTTATTCCACAGAAATTCTATGCCCGACCTTGTTTGTTCCGGTTAAGTTTGCTGATGGCATCAGTCCATGATGAAACTGTTCACAATCTATTTTTTATTTTTTTATTTTATACCACTTTAAGTCACGAGATTTCTCTGCGTGAAATTCGGGCTGCTCTCCCCGGGGAGAGCGCGTCGCCACAAGAGCAGCGCCACCCTTTTTTTTTTTTTTTTTCTTTTTTCTTTTGGTCTGCAACTGTATTTGTTTCCCTATCAGAGTGGCTTTTTTCTAAGAATTTTGCCAGGGACAACTCCCTTGTTGCCGTGGGTTCTTTTACGAGCGCTGAAAATTTTGTGTAACACACGGGACCTCGGTTTATCGTCTCATCCGAAAGACTAGCGCCCAGACCACCACTCATGGTCTAATGGATGGGGAAAAATTTCGGGCCCAAACGGGGTACGAACCGCGCACACACCCGACCCGGTCTTTTCGCATTCTAGACAGGCGCGTTACCTCTAGACCACCGATCCACTGGCTCTATTTTTGAATAAGGCTTTTCAGTTACGAGAAAAACTTACGTCTTAGGGTCTCATGTCTTTGGTACAGATGTATTATGTGCTGTTTTGTATGTTGTATACGTATATACATTATTTGCTTTTTTTTCTTCCCCCTTTCATATGGGGCTATGGCCTTACATGAATAAACCATCTGAAGTCTGAAGTCTGAAGTCTCTGTCTCTCTGTCTGTCTCTATTTCTCTCTCTCTCTCTTCTCTCTCTCTCTCTCTCTCTCTCTCTCTCTCTCTCTCTCTCTCTCTCTCTCTCTCTCTCTCTCTCTCTCTCTCTGTCTCGAGAGGGGGGGGGGGGGGGGGGGGGGGGGGGGGGGAGGCGGGATAGCCTAGTGGTTAGAACATTGCGCTGGCAATCTGACAACCCGGGTTCGATTCCCGTTCAAGGGGATATTTTCCCCTGGAGTTAACATCAGAGCAGACTCCACTCTCCCCAAAAGTATTTCGGATGAGACTATAAACCGAGGCCCCGTGTGCGAACGGACGCAGAGCATCTTGCGAACACGTTAAATCCTGTTCCGCTTTTCGTAAGAGTAGGCCATTGTGTGCCGGTGGGAACAGCTGACAAAATTTACAAAACCGCATACACACGGGGACTGGATGTAAAAAACACATAAGTGCTTATTCCATTATCCTCGATATAAAAGAATAACTTTAAAAAATCTGCCTTTGTCTGTCTGTCTGTCTGTCTCTGTCTGTCTGCCTGTCTGTCTCTGTCTGCCAGTCTGCCAGTCTGTCTGTCTGTCTGTCTGTCTGTCTGTCTCTCTCTCTCTCTCTCTCTCTCTCTCTCTCTCTCTCTCTCTCTCTTTCCTGCTGTGTCCCTGTACCCTCTTACTTTCGCCCCAACTCCCCTACTTTCCTTTCTTTGTTAATATGCATGTGCACGCTTGCATGTGTGTGTATGTACGCATGCGTGTGTGTGCGTGCGTCCGTGCATGCATTCGTGCGTGTATGCGTGCATGCGTGCATACATGCGTGCAAGCTCACTAGTGTGCAAAGGGTGTGTACCTGCCCGTTAGGCAATGAAGCAAATGAGTGGACAGCGAGAGAAAAAGAGAGAGGGAGAGAGAGAGAGAGAGAGGGAGAAGAGAGAGAGAGAGAGAGAGAGAGAGAGAGAGGAGAGAGGAGAGAGAGAGAGGGAGGGAGAGGAGAGAGGGAGGGAGAAAGAGAGGAGAGAGAGAGAGAGAGGAGAGAGAGAGAGGGAGGGAGAGAGAGGGAGAGAGAGGGAGAAAGAGAGGAGGAGAGAGAGAGGGAGAGAGAGGGAGAGAGAGAGAGAGAGGGAGAGAGAGAAAGAGGGGGGGGGGGGGGGGGGGGGAGGGGAGAGAGAGGGAGTCTAGTGATTTCAGAGCGCTAGCATTCGCTGCTATTTTTTGCACACAGCCACAAGCTGTTTGATGTGGATATTCCATGTGCCGATTGATGTTTCTCTGGGGGGCGTAGCCGTTAGGTCTCTCTTGGTGACCATTATGTCCGAGTGTCACATCAAATGTTTAACATGCATCTGCATTTTGTAAAGCGTGAACAAGTTATAGTCATTAAAAAAAAGATATAAAAGCTAAATAACATTTTTGCTCGTGGATTTTTGGTTGTATGTGTATGTGTGTGTGTGTGTATGTGGAGGGGGGGGGGGGGGGGGGGAGTGTGTATGTGCTATGTGTGTGTGTGCATGCGCAAGAAAGAGATATATTGTTAGCTATTAACTGAAAGAAAATCATGTGTTGATAGTTTCATTTCATTTAATTTCATTTTTCATTTTACATTTTACCACTGTAAGTCACGAGATTTCTCTGCGTTTAGCGATTGTGTCTAATATTATCCGTATCTTTTTGCAGTGTTTTGCGGTATGACAAGTCCATTCTCCTGCTTTTTTCCCCCAGAAAAAAGCCCTAAACGATAACAATTCCTTCCCACACCAACGTCCAATGCCCTGGTTCTGACTTGTCAGACACTTCACAGCAGCGCAACGCATTTTCACTCATATGGCAGACAACAACACTGATTGCTGTCTGAGCGTTCGACAAAGTTAAGAATTCATTATGTCATTCCATTGTTCACTGCATGTGTATGACTGCGCGCGCGCGCGCGCGCGCGCGCGCGCGTGTGTGTGTGTGACTGTGTGTGCTTGTGTGTGCTTGTGTGTGTAGATTGTAGTAGTTCTTCAGTTTAACGTCCTTCCACTAAATAGTGATATCAGACAGGAAAGTGTGTGTATGTGTGTGTGTGCGTGTGTGCGCGTGTGCGTGTGTGTGCGTGCGCACGCGCACGTGCTTGTGTATGTGTGTAGGGGGGAGGGGTATGCATATAACTAATCAATCGTAATAAACAACTATTATGAAAAAAGCATAAACAAGAATTCTGGAAAAACAAAAACAAAAAACAAAGAAAAAACCAACAACAACAAAAAAAAACAAGAGAAAAAAACAAAAAAACAACAACAAAAAACAAAACAACCAACCCCAGAAACATCAAACAGTAAAAATACCAGCTTTCCAATTCATATAACTTGAAGCTATCCTTATATCAGAGGAGTCTGAAAATAGGAGTATGGCTTAATGACAATACAATTTCTTTCATTAATGGAATGTCTTTAAGAATTTGCTGCAAGCTACGGACTGGGAAGGCAGGTAAGATGTTTTTCAGATCTCTGCATCGTAAAAGAATGTGATCATTGGTAAGATTTCTTACTTGCCCTGAGAAACTTCAGTTCAAAAGTGAGACAAGATTTCATAATTGAGATTAGTCATCTAATTCATTTTCTGATGATACGAGGCACTGGTGTTACCTTTTGCTGGATACCCTCGCACTGTGGTATTTACTTTAATGAAAAAGTTGACAGGAAAGCAAAATGTGGAGCTGAGCATATCGATGGGTCTTGCAGCATAAGTGTTCCTCTATCCATCCATGAGGGCTATAGCATGTTACAAAATGCATGTTGGAAACACTTTAAAAAGAAACTACAAAGTACCGGTTATTCCTGGAGTGATGATGTAGCCCATGTATTATCTTTTGATAAGATCAAATATCGTAATTTACATGAATATAGAAATGTTGTATCTCTTATATACAGGTTTAAGCTCAATGCTTTTAGAACAATTTAAAAAAAAAAAAAGCAACATGTATGTGTGTAGATTGTGTGTGTATATATGTGTGTGTGTGAATGTGTGTGTAGATATATGTGTGTGTGCGTGTGTGCGTACACGCGGGCGCATGTGTGTGTACATGTGTGTGTATACGTGTGTGTATGTGTGTGTGTGTGTGTGTGCGCCCGCATGTGTGAGTGCGCATGTGTGTGTGTGTGCACAGGAACGCGTGTGTGCAACACAAGCCACCACTCACAGGCAGACTGCCAGAAATTAAACACCAGAAAAAAAATGAGCTAAGAAAGAGTCCCACATGTTTTAACAACCACTGTCAAACACTACTGTTTATCTGCCAAAAAAAGGTGACGATTTGTTTCCTGGCGATATTGCATCAGCAGATGAATCGTTCGGTGCAGGCGTGGATTTTATTCCTCTCCTGTTGACGATCACGCTCAAGTGCTGAGGTAAATATTTGAGATGCGTTTGCATCTGCATGGCGCGAGAAAGTCAGTCTAGAAAAAAAAGGAAAAAAAGGGGAAAATGCTGAGTGGTAGTGTTGTTTGTTTGTTGTTGTTTTCTTCTGTTAGGAAGGGAAACGTATTGATCTGTTATGGGAATAGGGCCATTCAATATTGTAGGCAGGCAAGTTGGTGATCGTGGATAAGTTTCATTTTCTTGTTGTTGTTGTTGTTGGTGTTGTTGGTGTTGGTGTTGTTGTTGTTGTTGTTGTTGTTGTTGTTGTTCTTCTTCTTCTTCTTCTTCTTCTTCTTCTTCTTCTTTGCATTCTTCTTCTTCTTCTTTGCATTCTTCTTCTTCTTCTTCTTCTTCTTCTTCTTCTTCTTCTTCTTCTTCTTCTTCTTCTTCTTCTTCTTCTTCTTCTTCTTCTTTTCTTCTTCTTCTTCTTCTTCTTCTTCTTCTTCTTCTTTGCATTCTTCTTCTTTGCATTCTTCTTCTTTGCATTCTTCTTCATTTCCCCTTTTTTAAAACACGTTTTATCTTCTGTAGTTACAAATGGTGAACTATAATTTTTTCATTCCTCGGCTAGGCTAGGCCGATGATGAGAATTTTGCAGATGCGACCGTTTTTGTCCATCATTAAAGCAGACATTGAAAGAAGGATACAGGCAATGGAGATGAGATGCCTTCGCAAACACCCTGGTATCTCGTACAGGGATCACATCACTAATGACGAAATCAAAACCAGATTTAACAAGACCGTCGGACACTATGAAGAGCTCATGACTTCAGTGAAAAAACGCAAACTAAAGTGGCACCAGCGCGTCAAACTAACTTTTGGACTGGCCAAGACTGTCCTACAGGGAACAGTATATGGAGGGAGACGGAGAGGCAGACTGAGAAAACGATAGGAAGACATCAGATAGTGGTCTGACCTTGAGTGGAATGATTTGCCACAGAAAGCAGAGGACCGCAGGGTGTGGAGGAAGCTGGTTGCAAAATCTTCAGTAGTGCTCCCACAGGCTACTAGACTAAGGGATAGATGAAGGAAGGTGAAGGATATTTGGTGTGTGTATGTATGGATCTATGTATGTACATGTGTGTGTGTTTGTGTGTGTGTGTGCGTCTGTGTGTGAGCGTGCATGTGTGTGCATGCGTGTGTGTATGTGTGTGTGCATGTGTGCGCGTGCGTGTGTGTGTGCGTGTGTGTGTGAGCGTGTGAGCATGTGTGTGTGTGTTCTCCTGTGTATCTGTCTGTCTGTCCTTTCTGTGTGCTTCTTTGTCTAAGTGTCTCCGCGTGTGTATGATAGAGAATGAGATATTTGTGAGCACTTACGC
>CM054141.1:49006515-49014015 GCA_028751875.1 Rapana venosa | reverse complement strand
CATACAGCAATACAGGGAGATCAATGTTTTAACCATTCTAATTTTGAGATCTGTAGATACCCCTATGTCCTTCAGACTGTTGTTTCTCTGAATCATCCTTTGCTTGGCCAAGCCGATATTGGTCTTGACGTCTTGATGACAGGAGTCATGATGTAACTGGTGTTAGTTGTTGATAGGGGACGGGATAGCCTGGTGGTTAGAGGGATGCATTCGGGATCTGCTGACCCGGGCTCGATTCTCGTTGAAGAGGATCTTTCCTCTGGAGTTAACATCAGTGCCGACTCCACTTTCCCAAAAAAAGTCCTTCGGATGAGACTATAAACCGAGGTCCCGTGTGCGAACGCACGCAGAACATCTTGCGCACACGTTAAAACCCGTTCCGCTTTTCGGAAGAGTAGGCCATTGTGTGCCAGTGGGAACGGATGACAAAATTTACAGAACTGCATACACATGGAGACTGGATAAAAAAAAGCACATGAGTGCTTATTCCATTATCCTAGAAATAAATGAATAGACGGAATAGATTGCAGGGTATCTTTCAAATTGCTAATGGCTAGGTTTTCAAAGGAAAGCCGCACAATTAGATTTTTTTGATTCCTAATAAATCAGCTTTGCCAGGTAGAATAACATGAAGCTGTTTCAGGTAGCCAACGACATTTTTAGGTGGCTAAAAACTGTAGAAAGTGAGATGAAGGCCATGCAGCACTCTTGGAGATCAGTGACTAGGTTGGCCCAGGATAGACAGGAGTGGAAGCGCTTTGTTTCTTCCCTACACACCACTGGGTGTAATGGTTAATGATGATGATGAAAGCAAAGGCAAAGTTATTCCATGCAGCTGTAACTGTTTTGGTGAGCTGATTGAACAGCATTGTTTTAAGCCAGAAGCCGTGTGCACAGTCTGCAAATGAGGAGTTGTTGTCAGTGATGTGACATGCCATGATCTTGGGGCGATGTGATCGTTAACAGGGAAATTAAATGAGGGTAGAAAAAGAGAAAGATGAGCACACATATTGAAAGCCTATAAAACGTTATATCATGTATGTCTTTTCTTAATAAAGAAGAGAAAGAAAAAGAGAAAGAGAAAGAAAGAGAAAGCGAGCCTCTATCTACAAGGCTGTAACATCAACTCGACTTTGCCTACACTGTTCTTACCCATGAAGGATACAACGAAAACTTTCACAGAAGAGAGGGAGAGGGGAGGAGGGAGTGGGGGGGGGGGGGGGGGGGGGAGCTGAAACAACAAATAACGTTCGTAAAGTTTTTACTAAGTTCAATCTATACTTCTGATGGAAACATTCCAACGTTGTATACACATAAGCAAACTTTTGTGTGTAACATCGCAGTACAATTGGATCAAGCTCGCCCCGGAACTGCGCATTGCTTGCTACTCAAAGTCAAAGTGGAAGCAACGAGGCATGAATGTTCTGCTACAATGAGTAATTTGCCGTTATTAATCAGCCGAGTATCCACTGCACTCTTGTGGATTCTTCTTGTTTGTTTCTCACGAAGTCTCTAATGCACTGGCCCAGTTTTCACGTTGCATAGAAAATGATGCCGTTGATGAAATTATTCGACACTTTGGCGCCAACCCAGATCGTTTGTTTGACAACTCAGACGTACGAAGCTAAAGTCTTGTAAGAGTGACTGCTGACTTTGATGAAGAAAAACTTGAAAATATAAATTTAATGGACACATGGTCTTGTCAGAAATAAATCACAGGTGGCATTATTTATTTTATTTATGTTTTATTTTTATTTTATTCTTTTATATCAAGGATAATGGAATAAGCATTTATGTGCTTTTTTACATCCAGTCCCCGTGTGTATGCGGTTTGTAAATTCTGTCATCTGTTCCCACCGGCACACAATGGCCTACTCTTACGAAAAGCGGAACATGATTTAACGTGTGCGCAAGATGTCCTGCATGCGTTCGCACACGGGGCCTCGGTTTATAGTCTCATCCGAAAGACTTTGGAGGAGCGTGGAGTCTGCACTGATGTTAACTCCAGGGGAAAATATCCCCTTGAACGGGAATCGAACCCGGATCGTCAGATTGCGAGCGCAATGTTCTAACCACTAGGCTTTCCCTTCCCCATTATTTTTTCTGTGTCTGTCTGTCTCTTCTTTCTTTCTTTCTTTCTTTTTCTTGAGCCCACAGAATATCATCAGATGGCTAAAAACGAAGGCCTGACATAAACAAAATAATGGAACACAACTTAACTATCTCTAACGCCGCTGTCTTCGCAATCTGACGGCCTGGGTTGGAGTCACTACTAAAGCACACGTTCAAGGGGATCTATTCTCCCTGGAGCTAGCATCTGAACCGACTCCACTCTCCCAAAAGTTCTATGGATGAGACTTTAAACCAAAGACCTGTGTGCGCACAAACGCATGCAGAACATTTTGCACAAACATAAAAAAACAACGTTCCGCATTTTGTAAGATTAAGTTATTGCATAACGGTAGGATCCGATGACAAAATGTTAAAAAACCAAAAGCGCTTGCACTGGTGTCGGGTTTAGACATCATCCTCGAAGTCGGAATGCGGCTACCTCAATGGTGGGTAAACAGTGGCGTGGCATACGCAAAAATCTCACTGTGAGTGAGCCTCGGAGCTGTAGCCTTAGAAGAAACCCCCCAGGAAAAATACCCATCAGGAAGACCTCATGCGATGACCTTGTGTGAAAGGGTAGAAGTAAAGGTGACCCATAACCTATGGGATCGTTGGGGAGCGAGGCGTCAGAGACCTCAGCTTCTCCAGGAGCCAGCATATTGAGAGCGGAACTCATCTCCTCTCCCTCGCTGCTTAACCTTCCCTGACCCTAAAGAGGGCAAGTACCCAATTACAGCTGGGTGAACTGGGGGACTGTACTGAAAGCAAGGTGTGCAAACAATCACCCATCCACTTGGTATCCACACTCAATGCTGCTATAACCTTTGCTTTGGAAAAGCAAGTGCTCTGACCACTGAGTTATCCCGTCCACTTGTGTTTAATTAAGGGAACTGTTAAGTTAAAAGGGGAAACACTAAGAGTGAATGGAAAAAAGAACGGGAGAAGCATCATCTTCTGGAGTCTGTAGTTACATTCAAGCATAACGGTCTTTTCGAATCAAACTCTACGCACAGAGAGAGAGAGAGAGAGAGAAGAGAGAGAGAGAGAGAGAGAGAGAGAGAGAGAGAGAGAGAGAGAGAGGAGAGAGAGAAGAGAGAGAGAGAGAGAGAGAGAGAGACAGAGAGAGAGAGAGAGACAGACAGAGAGAGAGAAACCTTCATTTGACCACGCTATTTCACTACTACTCTTGCCCCCATTGAGAACAAAAGCTTTTAAGACAAAGAACAAAACAAAACAGAACAAAACACAACAAAACGAGCCTACCGAGCATCAAAAGTTCACCTGTAAAAGTTTAATTGCTTCGATCCAATCTACTAAATGTGCATTTGCTGATAGTGCGTACATAAGCCAAACTCTGGTCCCTTCAGGTGAAAAAAAACACCCAGGTACAACAGACATCAACCTCCCTGTGAACCTGCGTGACGTTTGTTCCCTCCCCAGGCTTAGCGTGGATAAAAGAGTTCAGGCGTAAACACTGCGCAATGGTCAGTCATTAGCGTTAATGAATCAGCCCGACATCACACCAGTTGTATTCTCGTTAACCCATCTCCTTTACCTCCACCGGGAGTCGAATGCGTCGACCTAATTTCCAGGCTCGCGTTGTAGAGATATAATAATCATGACCAGTTTATTATTGTAACGACACGTCGGTGCTGATGTACAAGTTTTGGCTGGCTGAATTAGAATAATGAAGGTCAAGCTTTGTTCAGATTTCAATGTGCTTAACAGTGAAAGCTAATGATATATTTAGTATATGTGAACAGAAAATGAAGAGAGGAAAATTTGTTTTGACACATACGAGAAAGAAATGGAAAGGTTTTTTTCTCTTTCTTTTAGCAAAGGATGGATGTTGGCGTGGTTCTTTGTTCCGTTTGTTTATCTTTACTGACAGACATAG
Source organism: Rapana venosa (assembly GCA_028751875.1). NCBI lineage: Eukaryota > Metazoa > Mollusca > Gastropoda > Neogastropoda > Muricidae > Rapana > Rapana venosa. Next base: position 49,010,006 of record CM054141.1, on the reverse strand, counting down.
AGACAAACAGAGAGATACACAGACAGACAGGCAGGTAGACAGACAGACAGACAGACACACACACACACACACACACACACACGCACGCACGCACACGCAAGCTGGGTAAAAAAGATTGAAGCCAGCTAAAAGCAAAGTTGCAAAAAGCTATTCATTCTAAAGCTGTTTTATGACGCGATGTTAAGTTGTTTAGAGTATTTTCCATCGACGATGGCCAAAATTCCACCACTGACACAGCTGCTGTCAATGTTATTGACTGCATGCCGATGGTGAGACTATATCAGACTCCCAGAGATAAACTGTATCAAACAACAGCTAAAATTAAAGCCAGGTTTCGAACATAACATCAGCAAGAGTGTTGGTGTTGCTGTTGTGGAGTGTTCCCTAGAGCACCTTGCGTGTCACCCACAACACAGTACACCCTGTCTCACTCACCACACCAGGGAATCTCTGTGAGAGTGCACACAACATAAAAGGGACGGAGGGGTGGGGGTGGGGTGGGATAGCCTGGTGATTAGAGTTATGTGCTCGTGATCTGCTCACCTTGGCTCGTATCTCGTTCAAGAGGATTTTCCCACTGGAGTTAACATCAGTGCCGACTCCACTCTCCACAAAAAGTCCTTCGGATGAGACTATAAACCGAGGTCCCGTGTCGAACGCACGCAGAACATCTTGCGCACACGTTAAAATCCGTTTCGCTTTTTTGGAAATAGTAGGCCGTTGTGTGCCAGTGGGAACGGATGGCAAATTTACAAAACTACATACTCGCGGGGACTAGATGTAAAAAAGAGAATGAGTATTTAGTCCATTATCCTCTAGATAAAATAAAAAAATAAAAATACATACTGGATGAAAGCTTTTTCTTTGTGTATGGCTGTTTTCAAACACCTCGCCAAGCAGGCAGCCAAACTCCATCTCCCTGAAGTTCCATCTTCCCCTTCTACTGATCATTTCTTCGCCTCCTTTGTTTTCAGTTTCTTCCTCCCTTCTGCCTTCCTCCTCTTCCTCGCTTCTCTTCCTCTGCCAGTCGTTCGTCATTCACCACATCCCAGGTGATTTCACTCCTGAGATACACCTTCACCGACACAGGTGCTGCAGTATCGCAGTGATGGACCCGATACATGTGTCACTGAGGCTGGCACTGATTATCTCACACACACACACACACACACACACACACACACACACACACACACACACACACACACACACACACACACACACACACACACACACACACACACACACACACACACACACACACACACACACACACACACACACACACACACACACACTTTACTGGATTCCCACATTTACAGCTACTCTAAAGCACCTTCAGAGATTCTCGTCTTTACACGGGTGATACGTTGGTGCCAGAGGATTCTGCACTTGGCTCATCACATTTCTGCTTCTTTTATCTTCTCCAGCGAATTTATGAATATTAAAAAAAACACCATATCACGAATATTTGCAATAAAAAAAAAAGCTTGAATATTTATACCACTTTAAGTCACGAGATTTCTCTGCGTGAAATTCGGGCTGCTCTCCCCGGGGAGAGCGCGTCGCCACAAGAGCAGCGCCACCCTTTTTTTTTTCTTTTGGTCTGCAACTGTATTTGTTTCCCTATCAGAGTGGCTTTTTTCTAAGAATTTTGCCAGGGACAACTCCCTTGTTGCCGTGGGTTCTTTTACGTGCGCTGAAAATTTTGTGTAACACACGGGACCTCGGTTTATCGTCTCATCCGAAAGACTAGCGCCCAGACCACCACTCATGGTCTAATGGATGGGGGAAAAATTTCGGGCCCAAAAAAGCACGTAACCATTGTATTGTATACCAGTTTCAGACACAGCATATTTCTCTGCGTTATTTTTTTAATTTTTATTTTATTTTTTATTTTATACCACTTTAAGTCACGAGATTTCTCTGCGTGAATATATTTTCACTCGCATGGTGATTATAACATAGATAGTCGTAGAGTGTGAAATAGTCCAGGAATCTCTAGAAACCATGATCAGAAAGATAGCTCAAAGCAAATGTTCTGCTTTCTGCAGCTTTCTGATATCCGTCACGTCTATTTTGTCACAAAGTTACATTCGTTGTTTGTGTGGAATGAAACATCAGCAGTTTAAAAATGAAAGAAATTTTTGATCCAACTAACAAGAATTGTAGGGAGACGTGTTGACTTCTTTGTAACGATTTATTTGACTGCTCCTTCCCCTTTGGTCCATACTATAAGCCAAGTTACGATATGGGAACGCACGCAGAACACTTTGCACACACGTTAAAACCTGTCCCGCCCTTCGGAAGAGTAGACCATTTTGTGTCAGTAGGAACAGATGACAACATTTACAAAACGGGTATGCTCAGGGGGACTGGATGTAAAAAAAATGTAAGTGCTCATTCTATTATTTTTAAAATAAACGAGTTTGAACTTAAATTCTAAGCTACCATATTTTCTTATTTTTACCATATGTCTGTATTTCTGCTTTATTGCTTGTGCAGTGTTCTTTTTTCCCTTTATAATATATTTTCTTCTGAAATCTTTATTTCTAATGTCTTATTTCTTTGTTTTCTTTTTATATTTTCATTCGCCGTTCTCTTAACGTTTTCTGCTTGACCAAATGGTCATAGGTACGGATTTCATTCCAAAGACTCAAGATTTGATCAACATTTCTTTTTTGAGCCAACATTTTCACATGTAGACCTTAAATCCCGTCACTAAAAGGAAGGTAAAGGTAAAGGAGTCCCATAACCTATAAGGTCGTAGGGGAGCGAGGCGTCAGAGACCTCACTTCTCTAGGGCCAGCATATTGAGGGCGGCGCCCATCCCGTCACTATTAGACTTTAAACTAAAGTCTTATGCATAAACTCATGCATAAACAATGTTGGATGTTTTTCCAATTCCCTCCATTTTTTTTCGGAGGGTGGGTCATCGTGTATAGCTAGTAATGGACGACACAAGAAAATCACATGCGCGCAGGTATTGTTTTTATACATTATCCCCAAAGACTGTAAATAACAATTATGATCGAGGGAAAATGGCCACCTATCTAAAAGTATTACCAGTAATGAACCTTAAAATTGTAACGTGACAATCAAAAGTAAACCTTGCTTGTTGTATTCATTTCATGTATTGGTGCTACGGTGCTCTGAACGAATAAAATTTTGTTTAAACCAAAAGTAAGAAAAGTATCTTCCTCTGTGTTCTTAAACTTTGTTGCTTTTACCCTTCCAGTTTCACTCTCTCTCTCTCTCTCTCTCTCTCTCTCCTCTCTCTCTCTCTCTCTCTCTCTCTCTCTCTCTCTCTCTCTCTCTCTCTCTCTCCTCTCCCTGTCTCTCTGTCTCTCTGTCTTTGTCTCTCTCTCTCTCTCTCTCTCTCTCTCTCTCTCTCTCTCTCTCTCTCTCTTTCTCTGGCTCTCTCTCTCATACTCCAGTTCTTCTATCCTACATGACTCATTCTCTTCTTCTTCTTCTTGTCTTTCCTCATC
>CM054141.1:48954015-49001515 GCA_028751875.1 Rapana venosa | reverse complement strand
CCTTCAAATCCAGCCTCAAAACACACTTTTTTCCTACCTGAGACTTTCCCCCCAAATATCTGTCCCTAGTTTTCAACAGCATCTTTCACCTTCTAAGTGTTGTTCCGAGTGAGTGTGTGTGTGTGTGTGTGTGTGTGTGTGTGTGTGTGTGTGTGTGTGTGTGTGTGTGTGTGTGTGCGTGTGTGTGTGTGTGTGCGTGCGCGCGTGTGTGTGCGTGCATACGTGCGCGTGCATGGTTTTGAAATCTGTTGTTCATTATGTTTAAGGAGAGTTGCATGCCTGTAAATGATTGAGTGCAAGCGCTTTGATTTGTTTGTTTTTTACAAGATTCAGCGCTATATAAATTCCATATATTGTTATTATTATTATTATTATCATTATTATTATTATTATATGTATAAATGTGTAAATGTGTGCGCGCACGCGCATGTATGTGCGTGTGTGTATGTATGTGTGTGTGTCCGCGCGCGATTGTGTGTGTGTATGAAAGTCAAAGTCAAAGTCAAACTTATATTTCCAGAATGGGGTACATTAAATTGCGAAACGTTTGCTTTAAAAAAATCAAGCCAACCATCTATCTTTAAAGAGAAAAACCTCTACAACCAGGACGAATAGTCAGTCGCTCTCCTGTTTCTCCAGGTTGAACAACTTTTCATCACTACTCGTGTGTAGATGGACCCCTTTCGTGGAGTACCTGAAGGGCATAGTTCAGCAGCCTGTGGACCAAACATACAGATCAAAGATGGTGTGCAGACGCATTCTTGTTTCACATCGCTTGATTTTTCACTAAATGAATGGGAGTTTGAGTGAAATATTTCATTGTTATTTGAAATGATCTTGTTTGTTAATTAATTGATTTATAATTATGTGTAACAAGTATGTGTACCATTTGACAATGTATAGAAGTTTATCTTTATGACTTATTAAGTTTGGTTGTGTTATTTTTCTTGGCTCTGTTGTTGTTCTTGTTGTTGTTGTTTGTCTGTTTTTCTCTTTTTTATCATCTTTGTTGGTTTGGTTTTTCCTTCTCTTTTGTTTGTTTGTTTGTTTTGGTTAAGGTTTTTTGGGGGGTGGGGGTGGGGTATTTTTATGGTTTTCTTTTATTTTCTTGCTTTGGGGGGGGGGGGGGGTTGTTGGGGGGGAGCTGTTTTGAAAAGGGTTATTTCCCCTTGTTTTTATTGTGAGACTGTATAAGTATTGGGTTATTATTATTAAGATGTATCCCTAACGGGCGGGGACTGGATGTAAAAAAGCACATGTGTGCTTATTCATTATCCTCGAAATAAAAGAATTTGTCATTGTCATTGTCATTGTCGCTTTTAATTGCAAAGGGTTGAACTATTTGACCATCATATCTTCACAGCCATGTCTTGTTTCAAGTTAACGATGGAGACAACATGCATGAATCATTCTGGGCAGGGCACAACGCGTATGAAAACGAAACACAACCGGAAAACGTGTCCTTCTTGTTTCTCTTTCTTCCTCCTCCCTCTGTGTGTGCTTCTTTTGTTCTGTCTCTTTTCTGTGGTTTTCTTCCTTTGTGTGTGTGTGTGTGTGTGTGTGTGTGTGTGTGTGTGTGTGTGTGTGTGTGTGTGTGTGTGTGTGTGTGTGTTTTTCTTCTCTACGTTGCTTTTCATATTATTGGTCTGCTTTTCCCCCTCATCTTGTATGGCTGCATTTTTTATGAACACATCTTCTTTCTGCTGTTTGCTCAAGAAAACAGTTTTGCCGAACGAAATGTTTACGATTATGCAAAAGAAACATCAGGACCTGGTCTTTACTTCTCTTCAGGGAGAGTGACTGTCTGGTCAGCAAAATCTTATGGCCTGTAAATAATATTGATAGCCTTCTTGGAATATATGTTTTTTGAGCGCATTTCTGGAAAGAAAAAGTGTAAAAAGAATCAAATCAATTTGAATGTATTATAGTTTGTGCATACTAGCAAGTAAAAATAAAGACAATAACGAAAAAAGCCGTACAACTTTTTGTATCTTTACTTTATAAGGAGGCGTCGAACAAATATTTGGATGTCCATAATGAGATGACGTAACTTCATTGACTCGAGTTCACCCTTAGCCATTTGAAGGGCCATTAGGAGGCTGCACTGAATATTTCAGGCACAGTATTTTGGGAAGGCTTAATCTGGTAGAACCCATGTTACAGAGTGCATGCTAGGTATACTGGCCATATCCCAGGCCTGTCATATCCACTGTTCTGGCATAAAAGGGTGGATTTCAAACGTGGGCGCAAGATGATCTGTGAATTTGCCACACGAGGCATCGTTTATGTTTTCATCCGAAGGATTTTTAACGCAATGCACTGAGTAAAAAAAAAAGGTAAAAGTGTTTCCATAACATACACAGTCGTTGGGGAGTGACGTGCCAGAGGGCTCAGCTTCTCCAGTGTCAAGCATATTGAGGGCAGCGTTCATCTCCTCTCCCTCCCTGCTTCACCTTCCCTGACCCTAAAGAGGCAGGTACCCATTTTCAGCCAGAAAAACTTGGAAATTACACTCAAGCCAAGGTGCACAAACATCCACTCATCAGCAAGGCGACCACACTCAACGCTGCTTCACCTTAGCCTGGGGAGAGCGAGTACTCTGACCACTGATCTGTTCCATTCCAACACAACGATTAATTCTATACTTTACGTTTTCTTGACAAGACACTTGAGCATTGATATACTAAATGCCGTGCTGTCAGCTACTGTCACATCACAACTTTAAAAAAAAATGAACTGTCCTGGCCTCCAGCCCTGGTTCAAAAGTGTGAAATGTAACTACATTTATTACGCAAATACTGTGGTAATACGAAAGAAGATAGGAAATAAACGGAATATGTCTACCTTGTCGAATGCCTTTTCTTCTTGTTCATCCTCCCTTTTACTTCTTCTCTTTTCCCTCTTCCTTGTTTTTCTTATTCTCTTCATCTGTTTGCTTCATGCACGTTTTGTTTTATTATGGCGGTAAGAGATTTGCTTTGTGTTTGAGCCATACTCTCGGAAGACATTTGCTCAAGGGAAACAATTTTGCCCGACAACGTATTCACGATTATGCCCAGAAAACATCAGGACAATCATGGCATTTATTTCTCTTCAGGGAGAGAAACGGAATTGTACAGATTTTGTAGCCTGTGAATCGTTTTGTCGTGTGTTTGAACACAGCCTTGTTATTCCCTGTCTTCCTTTTCCTGCATTTCTCTGAGAGGAAGTAGTAAAGAGAAACAAGAACAATAACTCCTGTGCTTGTTTAAAAGGAAAACAGTGTCAAAGCAGAGTTGATTTTGTTATCCATTTGCTGTGGAAAGAGCAAAGAAAAGAGTCGGAGAGACGCACTTTGTTTTGATTCTATACTCTCGATTTGTATTTTTATGCTACAGAAGAAAATTAGTGTGACGGAATATGTTTTCTTGTTATGCTCTGCTCTGCAGGGAATGTTTTGAAAGCAGATACATTTCGATAGGAATAAAGCAAAAAATGAAAACATGACTGTTTCCGTTTCTTCTCCGTCGTTTCTTTACCCCTCCTGGCTTACTGTTTTGATTCTTGCGTTTTTCATGTTCCTGTCTGTCTGTCTGTCTGCCTGCCTGTCTGTTTCCTTTCCTCCCCCTCTTGGTATGTGTGTGCGTGCGTGCGTACGTGCGTGTGTGTTTGTGTGTGTGTGTGTGTGTGTGTGTGTGCTTTTGCACTTCTGTACTCCTGAAACCAACAGAAGTTTCCATATATATTTTTTCTTTTTTCACCATTTCTGATGTTATTCGCATTCAACACGATAATAGCTTCCACTTTTAAAAAAAAAGGTATATCCACAATGCGTATAGATTCACAAGTGGTCTATATCTAGACATACACTAATTACACAAAGAAAGTAACGAAAGTATTATGTCAACAATTCTTAAACATAATAGACAAGACAGTCTTTTAAAAATGTCGATGCTGGAGGATTTTATACACACTTCACAAAGAAAACACTTTTCATACGATTTTGCAATAAGATGTTTGACATAACACAAAAATGTTATTGGAAAAATGTTTTTGGAACATCAGTGTTGAAGTACTCTACAAAGATCTGCTTTCAAAACTTCTACGATTTGCAGTGTTTTCTAGGATATATATATATATATATATATATATATATATATATATATATATATATATATATATATATATATATATATATATATATATATATATATGTCTCTCTCTCTCTCTCTCTCTCTCTATATATATATATATATATATATATATATATATAAGAGAGAGAGAGAGAGAGAGAGAGAGAGAGGAGAGAGAGAGAGAGAGAGAGATAGATATGCACATACACAAGACATACTGAATATTGCAACACCTCACTCAGTATGCCAACAAAAAAACCCCAGTGATTCAGTCAATGTGGTGTAAGCATCCACGTGCAAGAAATCAAATTTGCATCTCTGTAGAAAAAAACAAAGTAATTTGCAAATGCGGTATGGACTTGAAACACATGATGGCCGTTTGCCAATAGTAAGGAGGAGCAGTGGTGTGTAGTCATCTTGGGTCTCTTAGCTGTCCCATTTTCCTTTGTGTAATGCATGCGCCTATTTATTTAAAGAGCGGGTGCATAAACATGAACAGGTGCGGAGAGAGATGCATACTTAGACAAACTAGCGCCTGTACCAGTGTCTCCTTACAAAACACTATGGCAGATGTGTCCTCCTATCCCCTTGAGACTCACGTACACAAGCCAATGAGAACGTGTACAGCTCAAAAGAATCACACGCTGACCTACTACCTTAAACACACACACACACACATACACACAGAGCGAGAGGGAGAGAGAGAGAGAGAGATGTACATCAATCCAATGTTGACGGAAAAGACACTAAATCATGCCTTCACTTAAGTCCAAAAATCCTGTAGTCCTGATTTTGTGACATCTTTGACCATTTATTTTTTTTTTTACATTTTTTTTCTTTTATGATATTACTTTAACAATGATAATACGCATGAATCGTTTTCGACAAGGAGAAACGTGTACAAAAAAATCAAACGGAAGCTGACAATTTTTTTCTTCTTTTCCGCAGTTTCTTCCTCCTCTCCCTCCGTTTATCATTATTTTTGTGTGTGTTCACTTTCCCCGAGTGTCTCTTTCTTTCTTTTCTTTTGTTGATTGTCTTTCATCGCATGCCTGTAAGGGTCTGCTTCATTCGGATGTTGTATGGCTGCATTTTTTTTTATCATCACAACTTGTTTCTGCTGTTTGCTCAAGGAAACAATTTAGCCCCGCCAAATGTTGGCGATTATGCAAAAGAAACATCAGGACCTGGCTTTGAGTTGTCTGGAGGGACAGGAAGAACTGCTTAGCCCAGCTTTTATTGCTGATGAAGATTTTCCCTTTTTTTGTTGTTGAAAGTAGCATTTTTCTTTGCTTACATTTTTTTTTTTTTTTAGGTACAGAAATACAAAAACAACACAAACGCAGTTTGAATTTGTCATAGTTTATGTCATCTATCAGCCATGAACAAACCATTACAACGAGTTTTTTTTTAAATTTCTGCATTTTCTAGTGAAGTGATATGCGGGTTTCAAACAAATGTACATTATGACTTGAATAAACTATGTTTCACTTTACCTCCCCCCTAACTATATGAAGAGTCATTGGGAAACTGAAGTAAATAAAATATTTTAGGAAAAGTGTCTGAACTGGCAGAACCCAGCCACAACGTGCATGCTGGGTATATTTGCCACGCCGCTAGTTTATCATGCTTAATCTCCCATGAAAAATAAACGATTTCCAGAGTATGTGTAAGACGTCATAGGTGTGTTTGTACACAGAACCTTAATTCATAGTTTTATCCGAAAGACTTTCAGGGGAACGCAATCAGAATCAATGTTGATTATTGGATAAAATACTTTCTTTGTCTAGACACCTTGACATTGGTATACCAGTACCTGCACTGTCAGTAACCCTCACAACACGAGCTTTATTCTTTAAGTACTAGGTTACACCAGCCCCCGCCCCTGAATCAATGCTTTTGAATGTAATTAGATATACTATTGAAGCGAAGCTAGTAATATAGCACATTTTGTCCTCGGTGACACATTGAAAAGAGGAAGAACATCCCGGAAATGTCTTCCTTCTCTAATATTATTTCTTCTTTTGCTTCCTTTTCCTACTTCTCTTTCTTCTTATCCTTGTCTTTCTTCTCAAAATCACCTCTACGTCCGTTTTCACCGTACATGTTTTGTTTTATCATGGCGGAAAGGATTTTCGTTTTGGAAGACATTTGCTCAAGGGAAACAATTTTGTCCGGCAACGTATTTACGGTTATGCCCAGAAAACATCAGGACATGGCATTTATTTCTCTTCAGGGAGAGAGAAACTGCATTGTACAGATTCTTCAGCCTGTGAATAGATTTGTCGTGTAGTTGAACTAAGCTTTTTTCATTTCATGTTTTTCCCTGTATTTCTGTTGTAGAAGTAGTAAATAGAAAGAAAAGGCAAGAAAATGTTTAAGGGGGCACACGGTACACTGTCAAAGCAGTGTTAATTTTGTTATCTATTTTTAAAATAAAGCAATGAAAAGAGTCAGAGAGAAAACTATTGTTTCATTTTGTACAATATGTTCATAGCAAATAACAAAAGAAAACCAGTTTCCAGTTATACTTTGACGTAGAGGTAATGTAATGTTTTGAAAGCGGAGACACTTTCACGGAAACAGAGCAAAAACTGACAAAGTTATGTCTCCATTTTTTCTTAGTATTTCATTCCTTCCCCCTTGCAGCTTTTTATTTCTTGGAGTAAAACGTTTTTCTGATGTTGTTCTTCGTGTGTGTCTGATATCTTTTTGTCTTTTTAAAACTCGTAATATATGTACTTGCGTGCAGAAAGATGATGCTATTAACATGAGCAAATGTACCGAAGCATTTCATGTGTGTCCATGTTTTATCTTTTTTCTTATCTTATTCTTTTTCGTCGAGGATGATGAAATAAACATTAATATGCTTTTTATAGCCAGTCCTCGTGTGAATTCGGTTTTGTAAATTTTGTCATCTGTTCCCACCGGCACACAATTGCCTACTCTTTCGAAAAGCGGAACAGGTTTTAATGTGTGCGCAAGATGGTATGAGTGCGTTCGTCACATGAAACCTTGGTTCATAGTTCATCTGAAGGACTTGTGGAGGGTGTGGATTCAGTACTGATGTTAACTCCAGGGGAAACATTCTTTTGAACGGGACTTCAACGCGTGTTGGCAGATTGCGAAGTCAATGTGCAAAGTCCTAACTACTAGGCTATCCCTTCCCCACACCCGTGTGTGTGTGTGTAGGGGTGGCGGTGGCGTTGGTGGATGTGATGTCGGTGTTTATTTATTCTTTTATTATTTTTATTTCGAGGATAATGGTTTAAGTACTCGTGTGCTTTTTTTTTTACATACAGTCCCCATCGTGTATGTAGTTTTGTGAATTTTGTCATCCATTCCTACCGGCACACAATGAAGTACTCTTCTGAAAAGCGGAACGGGTTTTAACATGTGCGCAAGATTTTCTCTGTGTGTGTGTGTGTGTGTGTGTGTGTGTGTGTCTGTGTGTGTGTCCCATTCCGCTTTTGTCTATTTAAGATCAGGAAAAGTAGTTACAGTTTTGTTCTATACTTTTTCTGATGCTTTTGCTATTTCTTTAAGGTAAAGATAGTAAGCGTCTAGATAACCTCGGAACTATTATTGTTGCGCATGCCATCCGAGTAACACAATCTTCTCATTTTCATTACTAATTGATACCTTCTCTAAAATTTAAGTATCTGTTCAGACACAAGAACTTAAAAGCACATTTAATTGTAGGCAAGAGGTAGAATGCGTTGATAACATAAATTTCATAGTAAAGGAATTGTGCAGTGTGCTCTTGTTTGGGGAACATATTTTCTAACACTCAACAGTGTTAGATTTGATGTCAATGTGTAAAACACTTTTTACCCACAGTTGTTGTGTATGCAGTCTTATGGAAAATGTTTAATTATCATTTATTACTTTTATTTCGGATAATGTTAATATGTGCTTTTTTTACATACAGTCCCATTGTATGTAGTTTTTGTAATGTTGTTCATCCATTCCTACCACACAATGGTACTCTTCGAAAGCGGAACGGGTTTTACGTGCGCAAATGTTGGTTGTGTTCTGCATGGTGTTGTTCTTGTCCCATCCGCTTTATGTGCATGAAAAATACAGACACACAATAGCTATCAGTTTTGTCTCTGTACTTTCTCATCTTTGCTTTTAACTTTATAATGATATAAAGCCGTCTAATTAATCACTAAATTGTTGCGCATGCCATCCGAGTAACACAATCTTCTAAGCATAATTTTTTAACTAAAATTGATACCTTATACTCTAAAATGATGATGATAGATTATGTTACAGAAACAGAAAACACATTAAATCAGATATGGCGAGGAGTCTACGTTTCCATTTTATATAACATATCAATTATAGCCAAGAAAAGAAAGGTGTTTAATTTGCAGTGTCTTTTTTTGCAACTAAGTATTTTCTAAACTGCAAAATGTGTTGATTTATTGTACATATATGTGTCAAGAGAACTTTTACAGTTTGTTTTCGCATAATATAAATAGAAAAAAGGTTACAGTTTTAGTCATTTATTCTTTTATTTCGAGGATAATTGAATAAGCACTCATGTGCTTTTTTATACAGTCCCCGTATGTATGCAGTTTTGTAAATGTTGTCATCCGTTCCCACCAGCACACAATGGCCTACTCTTCCGGAAAGCGGAACGGGTTTTAACGTGTGCGCAAGAAGTTCTGCGTGTGTTCGCACTCGGGACCTCGGTTTATAGTCTCATTCAAAGTATGCATCAGTACGCCAGAAAAAATGTACAGAACATAATTCACAACATAAGCTACTTGCTTGTTGTTGCTATGCTGATTACATTCATCGTGTTACGCTTGTTTCAAGCTTATTAATGAATAAACCTTATTTAAACCAAAATATGCGTCTCTGCTGAAACATTCATTCGCTAAAGCGATGACGACCTGAAACAAATTCTAGCCCATAATTATGCAACCAGTCATGATTTTCAGCGATGTGTCTCTTGGCTGTATTGTAATGTGTGCTGTCCTTTTTGGTGATCGGCAGAGCGCAAATATCAACAGCTGTATGCAGGAAGGCATACATAAATAAACCAGTGTTCGCAAGAAAGTTCACTTACCAGCCATACACAGACAGACAGACAGACAAGCAGAGAGAGAGAGAGAGAGAGAGAGAGAGGAGAGAGAGAGAGAGAGAGAGAGAGAGAGAGAAGAGAGAGAGAGAGAGAGAGAGAGAGAGAGAGAGAGAGAGAGGAGAGAGCGAGAGAGAGAGAGACAGAGAGACAGAGAGACAGAGAGACAGAGACAGACAGACAGAGAGAGAGAGACAGACAGACAGACAAACCCAGAGACACACATACACACACGCGCCCGCACGCAGACACACAGACACAGACACACACACTAACGCTAACGTTAACACAAAACATGCACATAAAATTATACAGACTTGAAAAAATATAGGCAAATACACAAATCAACAAAGAAATTCACACACACACACACACATATATATATATATATATATATATATATATATAATATATATATATATATATATATATATAATATATATATATATATATATATATATATATATATATATATATATATACATAAAAGATATAAATACATACAAGCGTGCACAGACACATGCATGGGTGGAATTAAAAAATACATACACGCCCACTGCTTTCGAGAAATATACATACAGACAGAATGGTAGACAGAGAAACAGACAGACAGACACAACCCACCCCTACCTCCCCACACACAGAGAATAACGCATATCCCCGGCCCCCACCCCAATAAAATCTCATTACAGTATTTGAACAGAAATCTTGCATTATTTCTTCTCATCTTGTCTGTATAGGTTTTGTTTTATCGGTTTAACGCTAAAACCATGCAGCAACGATCCAGGATATGGGATGCAGAGACTGATCTCAGCTCCTTGAAGCGTATTTGGAAAAAGGAATGAACGCTGAAAATGAATAATTTCTTCTTCTTTCCTTCTTTTTTCCTCTTTCTGTTGCTGCGTGGTGTTTGTTTTTGTAGGCGCTTTTCATTGTTTTCTTGTTTGTATCTTTTCTTTCGGGTTTGCGTCTTGTTATGATTTGGAATGACAACATTTTTATGCACATAAGCTGTTCTCGGTATTTTGCTAAAACCAGAACACTTTTCTTGCCTAGCGAAATATTTTACAGTTATGCCAAGGAAAGATCCGAGCTTGACATTTTAGTTTTCTTTGGGGAGAGCACCCAACACATGTGCATGTTTTATGGCTTGTAAATCGTTGCTGGTTTTTTTGTTTGAAATATGAATCAGCTTTTTCTATCCTTTTTGTTTATTTGCGGATTTGCTTTCACTAGAGACAGAAATGGTAAATAAATCCTCAAATGGAAATCCGACTTCAAATGATTATTCTTTACTGCCCTCCAAAAGCCACAAAACATTTTACAGAAGTATAGATATTTGTCTGTATTTAGGGTTTACAGTTAAGTTTAAACGAAATCATCGACCTTGATAGATACACAGCCTGCAGATGTGGTTTGGTGTAATAGGAGTTGGGAGTTCAGTTACACTTTTTAGAATAAGAATAAAGAGAAAAAATTCGCCATCTTTCTTTATTGTCTGTTGTCACATCTTCCTGTGTTTCTGCTACTATTCTGTCTCTGTTTCATTACCTTTTAGCCGTCCTTAGCTACATACATTTTGCTCCATGTAGTTTTTCAGTTTTGCTTGAACTTAATGTTCTTTTTCTTTGCAAAACCGCAAGGAAATATGTTTTAGCCATTTCCATACTTACGATAATGTCCAGATAACAACAAGCCACAAGGTTTACCTCTCTTTTGGGAGATCAAGCGACATGAACTCTTTTGTGGCCTGCAAATGCTTTGCCACGTCTTTTGGTTTTCTTCTGCTTTTCTTGTTCTCCATTTTTTCTTTAAAAAGGCTTCTACTGATTGTTCATGATACAAAGAGGAAAACCTTTTGCATCTGTTGAAAAGGATACATTTTAAAATCCTATACCTGTGGTAAACCTTTTGCATCTGTTGAAAAGGATACATTTTAAAATCCTATACCTGTGGTACACACTCACACACACCACGCACGCACGCACGTACGGAAAGTTACACTTATACATTCATGCATTTCTGACAGATGGAACCAAAGTTGTTTCTGTACAATAAAGTTATCAATTTTATTTTCGGTATGGCTTTTATTTTGACCATCTCTTTTGTAAAGGCTTTCTGTGTATTTTCATAACGTTTAACAATACCACCACCACCATGATCCCCCCCCAAAAAAAGCAAAAAACAAAAATAAAACCAATGATCCCCCAAAAAGACATGTGGTTTACAACTCATCTCCCACCGATAGTAACATGCGTTTAGAAAATGAAATACATGTTGAAATATTTTCGTCTCTCTTCTCCCCTTTTCCCCCCTCACATTTTATCAGTTTTATCAGGTTATTGATGTCTGTTTTTATTTGACCTTCATCTCCTTTGCCGTTTCTGTCCTGTTTTAGTTCTTCTTCTCTTCACGGAACTGAGTGACTCTAAGTTCTTTGAATGCTTCTTGTCTTGCCTTCCTCAGCTAGAGCTCCGAGTTTCACCATGTGGTGAACGTGTTACAGATGCGATGATTTTTTTCTAACCAAGAAAAGTAGCTATATTCCGTATTTGGGCATGATGTCTGAAAACGACACCAGTGCGCATACGGCTTTTTAAAATGATTTTTGTGTCACCTGTTCTTACCTGTACGGCAGGTCTACTCTTCCAAAAGGTAGAATGGGCTTGAACATGTACGCAAGATGTTCTGCGTGTATTCATACTCGGGACTTTGGTTTATATTCTCATCCGATAAAAACTTTCGAGGGGTAGAGGGTGGGGGGTGGAGTGGAGTCAGTGCTGATGGCAAGCCCAAGGGAAAAGTCTCCTCGAAAGGGCGTCTCGCCACACTGGTGGCTCGAACCCTGGCCGTCAAATTGTGAGCTTCACTATCTAACCACTCGGCTACCCGGCACAAAGTAGTGTTGGTTATTTTCTCTAGAAACAAGAAATAGCGTTTTCTGCATGAGGAGTCTTTTATGATAATGGAAAGGAAACATCAGGACTTGGCGTTCGCTTCTCTTTGGGGAGAGGCCACCTCGTGGTTC
Organism: Rapana venosa; assembly: GCA_028751875.1. Lineage (NCBI taxonomy): Eukaryota > Metazoa > Mollusca > Gastropoda > Neogastropoda > Muricidae > Rapana > Rapana venosa. The sequence continues at coordinate 48,989,283 of CM054141.1, read as the reverse complement.
CCCCACCCTAAAAAAACAAAGAAAAATATCCCTAACAATCAAAGTAGCAAACAAACACAAACAATAAAAAGCTCATACAAAAAGTGCTTGGATTTTGTGGTTTGTAGGTCTTTTTTGTAGCTTTGTTTGTTTTGTTTTTTGTATCGGCCGTTGCTTTTTTTTTGTTTAGTTGCATTTCTTTCTTTAGACACAAGAATAGCAAACATAGACAACGAATAAAAAAGCCACTAGAGCATCATCCACCTTGAAAGTCTTTTAAAGCCATCCAGCAGACACAACACAGACTATTAACATAGAAAGATTTATCCTGTTTCTGCGTTTTCCGTTTTTCATTCAGTCACTCTAACTGAATATATTTTGCAGATGTGATATTGTAGACATGACACAGTCTTTACGACCCTATCAATATTTTAATTTCAGAATAAAATACAGATACATGTTTATCCTCTCTTTTTATCTTTTGTGGCCTCTTCCTCTCTCTCAAAGTACTTTTCTTCATCCTTTTCGTTGGTTTTTTTAATCCTCCAAAGCTATATTCATTTCACTCTATGTCTTTTTTTTTTTTATAGATGCTCTTTTTTCTCGTTCCTTTGCTAAAGCACCGAGGTTCACCAATGGTGAGAGTTTTGTGTATGCGAGTGTTTTTGACCAGCATTATAAGGTGGCCGCATCCCGACTTCGGGAAGAATGCTTAAACACGACACCAGTGTGAATACGTTTTGTTTATTTTCGGTATTTTCTTTTTAGTTTTGTCATCAGTTTCTACCGGCACCAAAGATCTACTCTTCAAAAAGGCAGAACGGGTTTTAACGCGTGTGCGTAAGATAATCTGCCTGCGTTCACATACTTATCTGACCTCGGTTCATGGGGGAGTGGAGTCAGTACTGATGTTAACTCCAAGGGGGGAAAACCCCTTGGAACAGGGGGCTCGAACCTGGGCTTCATCCAGGACCGTCAAGTTATCGAGAGCTACTCTCTAACCACTAGGCTATTCCATCCTGTCCCTCCATCCCCATCCCCTGCCTCCCCCCTCTCTCTGGGGTTCTAAAAGGGAATGTTGTATTTCCTGTCAACAGGAATGCCCACTGCAGGTGACAGCTGAAGGAGCGGGGTTTGACCCAGCGACATGTGAACAGCTAGGCTCAGACAAGAGCAAGATGTGGCCTTTACTTCTCTTTAGGGAGATACACCGGCATGAACATTTGCCTAGCCTGTAAATTATATTTCTATGTTTTGCATTGTCCATTTACAACTTTTTGCTGTTTTATTCTGATGTCCTGTTCTTCTGTTCCGTAGATCTTACATTAGAAACAAGAAAAAACTCTTAAGGAAATGCCGAAAAGGACATATCTTTACAAGTCAGAATTGTTTATCGTACACACACACATGCGCGCACGGGCGCACGCACGCGCGCACACACACACACACACACACACAAATTTAACATCAGTGCTGACTCCACTCTCCCCCAAAAGTCTTTCGGATTATACTATAAACCGAGGTCCCGTGTGCGAACCCACGCAGAACATCTTCCGCACACGTTTAAACCCTTTCCGCTTTTTGGAAGTTTAGGCCATTGTGTGCCGAAGGGAATGGATGACAAAAATTACAAAACTGCATACGCACGGAGACTCGATAAAAAAAGCACATGAATGCTTATTCCATTACCATCGAAATAAAAGAATAAATAAATAAATAATAAACAGACGCAAACACAAGCACAAACACACACACATACTCTCTCTCACTCCTCTCTCTCTCTCTCTCTCTCTCTCTTCTCTCTCTCTCTCTCTCTCTCTCTCTCTCTCTCTCTCTCTCTCTCTCTCTCTCTCTCTCTCTCACTCTTATGCGTTTTAGACCTCAAGGAAACTCGAACTCTTTCTTCAGTATGATATTATCCATTTCGATCTCAAGACAGGCAGTTTTAAAATATTTTTTATTACAGTTTTGATTATTTTGTTCTTTGCTTATGTACACCAGCTTTACATACGTTGAAGAATAAAATCAACAGTAAGTGTGATGCAATCTTCATTAAATGTTTTGCAGAAGTCCTAGTAATGCATGTTTGAAAAACGAAATGGAAGGTGACACACTTTTTTCGTTTCTCTACTTTAAAATTCTCACTTTCTTTCTATTGTTAGTGATTATTCTTTATGCGTCTTTATCCCATCCTGGTCTTCCTACTCTTTCTTTCATTGCTTGGTTTTGTTTCTTTGTATTCTATAGAAATTCAGCATTTTTATCAGCACAATTTGTTTGCTCTATTTGCTAGAGCAAGAAACAGATTTTTTGCCTAACTTAACATTTATGTTTATGCAGAGAAACCAACATCAGGCTATGGCATTTAGTTCCCTTTGGGGAGAGCAGCAGGCATGGTACAGATTTTATGGTTTGTAAATTGTTATTTTCGTCTTACTTTTAAATCGGCTTTTCCTTTTCTTCTTTATTCATTTGCATTTCTCAAATCTTTGAAACAGAATGGGTGTGGGTCAGTGGTCTAGAGGTAACGCGCTTGCCTAGAAGCGACCAGTCCGGGTCGGAAGTGTGCAATGGTTTTCCGTTTAGGCTCAAAACCTTCCCCCCATCCATGAGTGGTAGTCTGGGTGCTAGTCTTTTGGATGAGACGATAAACCGAGGTCCCGCGTGTTACACAAAATCATTTAGCGCACGTAAAAGAACCTACGGCAACAAGGCAGTTGTCCCTGGCAAAATTCTGTAGAAAGAGTTACTCTGATAGGAAAACAGATACAGTTGCAGACAAGAAAAGAATGGGTGGCGCTGCTCTTGTGGCGACTCGCGTTCCCCGGGGAGAGCAGCCCGAATTTCACTCAGAGAAATCTGCCGTGACAAAAAAATGGTGGAAAAAGAAAAAAAAGAAATGTGATGTGGGAAGATCAGTATTTTCCTTCCTACGGCACTGGATAATATCATCTCCCTTGACTGTTATTACCTTTTTCATTATGAAGATTTGCCTGTCTAAATCGCCTAGAAATGAACGGACATTAACCCAATGAGAAAGAAAGCAGCAATGATGGACAAGAGCAATAGGTAATGAATGCACCTGTAAACGATTTAAGTTTATGCTATCTACCAGTTACTGAACATGCTATAACTTAGAAACATTGTGTTTTCAACATTGACCCATTCCTGATAGTTTAAAGGAAACGGATACTATAATGAAGTACACGTTGCAGTTTTGATGCGGTATGAATAGAACATTCAGACCCCTGTTACACTTTGAAAATGAAGAGAAAGAAACTATTTCATCCTCTCTTTGTTGTCTTCTGCAGCCTACTTTCCATCTTCATTTCTCCTTCTCCTTTTCGTTGCCTTGCTTATCCTCCATAGCTACATTTTGTTTGTTCCATGTTTTATCTTTCATCATTTACTCTTTTACCCAATGGGTTTTTCCTTCAATCTGTGCATTTCTTAAGGAAGCTATTTGCTCAACGAAAAAAAATTGCCCAACTACATAGCTATTTACAGTTATGCCTAAAAAATAACAGTGCAGAGCATTTATTTCTCCCTAGGGAGAAACACTGGAATGAATGTTTTTTTGGTTGTCTGTAAATGCTTTGTCGCTTTTTTGATACTTTATTTTTTCATCGTGTTTAGTTTTTGACCTGTGTTTCTGTTTTTTCTTGTGTGATTTTCCTGTTTGTTTTATTTTTTATTCCGGAGAGAGTGAATGATAACAAGAATAACAATTTCAGTATTTGTCCACAGAGACATATTTATTTTACATATAAGAGTTCTTTATCATGCTAGTTAAAGTTTGGCGCGCGCGCACGCACGCACGCACGCACGCACGCACGCACGCACGCACGCACGCACGCACGCACGCACACACACACACACACACACACACACACACACACACACACACACCACATGTACGGTATTTATGCCCTTTTGACTTAAAGAAAAGAACTGAATTTTGATGTAGTATAAGGTCATGCATTCTGTTTCCGTGAATTTTTATATAAAGGCTTTATTTTGCTTTATTTTGTTAACAAAAGTTTTTATACGCGTTACTATTCACACGTTTAACAGTAAAGTCAGTAACATGTGTGGTGGGCACACAGTTTATAGAACATGTTCTGCACATAGAAATGCATGTTTGGAAAATAAAACACAAAGTGGACATAGTTTCCTCTGTTTTTTCCCCTTCTGTATCTCTTTTTCTGTGATATTTTGGCGAATATTCTTACCAGTTTTTATTTCACGTTCTTTCTGTTCTACTCTTTCTTGGACATTTTGGTTTTGCTTCTTTTTGTGGCACTGAATTACAGTCTTTTATTTTCAACACAACTTGTTTTCTCTCCTTGCTAAAACAAGAAACAGCTCTTTAGTCCATCCAAAAAATATTTATGCTTATATCAGAGAAAACATCAGGGTTTGACATTTAGTTCCCTTTTGGGGAGGGAAAAAACAATGGGCAGATTTCATGGTTTGTAAATCCGGGATTTGTTTTGTTTTGTTTTTCTAAATTTGGCTTTTCTTTTTCTTCTTTGTTTATTTGCATTTGTTTTGTCGCTGCAGCCACAGACACAAGAACAAGAGACACTAGATACGTCTTTAAACCACTCCAGTCTATGCTAATTCACCAGCCACAAAACGTGCTATCATTTAGAAACCGTATTTTTCTGCATTCCCCTGTTTACAGTCAAGTTTAAAGAGGATTATCTTTGTAAATGATGATGTACTTTGCCAATGTGGTGTGACAAAAATGGAACATTTTAAGCACACTTAATAATAGCTCTTCATCTCTATTGTTTTTTTTGGTGGTCTTCTGTTCTTTATTTTATTCGTATCATTATTCGTTCTCCCTTTTGTTTCCCTTTTAAACGTCCATAGCCAGTTTTTTTTCCTTAGTCTTTTTCTCTCAGTTGTACTGAAACTCAATCGCTTTTTCTTTCAATGTAGACAATACTTGAGGGTATAATTTGTTCAAGGAAAACAGTTTTCCCCCCAATACAGAGCTAGCTACTGTCCTGGCAAATTCTGGAAACAATAGGGCACCACATTCTCTTTAGGAAGATAAACTAGAATGCAGATCAGGAAATGCTTTGGCACATTTTTGATTCTTAATAATTATGTCATTTTGCTTTTCCATGTTTCCTATTTTCATGTTTTTCCTACTCCCCCATACTTCTGTTCCACAGGTTATAGATTATACCATACCTTTCGACAAAGGAACTAAATTTCTTGCTGCAGTATCAATCTTTGCCTTTTGATTTTCGGACTAGCTTTTGCATTCATGTCATAAACCCGTTTCTATCATTTCTTTCACTTTTAAAAGAATTCTACATTATTTCATAGTTCTTAAAAATAGTCTTTTTACCGACACATTTTGTTTTCTATATCCTTTTCAAAAGTGACATATTTCTAAGACAAAATTTTGACATTATGAATTGAAAATAAGAACGGGCATTTAGTTACCTATGAGGAAAAGCAAAATAAATCACGCAGATTTTATGGTTTAAAATCGTTGTGGCGTTTTGGGGGCTTTCTTTTCAAAAGTCTACCTTTACTTTTTCTTATTTTTTGGTGGTTTGTTCGCTTTTGTTTAATCAATTAACTATTTGCTCCAGGAAAACGATTTTGCCCAGATATGTACATACATACATACCCGAAAAATCAAAGCGTTATCATTTGGGAAATTAACCTTTCTTTAACGGAGACAGCAATGATCAACAAGCACAACATAAAATAACCACACCCTCAGACCATGACATTTGATGTTATTCACTAATCACTAAATCCCGTTTGGGCCTGAAACTTTTCCCCCATCCATTAGACTATGAATGGTGGTCTGGGCGCTAGTCTTTCGGATGAGACGATATACCGAGGTCCCGTGTGTTACACAACATTTTTAGCGCACGTAAAAGAACCAACGGCAACAAGAGAGTTGTCCCTGGCAAAATTCTTAGAAAAAAGCCACTCTGATAGGGAAACAAATACAGTTGCAGACAAAAAGAAAAGAAAAAGGGTGGCGCTGCTCTTGTGGCGACGCGCTCTTCCCGGGGAGAGCAGCCCGAATTTCACGCAGAGAAATCTCGTGACTTAAAGTAGTATAAAATAAAAAAATAAAAAAATAAATGTGCTGTGTATGTTAGCACCTAGGCGTTGTCCATCCACTGCAGAATGTAGCCCTCTGTAGCAGCCCCCCTCCCTTCCCTTCCTCCGTCTGTTCCCGTCTTGTGCCTCTCTGTGCCATGTCACTCCCATGTATTAATTTTCTTGATGTCATTAAGCCAACTGGTTGCCGGTCTGCCAGATACGGCATAAAAGTAGAGAAACCTGCACAAGTTTGAAACAAATGCATAAATAACTAATAGAATTGCAAATATGATATGACATACATGTAAACGTCTTATATGAGTAGCAGCTTGAACATGAAAAATAAACCTTGAAAACTTCTTTATCCTTTTTATATTTCCCCATCTCTGTTTTTCTTCTGACTTTTTCTTTTCTTCTTTTTCTCATGCACTTCCTCACCATCCGCCATGATGTCCTTTCGCTTGATGTATATTTTCTTCCTGACAGTAAACAATTTTCTGTCCAAACGGCTGCAAATCGTCCAAGCCATTTTAAAGGAAAAAGATGTAAGCAGCTTAGATGTTTACGATAATGCTCAGAAAACATCAGGACAGGCATTTAGTTCTTTACAGAGGAAATAAACTGGCATGGACACATTTTGGGGCCCGTAAGGTGTTTTGAAACCTCATGACCTCTTGGTTTTCTTTACTGTATTTCTATCGCAGAATCAATGAATGGAAACATGATTAAAAAAGAAACCCCAAACGAATTCATGATTACAGGGGCAGTTTGTCAAACCAGTGTTGCTTAAGCGACCCTGTCGCTTACAACACAGAAAATAAAAAGGTACAAAGGAGGAAAAAAGCTTCAGTTCATGTTAAATCCACTATTCATATCTGTGTTCCGAATGAATATAAAGATTAATAGAGTATATGGGCGTGATGCAGGTGTGGCACATATCTTTGAGAACCAGGCTCAAACTGAAAATATTCCCGTCTCTTCTTCTTCTTCTTCTTCCCGTCTTTCATTTCACTCTCTTCTTTCTTGTTATCGTCCCTTTTTATTTCTGCTTCTTATGTCTGTATGTCTTGATATGTATTATAGTCTCTGTGTTTGGATTCTGAGCAATCTTTTTCTTTTAAGATGAGCGCAATATGTCGATGTTATTCCTAAAAGGAAACAAATTTGACGGACCAAATATTTACGACTATGCCAACAAATCACTAGGAATTGGAGGTAAGTTTTCTCTAAGGAGATAAACCGGAGTAAAGCAAAGAGCTTGGGGGCTGTACATGATTTTGTCCCGCGTTTTTTTTAATCTTGGCTTTTTTTGTTTTTGTTTGTCTGTGTGTTTTATTTTCTTACATTTCCTGTGTATTTTCTGCAGAGGCATCAAATAACAAATAATAAAATTTAGATTTTGTCCATATTTCAAGAGAGACAATTTCAAGCCAGTGCTGCTTAAGTAACAGTTTAGTGCCGGAAATAAAGGGACGTAAGCAGACAAAGGAGTGACATATTTTTCCTTAATTTTTCCTTATTTGTATACTAGAACTAAACATTCATAGAAGAGAGAAAATAATGCTGAATGGTGAAGAGTATCTGAAATGTTTATACGCCTTAATGACTTTCTGTAGATAAATAGCGTGCGCATGCGCGTGCTCGCACGGACACACATACATTTACACACACACACATTTACACACAACACACACACACACACGCACGCACGCACGCTCGCACGCACGCACGCACGCACGCACGCACGCACGCACGCACACACACACACACACACACACACACACACACACAAATTTGCTCACTGTTGATGTAAAAAGTCACATTGAAAGCAATTATGCTAATTATTTAAAAGTATATACTGATGGATCTGTACTGGAATCAGGAGGAAATGGGGCAGCATTTGTGATTCCTGTTCTAAAAGTACAAAAATCATTTCATTTAGGAAAACATTTTTCTATTTTTACGTGTGAATTGTTTGCAATCCTTATGGCCTTGAATTTATTGTCAAATACTGCGCTTGATATTCACCAGATTCTTTTTTGCGTTGACTCAAAAGCAGTATTGATGACACTAAAGCACTGGCAGGGGAACATAAGGAAAGATATTGTATTTGAGATAAAATTCTTGATACATTGTATTGCAAGCAGAGGCATACAAATAACTTTTTGCTGGGTCCCTTCTCACTGTGGAATCTATTGGAATGAGTTGGTTGATTCCTTAGCAAAACAAGGTGCCTCTGATTGCAACATTGAAACGTTTGATTCCAATCGCGCATTGTCCTCCCATGAAATTAATGCTAAATTGATGAATTGCATGCATTCCAAAATGAAGAAAACACACTTTGAAAAATTTCTTGCTCACGGAAAGTAGACATTTTAATATATAAAATGAGGCTAAATGCATGGAACACCAAATACTCTAAAAATATGACATGTTGCTGTTCTCAATCTCTTTCAATCCACCATTTATTGTTTGATTGCCCAATCCTAACTGACCTGTTTAAAAGGAAAGGAATAGATATTCATAAAAATATGCCACTGTTCAAGAAGTTTTATATGACTCTCAGCAGTTCATAACATCAGTTGCTGAGATTATATATTCTTCCCCAGTAAGACCACTACTGTAGATAGTTGTGATAATATAAATTTACGTACATTAAAGAGAGAGAAAGAGAGAGAGAGAGAGAGAGAGAGAGAGAGAGGAGAGAGAGAGAGAGAGAGAGAGAGAGAGAGGAGAGAGAGAAGAGAGAGAGATAGAGACTTCAGACTTTTACTGTACATCGGCCTTAGGCACAATACAAAAGAATGGTGGGCATATGGAGTGGGCATATGACATAAGTGTTATAAACATATTACTATCAACGTATATAAATATGAAACAATGCAGCAGCATTAATACCACAAGAAAATTTCATCTACAATATCTTGAAGATTCATCGCAAAATAATTCACGTGCGTCATAATCGACAATGTTTTGAATGTAGAATTCATCAATATAATGATCAATTTCTAGAAAGTTATCTTATTTCTTTTGTTGGTTGCATGGAAAATAAATCGAGATAAATTATGTCTATCAGTAGATACTGCGGCTTTGAGTAGCACGTGCAAAGGATATCTTTTCGAATCTTTTAGAAACTTATTTCTCAAATCTTCATAGACTGGACAATTAAATAAAAAGTGTTCTTCATTCTCTATTTGGTTTTTACAAACAGGGCATTGCTTATCTTCATTTGAACTACTATAGCGATGTATATTATTGTTTAGTGGTAGAACATTGAATCGTACTTGAGTAACTGCAACGCGAAAACAATATGTAGCCATTTCACTGATATACTTCTCTCTTTCAAAGAGAGAGAGAGAGAGAGAGAGAGAGAGAGAGAGAGAGAGAGAGAGAGAGAGAGAGAGAGAGAGAGAGAGAGAGAGAGAGAGAGAGAGAGAGAGAGAGAGATGTTGGTTTGAATGCGGGTGTGTCCTTATCACCAAGTAGTGAATGGACATTAAACAAAAACAAAACAAACACACCACACACACACACACACACACACACACACACACACACACACACACACACACACACACACACACACACACACACACACACACACACACACACACACACACACACACACACACACACACACACACACACACCACACACTCTCTCTCTCTCTCTCTCTCTCTTTCTCTCTGTCTCTGTCTGTCTTTCTCTCTGTCTGTCTGTCTCTCTGTCTGTCTCTCTCTTAGGCATTTTGGACATGAAATAAACCCAACTTCTTGCCCCAGTATAGTCTCAGTATTAGGGAACGGGTGTGGTGGGGGTTGATAAAAAGGGTTCTGCACCCAGCTATGCATTCTTGTAACATGAAATGGAAGCTGATATTCCTTTATTTCTTTTCCTTAGTTGTCTCCATAACTTTTTGCTTTGTTATTTTTGTTTTTGTTTTCCTTTTGGCCCTTGTTTTTCTTCATCTCTTTTCTTCTCCAACCTTTCCTTTGTTGTTTTTTGTTCTCTTTCTTGCGATGGTGAAATTGCAGTACGTTTTATCAACACAGCTAGCTTGTTTTTCTCTGCCTGATAAGAGAAGAAAACAGCTTTTTGTCCCCCTATCCAAATATTTGTGATTATTCAGAGGACACACCACGATTTGACATTTGGTTCTCTACGGGGAGAGTAAAGAACATATACTGGACAGATTTTGTGGTTTGTAAATCCTTATTTCCTTTATAAGCTTTTAAAATCCGGCTTTTCTTTTCTTCTATGTTTACTTGCAGTGCTTTTCTTGGGACAACAATGATAAAGAAAAACAACAACATGGAATAAGCAGAACTTCAAGCTACGCCGTTCCTGTCATCCGCTAGTTAGAAACTAGACTATGGAGTCTACGCCTGAGCGCCCAGGAGCTAGCTGTCCATTCACTGCAGAATGTAGTACTCCCTCCTTCCATCGGTTCCTGTCTTGTGCCTCTCTGTGACATGTTACTCCCATGCAGTTCTTGATGTCATCAAGCCGTGTGTTGCGGGTCTGCCAAATATGATCTACAAAAACAAACAAACAAAAACCAAACCAAACAAACAAGCGCTCCCCCCCCCCCCCCCGAAAAACCCTGCTTTTCGATATCTTCCATTTAAGATAAGTTTGTAAGAAGTATTCAAGATAAATAATAATTCCAAATGGGATGTAGCATACACACAGTATTCCACCTTAAGTGGCAGCTTGAGAATGAAGAAAATAAGCTTCCAAAACGGCTTCTTTTTTTTTTCTTCTCCTCATTCACTTTTGGGGTCCATTTTTTGTCCTTTTTATTGACTTCCTTATATTCCATTCTCAATCTTCGCTTGATGTACATTATATACATATTTTTATCTTGACAGTAAATGACTTTCTGTCAATATGGATGCAAATCGTCCAAGCCTTTTGCTTAGAGGGAGCGATTTTAACCAGCGAAGGATTGATTTATGATTATGCCCAATATACGTCATGACAAGGCATTTATTTCTCTATGGGGAGATAAACTGGCACGGACAGATTGTGTGTCCTTTAATCTAATTTGTTGTATTTTTGAAACTTGATATTATTGTACAATTTCTTCCGTTTTTGTTTTTGAATACGGTAAATAGAAAAATGATAAAAAATATATCGGACAAATCTTCCTAAGCCTGAATTGCATAACGTATCCATTTACTACAACACAAGCAATAGAAAAAAGCACATTAGTTTTCATTTCATTTTAAATCTTTAATCATATAATTGTGCTCCGAACGGATTTGAATAAAACGCGATGTAATATGTGAACATTGTGTAGCATGTATCAAATGGTTTACATGCACAGAATCCTCTTTGAGGGTTGAGCAGCAATTAAACATATTTCTTTCTTTTTATCTTCTTTCTCTGCGTGTCCTTTTAAAAATTTCTTTCTCACTTTTTGTTCTTTCTCCCTTTTACTTATCATCTATGTGTCTTACCTCTCATTTCTGTGTATTTAGACTCAATACGATATTTGGGTTTTGTTGTTGTCTATTTTCTGAGATGTGAGCCATATGTTGACGTTGTTTTCTCAAAGGAAACAATTTTGACGGACCAAGTAGTTACGACTTCATCCACGAAATACTGGGGGATGGAGATAACATTTCTATAAGAGGATAAAACTGGTAATCAAAGAGTGTGTTGGCTGTAAAGGATTTTGTCGTGGCTTTGAATCTTTTCCATTGATTTTCCTTTATTTTTCCTAAAGTTTTTTATATATATACAGAAACAGTAAATAACAAATAAAATCAAATATTGATATATTTTTCTCATATGTAAGAGATATTATTTCAAACCAGTGCTTTTATGTAATACATTGTTTAGTGCTAGAAATAAACGGGCATAAAAAGACAAACAGTTTGACTTAATCTTTCTTATGTTCTGTTTATTTGGATGTTGATGTGAGAAGAATATAATTATGAACATTTTTGCAAAAATATCTATATATCTATATCTCTATATCTATATATCTCTCTATATGTGTATATGTCTATATCTATCATCTATCTATCTATCTATCTATCTATCTATCTATCTATCTATCTATCTATCTATCTATCTATCTATCTATCTATCTATCTATCTATCTATCTATATATCTATCTACCTATGTATGTATGTATGTATGTATGTATGTATGTATGTATGTATGTATATATGTATGTGTGTTTCATGAGTGGGGACTGTCTGTGGCAGTTGGCAAACTTAGTCGTACAAGCTTCTGCAGTTTTAATTTAGGTCAACCTTAAGTAGCGGGTCACTTTTGATGGACTCTACGTCAAGGTAAAACATGCGTTAACTGTGTCAGAGAACAACAAGGGAGGTAACGTCACCCACACAGTACTATGGATCTGTCTGTTTGTACCGCTACTTCGTGGTAAAAGCTCGTCCTGCTGATTATTCCTCACGCCGAAAGGTTACCAGTAAAGAGAATGTTAGAAGTCACTCAGCCTCAAATGACAGGTTGTATTCATGGTAATGTAGCTGTTCATACTTAAATCATTTATTATCTATTGTTAGTTTGTGAACATAAATGTTGTTGGGGGAAGGTCATAATTGGGATTGCATAACTGCATGGCGGGTGAACTGCAGTTGGGTAATCTCTCCAAATCCGATGTTATCGGACACCAGTAGTCGGCTTATTTTTATTTATTTGTTTATTTGTTCTTTTATATCGAGGATAATGGAATAAGCACTCATGTGCTTTTTTATACCCAGTCCCAATGTGTATGCAGTTTTGTAACTTTTGTCATCCGTTAACACCGGCACACATTGGCCTACTTTTTCGAAAAGCGGAACAGAAATCGACACGTGCGCAAGATGTTCTGCTTGCGTTCGCACACGGGGCCTCGGTTCATAGTCTCATCTGAAGGACTTTGACATTCAGTTCGATTTTTTTGTCAAACTGGGAAGAAAGGGCGAGGCTGGGAATCGAACCCAGAACCTCACGGTTTACTTGTTGGCTGGCAAACGTCTTAACCATCCTGCCACCTTCCTTAGACAACAGCGGTGGCACAACACAACTGAACTTAACTGTGATCGCCTTTCATCAAACTGGTCCCTGGCCTGCTCCTGTGCTTGTAACTCTGCAGGAGATCTTTCTGCCCTTTCATCTCAGTGTGAAACATTCCCACTTCAACTCAGCTTCTTGTTTTCTACAGGGTACATGCTGAATGTGTTCGTGTTTCCGTAACTCTTCAAACGCTGACATGGATTACGGAATATTTAACTTGCATATTATAATCTGCCTATATATATTTTCGAAGACATATGAAGCTCTAGCAAGACTGCACCTTAAGATGACCTGGCAGATAGTATAATACTCCACCCTAAATTCACTAGATGCCGCTGCAGAGATTTGAATCCACAACTTCGTGGAACCATATAATTGAAGTCAAATGGTCTTAACCATTCAGCTATAGCATCTGTCGTATATGAACAAACGAGATACGTTTGTATGTTTGTAGCACGCTGGTATAAAACAGAGATGTGGTTGTTCTCTCATGCGGCATGCATATGCTATGTGCAAGATTTAATTTAGATCACACACTATTGTCCCTTTGCAGGGGGGTAAATAATTTAGTTTGGCGAAATGAATTGCTGGGGCAGAGAGATTGCAGCTGACTTCGCTACATGAAATGTATAATGGATGCTTGAGACATGGCTTGAAGAAGAAACATGCAAAGAAAAAATCATGCAAAGAAGAAGATGAAAACGCAAAGAAGAAGAAGAATGCAAAGAAGAAGAAGAACGCAATTAAGAAGAATAATGCAAAGAAGAAGAATGTAAAGAAGAAGAATGCAAAGAAGAAGAAGAATATAAAGATCAAGATCAAGAAAAAGAAGAAGAGATGGATGAAAGGGTGGTTAAGAAGGAAAAAGAAAGTAAAACAAAAAGAGGAAAAAGAACATGCACTTTGAAAGTTAAAAGGCAAGGGCAGCAAACGCGTTCAACATCTTGTGGGATGAGACATCTAAATCAAACATATTAGCTGGGCAATTCCGCTGCAAATGCTAGAAATTGAAAAGTAAAACAAAGTTAAGTTCTCAAGCAGAGTGAGGTGTTGCCCTGTTGATGACACAGCATGCATGGTGTGCCTGTGTTAGACCCAAAGCAATATATTGAGTCATATTTTTTTACATTTTTGTTGTTGTTTTTGTTTTTTCTCTTGTCGCGATTGTTGGTGGCGTTATCTGTTTCATTTTACTGCAAAAAAATTGGTGGCCCCGCTCTTGTGACGACGCGCTCTCCCCGGGGAGAGCAGCTTTAAATTTACGCAGAGAAATATGCCGTGATATGAAGTGGTATGAAAATGAAATGAAAAGAAAGAGTCGTTCTTTGTTTGCCTCAACTTTCCTCTATCATTTTCGTTCTCTCTCTCTTGTTTATAGTCATTGTCATTGCTGCTATTGATGGGGATGACAGTGGTGATGGTGGTGTTAATAGTAAAGGTGGGTGGGTGGATAGTCTTTTTTCTTTTTCTTGTTTATCATCATGATCATCATGATCATCATGATCATGATCATGAATCATCACCACCACCACCACCACCACCACCAACCACCACCACCACCACCACCACCACCACCACCACCACCACCACCACCACCACCACATCATCATCATCATCATCATCATCATCATCACCACCACCACCACCACCACCACCACCACCACCACCACCACCACCATCATCATCATCATCATCATCATCATCATCATCATCATCATCATCATCATCATCATCATCACAGACGTATTTAAGCAAATCGAAGTTTGATTTTAGCAGCAGAAAATACTTATTATTTCATTTTGAATCTGCACTCAGAGTTAACCCCGCCGCTGACCCAGATAAAGCTCTAGAGTGAAAGCACTGTGTATGTGTGTGTGTGTGTGTGTGTGTGTGTGTGTGTGTGTGTGTGTGTGTTTGTGTGAGTGTGTGTTTGTTTAAGTATTTGTGTGTATTTAAGTATGTGTGTGTGTGTGTGTTAGTGTAAGTGTGCGTGTAAAGCAACTGCATTAGATCGAAATAAAACGGCCAATTTAGCAAATTCACTTTCTCTCCTATACCGTAGTCTCCTAAATCATTAAGGTACCACTGAAGATATCGCAGCCAGCTTCCTCCACTCCTCTTCTATCGGTTCTCAGCTTTCCGTAGCAACAAGTAACAGCAAATGAAGCTGACGTTCCAGTTCAGGAATCGTTTGTACCGGCACGAACTCTCGTAAACCCTTACCTTCACACACCAGAACTTTCAAACATACAATAACGCACACAGACAAAAACACACAGACACACACACAAACTCACTCACTCGCACGTACACACAACACCACACACACACACACACACA
Source organism: Rapana venosa (assembly GCA_028751875.1). Classification (NCBI taxonomy): domain Eukaryota; kingdom Metazoa; phylum Mollusca; class Gastropoda; order Neogastropoda; family Muricidae; genus Rapana; species Rapana venosa. The sequence goes on along the minus strand of CM054141.1, from coordinate 48,973,844 downwards.
CACACACACACACACACACACACACACACACACACACACACACACACACACACACACACACACACACACACACACACACACACACACACACACAACACACACACACACACACAAACACACACAAACACACACACTCCATACCCACTTCTCCCCCCACACCAAAACCACCCCAAGCTCCCTAAAATGAGTCACGGAGGAATGCGGCAGATTATCAGTGCTGTGTGAGACACCAGGGTGACTAAGGCAGAATTAGAAAATAGGTGCAGACTCCTTCCGACAAAGGGCGGCAATGTAAATCTATCGATTGAAACTGGCAGCAGCAGCAGCAGCAGCAGCAGCAGCAGCATCAGCAGCAGCAGTCTACGCAGTAAGGATGCTGGCACTGAAGAGATCAAATCCAGCCAGCCCTGATCTGGTGGTCATAGCAGTGGGTGTGCTGTATGGAATGTGAATCTGACTGAGGAAGAAGATACATTTACCAACTGAAATAATCTTATAGGCGTGGCGATGCTTTATCTTTCCTATCTCACGCATATTTTTTCTGTCAGTTAAAGCCTCGACTCTTTCTTGTACGGTACTTTTCAAAACAATGATGATGAATAAACGTGTCTTTTCCCCGTAATGGTTGTGTTACCCCAGGCTAAGTTCTGGTTTATATTTTGCCTTCTGGAAAAAAACGCAAACTCATTAGCACTTTTGTTATACTATCTGTTTCGTGTAATTCGATTTCTTTTGCGTGGGATTCCCGAACTTGTTAGTGAGCGTATATGCTTGGCCTTGTTCTTGTTGAAGTTGTTGCTGGTGTTATTATCACTGTTCTCATCTTTGTTGTTTTTTTGTAAAAAGAATCTTTGTTCGTCTAGCCTTCACCCTATTTTCCTTAACGTTTTATCTTCATAGACTTTCTCTCCTCTTGCTTGTTGCTATTTTCATTGCTGCTGCTGTTGTTGCTGTTGTAGTTATTGTTGTTGCCATTGTTGTTGCAGTTGTTATTATTATTGTTGTTGTTCTTGTTCTTTTTCTTCTTTGTATTCAACTTTTTACTTTGTAATGGTCGTTATTGTTGTTGTCTTCTTTCATTCACCCTTTTATTCTTGTCAGTCCATCTTTTCTCTTCATTCAATATCTACTCCGATATTTTGAAAAAATGTTAACATTACAGCTTTTTGCAAGAGATGATGACACATCTTCTTTAATTGTGGAATTTTCTAAACGAAAACAAAAAACAACAAACAAAACAAATTATGAAACCCTATAATATTTCCAGAAGTTTTCAGAAATATATGCTCACAGCATCATGTTAGAATTCTCCCTGTTTTAATGAACTGTAGTTTAGCATACATACTGCACCCACACACATACACGCGCGCGAACACACAAAACATGCACGCACACCCACACATCCCCACACACACAACACACACACACACACACACACACACACACACACACACACACACACACACACACACACACACACACACACACACACACACACACACACACACACACCACACACACACACGCTCGCACGCACACACAACACACACACACATACACAAAGAGTGCAGTCTCCACATCCACAAAAACAATCTGTACACAGGAGGGAACTCGATTGCTTTGAGATTCAGACAGGAAAGTTATAAGTGTAGCAGAAATCCAAGGAGAATGCTCAAATTATAACTCATACGTGCTGGAAGACAGACACACAAACACAGACAGAGATGTCAGCGCATACACACACATATGCACACACACATACACATACACACGCATACACTCTCTCTCCCCATTTCTCTCTCACACACACATACCAGTCACAAAGTATGCCTCCGTTCCTCTCCCACATTATAAACCATCACAAATTCCCCAAACTCAGTCCCAGCAGAATCTGGCGGCATATCAAAGCAGCGTTCATGCACCAGTCTGTTCAGCTGGAACAAGAACCAGATGGGGACAGACAGACAGACAGACAGAGAGACAGACAGACAGACAGACCCCTACAGAGAAGGCAAAGTGGACCCAGTGATTGATGCTGGCACAGGCAAACCCCACACTATGCTGCTGGTACTAACTGTGCGTATTTCAGCCCTCATGTGATCATGGTATTTATTTTGCGCTTGCTGAGCAATGTGAAATATAAATTGAACTGTGTGTGTGTGTGTGTGTGTGTGTGTGTGTGTGTGTGTGTGTGTGTGTGTGTGTGTGTGTGCGTTTTCGTTCCTCAGCTAGACCTCTGAGGTTTAATAACGGTGATATTTTGCGTATGTGGCTGTTTTTGCCCACTGTTAAGGTAGCCGCACGTTGACGTTGGGATGGTGTCTAAACACAACACCGGTGTGAGTGTGTTTTGTTTTTAATGTTGTCGTCCATAGGCCATTCTTATCCGTGTGCAATGTCTTACTGTTTTGAAGGGAGGGAAGGGTTTGTAACATGTGCACTAGATGTTCTGCGTGCTTTCACACAAGGGGACTTCGGTTTAGAGTCTCATTCTAAGGACTTTGGGGGAGTGAGACAGTCCTTTTTAATTCAGTTTAAGGAGAGGATATGACTTGGATAGATTTAAAGGGCTGTGAATAATGTGTGTATTATTTTTTAAACGTGAATTCGTTCTTGTATCCATTTTCTATTTAACTCGAGAAGCAGTGGATCATAAAACAAAATAAAAATCAAAGTAAACAAATTATTAATTTTTGTGTGTGTGTAAAATATCATTCTCCATTCACTATTTCTTAAGTTACCTGTCTGCTGCCAGACATGTACTGAAAAGGTATACAAGAAGAGAAAAACACGTCCATCTCATTTTATATTTCCGTTTGTAATGATCTTTCAAACGACTGTTTAACACTACAGAACAGAATATACATTCTAATGTGGTATTGCTGAAGCAGACTGTTTTGCATGTAGCGACACATAGGCAGGAGTCAAGACTGAAACTTGATGTTATTTCTATCTTACCTTCTCTATCTTTGATCACGTTTCTTTCTTTCCTGATCTTTCTCTCCATGTCTTCCTTTTATTTTCGTGCCAATAATCTGTGTTTCTTATTTCTTTATTTTCTGCATTAATTTAGAATCTGGATGGTACCTTTTTGAGTCTTATTGAAACTATTCCCAGATAAAAAATCACCGAACAATATATTGATCGCAACATTCAAGATAAACTTCAGGAGTTGGTGCAGACTTTTCTTTAGGGGAAGAGAAACAGATATGCACAAATGTGTTGTGACCTGTGAAGGATTCTGTAGTGTTGTGCAAAACCACAAATGTTTCTGCCCTTATTATTTCTTGTTTCTTGTGTTTGTCTTCCAAAGGCAGTAAATGATAAATGCAAATAAAAAACCCATCCCCTGTCTATGCATGAGAGATAAATTTCAGCCCAGGCTGCTGATGCTACACATGGTCTTTATTGCCAGCAATAAACAGAAACAATAAAAAATCAAAATATTCTTTACTCTTTGTTTGAATGTAGTCTAAAACCAAGCGTAAACATTTCAATAGGATAAACTATGCAAGAACATTCGGACACAGATGTAATAATATTTTCACGCAGTTACACCCACATTGTAGGGAAACAATAGCTTTATATTTATTCTGTTAATCACTACCCCCTCCCTCTCCTCGATTTCTTCTTCAAGCGTCCTCACTCTATTTGCTCTACAACTCTCCTTCTCTTCCACATTTTTACCTTCAGCTGGTATTTATGATGCCTCCATTATTTTCTCTATCTCCTTTATTTGTGCGGTTTCTTTTGACCCAGGAAATCGCAATTGTTTCTGATATAAATACAGCTCCTGACAACAGCTTTAGCTAGGAAAACAGACCTGCTGACCCACAACATAATAGCGCGAACAAATACTGGCTCTTGTTAAGATCTTTAACTGGCATAGACAGACCTTGTGGAGTGTAAACGTTTGGCCGTGTCATTGAAACTTTCTGTAGCATTCCGCTTTTATATCTTTGCTGTTTTAGAGCTCGTAGGCGACGAATAAGAACATTTACGATCATACTAGGATAAAGCAGCAGAAAATTAAGGTTGTTGCTGTGCCTGTATATTGGAATTAACAGATGTAAAGAAAGAAATGGGGAATATCCTCTGCACCTTTCATTTGGCCGTTAAAACAAACATCAAGTATAATATTTATATCAGAAAGAATAAACGGGGAAAACAAAACTTACGCTACATTGTGAACTCTGGCTAATATGTTTGTTTCAGCAACATGAATCACTCGAAGTAGGAATTTGCAGGTGATTTATTCAGACAAAACATAACAGCATGTTTTGAACGTAGAAGAAGAAGAATGAAAAGAAGGTGAAGAATGAAAAAAAAGAAGAATGCAAAGAAGAAGAAGAATGCAAAGAAAAATGATGCAAAGAAGAAGAATGCAAAGAAGAAGAATCAAAAGAAGAAAAAATGCAAAGAAGAAGAATAAGAAGAATAAGAACAAAGAAAAGTAAAGAACAAGAAGAAGAAGAAAGAAGAATGCAAGAAAAAGAAGAAGAAGAAGAAGAAGAAGAAGAAGAAGAAAGAAGAAGAAAGAGAAGAAGAAGGAGAAGAAAAAGAAGTAAGATGAAAGAAGAAGAAGAAGAAGAAGAAGAAGAAGAAGAAAGAAGAAGAAGAAGAAGAAAGAAGAAGAAGAAAAGAAGAGAAGAAGAGAAGAGAAGAAGAAGAAGAAGAGAAGAAGAAGAAGAAGAAAGAGGAAGAAGAAAGAAAGAAGAAGGAGAAGAAGAAGAAGAAAGAGGAAGAAGAAGGGCTTCAAGACATGAGAAAAAAGTCAACGTCATCAAAGTAGGTGGAATTTATGTTGATAGCAAGTAATTAAACACACACCCCACACACACACAACACACACACACACACACACACACACACACACACACACACACACACACACACACACACACACACACACACACAACACACACACACACACACACACACACACACACACACCACACACACACACCACGCGCCGCATACATTCCTATCACATCACATCACATTATACAAAACTCCAATCTTGTGTACTTTCCATACCAAAGCCATCTGAGATTGTCCAAAAGGAGCCACAGGTGAAGCTGACAGAACATCAATGCTATGTAATACACTTGGGTGCTCCACATGCAGCAGAAACAGGTGCAGCAGACTCCCACAGAGAAGGAGAAGTGGACCTATCGATCCATTGATGCTGGCACATGTAATCTGCCACAGTATGCTGCTGACACTGACGGATTAATTTGAACCCAGATACGGTGGTCCTGCGCTTGGTGGTCTTTATGTAAGGCAAATCTAACTCAGCTGAGAACAATAAGTCCTCCAGAAGAGACGTATTCTAAGTTTGAAGATGGTCCCTATCCCTTATTTAACTCACTGCAATGGCAAGAACTGGTCAGAATGGTGGGGAATAGTTGAAGAAAGGCATACATAAGCCAAACTCCGGACGCAAACCAGCCTCTCTCTCTCCACTCTAATACATGCTATTGTAAAACAGGATGATGCAACGCATTTACTTGTTATCTGTGTGTTTGCAAACATCCTCAAGCTAATAACTTTGTTTTTGCATTTGCAGCCGAGATGCAAAGTGGCAAAGTTGGTGATTTTATAACTTTTAGATTGTAAGCTGTTCACCTTATACATTGGGCTATGTACAAAAAACGAGAGGTGACAAAACTGCCATCGATGCAGTCAGAGGATTGACATGATAAACTGAATTCACAAACATAGACACAAAGCAATACTTTTACTAGACTACTAGCAGAAAAACAACTATAGGTACACTGTGTATGGTAAAATATCAGATTTTGTTCCCAGAAACATATGTTGGCTAAACAGAAACAAACGTCTGATTCAAAGTATTGAAGAAGAAGAATGCAAAGAAGAAGAATGCGGAGAAGAAGAATGCAAAGAAAAAGGAGAAGACTGCAAGAAGAATGCAAAGAAGAAGACTTCAAAGAAGAATGTAAACAAGAAAAATACAAGAAGAATGCGAAGAAGAATGCAGTGAAGAATAATGCAAAAAGGGAGACTGCAAAGAACAAGAATGGAAAGAAGAAGAATGCAAAGAAGAAGAATGCAAAGAATAGAAGAAGGAAGAATGCAGAGAAGAAGAATGCAAAGAAGATTGCAAAAACGATTGCAAAGAAGACTGCAAAGAAGAAGACGACGAGGAAGAAAAAAAGAAGAAGATCAACAATAACAACAACAACAACAAAAGAATACGAAGAACAACAGGAATAAGAACAGGATAAAAAAAAACAACAACAACAACTAGAAAACTAAGAACAAGAAACACGAAGATGTAGGTAACAGCCGAAAACAAAATATATTGAGTTCAACACAACCGTTATTTGCGCTGCGTGATTATTGCAGATTTCTTTCCTTGACGTGTATGTATACACTTTTTTCATTAGTTGTTGTTTGCATACAACAGTTGATCTATACAATGACCTGGATTTGGACTGATTGTTTGGTTTACATGTCTGGGAATATTGCTGTAGGCTGTCTTCAAAACTTTTAATGACAATCTCTATCAACTTGTACAACCTTTTCCCCCTATCTTTATTTAGTTTTCTTTCGTTTTGCTTATTTGTTTCTTTCTGAATGTCTTTACTTCTTTCTTCCCTTCTTCATGGTTTCTTATTTGTTTGTGTAATGGTGCCTGTCTATCTTTCTGTCCCTGTTCTTTCTTATGTCCATTGTGTCATTCTTATTTGTTCTTATCTCTTTATTCTTACTAAAATCATATATTTTTTAATCTTTCTGTCATCATCTTCTTCTGAGCTGACAGAAATATGGATTTTTTTCTCTAGAACATTTATGTAGTGCTCATCTGTACAAAAAAAATTCAATGCAAAAGGAATCTTGACGTATAGAAGAAATATCAGACATCTTTGAAAAGTGGTGATATCATGTTTTATCTGAAAGAGTTTTTGTGTCTGCCTGTTTCTTGTTTTATCCAAGATTTAGTCTCTCTCTATCTCGCTCTATATTGTATACATAAATACATGTATCTATACACATATGATATATGTGTATATAATACATATATATATATATATATATATATATATATATATATATATATATATACATTTGTGTGCATATTTATATAAATACTTTAGCGGGCACGTGTGTGCGTGCAAACTTGTATGTGTGTGTGCACACACACATACACAAATAAACACACATGCGCACTAACACACACACAAACACACACTGACATACCCACCAACCCACCCACCCACAACCCTCAACGCACACACACTCACACACATAACTAAACACACACTCACACACACAAACACACACTGACATACCCACAAACCCACCCACCCACAACCCACAACACACACACACATACCCACCAACCCACAACAAACTCACAACCCACAACACACACACAAACACACACACTGACATACCCACCAACCCACCACCCGCCACCCACACACACACACACACACACACACACACACACACACACACACAACACACACACAAACACCACTGACATACCCACCACCCACCACCACAACCCAACACAACACACCACAAACACACACTGACATACCACCAACCACACCACAACACACACAACACACACTGACATACCCACCACCACACCACAACACACACACAACACAACACACACACTGACATACCCACCACACCACTACCCACAACACACAACCCCAAACAACACACACCACACACTGACATACCCACCAACCCACCCACCCACAACCACAACACACGCACACACACACACAAACACACACTGACATACCCCAACCCACCCACCCACAACCCACAACACACACACACAAACACACACTGACATACCACCAACCACCACCACAACACACACACACAAACACACACTGACATACCCACCCACCCACCAACCCACAACACACACACACACACAAACACACACTGACATACCCCCCACCCACCACCCACAACACACACACACAACACACACAACAACACTGACATACCCACCAACCCACCCACCCACCCACAACACACCACACACCACACAAACACACACTGACATACCCACAAACCACCCACAACCCAAACACACACACACAAACACACACTGACATACACCCCACCCACCCACACACCCACAACACACACACACAAACACACACACACACTGACATACCCACCAACCCACCCACCCACAACCCACAACACACGCACACACACACACAAACACACACTGACATACCCACAAACCCACCCACCCACAACCCACAACACACCACACACACACACAAACACACACTGACATACCACCACCCACCACTCAACCACAAACACACACACACACACACACACACACACACACTGACATACCCACCAACCCACCCACCTGCAACCCAGAACACACACACAAACACACACACACACACACACACACCACTAAACACTAAACACACACACACACACACACACACACACTTCCCCTGTTCAGTCAGCTCTCTCAAGGACCATTTCATTGCTCTTTGAAAACCTGTCTAAAGGGGACCAGATAATTGCCCATCACACACTTCACCTCAAAAAACGGAGAGGAAACAGGTGCAAACTCCTGCACACGCCGTTGAAGCGAAACAAGGGGAACTATTGATTTGGCCCAGAATGCGTCATTAATTTGAGGCCTCTTTCATCTCCTTTGGGAGGCTTTGTGGCACAACACTCAATTTTATTTTCCAGGTGGTGTGACTTAAAAAAAAAATCATTCCTTATTGAGAGCTCTGAGGTTCACCGAGGGTGAGATTTTGCGTATGTGACCATTATTATTTTCCACACTATGAAGGTAGCCACATTCCGACTTAAGGGATGTATGCTGGGTATGTTGGTGTTCGTGTAACCCACTGCTTTCTGACATGAACAACGGGATGTTTATTCATCATATCTAAGATTATGTATGTGTATATACATGAAGGGAAGTTAAGGTACACGCACACAACACACACATACACACACACACACACGCGCGCGCACGCACGCACGCACACACACACACACACACACATACCCACCCCCCCACCCCCCCACACACACACACATCCACACACCCACACACCAACCCACCCACCCACCCACACCCACATACACAACACACACACACACAACAAACACACACTCACACACACACACGCACACACACACACACATACAACACACACAAACACACATCCCCTTCACATTTGAAGTCAGCTCATTCAAGGACCATTTAATTACTCTTTGAACACTTCCCTGAGGAAAAATCTGAAACGAGTGGGGGAGGGGGGGAGGGGGGAAGAAACACACTGTTTCCCATCAGACAGGGGATGGCACCAATGGAGAAGAATCAGGTGCAAAAGAAGCTCCTACAGACACCGTTGCAGCGAAACAAGTGGAAATATTGATTCGGCCCCATAATGCTTAATTAATTTGACACCTCTCCGAATGCCTTAGGGAGTGTTTGTGCCACGCGAAGCATCGCCCATGCCCGTCATTCTCCTTGATTCCTGTATGCGCTGCTTTAGTGAGAAGCAAATCTGTTAACATTCGATGACAACTTTCTGAAACAAGGGTTTAATTTGTGAAGTTGTGTTGTACTTATAGATGTGTAGTGACGTGTTTCTTTGTGTAAGTAGATTCGTTGGTGTTAAAGCACGAATAGTGTAAAAGCATGTGCGTATGCACACAGACACCTAGGTATACATATACACGCATATATATATCCACACACACACACGCGCGCGCGAGTGCATGCACGTGCACACACGCACGCAAACATAGATTACAACACACACACAAACACTCAAACACACAACCCACACGCAGACACACGCAAAAACAAAGACACACATTCAAACAAATACACACACACACACACTCTCACACACCCACACGCACACACACACCCTATCCCCCTCACACACACACACACACACACACACACACAACACACCACACAACACACACACACACACACACACACACACACACACACACACACACACACACACACACACACACACACACACACACACACACACACACACACACACACACCCTATCCCCCTCACACACACACACACACACACACACACCACCCTATCCCCCTCACACACACACACACACACACACACACACACACACACACACACACACCCTATCCCCCTCACACACACACACACACACACACACACACACACACTCCCCACGATCCCCCTCACACACACATACACACACTCGCACACCGAACGAACCATTCTCCTCAGCCAGTCAGTCACTCAGAGTACCAGAAGTAGTACCCTTCTACTTCAACAATACCAGGAGGACCAGGAAAGTCAGGTGATAAGCCAACTGCAGAAAGTCTTGGCAGAGGTCTGGCAGCTGCCAGCTCATGGTCATCAAGTGGAAAGATAAGAGTCCCACTCATGACATATCTGAAGTCTACATCGATTTTGATAGTGCGGTGAAGTGTTGGTTGGGAAAACTAGCTTTTAATACTACTGCCTACTTTTCTCTCTCTGTCTCTGTCTCTGTCTATCTGTCTGTCTGTCTGTCTGTCTGTCTGTCTGTCTGTCTGTCTGTCTGTCTGTCTGTCTCTCTCTCTCTCTCTCTCTCTCTCTCTCTCTCTCTCTCTCTCTCTCTCTCCTCTCTCTCTCTCTCTCTCTCTGCCAACTGTCCGTGTTTCTGTTAAGTCTTTTTATTTCTTTTTGCTTTTTGCGATGTCTGGCTCAGTTTTTGTATTTCTTTTTCATTTGTCGTCCTTCTTTCTTTCTTTGCTTCTGTCTGTCTGTCTGTCTGTCTTTGTTTCTTTGTTTGTTTGTTTGTTTCTTTCTTTCTTTTTAACCTTACTGTTGTCAATACTGTTTTCTTTTTTCTTTCTTTCTTTCTTTCTTCTTTCTTTCTTCTTTCTTTCTTTTCTTTTTCTTTCTTTTCTTTCTTTCTTTCTTTCTTTCTTTCTTTCTTTCTTTCTTTCTTTCTTTTCTTTCTGTCTTTCTTTCATTCTGTCTGTATTTCTTTCCTTCTTTCTTTCTCTTCCTCCTTTTTTCATTTTTTCTGGTTCAACATTTTTACACTTAATTTTATTCTAAACTTAATAACAGCTAATGTAGTTAAATGCTACTTCTCTTAAGTTTGAGGTAATATCATTATTTTTGTTTAAGAATGCTGTAAAAACTTTTACGAAGAGCAACAGAAAAGTGAAATACACGGTTAGGAAAAAATATTTTGACAGAGATAGAAGGAAAAAAGGAGAAAAAGGAAAAGTAATGAAAAAGAACACGGTCATGGAAGAAGATAAGAGACATAAAAAAATAAAATAAAACAAAATAAAAATCCTCAACCATATTGGAGAGAAGAAAAATGCTAATACACAGATCTACGAGTGACTGGCTAAGTATGATGCCTAAGGTGATATTCAGTCTATGACGATCTTTTCCTAAATTAACTATACGGATCACGGGCCCATACATATTTATGTACATTGACATAATTATAAACACATGTTTTTAAACATACTTGTCCAATATCTTATTCTACTTTACACACACACACACACACACACACACACACACACACACACACACACACACACACACACACACACACACACACACACACACACACACACACACACACACACACACACACACACACACACACACACACACACACAAACACACACACACACACACTTCGGATGAGACTATAAACCGAGGCCCCGTGTTCGAACGCATGCAGAACATCTTGCGCACAAGTTAAATCCTGTTCCGCTTTTCGGAAGAGTAGGCCATTGTGTGCCGGTGGAAACAGAAGACAAAATTTACAAACCGCATACACACGGGGACTGGATGTAAAAAAGCACATGAGTGCTTATTCCATTATCCTCGATATAAAAGAATAAATAAATAAACACACACACACACGCACGCACACACAACACACACACACACACACACACACACACACACACACACACACACACACACACACACACACACACACACACACACACACACACACACACACACACACGCATACACACTCACACACAAACACACACACACATACACGCACACACAAACAAACAAACACTTTTTTCTCTAATATAACTAGAAGTGAACAGACATAAAACTGAAGTCAACAACAAAAACTTTTTCATACTATTAATTCTTCAGAAATGAATGATTGGCAAGAACCCCAATTAAAAAACACAAACAAACAAAACCTCAAAAGATCATCTCCTGAAAACCACATGGAGAAACAGCACGCATTAACGAAGCAAGGTGCACAGCCAACTAGCAAAGTGATTTCACAGCCCCTTCATCTCTGCCCCCCCCCCCCCCCCTCTCCTTCTTCCCCTGCCCTGCATCATGAGGAAAGCACATGTATGGCTTTGGTTTTTTTGGGCGTTCCCCAGCTTAACACCTCGGGAGTCACCCCAAACCATGCCCTCTGTCTAGCTCATCACACCTGCAGACACCCTTAGAGCGCTCATTATGCGATAATGTGATTTTCTGTGCCTTTTCTTGGGTGATAAACCTTATGTCTTTAATCATTGTTGATTTATTGCGTAATTAAGTTCGTTTGGTTTTTTTTTTAAACCGGGTCTTTTTATTTGAATACTTTTAAACATTAAAAAAAATACTTCTTCTGTTTCCGATTGTTTTTCTGTTTTCCTTTATATTTGTTCCTCTCTCTCTATATATATTAGAATAATAGTGATAATGGTAATAAAACCGAATAATACAGTAATGATATTATCGATAGTAATATGATAATGATAATGATAATAAAATAGTGATAATGATAATATGGCGATAACAAAAACAACAATGATGGTATAATAATATAGGCCTCAAGCAAACAAATCGAAGCGCTTGCATTCAATTCATTCACTCGCATGCACCCCTTTACATATAAAATTAACATATCATCTTAAATTTACACACACACGCACGCACGCACGCACGCACGCACGCACGCACGCACGCACACACACACACACACACACACACACACACACACACACACACCAAGGCAAAGATATGGAAGTGGTGGAGGCTGATTGAAAGTAGGGACAGATGTGATGTGGTTAATGTGAGTGGAAATAAGTATGTTTGAGGCAATAATATCTTAAGTGTCATATGAAGCCTTTTGGTGAAGGGAGGGAGAGAGAGGAATCATTTTAGAAAAAATGGACCAGATAATTAATAGAGAAAGAGCGACAGCTTTCGGTGGCTTCTTTCGTCTTCGTCAAACGCTCAGACAGCAACTTTTGTTGTCTGTCATATGAGCGAAAATGGGTAGCACTGCCGTGAAGCCCCTGGCAAGTCAGACCCAGCGCATCGGACTCCGGCGTGTGAGAGATTTTGATAGCGTTTAAGTCTTTCTGGAAAAAACCCAAAATGCAGGAGAATGGACCAAGAGGGTAGAAAACAGAAAGCACTAGGTAACAATGAAGAAGAGGATCACAGCAGAAACAAAGAGAGGGATAGAAAAGAGGGAATTCCTCGCATAGAGTTTTCTAGAAGGTGGGGACGCTATTTACACTGACAGGCGAGGTCCCCAGCATGTGCACGGTAAAGGCGGAGTGTTTGAATCTGGGCGATGGTAAGCACGAGGTATCTGCTGCCGGCAGAGCAGAAGGAACGAGATGGAGTGTTGAGGTCATGTTCAGGTGTTATGTATGTGCCTTTCTTTCTCTCTCCCTGTCTTTCCATCTCTCTGTTTGTCTGTCTGTCTGTCTCTCCTCTCTCCGTATCCTCACTCTCTTTGTGCCAAAGTGTGGGGTTTTTTGGGTGCTATATTTCACCATGTCTGTTTCTTCTTTTTGTTTGAACTCATCTTTCTACACATCTTTCTGATTTACCGCTCTTTGTCTGTCTGCCTGCCTGCCTGCCTGCCTGTTTGTCTGTCTGTCTATTTCTCTCTCAATTTTTTCTCTCTCAATTTCTCTCTGTCTCTCCGTCTGTCTGTCTCTCTGTCTGTCTGTCTCTCTTTCTCCATCTCCTCTCACTTTCTTACACATGTGCGCACACATACACATAATATAACGTATACACACGCACTACCAAGTCCACGTGGAGCGTCATCACTCACCCCTGCCCAGAGATTATCAGGACACCAGAAACAGGATAAGATAACTTGCAGAAAATCCTGGCACCAACATGGCAGCTTTACTGCTTCTGTTATCAAGTGCAGAGTCAGGGTCAGACACATGGCATATGTGTAGTTACATCGTTTTAATACAGCTACAAAACGTCAACGTAAGCAACTAAGTTTAACATCGTTATGTTTTTCTTCTACATTATCTGTCTCCCTACATGTCTCTGTCTTTCTTTTAATCGGTATCTGACTTTGTGAGTCTCTTTGCATCCTTACGAATGAAAGTATAAACCGAGGACCCGTGTGCGAACGCACGCAGAACATCTTGCGCACACGTAAGCACCCGTTCCGACTTTTAAAAGAATCGTTCATTTGTGCTGGTGGAAACGGATGACAAAATGTACAAAATCGAGAGAACTGGACATGAAAAGCACAAGTATGCTTCTTCCATTATCCTCAAAATAAAAGAATAATATATGAATAAATAAATAAATAAAATGAATAAATAAACAAACAAATCGATAAATAAATGGATGAATAATAGATCAATGCATAGATATATCTTTCTCGGTCGACCATTTGTTTGCCTCTGTTGTTCTTTGTTGTGTTTCAGACTGTCTTTCTGTATTAGCTTTTTGTTTGTTTTGCTGCCTAATCTTCTGTGCCGTTTCTGTCGTGCTGCTTCCACGCCGCTCATTTCCATCTCCCCGCACCAGCAGGGAAGTCCTAGGTGTAAAACGGCTCCTCATGTTGCATACCTAGGGTCATAAATCCACAGAGAGATCGTCAGTGTTAGGCCGCCGTGGGGCTACCAACCAGAGGGGTCCTGCTACAATGCCGGGTCCCTTTGGTAGTGTTCAGCTGTGACTGATTGAACTAGCACAACCAGAATACCAACTTCCTAGCCCCTTTCTTATGACAATGATCAGTCTTAGACACGCGCCACCACCAATGTGGACATAAAGAGCCTGCATGGCACTTTCGGATCTACTGCGCGCGCACGCACACACACACACACACACACACACACACACACACACACACACCACACACACACACACACACACACACACACACACACACACACACACACACACACACACACACACACACACATACAAACACACAAACACACACACACACACATACACACACACAAACACTAACACACTAACACACACACACACACACACACACACACACACACACACACACACACCACACACACACACACCACACACACACAAAGAGACAAACACCCTCCCCCCCCCAAAAAAAAAAAAAAGCTGGAATCTATATCTGCCCACAGGGACATCCCACTACACACATATCACTGCCTGCAGCCAACGTGTACAGTACCAATCCCCAAAGCGACTTGCGTGTCTGTGGCTTGTTTGGGCCACGTCCCTGCTGTCTCTTCTGCAACAATTTGCATCCCTGCACTAAAGACAGCTTCCTCTCTTCACATCTCCATGCTACAGCAGTGGATACACGAAACACAGATACCTTCCTTCACCTACAAAATCACCTATCTCGTAGTCCCTTGGACCGTGTGGGTAATAATGAAGATTTTGCAACTAGCTTCCTCCACTACCAGCGGTCCTCTGCTTTCCGTAGCAATTCGTTCCACTCAAGGCCAGTCCACTCTTTGATGTTGTCGTCCCATCGTTTTCTCTGTCTGCCTCTTCGTCTCCCTCCTTGTCCTGTTCCCTGTAGGACAGTCTTGGCAGACAGAGCTAGGCACATTGCTAAATGTTTAAGTTTACACCTGCACAGATAGCAAAATAACTGACGAGCGGAGAAACGAATCAACACATACAAAAAAATGTAGAGAGCGACGAAGAGACAGACAGATCGAAATACAAGTTGATCGATCATCAAGCTTTTTGGTAGGGTGAGGAGGATCAGACCTGCAACAGACAGACGCTATAGCCGAGTGGTTAAGACCGTTCAACTTAAATCCCATGGGTTCCTGAAGTCGTGGTTTCGAACCTCGGTGGCGTCTGATGAATAATGGGTGGGGATGTTTACAATCTGCCAGGTCAACTTCAAGCGCAGACCTGCCCAACTTCGGAATTCCCTTTGTGGATACACACATGCAAAAGATCAAATATGCACGTTAACGATCCCGTAACTCATGTCAGCATTCGGTGGGGGTTAGGGAACCACGAACATACCCAGAATACAACCCCGAAGGTGGAATGCGGCTACCTTCGCGGTGGACAAAAACTGGTCGCATACGCAAAATATCAGCCGTGGTGAACCTTGGAGCTGTAGCGGAGGAAGGAGAAAACCCCTGCCGCAGAGGAGGCCAGAGCAGTGTAGCGTGCAGCAGGAAAATGCCAGCGAGGAAGAAGAGGAACGCAGAGAAAGAGAAGAATACACAGAAGAAGAAGAAGAAGGCAAAACAAAATTATAAGAAGAATGCCAAGAAAAAGAAAAGGAGAAGGAGAAGAGCAAACCTACGTCGTCGTATCTTTGTGAAAACTATACAGGTTACCAGCTACACATGCACAGACACAAACACGCACAGTAACAGACACAGGCACAGAAACACACACACACACACACACACACACACACACACAAACACACGCACGCACACACACATACACACACATACTCACACACACATACACACACACACACACACACACACACGTATTTCTTTTTTTCAATACAACTTCTTTAGGAATTCCAAAAAATGACAAATACCAATCCTTACAAAACCGAAAAAAACCCAATCAAACAAACACAAGCTCTACATAGATTATGTCTAAAGAAAAAAACACAGTGAAAAAAGCATGCGCTGACATAACAAGATGCACATCCCACAAATGAAATAATTACCCATCCCCAATTCATCTGAACCCCCGCTCCCATTACCGTATAAGAAAAGTACATGTGCCATTGCTTTGGGGAGGGGGGAGGGAAGAGGGGGGGCGTTCCCAAGCTTAACACCATGGGGTCACCCGGCATACGCACTCTGTCTCACTCATCACACTTGGGAATCATTGTGAGAGCACACAATATGAGGTGATTTGATTTTCTGCATGTTTTTGCCGAGCTCAATGTCCTTAATTATCATTGCTCTATTGGGCGTATCCCTTTACTGTTTTTTGTTCTTTTACTTAATCAGGTCTTTTCCCTCATTTTCGCTTTTATTTGTGCTCTGTTTTCACGTCTGTTTGACTCTCTCTATCTCTCTCTCTCTCTATCTGTCTCTGTCTGTCTCTGTGTCTTTCTCTCTCTGTTTCTCTCTGTCTGTGTCTATTTCTCTCTCTCTCTCTGCGTGTCTCTCTTTCTCTTTCTTTCTCTCTGTCTCTGTTTCTGTTTCTCTCTTTCTGTCTCTCTCTCTCTCTTAATCACGTGTATGCACACACACAATTATACCCTGATACACTATCATCTTCATTTAGGACACCAATGCTATCTTATACCCACATATGATCAGCACTCTATAGGGACATGATAACAGAAAATCTACTGCAGAAAGTCTTGGCACCAACCTGGCAGCTTCTGACTTGTGGTCATCAAGAAGGAAGTAAGGATCCAACGCATGACATGATATCTGCAGTCTTCATCTCTTTCTTTCTTTCTTTCTTTTTAAGTTTACCGATATATTTATTCTTCTATTTCGAGAACAATGGAATAAGCACTCATGTGCTTTTTTTTTTACATCCAGTCCCTGTACGTATGCAGTTTTGTAAATTTTTTTCACCTGTTCCCACCGTAACACAATGGCTTACTGCTATCAAGTGATGGTCTTAAAAACTAGCGTAACATCAAGTTTTCGGATTTATTCATTTCCTCCCTACAAGTCTCTGTATGTCTCTTTTATCGGTTTATGACTTTGTCACTTTGTGTCTTCTGTTTGCCTCTTCTCTTTTTTTGTCCTGTTTTTATGCTTGCTGTTTATCTTTTGTTTTTTTTGCGCTGTCACACACACATACATACACATATACACACACTCCCAAAGAGACCAAATAAGAAACCACACCTCACTTCCCGCCCCCCACCACCACCCTTCCTCCCCCCAAAAAAACCAAAAACCTACAAGAACATCAGCTGGGAGTCTAAATTTACCTACAGAGACAGACTAACACGTATCACTGACTGCAGCTAACGTGTACAGTACCAGTCCCAAAGTGACTTGCGTGTCTGTGGCTTGTTTGGGCCACGTCCCTGCTGTCTCTTCTGCAACAATTTGCATCCCTGCACTAAAGACAGCTTCCTCTCTTCGCGGCTCCTGTTACAGCGGTATCAGAGCAACACACAGTGCTAGATCTTTAAGTTTAGACCCATAGAGATAGCAAAACGACAGACCCACCGGATACATAAATCAAGAAATTATAATAAAAAGAAAAAATTGTTGAAAGTGACTGACAGACGGAAAAATAGATAGATAGACAAACTTTTTGTCAGACGAGGAAGATCAGAGGTGCCGAAATCTATTTTCAGAAGAGCACCACACAAAAAAGAAGAATGCAAAGAAGAAGAAGAATGAAAATGATAAAAAGAAGAATGCAAAAAGGGGAATGCATAGAAGAAGAATGGAAAGAAGAAGAGTGCAATTAAAACTGCAAAGAAGAAGAAGAAGTAAGAAGAAGAAGAAGAAGTAAGAAGAAGAAGAAGAAGAAGAAGAAGAAGAAGAAGAAGAAGAAGAAGAAGAAGAAGAAGAAGAAGTAAAAAGAAGAAGACAAAGAAGAAGAAGAAGAAGAAGAAGAAGAAGAAGAAGAAGAAGAAGAAGAAGAAAGTAGCAAAAGAAGAAGACGAGGAGGAAGAGAAGAACGACGACGACGACGAAGAAGAAGAAGAAGAAGAAGTAGTAAGAAGAAGAAGACGAGAAGAGAAGAAGAGAAGAAGAAGAAGAAGAAGAAGAAAGAAGAGAAGAAGAAGAAGAAGAAGAGAAGAAGAAGAAGAAAGAGAAGAAGAAGAAGAAGAGAAGAGAGAAGAAGAAGAAGAAGAAGAAGAAGAAGAAGAAGAAGAGAAGAAGAAGAAGGAAAGAAAAAGAGAAGAAGAAGAAGAAGAAGAAGAAGAAGAAGAAAGTGAGAAGTAGAAGAAGAAGAAGAAGAATTCACAATCTTACGTATCTAATCATACTGATTACAAGCCCATAGACACACACATCGATACAGCCATGCGTCCTTCACCTGCTTTCTTTACATTGCATTTCGATATGCCTGCACGCAACCCCTCCCCCATACGTGCGCGCACATAAACACATACATCACACACACACAAAATAATAGACATTGTAGATTATGCATGATTCTCCACCCCCAAACACACACAACACACCCCCACACCCACAGACACACCCACACACACAAACACACGCTTACACACCCGCTTGCACACATCTTTCACTACAATAATTTGTTCAGGAATGGATAACAAACACAATGCATGCAACACATAGATCATCCCCTGACAAACACATCTGGGAAAACAGCAGCAGCTGATTTAACCAGGCATGCTCCCGCTAGCAAAGTGATATTACAGGCACAGTTCTTCTGCCCCCACCCCCCACTTACACACACACATTCACATACACAGTCACACCTCCCCTCCTCTCTCTCTTCCCAACTCCGTCATAAGGAAGGCAGATGTGCTATTGCTATTGGGCGTTCCCCAGCCTAACACCTTGGGGGTCACCCAGACCAAGCACTCTGTCTAACTCATCTCACACCCAGGAAGCACTCTGA
>CM054141.1:48934015-48944015 GCA_028751875.1 Rapana venosa | reverse complement strand
CAAAGTAGCCCCTTCCAAGAAAGACCAAGTGACCAGAATCAAGATAAGCGAACAGTGGACTCCTGCCACTGGCCTGACCCCCTTGTCTCTCTGTCTGTCTGTCTGTCTGTCGATGGTCATCTAGTGGAACGAGTGAGTGAGACACATGACAGAATTATCTGCAGTCTACATCGCCTTTAGCATTGCTGTCTGTTGGGTGAGGTACCCTCAACCCCCCCTACTCCCCCTCCCCCCCTCTGATAGAGACAGCCAGCCAGCCAGACAGAGAGAGAGAGAGAGAGAGAGAGAGAGAGAGAGAGAGAGAGAGGGGGGGAGAGAGAGAGAGAGGGGGGGGGGTGCGGGGAGATAGAGGAGAGAGAGAGGGGGAGGGAGAGGAGATAGGAGAGATGGAGGGAGAGAGGAGGTAGAGGGAGAGGGGGAGAAAGAGAGAGCGAGGGAGAGCGAAAGAGACGTAGAGATGGGAGGGAGAGAGAGTGAGGGAGAGAGAGGGAGAAAAGGAGGGAGGGAGAGAGAGGGATACAGATACAGAGACAGAGAGAGAGAGGAGGAGGGAGAGAGAGAGAGATAAAAAGAGAGAGAGAGGGGGAAGAGAGAGGGGGGAAGAGAGAGGGAGAGAAAAAGACAGGAGAGAGAGAGAGGGAGTGAGATAATGAGAAAGAGAGAGAGAGAGAGAGAGAGAGAGAGAGAGAGAGAGAGAGAGAGAGAAGGAGAGAAGGAGAGAGAGAGGGAGAGAGAGAATGCGAAAGAGAGAGAGGGAAGGAGGGTGGAAGACAGAGAGAGAAAGAGAGTGAGAGACAGAATAAGTGAGAGACAGAGAGACACAGGCAGGCAGGCACATAGGCAGAGATAGGAACTAAGACAGAATGATCATCGGCTTGAAGTACCGAGAAAAGATAACCCCCCCAAAAAGAATATTGAAAAAGAAAAGCAGTTAAAAGGAGAAAAATACGCTACAATACAATAAAAAGAACGAACGTATACATACTTGAAAGAAACTATAAAACAAGAAAAAAAAACAACCTACTGAAGGATCCAAGAGAAATATTCAAAGAAACTAACAACCAAAAAACAAACAAACAAAAACACCAGAAATCAGAGACTGGTAGAAACAAGCCTGTGGAACACGATATCGTCCAATAAAACAGAAACACATCGTCTGAACAGAGTCATAAATCTGAGGAACTTTAGGAAACTGTTTGAAAAACTTCTTTTTGTGTGTGTCACAAAGTTGTTTCAAAACTCAAACGATTTTTGTCAAAGATTACTTTTATGGCACCGCGTGTTTAGACAAAGAGTCTCCACTGTCATGAGGAATGTGCGTAAAGTAAAAACAAGTGACAGGAAAGCTATCGAGTGACACTGAAGCTATTGAGGTTTTAAAGGGATGTCAAGGAAAACGAGCAATAAAATAATATTAGTCTGTAGGCCACTGACCTCGAAAACATACTTTTCACTTGTAAAATAATGCTCCTGCTTCTCTCTCTCTCTCAGGTACGTTTCTTTGCAGAAACACACAGGTGTTGG
This sequence comes from Rapana venosa, assembly GCA_028751875.1. Lineage (NCBI taxonomy): Eukaryota > Metazoa > Mollusca > Gastropoda > Neogastropoda > Muricidae > Rapana > Rapana venosa. The sequence goes on along the minus strand of CM054141.1, from coordinate 48,942,491 downwards.
CCATATTCCTGTAAACTGAATTCTTTTTGTGTTTAGGTATTACCACCTGGACGAAACATCCCCCAGATACGGCATGGAGATCAGTGGCGAAAAGACAAAACTCATGACAAACAGTGCCCAGCCAATCACTACCAAGATTACAGTCAGTGGAAAATAACTTGAGGTTGTAGATCACTTCAAGTACCTTGAGCTATTATTACTGAAGACGGTTCAAAGGCCGAAATCCTCGCAAGAGCTGCACAAACAGTAGCAGCGATGGTGAAGCTCAAGACCATCTGGAAAGACTTAAACATCTCTCTCAGGAACAAGGTCAAGCTACTGCAAGCGTTGATCCTCTCCACATACCTGTATGCATGCGAATCCTGGACATTGAATGCAGATCTACAAAGAAGGATCCAGACTCTGGAGATGAGATGCCTCAGAAGACTCCTTGGCATTTCATACACAGACCACATTACCAAAGAAGAAGTCCGACAAACCATCACTCAACAAGTAAAACAGTATGACGACCTGCTGACCACAGTCAAGAAAAGGAAGTTCAGATGGTATGGACATGTGTCAAGATCAGATGGGCTCTCCAAGACCATACTGAAAGGAACAGTGCAGGGGAAGAGAAGGCGAGGCAGGCCGAAGAAGAAACGGGCAGACAACATCACTGAACGGACCGGGAAGAGCTTCTCCACAACCCAGGCACTTGCCCATAACCACCGCAAATGGAGCCAACTGGTGCAACGCTCGTCACTGCAGTGCCCCTACGATCTTGGAGGGGGTTACGGGAGCAGATGAGATGAGATGAGATGACTTGATATTTTGGTCAATGTCTGGCCTGCTTCTTCACATTTCATTTTGTGTCCGCCTTCATGCTCGAGTGTGAGCATGTACATACACAACAGGTACCTGCACATACACGTGGGCGTGGGCGCGCGCGCGCATGGGCGCGCGTGTGTGTATGCAAATACACGTGTGTATGTGTCTGTGCGTGCGTGCGCACGCTCGTGTGTGTGTATATGAATGCTTACTTGTCGAAATAGCAAATAAACAGACAGACAGACAGACAGACAGATAGAGACAGAGACAGAGACAGAGACAGAAAGACAGAGAAAGACAGAGAGAGAGAGAGAGAGAGAGAGAGAGAGAGAGAGAGAGAGAGAGAGAGAGAGAGAGAGAGAGAGAGAAGAGGGGGGGGGGGAACATAGATAGATAGACAGACAGAGAGAGATAGAGAGAGAGAGACAAAAAAAAGAGAGAGAGAAAGAGAGAGAGAGTGTGTGTGTGTTTGTGCGTGCGCGTGCGTGTGTGTGCGCGTATGTGTGTAAGTGTGCGTGCGCACGCTCGTGTGTGTATATGAATGCTCACTTGTCGAAATAGCAAATAAACAGACAGACAGATTGAGACAGAGACAGAGAGACAGAGAAAGACTCATAGGGAGAGAGAGAGAGAGAGAGAGGAGAGAGGAACGGGAGAGAGAGAGGGAGAGAGAGAGAGGGGAGAGAGAGATACACAGATAGATAGACAGACAGAGACAGAGAGACAGAGAGAGACAAAAAGAGAGACAGAGAAAGAGAGAGAGAGAGTGTGTGCGTGTGCGTGTGTGCGCGTGTGTGTGTGTGTGTGTGTGTGTGTGTGCGCGCGCGTATGTGTATGTGTGTAAGTGTGTGCGCGCGCGCGTGTGTGTGTATTTCAATAGATCGGAAGCAAACTTCGAGAATACATTCAGTCCCTTACTTTTTAACACACGCTTTAAATGCAGCTTCATTCCTGCCTGAATGTCACAGGAATGTTTTTCACAGTCCATTGAAACGTAGCAAAGTCTCTCTCTCTCTCTCTCTCTCTCTCTCTCTCTCTCTCTCTCTCTCTCTCTCTCTCTGTGTCTTTCTGTCTGCTTTCCTTTTTTGTATTGTGTTTCCACTTCATAGCAACCTGTGGCTGTAAATTGAATCCCACAGCTGATTAACTTTTGTTGGAACTTAAAGTTAAAAACGAGGTAGCAAGGTTAAAAGGCCATTCACTTAACAATCGAATTTGCATTTTTCACTTTACTGCTTTTTGCGCATGTGGTGTGACATTTCTGACCCGATGACATTGTGTTCTATGCCTGACTAATTACCGGTATGCAGTCAAACGCATTGCGTTCTGAATTCCAGGAATGTTTTTTTAGGTTGAAATTTTACAGGGATTTTTCCTGCATGGAGAAACTAGAAGGTGTATATGAAAGAAATGGGAGAAAAAGAAATACAAAATAAAATGTAGTAAAATATGTGAGAACAAGCAAATGAACATCAAGAAGGCAAGAGTGATGAACTTAAGCATAAGAAGATGAGGAAGTGAAGAAAAGAAAAGGAAAAATAAAAATTGTAATCAGCACTTGAAGCATTACATGAAATTATTGACTAGGATAAAGACAATATGAACTTTAAAAAAGACACATAAGAAAGAAATATTAGATTGCTCAGAGAGCGAGAGAGAGAGAGAGAGAGAGAGAGAGAGAGAGTATGATCAATATCATACATATATAACACATAGGGCCTATCAGTTCACAGAGATTTAGCTCCCACAAAACTACAGATAAAATCCTGTTTATGCCTGATTTATCTTAATTCTAACCTCCGCGAGAAATGCTTACGGTCAATTTTTCATTTCGACATTAAATCAGAAACATGGGTACGGTTGAATGGTTCTTGGTCACGATATCGTTCTTATGTTTCTGACCTGTCATTTGGCATCTTTCGGGATGAGTGGTTTACAGAAAGAACGCATCAACACTGCTTTTTTCTCCTCCGGTGAGTTTTGTGCAGGAATGCCAGTTTTTTAAGTCATATGTTTTGCATTTTATTCCACGAGAGAGAGAGAGAGAGAGAGAGAGAGAGAGAGAGAGAGAGAGGCAGGCAGAGAGACAAGCAGACACAGAGACAGACACAGATAACGAATTGAGGGTTGTAGAATAATCTTACAGTGTTTTTAAGGATCGATGAATCGAAGATTTATCACAAAAGCCATGGACCACATGAAGAAAGAAGAGAGAAGAGAGGAGAGAAGAGAGAAGAAGAGAGCAGAGAGAGAATGACAGACAAGAGAACAATTTAGGGTTGTAGAATAATCTTAAGTGTTTTTAAGAGAGACAGACACAGACAGACAGACACAGACAGAGAGACAGAGAGAGACAGAGACAATCAGATATACATACAGACAGAGATAGATAGACAGACGGACAGACAGAGTGTAGCTCGGGGTTTCTTGTGTAGCACAGATCCCTTTGTGTAGTGTTGTGTAGCATGTCATTTTGTTGTGTAGCATGTCATTTTGTTTCTTAGTGACACTGTGAACTAGATCGTTTTGAAGCGTAGACAGATATGATGCAGAAACAAATACCACGTGCTTGTGTCAAAGAAAAAAAGCACAAGAAGAAGATATTGAGGAGCAAAAGTGTGTGTGTGTGTGTGTGTGAGTGCGCGCGTGCGCGTCATAGATATATCTTATAATTGCATATAATTATGTAAAGAGAGGGAAAGTGGAACAAAGAAAGACACACACACACACACAGACAGTCAGACACACAAACACAGAAAGACACCAACAAACAGACAGACAGGCTGACGAGAGGGGTCAAACCGAACATGGAGCAGGCATGTTCTACGAGGAAAATAAAGACATAAAACATATCGGCTGACAGGGAGCGGGCTCGCACGTGATTGCATATGAAGTCTCCTTGCTGCCTGATTACCCTTCGTTTCAACCTAACTGCAAATGGCTTCAGGTCAGCCCCTTACTCAGGCACCAGTTCAATGAGAGGTTTACACCTGGGGGATTCAGATTCAATGGAATAATTTTTTTGTGCTTTCTGATCTCACACTAGGTTCTTTTTTTTTTGGTCCATGAGTATTTTCTTTTTTTTGTTAGAGAAAGAAAATAGCAATACTTCCGTTTTCCAGTTTTTATAGCTTATGCCGCTTTAATCGACGAAAGTGCATAAATAAATATGAAATAGATAGATGAATAAGCATGTAGATTAATCGATCAAACAATCAATCGACTAACCATCCAGCCAACCAATCGATCGATTATTTAACCATTCAACTCACTATTCAACCAGCAGGCCAATCAATTAATCGATCAGCTGATCAATCAACTAACTAACCAAGCAGCCGACCAATCAGTCAATTATCCAAATAATCAATCAATCACCCAGTCAATTCATCAGTCAATTAATCAACTAAGTAATCAAACTACAGACCAGCCAACAAATTGATCAGCCAACAAATAACCCTACAAAAGATGACTAACTGACTGGCATACTGACTGACTGACACACACACACACACACACACACACACACACACACACACACACACACACACACACACACACACACACACACACACACACACACACACACACACACTAACTTACTGGTTCACTTAATCGTTTGAATTAAAAAGAAAAATCGAGCGTAATATTAGAAAATGGCATTAGAAATTAGGTAATAAAATTAAATAAAAGAAAATATAAATCATAGAAATAAGAATAAAAAAACACAGAACAAAATGAAAGAAACATGAAAAAAAATAAAGAAAACAAACCAAAAATAAAAAAATAATCCCACCACTCTCAAGTTCTGATATGGAACTTTGGTAAGTGCAGTGGGGACAGGCATAGTGAAAGGTTTTCTGCACCATTTAACCCTGAGGAGGGCGATGAGGCGTGTGTCTGAATAGGCGTTTAAAGCCTCGTTAACCTCACACACTTCATTCCTCCATTTTCTCTCCGTCATACAGGAATTTAAGCATACGTTGTGTGTGTGTGTGTGAGTGTGTGTGTGTGTGTGATAAGCATGAATTAACACACACACACACACACACACACACACACACACACACACACACACACACACACACATGATCTTTACGAAGGAAAAGGTGAGACAGAAGAAAAAGAAAAAATATAGAAGTTAAAATGTTTTTTTTATTAACCCCCCCCCCCCCCCTAAAAACTAAGCAATAAACTGCGCAGCTTTTTGTTTTTGTCATTATTGTTACTGTTGTTGTGCTTAAAAAAATTGTTTTTGTTATTGATTTTTTTGTTTTTTTTTTTTTTTTTTTTTGGGGGGGGGGATATTTTCACCAATCCCCAGGGTCAGGGACCGCGCGAGAATCGTAGAGGCAAGGAGACATGTCACGTGACCTGTCAGTTCCATGACGTCCTATTCAACATTTCCCCCTCTGCTTATCAAGTTTGAATTTTACTTTCATAGTAAATGGAATCAGAAACATTTTTTTCTGTATGTAAAAGATCAAAACAGTATGAAAGCAATGTTTGTGAGTGTATAATTATAAGGTAAAGGTGTCCCATAACCTATAAGGTCGTGGGGGAGCGAGGCGTCAGAGACCTCACTTCTCTAGGGCCAGCATATTGAGAGCGGCGCCCATCTCCTCTCCCTCGTTGCTTTACCTTCCCTGACCCTAAAAAGGCAGGTATCCATTCACAGCTGGGTGAACTGGGGGACTGTACTGAAGCCAAGGCGCGCAAACGGTCACCCACATATATAATTATTCAGTGACAAATATGAGTCGTGCACTTTCCTGGTCAGTGCCAGACATTTGTGATTGTTTCACAGCTGACGGTCAGTGTTGTTAGGCTTATTTCCTTTATTGGTTTGAGCCCTAGTGGTGTCAGATGTTGCTTTGATTGTATTAAGGTCCCAGCGGAGCTATCCGATTAAGGGACTGTACCATCAACCAGCCATCGCCAATGTCTTATGTAAGGTGTCAGCTATGTTACTTATCTTACTTATTATATATACTCCTGTTGTGTATTTATTACATGTTTTTGTGTATACTCTTTTTATGAGTTCTTTCCCCTTCCTCTTTCTCCTTGTCCACTTGTTCCTGGGCATTCGACTTTTTCTTTTCTTCATCTTCTTCACTTTCTTAACTGAATGCTCCTTCATCTCCTCTTGTTCTTCTCTTTCCTTCTTTTTTCCCATCTTATTTATTCTCATTCATCTCGTATTCCTTTTTTTATTTATTTTTTCTACATTCCCCATATCTTTTCTTCCATTGTCTTATTTTTACATACTTTTTGCTTGTTCATCTTTTTTCGTATCAATCCCTCCTATCCCACTTCTTTTTACATTTCCTCTTTCTTTACCTTCTTTTTCCAATTCTACTTTGTCTTCTTCTTCTTCCTCCTCAAGGGAGTGTCACATTTTAATCTGCTTTAAATCAACACATTGGAAGAAATTGCGTGGAAGGAAAACAAACAAACAAACAATCAAAAACAAAACGACAAACCAACCAAACAAACCAAGGATAGGAAAAAACAAACAAACAAAACAAAAACAAATAAGTATAGACAAAAAAGTGTGATTTTTGCACAATACTTACTGCAGAAGGAGTGGGTTTTATTCTTTGTTTTCTAAAACCGCTGACCCATAAAAAAAAGCCAATGACAGGTTAGATCTATCTCGGAGGCGGGATATCCTAAGGTTACACTTCGGTATTAGCTTGCGGGTCATGTAGTATCTTCTATAGAGTGCGAGTCGGGGGGAAAAATTGGTGAGTTTCACAGACTTTTTTAAGTGTAAAAAAATGCACTGTGTACTTGTTTTTGGGATTGAGGACATAGAACAATACCAGATAGTCACGAGAAAGTGGGAAATTATCATCAAATGAGGATTGCTTGTATACCTACAGTGTTGACCCCGCGCATGCATATTGCGGTAAGGAAGCTAGCAGTCGGAAAAGGACTGGCGGGGTACAGTGTTTGCTGAAAACTTTTTAAAAAAACCTACCAAATTTGGGCAAAATCACATGAGTTTTGCGTCAGAGGCAAGTCTTTCACAAAAATGTTTTGTTTAAAAAAACATGTTTCTGTGGATGCCCTAGTATGTGCAGTACATATATAAGAGTAATAAAGAAAAACAGAAGGAAAAGTGCAAATTTTTAATACAGGTGTGTAGCCTAAAGGTTAGACTCTGTTCGTGATCTGGATTCCAGCCACACCACTGAGGTACACGGTCAAGGGGATTTTCCCCCTGAGGTTAACAGATTTGCCGACTCCCCTTCTCTGAAAATCCTTAGGATGAGACTAAAAACCGAGGTCCCGCGTGCGAACGTACGCCGAATATCTTGAGCTCACGTTAACACCCGTTCAGCCTTCCGCCATTGGGTGCCTGAATTAAAGGGATATAATTTTTCCATACAGACTTGTGTCCTCTTTAGACATCATCCCGGAAATCGGAATGCGGCTGCCTTAATGGTGGATAAGAACGGTCGCTTACGCAAAATCAAACCATTGGTGATCCCTGGAGCTCTAGCCGAGGAACGAATAAAGATATAGATTTATCTACTTACTAGCTGAGGAAAGAATAAAGATATAGATCTACTTACTAGCCACGAACCAGCCAAGTGTGGTTATGAAAAAAAAGTCCTGTGCACATAGAACACTGATTAAAAGCATTTTTCTGCGAAGCTGATTTCTCCGTGTACCCAGGCATAGACACGTGCTGCTATAAAGCACGGTCACGGACATGCCCCTGTCAAATGGATCTATTTCCAGCATGCATTTCTCACGAGTTATTGATATTTAATGGTGTGTTTGCGTCTCTCTGTCTCACTGTCTGTCTGTTTGTCTCTGTCTGTCTCTCTGTCTGTCTGTCTCTGTCTGTTTCTCTCTCTGTGTGTCTCTGTCTCTCTCAATTTCCCAGGGGATTTGTTTTTGCAAATTCGTTGAATTTATTGATTATATTTTATTATATTATTATTTGATCATTTTTTTCTTATTCTGTTATTTCGAGGATCATGGAATAAGCACTCATGTTCTCTCTCTGTCTCTCTCCTTTTTTTTTACATCTTGTATCCATGCATATGCAGCTTTGTAAATATTGTCATCCATTCCCGCCGGCACACAATGGCCTACTCTTCGGAAAAGCGCAATGGGTTTTTGTAACGTGTGTGCAAGATGTTTGGATCTTGTTGTGTGACTGAGAAACAGGAGTTTTTTTCTAGATGGAGTTAGACATCATTGTCATTGTGCGAACAGCTGTACCGCTTGCTGTTCTGAAGCATCATTGTGGCTACTGGTCTATCATACTGTCTGGAAGCGAAGTAACTTGATCGCGTGCATTAGAAAAGCGATAACGTTCTTCTTTGAGAGCAAAAACCATTTGGGATTACTCTCCTTTGAGCAGGCTGTAAATGTAGAGCTGCAAGAAATAGAGATCTTCTTTATGGAAAAAACATTACTTACTATCTTTTGCAAATTTGAGTGGGACTGTAAATGCTACAAATTAAAACTAGTAGCTGAAGTGTGTCGTTAGACTCTATATCCTTTGCTGTACGATACATTTTTATTATCATTTTTTTTCTTTCTAGGTTCGTGAACTTGTGACCTGGTCTTATAGTTTCATTCAGACCATATTCCGTTCGGAAATGCTGTATTTAAAAAAAGGCACTAGTACCACCATCGCATAGGTTTAATT
>CM054141.1:48891515-48929015 GCA_028751875.1 Rapana venosa | reverse complement strand
AGGGAACTCGAGTATTTTAGTGAAGGCAATTGGATAAGACAGAGGCTTCTTTACACCAGGCTTCTACAATAAAAAGAAAGAAAAAAAGCAGAAAGAAATGTATAGATCACACACAGGACAATGAAAGTTGATGATTGATATCAAGAATGACTGATTTTATATCAGCTACTACTATATGAGAGAGAGAGAGAATAACGGGGGTCATTACAAAAACATCTGAGTCAGTCTGACCTGTTCTATCAGAAACTTAGCTCAGCTCTCAATGACCGTATCTGGTTTTTAAGCAGAGAAAAGCCAATACACCCTCAGGAAATTGGACATTGAACTGAGGACATCAAAGAGCAGCTTCAGGTTACGTGCCTGCCACATGGTAGCAAAAACATGATTGACATAAAAAAATGTCATAGCATCATCTCCTGATATAAAATTCCAGAAGGAATCGTTTGAAAAATTAATAGTGAACGTAACTTGAACTCACGAACCGAGAAAGAAATCTGAATGAAGCAAAGGTTCTAAACTGATATAAGAACCTAATCAACCCGGTGTGTTCAGTTTTCCCCTAAACTCCGCTTAGAGTAACAGAAGTGAAGTATAATTATCTACAACATCTTCTCTATAAACGGAGATAGGTAAAAAAAGAGTAAATGTGTCCCATAATCTATGTGGTGGTAAGGGATCAAGGCATCTGAGACCTCAGCTTCTCTAGGGGCCAGCATATTGAGGGAGGCGCCCATCTCCTCTCCCTCGCTGCTTTACCTTAACGAGATAGCGCGACGCAAAATATTTATTGTGACTCTCTAATGTTATGAAATACAATGCAGTCTTTCTTTTGCATGAATTACCTCACTGACGATAACAGTAGAATGACTATCAGACTTTTGAAAAAAAAGAGGAATAGCTAAACTAAAAGTGGCTTGATCGATAAAAAGCTAGCTCGAAGAAGCTGCACTGAAAACATTTCAAAGACACAGACCGAGAAATGTAAGGATGCATATGAGTTCACCGTTTATTGAAACCTGCAAACACTAAACTCAAGCCATCCTACTGCTTTTAAACAGCAAAAAACCCCAAAAACCCAACACCCAAACAAACCTAAACATCTGTAATAAATTGAATAATAAAGCAACGAAATAAAGACTTTAAAAAGTAAAACGACGACCACCATTACACATCTTTGACACGCCTTTTACAATTTTAAAATATAGAGAGTCCTCATATTTTGTTTGCTTTTGAAAGAAATGCCACGGGGCATGGTAACCAAGTGGTATGAACGTTGAGCTCGTGATCTGAAGGCCCAGGATCGAGCCACCACCAAAGCATCCATTCAAGGGCATTTTATCCCTGGGGGTTAAGACCGGTGCAGACTCCACTCTCCCAGAGTCCTGTGGATGAAGTTAACCTGGTGTGAACGTATGCAAAACATCTTGCGCATCCGTTCCGCCTTATCGGAAGCGTAGGTCATTGTATGCTGGTTACACACGCAAAACCTCTCCATTGGTGAGCCTTGAAACTCTGGCCGAGGTCGGAGGAAGATAAGAAGCGCCAGAGACTTGGGCTCCATAACATTGGGGGACATTTATTGATGTAGGTGGCTAAGCGCTTGCTGCTTGAATTTGTGTACAGATGAAGTGTGGTGAATTCCCAATCTTTTAACTAGGGAACTGCTTCTCTGAGAAAGTAAAAGAAATAAAAATTTCTCACGTATTTTTAAACACACGTACACACACACCCGAGAACACACACACACACACACACACACACACACACACACACACACCCACACACACACACACACACACACACACACACACACACACACACACACACACACGCGCGCGCGCGCGCGCGCGCGCGAGGGCGGGCGGGGGTGCGCGGGAGGGGGTGGACGCCTCATGGAGATTTGCCTATTGATAGTGTCACTGCAGTTTGTCATTTCTACAAAAATTAATGATTACTCTGACGTAAGGAAAAGAACCTGTCATAAAAACTCACCGAAGAAGAAAAGACATCGAAGAAGTTGACAATGACTGGGAAACAGATAAGAAAAAAAATCATGGAACTGGAGGGTTGGTAAGGGAGGGGAAGGAAGCTCTAACCCACCCCCTACAACTGCCTTCTACCTCCCCCCACCCCCATCCCTCCAAAAACTCCTGCTTCCTGCAAGCTGGTTGGATTTAAAAAGAAAATACATATACCCGCGTAGGCCAACTCCCTCTTCCTGCATGCAGACGAGGGATCTCTCGCGCATGCGCACGTGTTAAACATTATTTGCATACTTCATTACTTCCGGTTCGAACTGGATCCAAAATCTGCGTGATCAATATGGTGTTGGGTTATAATTTCATTTTAACTTCACATTTCATTACTCTAGTTAGAGAGATCATACAGCTTTTGTCTGATCTTTGTCGATCAATCTGTGAGTTCTTATTATGCAGCTTATTAGTTTGTTCGATTGCAAAAATTATTTCACTTTTTTTGTTTATTTATTCTCGTCTCCAAGACTTTGTCTATTGCATTGTTTTTAGAGTGTACAGAAAAGTGATTTCACGTACAATTAAAAAAAAGAAGAAAAAGAAGAGGCAGAAGAGAAAGAGGAGGAGGTAGGAAAGAAAAGGTAACTAAGACCCAGACATTAAAGATTAAATTTATTGTAAAAGACAACTAAGAGAGAGAGAGAGAGAGAGAGAGAGAGAGAGAGAGAGAGAGAGAGAGAGAGGAGAGAGAGAGAGAGAGAGAGAGAGAGATTAAGAAAGAAAGAGACAGACAGGGACAGTCAGACAGACAAACAGACAGACAGACAAGCAGAAAAAAGAGATAATCACAAAAATGCACATGAGAAAAAAGATGCAAATTTTATGTTCATAAAATGAGCGAACATTCAGTTAAACAATTATGGCCTGAAAACTTCAAAGAGTAGCCTTGGTTTAACTGGCTTCAAAACCAAGAATAACGACAAGAAATTCCAGAAAGGACAGCAGTTCACGAAGCACAAACAACAGGGAAGCCATAACCCAATAGATAAACGGAGTACCACAACCATATACAAAAAATGTCCAAAAGTACAAACCTGCACAGAATGATTTTTTCTTTGGCAGAGCTCGGAAGTTCACCAATGGTGAGATTTTGCGTATGCGACTGTTTTTGGCTATCACTTTTAAGGTAGCCAAGGGGACGGGATAGCTCAGTGGTCGGAGCACTCGCTTTCCCCCAGCCAAGTTTAAGCAGCGTCGAGCGTGGTTACCAGTTGGATGGGTGACCGTTTGCGCGCCTTGACTTCAGTACAGTTCCCCCAGTTCACCCAGCTGTAAATGGGTACCTGCCCTCTTTAGGGTCAGGGAAGGTAAAGCAGCGAGGGAGAGGAGATGGACGCCGCCCTCAATATGCTGGCTCTAGAGAAGTGAGGTCTCTGACGCCTCGCTCCCTTACGACCTTATAGGTTATGGGACTCCTTTACCTTTACCTTTTTATTAAAGTAGCCGCATTCCTACTGAGGGGATGAGGTCTAAACACGACACCGGTGTACGTGCATTAAAAAAATTGTCATCCGCTTTTAACGGCAGGAATGGACTACTTTTTCAAAAGGTGGAACAGGTTTTAACGTGTGCGCAAGATGTTCTGCGATCGTTCTCACACGGGATCTCGTTTAACTGTCTTTTTAAAGGACTTTCACAAAATGAAGTCGGTACTAATGCTGTTAGCTCTAGTGGAAAAATCTGAATGATTAATTATATGTATTTTATTTATTTATCATTTCGATAATTCTGTTTCGATGATAATGGAATAAGCTCTCTCATGTGCTTATGTTTACATCCAGTTCCTGTGTGTATGTTATTTTTCAATTGTGTTACTCTGCATCCAGTTCTTTATTTATTTGCTCCCGTGTCTTACTCCCTCAAGTGTCCTGTGCAGGAGGATAGTCTTAGCAAGAGAGTTATGCTGCGTGACGTGAGCAAACCACGCTAGCTTCCTCCTTTTTGCAACAGCCAGAAGGGGTTCTTGTGGTCCAACTTTCATGACCACAGCTTGCCACACTGACTCGTTGGTTCAATCCAATCCAATCCCGTCGTTTATAGTCCCGCCGACCGCAGAGGCCATGTCAGGGTTGTCACCCCGTCAAATTTTAAATCACAGGATTAAAATGTGCAACTATATAGAGATTAAAATAGGACATCAAATAAACTCTACTGTCGTTCCTTGTATCAACGCCCTAGCCAACCATAAGGATCAACTAAGGACAGGCATAGCGTTGTTGGAAAAAACCCTCCCCCCACATCAACCACACATAAAAAGAGATATAACCTAAACCAGATTTCTTAAAACGACCTTGTTCTTACTGACCGACTTTAGCACTTTCAATAATAACAGACAGAAAAGGCCCAGCTCTTTCAGGAAATTAAAAATGGTGTCTAGTGGAACATCACGAAAAATGATCTTTGGAAGTCTGCAGTAAAATGCTTGTGTTTAATATCCTGCCAGGAAAAATTTGTAGAAGCTCTTCTGAATGAGTTTGTTTTGAATGCTCGGACATTCTTTCTCCAGTTCTGTAGTCAAGGCCCAACTTTCCCACCTGCTCAGCATTATAGACATGTACAGCACTCTGAACAATTTCAATTTTTCGTTGGGAAGCTCATCGTTTTATTTTTTTTTAAATAACTAAACCACCTCTCACAAAGTATGTGTAGAATTTACTATTTTAAACGTACGCCTACAAACAATTAAAACTATTATAAACTTTGCATGTCATGGCCATATCTTGAGGGAAAAAGCCACTCGTTTCAAAAACCCTAAATTAATTAACAGAAACTTCGTTTAGATGTCAACGACAACGCATGAAGTAGAGGATGGGGGATTGAAAATCATCAGAAAAAAATTATTAGAGAAAGAGGCGTTGATTTGATGATAGTGTGTGTGTGTGTGTGTGTGTGTGTGTGTGTGTGTGTGTTGTGTGTGTGTGTGTGTGTGTGTGTGTGTGTGTGTGTGTGTGTGTGTGTGTGTGAGTGTGTGTGTGCTTGTGTGTGTGAGCGCAATTGAGTACGCGTACATGTGTGTGCGCACACGTGTGTGTGTGTGTGTGTGTGTGTGTGAGCGCAATTGAATACGTGTACATGTGTGTGCGCACACGTGTATGTGTGTGTGTTTACAAGCGTCCATTGTGGGTGTATGTTATTTCTGAAGTATATCACGCATGACCTATAAAACTGTACATAATAAACCTGACAGCAGACCTCATCAATATCCGCAATTATTCTCGCAAATACGTACATGTGTTCTCCTGCAGTAACTGGATTAGCTCGGTAACTGGATTTACATGTCCACCTGGCTGGTTCTACCTTCAGTATCTTTACCGTGCCCCCGTGTGATAGTGTAGTGACCTTTTTGTGCCTGGTTGAGTGACTTTGAGAGAGATAAGAATGAACGAAAACAACGCAGCTGTGCGGTTAATGTGTGGGGTGGGGGCAATGTTTCGGTATTTTCGTATAGGAGTGCTATTGTGCAATGATTATGCCAATCCTTTTTATTTGCAGAAAAAACAGAAGGGAGAAAGTATGTTGCTGAGTACTTCTGTGCAATGATTATGATAGTCTTTTTCTATGCAGGAAAACGAATGGAGAAAGTATGTTGTCAATTGTGCTGAGGATACGGTACATACTAATGTTTGTAATTTATTATATAGATTCATGGTAACAATTTTATACTTTTGCTTTGTACACTGAAAAATTCGAAACTGTAATTATATAAAAAAAATACCAGACACCACAATCAAACAAAAGACCAACACACACTATTCCAACTTTCAAGAAAAAAGCAACCCCTAAAAGACTTTCAACAGCAATAACAACCACAAGAACAATGATGAAGACAACAGCAGAAAAGAAGATACAGCAATAACACACACACACACACACACACACACACACACACACACACACACACACACACACACACACACACACACACACACACACACACACACACACACACACACACACACACACACACACACACCACACACATACGAACGCATGTACGCACACCACACACACACACACACACCACACGCACACACACACAAGCAATCAAGCGAGCAAGCAACCAGTCACCCAGTCATTCTTGGTTTAGACCCAAGGCTTTGTAAGTTAGTTAAGTAATTAGTTCACTGGCCTACATTGAGATAATATAGTACATTGAATTGTTATAGTGACGTTATTTTCATTCAGGACTAGCTCTTAGCATGGTGCAACAATATCTAACCTCATTAGTATTATACAAGAAAAATCATCTGAAATTGGAGTGTGTCTACCTATAATTATAGTAAAAAGCGTTAAAGATGATTCCATCAATTATGCAGTTCTTGGCGAGAGAGGTGCCAGAGGCCTCAGCTTCTCCAGGGGCCAGCATATTAAGGCCGGCGCCCATCTCCTCTCCCTCACTGCTTTACCTTCCCTGACGCTAAAGAAGGCAGGTACCCATTAACATCTGGGTGAACTGGGGGACTATACTGAAGCCAAGGGGCATGAACACTCACCTATCCGTGAAGTAGCCTTTCTCAAGGCTGCTTAAATCAACCCTACCTTGGGGAGAGCTAGTGCTAGACCACAGAGTTAACCGTCTCCACCTATAAGGTGCGGACTTTAAAAACAGTCCTATACACGGGCTGATCGATCACCCAGAGCACGCTTATTAAATGGTCTCACATTGCTTCTTAGGTGTGATGAGAGAGCAGCACAGAGTCCGTATTCTGGGTAACCCAAGGCTGTTCATCTGGGGAACGTCAACCATCAACAACAACAACAACAAAACAAATGCTCACAAATTCGCGTAAACGCCTATAATTAATGAAAAATACAATAATCTTATTCATGTCAGGTATTAAGGTAGGGGATGAGGGGATGGTTGGGGTGGTGGGTGGGGGGAGGGAGGACACATCAAAGGCTCGAAATTAACAGGCATTTTGCCTAATGTCAGTAATAATTATTCATGAGATGGAAGATGGTAATTGGAAAATCATTGGTTAAGTGGGGGAAAAGGCGCATTCATTAGCAAGTGTGTGTGTGTGTTTGTGTGTGTGTGTCTGTCTGTACGTACTCGCGCGCGCGTGTGTATTTGAGCATATGCCTTCATGAGAGCTGGTGTTGAAGTTTACGTGCCTGGACGCGCGTGCGCATAATTATGCATACGTACATTTGTTATTGTAAGACAGGTCAAACATTACAGTTTTGAAAGTACATCCAAAAATGGAAATATATGCTCTTGAAAATAGCTTGCGTTAATCAGAACATAACTGAAAATGTAACGCATAAACGACTGTGGTCATCAAAAACAATAGTTACAGCAGTAAAAGCAACGTCAGAAGCAAGAGCATCATCATCAGCAGCAGCAGCAGAGGTGGAAGTAGCCACTGCAACAACAGTAACAACAATAGCATTAGCAGCAACAAGAAAAAACACACGAAACAAACCCAGTAATAACACGAAAAAGAAGAAAGGAGGACATTCGCCACGAAAACATGCATACCACTGCAAAAAGCTCACCTAGATTAATACGAATGTGATATTATTTCTAAACTTTTCATGCATAACTTGCATAACTGTGCATAGAAACTGGACAGTGCACCTCATCATTATCTACACCAATTCTCGTCAATACAGTTTCCCCTCTGTGCATGCTGCCCCCTTGCAGTAACTGAATTAGCTCGGTAACTGGATTTGCAGGGTAACTGGATTTGCATGTCCACTTGGCTGGTTCTACCATCAGGATATTTACATTGCCCCTGTGTGATAGTGCAGTGAGCTTTTTTGCCTGGTTGAGTGACTTTGAGAGAGAGAAGAATGAATGAAAGCGCAATGTTTTTACGGTAGCTTTAAAGAAAAGAGAAGAGGGTTGGGTTGGTATTGTTTGTGTTTGTTCTTTTATTTCGAGGAGAATGGAATACGCACCCATGTGCGTTTCATTTTACATCCAATCCTCGTGTGCATGTCGTTTTGTCCATTTTGTCATCCGTTCCCACAGGTACATATGACCTAATCTTTCGAAGGGTGGAATAGGTATTAACCTGTGCGCAAGATGTTCTGCGTGCGTTTACTTTCGAGACCTCGGTTTACGGTCTCGCCGAAGGACTTTTTAAGGAATGCTCGGCACTGATGTTAACTCCTGGATAAAGACTTAAATGTTTTGATGCATGAAGAATATTAAAACTAATTAGAACCATGTGAAATAGAACAGAGTTAAATCTTAGCAAGGTTAACAAGTTTTGAGTTTCATTGTGTGTTCATTAAGAGTTGAATTTTATAGTATTTGGATGAGTTTGAAAGTATTTCTGGAAAAATAGTCTAGTGTTTAATAGGATAACGAGATGTCGACATTTGAATAAGGAATGGAATTAATTTCTGATTTCTTCAGTTAGACAAAGACTGCACGCACGTTCATCTCCACGATTAGGTCTCTTGATCTGTCACTCTAAATAAGAAAGTTATCACACAAATTGAACTGATTTGAGGGCTTACGAGGAAAACATGGAAAGATTAACAAGCATTCTCTAGACAAAAAAACTGTATTTCTAAAACATAAGGCTTTGTAATTTTTTTATATCAGTTCCAATCCCCCCCCCTCCCCTCAAATAAATGACCTACTCATCCAAATGGCGCAAAAAGGTTTTAAAATGGGCGCCAGAGAGAGAGAGAGAGAGAGAGAGAGAGAGAGAGAGAGAGAGAGAGAGAGAGAGAGAGAGAGAGGGGAGAGAGAGAGAGAGAGAGACGAGAGAGAAGAGAGACAAGAGAAGATTAGAGAAGAGAGGATAGAGAGCAAAAGAAGAGAACAATCTTTATTCGAGGAGAATTGAATAAGCCCATAGTGCTTTTAAAAATCCACTGTTCCGATGTGGTTGCAGTTTGTAAAGTTTTTTTTAAAATCCAATTCAAACTGGCAAAAATAATAATGGCTACTCTTCGAAAGGGTGAAGAGGTGTAACATAGGAAAGAGAGAAGAGAGAGAGAGAGAGAGAGAGAGAGAGAGAGAGAGAGACAGAGACAGAGACAGAGACAGAGACAGAGAGACATAGAGACAGAGAGACAGAGATAGAGACAGAGAGAGATCAAAGAAAGCAAAAACAAACACAAAACAAACCAAACATTCCCGATAACATCTCCAATTTAAAAGATGACATTTAATTCCTAGGAGCTGCTGATCTCGAATGATAGGACAAGCAGAAAAGAAAACAACATCAAATAGATATCAAGACCGCGATCACCAGAACATTAACTAATCTGTCAGTGAACGCTCGTAATCACAGAGAGAGAGAGAGAGAGAGAGAGAGGAGAGAGAGAGAGAGGAGAGAGAGGAGAGAGAGAGAGAGAGAGGAGAGAGAGAGAGAGAGAGAGAGAGAGAGAGCTTATGATTCCATTGCATGATAAGAAAATAGATTGTGAATTCAGAACATCAAGGAAGAATCATAAATGTTCTTTCCATACAAAGGCACAAGCTGTGATGCATTTTGCTTTTGAGATCTAGGGTCATGGTATGAAGCAGTCTACATTGGTATAACGGCTTGGTGATTGAGACGAAAAGTGAATGGCCCATACATGTGACTGAACGAGCAACTCAAAGATTAGACATTGTTTTAGGCGCATGTGTTGGCTTTGAATAGTTATATTCTATCTAGGACATAAGCAACTTTTAGGTTATGTTTTGTTTTCAATTATGTACACACACACACACACGCACACACACAGACACACACACAATCACATATATATGCTAGTTACTATTAGTGTATGGCACCCATCTAGACACACACCACACACACACACACACACACACACACACACACACACACACACACACACACAACACATAAATCTCACTATTAGTAATGGCACCCCATTAGAACACACACACACACAGACAGAATCAATTTGAAATGAGACAAACATAAGTTCAAGAAAAAAACAACAGAAATAGTAAAATATACCAGTGAAAACACAAAAGTAATAAGGAAAGAGGGAATCAAAGACACAAAAGGATGAACAAAGAGAGAAAGGTAGATAAAAATAACAAGGTCGGTATAAAAGATGAGACGAAGACGAGAGAGAGAAGAGAGAGAAGAGAGAAGAGACAGAGACAGAGAGAGAGAGAGAAGGTGATAACGACAGAAGGAGAAGAATTCAGAGAAGCAGAGAGAGAGAGAGCAAGGATCATAAGTGGGCCCATTTGAAGGAGAAGATCAAACGCAAGAGAGAGAGAGATGAGAGAGAGAGAGAGAGAGAGAGGAGAGAGAGAGAGAGAGAGAGAGAGAGAGAGAGAGAGAGAGAGAGAGAGAGAGAGAGAGAGGAGAGGAGAGAGAGAGAGAGAAGAGAGAGAGAGAGAGAGAGGAGAAGAGAGAGAGAGAGAGAGAGATGGAGAGAGAGAGAGAGATGAAGAGAGAGACAGAGAGATGGCCTCAAAGCAAAGCAAAACGAAACACAAACTGCTTTTTTCTGATAACATCACCAATTTAAAAGCGGACATTTGAATCCTTGGAAACTTGATTCTTTGATGATAAATCCTACAGGGAAAAGAAAAGCGAAGAAGCAGAAGGAGCATCCACAGAAGAGCAACTTAAATGTCAGGTAATGTTTCGCATTGGAAAGGGGGTTATAGTGTAGATATAATTTGAAATCTATGACGCACGTGAAATAAAGAATGACTTTAAAATGAGAACGCTAAAGCAAATCATAACTATATTATTTGCTCCATCCGCCCACTCAACAACAACAAAAACAACGCTGCTGCTGTTGCTGATGCTGCTGTTATTATCATTGGGAATTCGGCTGCTGGAGGTGATGATGATGACGGTATGTGTGGTGGTGGTGGTGGTGGTTGCTGTTGCGTGTTCCTCAGCTTAACAGCCTGGGGACCACCCGGAATATGGACCCTGACTCACTGATCCCAACCTGGGAATCACTGTTCATACTGGTCAGGGGGAAGTGCATGCAAATGTAGGGCTCTTTTCAAGCAGTTGGCTGCAGCCATTTTCTAGTTGAGAGGATGAAGAGATGATTCCTATTTTAGAGATACAGAGATTGTTATGACTGAAAGTTTTAACATAGAATCTTACAGCGAAAAATATTTTAATAATAATAATAATAATAATAATAATAATGTATGGAATTTATATAGCGCTGAGTCTTGTAAAGCAACAAATCAAAGCACTCAGATGACTTTTTTATATCGAGGATAATGGAATAAGCACTCATGTGCTTTTTTACATCCAGTCCCCGTGCGTATGCGCTTTTGTAAATTTTGTCATCTGTTCCCACCGGTACACAATGGCCTACTCTTTCGAAAAGCGGAACAGGATTTAACGTGTGCGCAAGATGTTCGCACACAGGGCCTGGGTTTATAGTTTCATCCGAAGGACTTTGACATTCAGTTCGATTTTTTTGTCAAACTGGGAAGAAAGGGCGAGGCTGGGAATCGAACCCAGAACATCACGGTTTACTTGTTGGCAGGCAAACGTCTTAACCATCCTGCCACCTTCCTTCATGAGAGAGAAGACCATTTATTTGAACTGTCAAAGTTATTCACGCAAATGAAATTGCTGACTTAACAAGAAATCATAAAACTCAATGGCAACAACTTGTCCAACATTTAGGTAGCTGCACTGCGATTTCGGGCTACAGTTGCCTGCCCTTCATAATTTTAAACTGTCATGGGCTCTTTTGACGTGGATTAAAGTTCGTAAGCGCAAGATTTAGAGAGTCTCCTCCGAAAGTTCGATTTTCCTGTCAAGGTTGGAAAAAAGGCAAGGGTAGGAATCGAACCCAGAACCTCACACTTTATTTGAACATCTAAAATACCCTGCAAGACTATTAAAGAGAAGTGTTGCCAACCTGGAACCTTTATGTTTATTTTTGCATCTGAGAGACTTGTACGATTTATCAAAACAGGTAAAGATGTTTCATGATCCCTTACAAAATTTAGACGACAGGGTTTTAACACCAAACATTTCCCCACAATCCCGCGCTCAGTCTTACTTGGTAGTTAACTGTATTTTTGTGTGCAACGGCTGTCGTCGTTTTTCTGATTCCGCTTTCGGCCTACCTCTTGTTACCTTTGGTGACCAAATAACACTTTATCAGAGGTATTATATTTGTGAAAATGTTCAAAATGATATTTTTATTATTTTACGTAGCAATTTTATTCGAGATATTGCTTTTTACATAGGAAACCCTTTTTATGAACATCGCAAACCTACAAATAATTCTAACTAGACTTTAGGTTGATATGATATTATATTTCAGGATCATTAGATAATTAAAAGCCACAAATAAAAACAGTTTTCTTTTTCTTATTTAAAACAGATATATCCATAGCTAAGAGGTCAAAACATCTCACTTTATGGTGGTCAGAATCCCTAGGTTCAAACACGGGTATAGGCAGAGAAGAAACATGCAGCAGCAAAGACAGAAGGGCAACCGAAATTCCTGATTTGGTTGGTAGCCACCATCATCCACCCTAAACTCCATCCCACTAACCCCGGAGTGTAAGAAACTAGGAAACCCAAATACTTGTTGGTCTGGAGTTCTTCCCTTAACAATGGCCTTATGCTGTCCAGATTTCCCAAATTATGTTTGCTCTCTACTACAACCCATCCAGTCATATAATTTTTTAGCCCCATCGACGACAAAGGTCAATATCAGAGTTGTCTGTCAACCGTTGTCCAAATGATAAAATCTCACTAACACTGGGTGACTATATGCTGATTACAACGGGAGTGATGATAGCCTAGTGGTTAGAGCATTGAACTAGCGGTCTGAAGGCCCAGGTTTGAGCCACCGTCGACACGCCCGTTTGAAGGATTTTTTTCCCCACAGGAGTTAACATCAGATACCGACTCCACTTCTCGAAAAGTCCTTTGGATGGTACTGTAAACTGAGGTTTTGTGTACGAACGCTCACAGAATATTTCACGCGCGCACACATTAACACCTGTTGTATCTTTTGAAAGTGTAGGCCATTATACACATACGCGCGCGTACACACACACACACACACACACACCACACACACACACCACACACACACACACACACACACACACACACACACACACACACACACACACACCCCACACACACACACACACACACACACACACACACAGAGGGAGAGAGAGAGAAAGAGGGAGAGAGAGGAGGGAGAAAAAGAGAGAGACAGGCAAACAGACAGACGGACACACTGACTGAATGACAGACACATATAGACAAAGACAGAGACTGTCAGCAAACAGACAGACAGACAGAGACAGACAGAGACTGACACAGACACACAGACAGACAAACCGACAGAAATAAAGTTAACAACTCACAAATGGTAAAAAAAGAACAAGCAAACAAAAAAAGGACACACAAACAGCATTTCAGATAGCATCTCCAATTTAAAAGCTGACATTTAATTCCTCGGAGCCATTGATCTCGGACGATAAGGCCAATAGAAGAAAAGGAGCAAACAGCCCGCTATCAGAGCTGTGATCAACAGAACATTAACTAAACTGTCAGTGCACGTTTTTCATCAGGAATACAACAAAAAAACAACAACAGAATCCCAGAAGCAGAAGAGAGCCGATTTAAATATCCATTTAGGGGAAGGGGGGTGGGGGTAAAGAGGGAGGAGCAGGGGGTACTGGTAGCCTAGTGGTCAGAGCGTTAAAGCATGCGATCTGATAGTCCAGGTTCGATCCATGATCAAGACGGTAGATCGAAGGCTTGGGTTTTTTTGCTCCCTGGAGTTAACATCCGTGCTGATTCCACTACTCAGGAAGTCCTTGAGATGAGACTGTAAACTGAGGTTCCCTGTGCAAAACGCATGCAGAACATCTTACGCACACGTTAAAACCTGTTCCCTTTCCGGCAAGTGTAGACTATTGTGTGCCGGAAGGAATGAATGGCAAAATTTAAAAGAATGCATGCACACTGATGTCGCATTTAGACATCATTCATCCCCGAAGTCAGAATGGAGCTACCTTCACGGTAGCTTAACGTTAGCATACGCATTTTTTTTTATAAACCAAAGGTGAATCTGGGAACTCCAGCCGATGAATGAAAAAAAACAACGACCCAACCTGAGAGCATTTTATGAAAGGACAAAGGTCTTGGATTGAGAACATCAAAGAGATTCCTAGATGCCGCTTCCGTGCCAAGCACACGTTATGATTAGTTTGATTTTTGAGATCAAAGATTAGGACGTGAAGTCATTGGCAGTAGTTAAACGGCTTGATGACTGGAATGGAAGAGTAAGTGACGGGTGAAATATGCCAAAGAATGAAGGTTAGGAAGAATAGATCTTTTTTTTAAATTTGGTTACGTGAGCTGGCTTTGAAATTATTTAACAAAGAACTACAGACTCTTCGTAGTTTTCCAGTGTGTGTGTGTGTTCGTGTGTGTGTGTGTGTCTGTGTGTGTCTGTGTGTGAGCGTGGTTAGAAGGTTGTATTTGCGGTCTGACAGCCGGGTTCGAGCCTAGGGTTTAGTCAGCCACTGACACAACGGCTCAAGGCAACCTTTCCCCGGCCTGGAGTTAACGTCAGTGTCCAACTCCTGTCACCCGAGAGTCCTTCGGATGAGACTATGAACTGAGGTCCCTTGTGCGTTCCGCCTTTCGGGGGGAAATGGCCGTTGTGTGTCTGTGGGAGCTGATGAGAAAATTTACCATATTTGCATGTACGCGGGGATTGGGTGTGAAAAAGCACGTAAACGCTTATCAATAAATAATAATAATAATAATAATAATAATAATAAATAAAATATAATAATAATAATAATAAATGGGATTTATATAGCGCTGAATCTTGTAAAGCAACAAATCAAAGCGCTCAGATGACTTTTTTTCAATCGAGGATAATGGAATAAGCACTCATGTGCTTTTTTACATCCAGTCTCCGTGTGAATGCGGTTTTGTAAATTTTGTCATCTGTTCCCACCGGCACACAATGGCCTACTCTTTCGAAAAGCGGAACAGGATTTAACGTGTGCGCAAGATGTTCTGCATGCGTTCGCACACATTATCATCTATTATAAAATAGTTTAGATAACTAAAAACTTGACACATATATACACACTGTATTTGCCTGAACAAAAACTGATGTAGAACAAAAAGACAAAGAGTACATTTGAAGTAGCAGAAATGACAAACTATCCACACAAAAATAATAAATAAAATAACCTCCCCAGAAAGATCATAAACAGAAAAAGAACAAAGAATAACGAACTTAATCCTAAAAAATAAGAGAAACATAATTATAGTAACACTCTTTTTTTCTTTTAATGGAAGAAAGAAAGAAAGGTTAAAGAAAAATAAGAAGAAGAAGAAGAAGAAAAAGACATAGATAGATAGATAGATAGATAGATAGATAGATAGAAGAGAGAGAGAGAGAGAGAGAGAGAGAGAGGAGAGAGAGAGAGAGAGAGAGAGAGAGAGAGAGAGTGAGAGAGAGAGAGAGTGAGTGAGAGAGCGCGAGAGAGACTCTCTCTCTCTCACACACACAAACAAAACACATACACACACACACACAAACACACACACACACACACACAAACAAACAAACAACACACACACACACACACACACACACACACACACACTCACAGAGAGAGAGATAGGCAAGCAGACTAGATGTAAATCTGAATGATGTGCTTATGATTTAACTAAATGGTAAGATCACACCAAAGGTTCATCCTAATGATGGTGCTGTAGTATCTCTCTCTGAAAGGATAATAGAGAACAAAGACTTGTACAAAACCCTGCTGTATCTCGAACATAGATGGGAGGTCTTTCTTTCTTTTATCTGTTTAGTAGTTCTGGAATAGTTCTGGGATAAAAAGTATAACGATCTATGGAACTGGGACTAAAGATTGTTCACCACATCATTACTGCATCATTAGGGCCTATCTTTCTGGATAAGTGTAGGCAGCAGTAACAGTATTTATCTCCTGATGACACTGTGACACAAGCGCCTGCTATTACTAGTACTACCTTGATGGTATCGTTATTGTCGTTACATATTACTTTTTCTTGTCATTTTTTCTGTTCTGTTCTGTTCTATTGTGTTCTTTTCTGTTGTGTACTTTCTTAGTTTCTCTCTTTGCTTCTTTTGTTGTTTCTTTCTCTGTTTCTTTCTGTGTTTCTTTGTTTCTTTTTCTTTCTTTCTTTCCTTTCCTTGCTTTTCTTCTTTTCTTTTTCTTTCTTTCTACGTTTCTCTTTTTTTATTCCTTTATCCCTGTTTCCCTTTCTTTTATTCATTCCTCGTTTCTTCTCTTTCTTTCTTGATATCTATTTCCCTCTCCTCTTTACTTTTCTTTTGTATTCATCTATGTTTCTTCCTTTCTTCGATGTCCAGTTTGTCTTCCTCTGTTTTTGTATGGTTTTAACTTTTGGTTTGTACTTTTTCTTTATTTATATATCCTTTCTTTTTCACTTCCTTGCTGCCTTGCTTCTTTTGTTCTTTCTTTCTTTCTTTTGTTCGTTCGTTCGTTCGTTTGTTCTTTCTTTCTTTTTCCCCTTGTCCTTTTCCTGTATTATCTCTCCTTTATTCCTTCTGAGATTGTGTCTCTTTGTTCTTTTGACGTCTTTGTTCGCGACTCTCACAGTTCAGGGCAGATGATACCCCAAATCATCAGACATGATTATAGTAGTGGTTTTAGAGTGGAGTCTACTATTATTGAAATTGCTTAGATTTGAAATTGTGATTTTTGTCTTTTCTCTTGTTCTCTTTTCTGCGTGTTTGCCTCTCTCTCTCTCTCTCTCTCTCTCTCTCTCTCTCTCTCTCTCTCTCTCTCTCTCTCTCTCTCTCTCTCTCTCTCTCTCTCTCTCTCTCTCTCTCTCTCTCTCTCTCTCTCGGGGTCACCTGACGAGATACGAAGGAACGGGACGCATTTAGCAAAACTTGCTGTAAATTTTCCTGTTTACAAAAGCAAAAGGTAAAAGTGCGGGACGGGATAGCTCAGTGGTCGGAGCACTCGCTTTCCCCCAGCCAAGTTAAGCAGCGTCGAGCGTGGTTACCAGTTGGATGGGTGACCGTTTGCGCGCCTTGGCTTCAGTACAGCTCTCCCAGTTCACCCAGCTGTAAATGGGTACCTGCCCTCTTTAGGGTAAGGGAAGGTAAAGCAGCGAGGGAGAGGAGATGGGCGCCGCCCTCAATATGCTGGCCCTAGAGAAGTGAGGTCTCTGACGCCTCGCTCCCCTACGACCTTATAGGTTATGGGACTCCTTTACCTTTAACTTACCTTACAAAAGCACCATGCCAGTTCTTGGACTTCCAACGCCTGTAGAAAGAATGCTGAACGTCCTGTTAACAGACAATGCCTTAACGAGTTGGAAGGTGTGTGGTGGCGAAGACGACAGCACTGTTGTCGTGTTACCATTTACGCCAGCAAGCCTCCCAGTGACAACAAATATGGCAGACCCAGTGCTCAGCGGAAACACTCAGTATTTTAGACGTAAACCACCTAGTCAGATACGACGAGATCAGCGACTACAAGAGCAACAACAACAGCAGCAGCAACAAAATCAAGTGAGTGGCCAGACATCAAGTGATTCAGTGCCAAATCTGTTGCCTTTGCTAGATACTGTATTTGAATCACCATGCACACAGGAAAATTTCAACCCAACACACATGAAAGCAATACAAACAGACCAGTCTGACATTGAAGGGGGTGTGTCAGATGGGTTGTACATGTAGAATGTGGTAGAGGCTCCATGGGTAGTTGATTGTGACGTCAGTGCCTCTCTGAAGGAACTGGACAGAAGTGAGGAAAACAGGATAGAGAAAACAACAGTTGATGGATTTAACGTAGGTGTTGTGAAGGATTATGTCTCCACCATGACCAACCAAACAGTGCCACGACGATTAAGAGACAGAGACAGAAATAATTTTTATCAGAAAAGTTACACTTCATACCACAGAAATTGATGACCTGTTGCTGTATGAGTCAGATGACTCAGTGTTAGAATTTTCATGCAAGTCACATAGGGAAAATAAAAATGACTGTGTATTCTGACATGTGAAACAAGAAAGAAAGAACATGCTGACAAAAGAAGTTAAGAAACTGAACAATCTAGGGTGTGGAAAGCGTGCTGGCAAAACTGCATACCTGGACACACAAGCACGTGCTCTGTGAAAACTACAGGTGCTCGTGACCGCATCTTTTTTACCTGGGGTGATGACCGCTGTGTACCATGGACTGGTGTGCTGCTTGGTGTGTACATATGAATGACAGTCACTGACAACAATAGTCAATTTTGGTATAGATAAAAAGAAAAAAATCTATTTGTTATGGTTTCCATGTCAAACCTTTCGCATCATGTTTGATTCGATCTTTCACGAGGCATGCTTGAGGTTTACAAAAGATATTTGTGTCATCTCCCTTGTCAAAAGGCCTAGTTGGGCAATGACAATAAATTGTTTAAAGCGCTGTTTAAAGCGTTAAAGCCTTTTCTCTCTCTCCCATGATGGCAAAAGTGTAACATATGGGACAAAAGTGGGGAAGTGATAGTGTGAAAAAGTGTGTGTGAGGTACTTTTCCAAACACCCCTCATGGACTTAGAACTCCAGACGGAAGTGATGGGGGCGTGGGAGATAGCCATTATAGTGGTAGCTGTTCACACAGATTCAAATTTACCAAATTTGATTAAATTTACACTAGCAACATATTTCACGATCAATTTTCAAGCACGATATCAAATTCAAATGCAATGCATTCGGATAAATATATTACTATTTTTCTGACTCATCCCTCTATTATACGTTTCTTATGAAAAGCTGCTTGGTTTAGAGATTGGGTTCATTTAGTTTTACTAGCAACGAAAAACGGTTTTACAATGTTATTCTACTTTATTCTGTTGCAGATGATTATGATACAATTTCAGGTGCGAAGATTATTCTATGGTGGTTGAGGTCTAAAATAAAACAGTTTCTGTAAAGAATGTATGCTCTGGAATGGAAGGCAGGATTTAAATGCTTTTTGGAAGTTTTAGATCATTGTCTATAGATTGAACTTTTGAATGAGACTGTTCTGTGTTTGCTAAAGCCTCTTCCAAATTTTTTAAGTGTTTCAAACACACACACACATACACACACATATATCTATATCTATATCTATATATATATCTATATCTGATGGGCTGAGACACTTTGTGACGAGTACAAAAAATTGTATGCTGTTATGTCGATAGACACGTACATGAAAATATTAAAAAAAGAAACTACCAGCTGCATATTACTAAATTGATCTGTACAGAAGTCTTTACTGATAGTAAGTGTTTCTGAGTAGGGCATCAATATCCTCCTCTCCAGTGTATGCGATTATACACTGTTCGCAGGCCTAGTAGTGAGTCCTCATTATCAACTGTATTCCTGAAGGCTGATGGCACTAATTAATAGGTTATCTAACCCTGTTTTTGAGAGTGGACTGTGCAGACACTAATGCAACTGACCTTGTTTTGTGATTGCTTTCCTTCTGCCCTTTTTTCGACCATTCCTGTCCTTTAGCCTTTTTCCTGTCTTGTTTGATTGCATCTTTTTGTCTATCATTCTTTTGCTCCACTTTTTGTATATCAATATATTATGTTCTCTTATGTCACAATTGAGATATCAAATCGGTTATCATGACTATTAGGTTAACATTGTGTATTTCACATCCCCAATAACAGGTTGTGGTTGTAGAAGTCAATAAGTTAAAAATATTTCTCACAAGGCTTATTATAATATTCAATGTATTTTTTCTGTTAATAAATTCAAAATAATGGGCTGATTTTGACAATTAGGCATCTGCTAAGATTTTTTAGCAGTAACGATACAGCGTATATATAAAGTGTGTAAAAATATTAATGGCATACGTTCTGTTCAATTTCAAGTCACTCCACACTTGGTGATATTAGTCGTCATGCATTCTGTGATATCTTGGAGAAACTGAAAACGGAATTATAGGGACAATCTTCAGAATGAATGCACATGAATATGACGTCCATAAAGTAAGTATGGAAAACTACCAGCCGCACATAACTGTTATTGTTTGTCTTCATTAAAGATAAACACTTCTGTGTAGGGCATCTAATTCCTTTACGGAGTTGACTATCAATTGTTCTTCGTCTCTATAGCCAGTTTTCATTATGGAGTTTGATGGTTGAAAGCTGATAGCACTGAAGTTATCAGCTATCTGATCCTTGTATGTGTGTGTGTTCATTTTTTTCAGTCTTTCGTTTGTTTGTTTTCCTTTTTTATATTTTTTTTATATGTTTTCTTTTTTAACTTCTTTTTTCATATACTTCTTGTATTCTCTTTTCTTCCCCTTTTACCAATGTAGTGTAATACTATCCTGTTATTCTATTGGGGTTGTTTTCTTGGTAGAAAATGAAAAGTTCATATGAACACAATTGTTAAGAGATCTCTGTGGTGATTATACTGTGTAAACTAGAATCAGTTTTAGATGTTTCAGTGTTGCGAAAAATGTGTTAATAATCATAGTAGACCCTCTCCCATTTTTGCTTTACTGCTATATTACTTTTAGTATGAACCCATGAAATTGGTCAACGTCTGCTAAGATTTCAGGACGAATGTGGTTTTTCGTATATGGAATTTCTTACTTTCAGGGTACCTAAAAATTAAAAAAGTAACCCACCCAGAATTCAGAAGGTGTCCTTGTGGATAAAAAAGGACATACATGAATGTTAAAAAATAGATGGGGGAAACTAACAGCTGCGCTCTTACCCACGGTGATGTTGCCTTGATTGGTGGTAATTGCCCCCATGAGGACATCAAGCTCCTCTTCAGTGTGGGACGGACTAGTCCCCTGTGTCCTACTCCCAGTGGAACCTCGTTAGCAACCCTGATGGGTCAGGGCTGAGGGTACTGAATAAAAAACCATGATCAGTAATCTGATCCTTGTCTTCAGAATGGAGGGTCCAGACTCTACTGTAACTACCAGCTGCCATTTTTCTCTGATTTTCTGTCTGTCTGTGTGTCTGTGTCTGTCTGTGTCTCTGTCTATCTGCCTCTGTGTGTGTATGTGTGTATGTATGTATGTATGTGTATGTGTGTGTGTGTGTGTGTGTGTGTGGTGTGTGGTGTGTGTGTGTGTGTGTGTGTCTGTCTGTCTATCTGCCTCTGTGTGTGTATGTGTGTATGTATGTATGTATGTGTATGTGTGTGTGTGTGTGTGTGTGTGTGTGTGTGTGTGTGTGTGGGTGTGTGTGTGAGTGAGTGTGTGTGTATGTGCTCATCTCTCAATTTTTCTCTCTTTCTGTGTGTGTGTGCGTGCGTGCATACGTGTGTATGTGTGTGAGAGAGCTCTGAGGTTCACCAATGTTGAGTTTGTTGTGTGTGCAACTTTTTTATGCCCACCATAGATATAGCTGCATTCCAGCTTCGGTGATGAAGATAATATCTTAAAATAAAACAATGACAGATCATGGAAACCGATTGTGTCCCTCACTGAATGAAGACAATGGGCATATAATTATTTTTCTTTTACACGTTTATTTTTTTACATCGAGGATAATGGAATAATCATTTATGTGCCTTTTTACATCCAGTCACCATGTGTATGCGGTTTTGTAAATTCTGTCATCTGTTCCCACCGGCACACAATGGCCCACTCTTACGAAAAACAGAACAGGAGTTAACGTGTGTGCAAGATATTCTGAGTGCCTTCACACTCGGGGCCTCGGTTTATAGTCTCATCCAAAGGACTTTTGGGGAGAGTGAAGTCTGCACTGATGTTAACTCCAGGGGAAAATATCCCCTTGAACGGGAATCAAACCCGGGTCGTCAAATTGCGAGCGCAATGTTCTAACCACTAGGCTATCCTGTCCCACTTCCGCCCACGCATTATAAAAATAATGCGTAGGAGATTCCAAACTGAATGAGGTCCGAATAATGTATTTTCTCTTTGCCTTGATAAAATATCATATCATCAGTCAAATACTCGATTGCAGGCCCTCAGTTTTGCTATTGAGATGACTGTAGCTGTATATACTGTACATTTAGAGGAAAAAACCCCAATGAATGGCATTAAACGTTATGTAAACAGATAGACAGAGACACAGTGAGACAGACAGACACACGCACACATACACACACACACACACACACACACATATATATATATATATATATATATATATATATATATATATATATATATATATATATATATATATATATATATATATATATATATATATATATATAAGTAGAGAGAGAGAGAGAGAGAGAGAGAGAGGAGAGAGAGAGAGAGAGAGAGAGAGAGTACCTTTTTATCATTGTAAAAAGAAAAATGGACACTTTTACTTAAATGGAGCATTCACCCGCATGCTCAATCATGCTTTCCTTTGTGAAAAAAAATACCTGATTCCATAACTTATTTTCTTTAAGAACGCAAATGGACCTAGCCTTGGAGCTACAAAATTATATTAAAAAACCACCTAATCACATTTATCCTAAAGGCAAACGAAAAACCTGTTCAGAGTGTAGAAGAATACTCCCTTAACCTCCATTACGAACGAAAGTTTATTACTGGTACCTGCCAGGTCAAACCTCTTTTGAACTTTTTCTCGCAGCATTCATTTGAAGCCTTCGATATACAGTTGGGCAAAGATATTCAAGACCTCTCATCTGGCCTTTGCTAATGACTGGGTCATTTTTTTTCTCCACAGAATGCTTCAGACACTAGCACATAAGTTTTTGTTTGAGCCCTAGGAACATTAGGTCTGTATAGTCTTTCTTCGTCCTTATATTATTCAAACATGCTGTGGTTTATGTTAGCGGCA
Source organism: Rapana venosa (assembly GCA_028751875.1). NCBI lineage: Eukaryota > Metazoa > Mollusca > Gastropoda > Neogastropoda > Muricidae > Rapana > Rapana venosa. Next base: position 48,906,217 of record CM054141.1, on the reverse strand, counting down.
AAATAGTACCGCTGGTTTTTTGTTTGGTGTGTGTGTGTGTGTGTGTGTGTGTGTGTGTGTGTGTGTGTGTGTGTTGAAGAACGTTGTTCGGGGGAAACACATTTCTTTAATAGCTGAGAGGGGGAGAAGGGGGAGTGAAGGGGGGGGGTCATTGTTAAGTTTTACCAAAAAAGTACAGCAGGCTTTCAGAAATACAGACAGGCAGGCAGGAGGAAGGCAAACAGACACACAGACATACATACACACAGGCAAACAGACACACAGAAAGACACACACAGAGGCACACAAACACACAGATAAACAGACACACAGACACACAGATAAACAGACACACAGACCTACACACAGAAAGACGCACAGAGAGACAGACACACAACAAACAGAAAGACACACAGAGGGACAGACACACAGACACAGACAGACAGACAGACAGACAGACAGACAGACAGGGACATAACATCAGAGATGCTAAAGTACACTTTTTTTATCGGGGAGAAGAAAAGATCTCTTTTTGGGGGGATAGGCAAAAATGCAATTTATATGCATGCTTGTTCATTCCTGCATCTATAAGGCACATTTGAGTGTAGATAATTGGATCAGTGATGTAAGTGTATGTAGTTCTGGAACTGCAAAGGCGGACAACTAAATCACATCTGTCCTTGGGCAATGCAAGACAACAAGTTCACAGCCTGAATCAACAACTCGGAGAGGTCCATTTGGGGGCTGTAGTTCATGACGGCTGCCTCTCTGGTCTACAGTTCTTTGAAACTTTCCAGTTTGTCCTATTGACATATTTTCTTTTGAAACTTTATGTAACTTTGGAGACAAAACGAAAAACAGCCCTAAATTTAGCTCTTGCTAAATTGGTATAATTACTTTGTTTTTTTACTACATGCACTTACGCGCGTGCCGCGCCTGCGAGGGAGAGAGAAAGAAAAAGAGAGAGAGAGAGAGAAAGAGAGAAAGAGAAACATAGAGACAGAGAGATAGGCAGACAAACAGAGATTTAGATTTTTATTTCAAAATAGAAATGAAAATCAGAGAGACAGAGAGAGAGAGAGAGTTAGGGATAGAGATAGAGATAGAGAGAGAGAGAGAGAGAGAGAGAGAGAGAGAGAGAGAGAGAGAGAGAGAGAGAGAGAGAGAGAGAGAGAGACATAGGCTGAGAGAGAGAGAGAGTTAGGATAGAGAAGAGATTGACAGAGAGAGACACACACACACGCACAAACGCACAGAGAAAGACAGACAATCAGACAGACAGAGACAGGGAAAGTTTGAATAATTAGGACACAGCTTGAAAAAACGGTCATTAATTTTTACTTTCACTCTGAAGAAAGGATCAATTAGGACTGGCGTGAAACACAATCAACATGCACGATCATCCTTACCCTCCCCCACAGGCCACTCTATATATAGATGTCATCAGCGATGTAAACGTAAATTCATGACCGCAGGTAAAAGGTGCAACACAAATCACATTTCTCTTTTCGCGATACACGTCTTTGGAACATAGATCACCAAACCGGGGTTGGAACTGGAGTGATGACTGCTGCACTGCAGGTCAGCCATTGAGAAGGAAAAAATCAAAAAGGAGAAATAGGCCCCCGAATCATTTTACTTCTGCCCTCAAGGAAGGTCCGATATTTTTTTCTATTTATCTTTATATGCAAGAAAAAGTGTGTACATTTGGCCATAGCCACCAGGAAAATATTTTCTTGAAGTTCCTTTTTTAGGGTCAGTGGTCACGGGTTTTAATGGCATTGACATTTTTTCTTGCTTGCAGAAGATGCATTAAAAAAAATTCTGACACAATAGAATATAATTTGCCAATACTGATACACAGATAATGAGATTAGAGGCAGGGAAATAAAATATAAGCCGAATCAACTCTCTCTCTCTACCCTTCCAGTCTCATTTATAATGTTTTGGAATCAAATCAAGGTGTATCTGAAACGTGACAAATACATGTATAGACCTACTCTCATAAGAATCTGTACACAATATAAACTTGAACTTTTTGAAAGTATGATAAACTGATTATGAAAAACTTGGATATGAGTTTTTCTGTTTGTTTAAATACAACTGCACATGAAGTTGTTATTGTGTGTCCTTAGGGCCTACAAAGTTTCGAGATAATTCAACTTAAAAAACCTATAACTACAAGTCAAGATTTAGATTCCATTCTGTTAACTGAAAAGAAAATCAGGGTAGCAAAATGTCTTGAAAGAGCATACACAGAATCATTACAGTAAGTCAACATTATTGTTGAGTATGTGTGTACTTTGCCCAAGATAGAATCTCTGTTTCAATACAAAATAGTGTTTGATATTGTTGAGTGTGTCTCGAACTGACGACTGTATGAGTTAGTTTGTACGTGTTTTTTATGTGTGTTAGTGTGTTAGTGTGTGTGTGTTAGTGTGCTTGTGTGTGTTAGTGTGGGTAGTGTGTGTGTCTTTGTATTAATATGAGTTAGTGTGTGTGTAAAAGTGTGTGCATGCGTGTGTGCCTATGAGTATGTGTGTGTGTTTCAGAGGGACAGGGAGAGGGAGAGGGAGAGGGAGAGGGAGATGGAGAGAGAGAGGAGAAGAGAGAGAGAGAGAGAGAGAGAGAGAGAGAGAGAGAGAGAGAGAGAGAGAGAGAGAGAGAGAGAGAGAGAGAGAGAGAGAGAGAATCTTTTCAAAAACAAGAGGCAGAGAGTGAGCATTTTGTCAAATAAAACTCGCAATCATTTCCCAGTATAAAGAAATGATCATTCAGGTCTCGCGCAACATGCCATCAACATGCAAGATCATCCTCACTCTCACCCACAGGCCACTCTATGTACAGATGTCATCAGCAATGTAAACGTCACTCCATGACCACAGGCAACAGAGGGAAACGCAATGTACATTTCTCTTTTCAGGATATACATCTTTGGAACATAGATCACCAAACCGGGGTTGGAACTGGACGTGATGACTGCTGCACTGCAGGTCAGCCATTGAAATAGAAATGAGAAATTAGAGAGGGAAGACAAATAGGCTACCTGCATCCTTTTCTAATTAATATTGTTTTGCCTTTTAAGGAATTTCGTATATATTTCCATTTGACTTTCATGCCATAAAAGTGTGTACATTTGGTCACAGCCAACAAGAGTAAACATTTTGCTTAGTTTGTTTTAAGTTTAGTAGTTAAATCTTGATAGTATTGAGAGAGAGATGGAGAGAGAGATACTTTATAGAAAAAAAGACAGAGATAAAGGTTGAAAGCAGTCATTAAACTTTATTTTCACTATAAACAAAAGGTCATTCAGAACAAGCGTAAAATGGAATAAACATGCAAGATAATGCTTACCCTCACCCACATGCCACTCTATGTACATATATCAGCAATGTAAATGTCAATCCATGACCACATGCAAAAGGAGGCAACGAAATAACATTTTTCTCTTTTCGCGATATACATCTTTGGAACATAGATCACCAAATTGGGCTATAACTGGACGTGATGACTGCTGCATTGCAGGTCAATCATTCAAAAAGAAAATAGAGAGGGAAGACAAATAGGCTCTCTGCATTCTTTAAAGAAATCTTTTGCCTTTTACGAAGTTCGTTGATTTCCATTTGACTTTCATGCTGGAAAAGTGTGTACATTTGGTCATAGCCAACAAGAGTAAACATTTTGCTTACTTCATTTTAGGTTTAGTGTTCAAGGCTTGAAAGTAATGAGAGTGAGACTTTATAGGGAAAAAAGACAGAGACATAATATGTTGAAAAAGTCATTAGTTTTTATTTTCAGATTGAAGAAAAGATCATCCAGATCTTGCGTAACATGCCATCAACATGCAAGATCATCTTTACCCCCATCCCCACCCACAGGCCACCACTCTATGTACAGATGTCATCAGCGGTGTACACGTAAATACATGACCACAGGCAAAAGAGGGAACACAAATCACATTTATCTTTTCACAATACACATCTTTGGAACATAGATCACCAAACTGGGGTTGGACTGGACTTGATGACTGCTGCACTGCAGGTCAGCCATTGAAAAAGAAAATAAAGAGGGAAGACAAATGGGCTCTCTGCATCTTTTTTTCTATGTTCTTTTTCCTCTAAGGAAGTTCATAGATTTTTAGTTGACTTTGATGCAAGAAAAGTGTGTACATTTGGCTTAGCCAACGGGAGAACATTTTATTCTTGTAGATTTTCATTTTGGTTTAATGGTCTAAATCTTAATGGAATTGATCTTTTTTCTTAGTTGCAGAGGATGCGGAAAGATTTACCTAGTTTTGGTTCATCAGAATATTATCTATTGTTGCTGATACAGAAATTATAGTTTCACAGGTAGGGGCATGAAAATGAGTCATATTAGCACTCCCACAGCCTTTGTCTTTTTTGTCTTTGTCTCTGTTTCTGTGCTGTGTCTGTCGGTTTATCTGTCTGTCTATCTGTCTCTGTCTCTCTGTCTCTCTGTGCGTCTCTCTGTCTCTCCATCTGTCACTGTTTGCCTCTCTCTCTTCCTCTCTCTTTCTCTCTCTTTCTCTCTCTCTCTTTCTTTCTTTCTCTCTCTCTCTCTCCCCCCCCCACTCTCTCTCTCTTGCTTTCTTCTTCTTTACTCCCCCTCAGATCTGATTTGACAATGTTTTGGAACATAGAAATGGTAGATCGTAGAGCAAGAGAGCAGAGAGAGAGAGAGAGAGAGAGAGAGAGAGAGAGAGAGAGAGAGAGAGAGAGAGAGAGAGAGAGAGAGAGAGAGAGAGAGAGAGAGAGACGTTTATGGAAAAAAGACTGACATAAGTTGAAAACAGTCATTGATTTTTATTTTCAGAATGAAGAAAAGATCATCCAGGTCTTACATAACACGCAATAATCAGCATGCAAGATCCTCTTTACCCTCTCCCACAGGCCAGTCTATGTACAGATGTCATCAGCGGTGTACACGTAAATACATGACCACAGGCAACAGAGGGAACACAAATCACATTTCTCTTTTCACGATACACATCTTTGGAACATAGATCACCAAACCGGGGTTGGAACTCGACGTGATGACTGCTGCACTGCAGGTCAGCCATTGAAATAGAAATTAGAAATTAGAGAGGGAAGACAAATAGGCTACCTGCATCCTTTTTCTAATTAATATTGTTTTGCCTTTTAAGGAATTTCGTATATATTTCCATTTGACTTTCATGCCATAAAAGTGTGTACATTTGGTCACAGCCAACAAGAGTAAACATTTTGATTAGTTTGTTTTAAGTTTAGTAGTGACATCTTGATAGTCTTGAGAGAGAGATGGAGAGAGATATACTTTATAGAAAAAAAGACAGAGATAAAGGTTGAAAGCAGTCATTAAACTTTATTTTCACTATAAAGAAAAGGTCATTCAGAACAAGCGTAAAATGGAATAAACATGCAAGATAATGCTTACCCTCACCCACATGCCACTCTATGTACATATATCAGCAATATAAATGTCAATCCATGACCATATGCAAAAGAAGGCAACTAAATAACATTTTTCTCTTTTCGCGATAGACATCTTTGGAACATAGATCACCAAATTGGGCTATAACTGGACGTGATGACTGCTGCACTGCAGGTCAATCATTCAAAAAGAAAATAGAGAGGGAAGACAAATAGGCTCTCTGCATTCTTTAAAGAAATCTTTTGCCTTTTACGAAGTTCGTTGATTTCCATTTGACTTTCATGCTGGAAAAGTGTGTACATTTGGTCATAGCCAACAAGAGTAAACATTTTGCTTACTTAGTTTTAGGTTTAGTGTTCAAGTCTTGAAAGTAATGAGAGTGAGACTTTATAGGGAAAAAAGACAGAGACATAATATGTTGAAAAAGTCATTAGTTTTTATTTTCAGATCGAAGAAAAGATCATCCAGGTCTTCCGTAACATGCCATCAACATGCAAGATCATCTTTACCCCCTCCCCCCCCCACCCACCCACAGGCCACTCTATGTACAGATGTCATCAGCAATGTACACGTAAATACATGACCACAGGCAAAAGAAGGCAACACAAATCACATTTATCTTTTCTCGATATACATCTGTGGAACATAGATCACCAAACTGGGGTTGGAACTGGGCGTGATGACTGCTGCACTGCAGGTCAGCCATTGAAAAAGAAAATAAAGAGGGAAGACAAATGGGATCCCTGCATCTTTTTTTCTGTATTTTTTTGCCTTTAAGGAAGTTCGGAGATTTCCATTGGACTTTGATGCAAGAAAAGTGTGTACATTTGGCCATACATAGCCAACGGGAGAACATTTTCTTCTTGTAGATTTTCATTTGGTTTAATGGTCAAAGTCTTAATGGTATTGATCTTTTCTTTTTACTTTCAAAAGATGCGGATTGAGTTACCGGGATTCTGGCGCAGTGGAATATTATATTTACAAATGCTGCTATATAGGTTACCAAGAGACAGACAGGAAAATAAGCACAAGTAATACAAAGTTTGTCTGTCTGTCTGTCTATCTATATGTCTATCTAACTCTAATTAGTTTTCCTCTCTATCTCTTACATACTCTGTCAATCACTTTTGTCTTGCCTATTCTCCCTATCATTTACTTTCTTTCTCTTTTTCTGTCTGTCTGTCTGTCTATCTGTCTCTCTTCTTACCTTCTCTCTCTGTCTCTCTCTTTGTCTCTCTCTGTCTCTTTCTTCCTCTCTCTCTCTCTTTCTCTCTCTCCCTCTATCTGTCTGTCTCTCTGTCTCCCTATTCTTACTCTCCTCTTTTGCTCCCCCTTTTCATTTAAAAATGTTTTAGACTCTTAAAAGCAACACATAGTTTATTGGATTATTCCTATAAGATTTTGCACGCCAAGTTAGGACTATTTGCCAACATGAAAACTCATTCTTCGAAATAGGAGCACGGCTACCTTAGTGGTGGACAAAAACAATCACTTTCACAACAATCGCACCATTGGTAAACCGACAAGCTATAGCCGCGAAAAGAAGAGAAGAAACTTTAATGTTGAAAGATCTAAACGTACATGTCCAATTTGTTAGAATGAAAAATGCAAATGAGGATAGCACTCGATTTTGTGTTCAACTGCTTAGAAAATATACACCCATCAGAATGAACCCAACGAACGCCTCCATCCACAGCGAACTCTATGTAAGGATGTGATCAGCAATGTGAACGTAAATACATCTTATTCGTTTGATAAGATTCAGCGCTATATAATTTCCATCATCATGATCCTCCTCGACCTCCTCCACCACCTCCTTCTCATCGTCATCGTCATCGTCGTCGTCGTCGTCGTCGTCGTCGTCATCATCATCATCATCATCATTGCATCTTTTAGTTTGGAAGCCGGTAGCAGTAAATCAAGATTTACAAGCATTTTTTCATAAAATAGAAGCAATGTCTGGCTATCAAAGAAAATATATTGCAGGAGCATACAGACAATCATTTAATGTAAGTTAACAGTAATATTTATCTGTAAGTGCCTCTGTTCTTCATGTAAGATAGAATCATGATTTCTGTACGTGTTGCTGTGATTACATTTACATCCCAGATTTAGAAGATACATTTTTGCTATCAAGGGTCTGCTCGATGTGCGTGTGTGTGATGCCTTTTAAGCATAACATATGGCTTATATTTTGATTGCATGAACATCATACATGGCATTAACAATCAAACTATCAACAGTTAAAGTAAATCAATTTTAATTTGAGAGGAAGGCAGGGTAAATAAGCTTTCGAAAGTGTTAATGACATAGAGGTAAAGAGGGCAAAAGGAGAGAGAGAGAGAGAGAGAGAGAGAGAGAGAGAGAGAGAGAGAGAGAGAGAGAGAGAGAGAGAGAGAGAGAGAGAGAGAGAGAGAGAGAGAGAAGGGAGAGAGAGAGAGAGAGAGAGAGAGAGAGAGAGAGAGGAGAGAGAGAGGGGGGGGGGAAGAGAGAGATTCTTTCATTTTTGCAGAGCATATGCACTCCGTTCATTATCGAAAAAAAAACTCTGGTCTTTGTGGAATAGATAAAATGCATTTAACGTTCACGCTTGTTCCTTCCTTCCTCTACAGCATGTAACTGAGTTCAGATAATTTGATCAAGGGCGAGAATGTACGCACTTCCTGAACTGAAAGAAAAGGGAAATCACTTTTACCCTTAGGTGATAAAAACCTTTACAGCTTAAATCAACACTCGGAAAATCAATTTGGGGGCGGCAATTTATGACTGCTGCACGTCAGGCCCAAAGTTTTAAAAACTTTTTTTTAACCCAGATTCAGTTTTGCATCCTTGACAAGCTTTTCAACAATTTTAAGTAGCTTTCAGAACAAGCCTTTTCTCTCTCTCTCTATATATATATATCTAGCGCTTGCTAATGATTGAGAATTACTGGTGAAATCTTCCACGTTTGGTATATGAATAAAAAAGCAAATATGTAGGTCATGCACGACGAAACCAAGAGACTGACATCAGAATGAATATCTTTCAATGCAAGACCGAGGCAAAAGGAAAAAGAGAGAGACCACCAGCTTCTCTCAATGGCGACATCACCAAATCCTGCAGCATGAGAATCCATGAAGTCAGCAGGGCCAGCGAAGACTGGGAGAAATGGAGAAGGATCATAATTATTGTGTCAGTATCGTTGCATGCCACGACCAACACCCCTCACCAGTGATGCCCACACACAGGTAAACTGGTAAAACATGTGAATGATGGGCTCCTTCAGATACATGATTAAGATGATTAAGATACCAACACAGTCTTAGCTAATCATTTCGTCACTTTGTCTGTAGTTGTTTGCAGATAGAACAAGTCTTTCTTTATTCTTTCACGCACCTACAAATTAAATTATCTAGTTTTTGATATTTCAAAATTGTGGGTTTAAAAAAAAATCTTTACTCAGAAATAAATATGAAATGACGGGCATGGTAAAAATATTCAATGCAAACTTGGCAATGGTGATCATGGGAAACTACTGAGGGGAGCGAGAGAGAGAGAGAGAGAGAGAGAGAGAGAGAGAGAGAGAGAGAGAGGAGAGAGAGAGAGAGAGAGAGAGAGAGAGACAGACAGAAATACGGACAGACAGACAGACATACAAAGAGTGACACAGAGACATTCTGACAGACAGACAAACCGACAAAGACAATCACAACTAGACATTTTTCATTTATAGCTTGACTAAGCCAAGAAAACAGTAATGTGTCTTGCATGAAACGGAATTTAAAAAAGAAGCAAGCATGCATCTTTCTGTCTGCATTTGAGATCCACACATGCGCAGATATGGCTGTTTAAATGTAGAAATGCAAACAGTTCCGCTGATGAAATATCGGACAAATCTGGATAAGTAGAAGGTGGAGATTTACAGAAGCAAACTAAACATCAAAAAAGTCCATTTGGAGAGGACGATTCATGACTCCGGGCTTGAGGTCAGCCATTTGGCAACCAACTTTTTCCTGTTCTGGAAACTTTTCTGGCTTTGCTAGCAGAGAATTTGTATTTCATTCGGCATGTATCATTTCCTGCCGTGGCATTTTGCTTTCTGTTATATTATTTGTTATATGTCCTTTTTCCAACTATTCTTCTTTTACCCCATTTTCAAGATTTCTTCTTTCTTATTATTGACAAAAGTGATCCAAAATCTATTTTTGACACTCAGACATACATACATACAACAAACTAAGACTGAGAGAGAGAGAGAGAGAGAGAGAGAGAGAGAGAGAGAGAGAGAGAGAGAGAGAGAGAGAGAGAGAGAGAGAGGAGAGGGGGGGGGGGTCTATTTAAAACTAAACTCATTCATTTTACTACGATGGAAAGGTCCTTAAGGGTTTGTATATAAAATACAATTACCATGCATGCTCATTCATTTTTTTCACCCACAAAAACTCCCCAGATACAAATTTTGATCTGGAACTTAAACACGAAATATTGGAATCAAAGACAAGGTAGCAAACTAAATCTCATCGACCCTTTCCCCCAGGCGTTGGGAATCTTTAGAACCAAAACAAAAAACTAACATTCAGCAAAGCCAAACTGAAACTGGACACGACGCCTTCTGCACTGCGGGTCAACCAATAAGAAATACAAATAAGAATGAAGAGAGAGAGAGAGAGAGAGAGAGAGAGAGAGAGAGAGAGAGAGAGAGAGAGAGAGAGAGAGGACAGAGAGAGAGAGAAGAGAGGAGAGAGAGAGAGAGAGAGAGAGAGAGAGAGAGAGGGGAGTGACCGGTCAGCCAACATTTTACGTGCTGTTTCTTGTATACTCAAGAAAGTTCAAGAGCTGTGTGTGTCTCCTTTTGAATTTGGCATTGACTAGAAGTGTGGACATTTTGTTCATAGCCAGCGGCTGGACACACGCTTAAAGCTAGCTACTTTTAGCTTTATCAGACCAATATTAATTAGACATACTGCTGTTCGGAGGTTGAATGAATCCTTTTTTTTCGTAAGAAAGGCACGGATTGAATAGGAGAACATGTATTGCACTTTGAGGATACTTTCTTTTGCTGCCTCACCTTCTGTGACGTTCCAGTACTACTGTTCCCTCACAACTCTTTTTAATGTCCCGGCACCAGCCTTACCAAAGTTTGTTATGTGGCATCCTCAGTGTCAAAATGCCACAGGGTGTTTATCAATGTTAGGCCGCCGTATGGTCACCAGCCATAGGGACCCTCCACCGCTGCTGTGTCCCCTTGGTAGTGTTCATTTGTGCCTGTTTTGGAGCTAACAATGTGCAGGACACCACCTACTAATCCCCCCTACTGAGAACAGAAATCGTTCAGTCTCGGTTTGTGTTCATCTTATTTTAATCTTTCATAGGCTTAAGGGCAGGAAAAATATTGGAATCCCTGAATTAGTTTCTGATATCTATTTATCGCTGTTGTTGTTGTTGGAGGAGATGAGATGGGTCTCTCCACCTTCTGCGGTGGAGACAGACTCTTCAAATATCGAAATAGTAATGCAGTATTCTTGGCTATTAAGTCTATGTAGAAATGCGCAAGAAACAGGTTTGAAGGAATCAGTTTTTATTCATTTATTAGAAACATAAACCACAGAACGCAACTGAAAAATAAGTGGACAGCAAGGTAGAATGAAGAAGAAACCGATGCGTAAGAATCAAAAAGATATACTGAACAGACACATAAACAGACAGACAGACAGACAGTGTGCGTGTGTGTGCGCGCGCGAGTGTGTGTGTATGTGTGAGCATGGGTGTGAGTGTGTGTGTGCGCGCGCGACTGTGTGTGTATGTGTACACGTTTGTGTGTGTTTGTGTGTGTGATATAGAAAGAGACTGAGACATAGACAGACAGACAGAGAGAGAGAGAGAGAGAGAGAGAGAGAGAGAGAGAGAGAGAGAGAGAGAGAGAGAGAGAGAGAGAGAGAGGAGAGAGAGAGAGAGAGAGTGAGAGAGAGAGAGAGAGTGAGAGAGAGATACAGACAGACAGATAGACAGACAGACAGACAGAAACAGAAATGAGAGAGAAAGAGAGAGAGAGAGAGAGAGAGAGAGAGAGAGAGAGAGAGAGAGAGAGAGAGAGAGAGAGAGGAGAGGAGTAACAGGCAGGCAGACAGACATACATAGACAGTCTGTACAGAGACAGAAGCAGAAAGAAATATAGAGGGACATAGAAAGACAGAGAGACATCAGCAGAGAGACAAACAAATAAAACAAAAAGCTAGACAGACACAGTCTTCTACTGTAGCGGAATGTTAATCATCTGATGGGGAACCAGGGACTTTGAAATTGTCATGCGAGATAAGGGAACCGTTCTCATATGCATCATTTGAGAAAGCTTTCAGATTGAGAAGATCGGCGATTGTGTCATTTATCTTGTATTCTCTCCCCTTTGGGACGTTGGGTCAAGGTGACATTGTGCATTTCATTAAGCGGAATATCAAAACTTATAAGAAATAAGGAGTAGACAGATTATGTTACTCTTAAAGCTTCAAGAGCAAGTGTGCATATTTCATTCTTCAGAACGGGCTTTAACATGTGCGCAATGTGTTATGTGTGCGTTCGCTCACGGGACCTCGGCTTATAGTCTCATCCGAAGGACATGTTATCGGGGAGTGGAGTCAGCACTAATGTAACTCCAGAGGAAAAAAAATCCCTTTGAACGGGCATCTCGGTAGCGGCACGAACCTGGGCGCGAACCCTGATCGTCAGATCACGAGTGCAGTGGACAACACTCTCACCTCCAGGCTATCCCGCCCCCCCCCCCCCACCACCCAGATAAAGTAATCAGAATTATACATAGATGCAAGGTGAGAAAATAAACCAGACTCTCTCTCGAGCGTTGAAATCAACATAGACCAAATCAGAGCTAATCTCGTATTCGGATTAAGGCTACCTTAATGGTGGGCACAAACGGTTCGCATACGCTAAATCTTACCACCATTCGTGGACTTTTGAGTGCTGGTTGAGGAACAAAATAGAAAATAAAATGACTGAAAAGCTGCGTTGTATTTGAATAGGTATTCGTAGCTCTTGCCTGTCTTGACCATTATACATGGCACACATTTTACAGGTTTTAGTTAAAACTTTGTTCTGTAAAGTTAATAAAAATTGTTCTGTGGACTTTGCCAGCAGAAAAAAGTATCTTTCTTTGTCATTCACAGAGAACCTTAAAAGAAGATGAAATTGCAGGGAACTACACCAGACTGTACAATTGGACTGTTCGTGTTTGAAGATGAAAGAGGCTGTTCTTTCTGCTGTAGTGGAGATGGGAATAATGAATAATGGAAGTTACAAGAAAGAGAGAGAGCGAGAGCGAGAGCGAGAGCGAGCGAGCGAGCGAGAGAGAGAGAGAGAGAGAGAGAGAGAGAGAGGAGAGAGAGAGAGAGAGAGAGGAGAGAGAGAGAGAGAGAGAGAGAGAACAGACAAACAGACAGGCAGGTAGGCAGACAGGCAGGCAGACAGAGACAGAGAGACAGAATGCGAGAATGCGAATGCGGAAGTTTATTCATTATAGGCCTTGCCCCCCCCCCCCCCCCCCCCCCCCCCCCCCCCCCCATGAAGGGGTTGTGTGCATATAATCAACATTCCAAAACATGTTGCATAGGAAACGTTTAGAAGAATAATACCATAAGTACAGACAGTATTTCTAATTTAAAAAGATTTATACAAATAAATTGCTAGTTGCTTATTAATGCATTCGTCAGCAGATGACATAAGTATACAAAGTCTAAACATATAAGGACAGCTCTCATAACTTTGCGGTATCAAATGAGTTCTAAGATCATTTAACATAGGACAACATAATACAAAATGAACTTCGTTATCGACAGACTCCTTACATAATGGACAAAGAAGATCTGTATCACAGTGTTGTCTATAGCGAAGATTGTGCACAAACAATTCAGACACTCCAGATCTAAATTTTGTCATAATATGTTTAAGATGTCTATCCATGTTCATTGACAAATATACAGGAATTTTACCTAATAAAGTAAACTGCCTATACAAACTAAAACGATCACTCTCCTGAATATGACTGGAACATTCCTGCCACCTACAATCTATCAATATAGTGCGCAGTACTCGTATAAACCCATTTATATCATCTACTCCTTGATTGAACCATACATACGCAAACCCTAACAGAAGGACAGAGAGAGGAGAGAGAGAGAGAGAGAGAGAGAGAGAGAGAGAGAGAGAGAGAGAGAGAGAGAGAGGAGAGAGAGAGAGAGAGAGAGAGAGAGAGGGAGAGATAGTTTAAATCAGATAATGATCAACTACTAAAAACATCCCTCTAAAACATGGCTACACCATTGTTTTCAGTGAAAACAAAACTTAAGATCTCTACAACCAATAACAGAACCACTCATTCCTAACTGTAATTTGACATGGCACTTATTTTACATGACAACTAACTCTGTCACTTTGTCGTCCATTTCAAGCCTTAGGAACAGCTAAAAAAGATTGTGTGGCAGAGATACTGTTACTGTTACTGGTCTCGTAACCAGCCAGGGTCGTAGGGGCGCTGCATGGTGGACGAACGGTGGACCAGCTGGCTCCACTTAGCGCGGTCCTGGGCGAGTGCCAGGGTGACATTGAAGTCCTTCTCTGTCCAATCACGGGTGTCGTCGGCCCACTTTCTCCTCTGTCTGCCCCGTCTTTTCTTCCCCTGGGCTGTTCCTTGCAGGATGGTCTTTGCAAGTCCTGAGCGTGTTACGTGCCCATACCATTTGAGTTTCCTCTTTTTCACCGTGGTCAGTAGGTCTTCATAGTCGCGCACTTGTTGAGTGATCTTTCTAAGGACTTCATTGTTGGTGACATGGTCCTTGTATGAGATGCCAAGGAGCCTTCTGAGGCATCTCATTTCTACTGCTTGGATCCTCCTTTGTAGGTCTGCGTTCAGTGTCCATGCCTCACATGCGTAAAGCAAAATTGAGATGACTAGCGCGTTTAGTAACTTTACCTTGGTTCCGAGAGGGATGTTTCTGTCTCTCCATATGGTCTTCAGTCTTGCCATTGCTGCTGCTGTTTGTGCCGCTCTTGCTAGGATTTCGGTCTTCGATCCTTCCTCACTTATGATGGCTCCACGGTACTTGAAATGGTCAACTGTCTCCAGTTCTTTTCCGCTGAGAGTGATCTTGGTGGTGATTGGCTGGGCACTGTTTGACATGAGCTTGGTTTTCTCGGCGCTGATTCCCATGCCGTATCGTGAGGATATTTCGTCCAGTTGCTTACTAGGTTGGCCAGTTCCTCTTCATTTCCTGCCAGACCGTCAATGTCATCGGGAAACCTGAAGTTGG
>CM054141.1:48861515-48884015 GCA_028751875.1 Rapana venosa | reverse complement strand
TATTAAAGTAGTTAGGGAGGCAGGAAGATACACAGGCATAGATAGGTAGATAAATGTACAAACAGGCAGCAGGTGCTCAGTCATATAGATAAATACAGAAAGAGAAAGAAGAGCAATCGTGTGTGTATGTGTGTGTTGTGTTGTGTGTGTGTTTTGTGTGTGTGTGTGTGAGAGATAGTGAGAGAGAGAGAGACAGAGAGAGAGAGACAGAGATGAGAGAGGACAGAAAACTGAGAGAGCGAGAGAGAGAGGGGACAGAGAGACAAAGACATAAAGAGAGGAGAAAGAGAGAGAGGTTACATACATACAAACACACACAGCCAGAGAAAGAGACACACACACATACATACGGAGTTGAACATTGAGAACATAAGTTTCAAAATCACCTTTCGCGAATGGACTTTCCTGAAAAAGTTTTACATCTCATTTATTGTTAGAAAGAATACTGTTTCTACAAATTCAGCTTATTAGGTGTAATGGGGTTCTTGACCCTTTGCGATCGGGGGAAAGATAGTGTGCACAGTGAGAAAGAAAGAAAAAACCCTGGAAAATACGAATTGAAGAAGGAAAAGACCTTCAGCCGATTGATGTCCGCCCACGTGAAATCTCCAGTTCAGCAAAACTAGTTTGAACATTGACACTGATGACTCTCTGCTTTAAATTACTCTGTATTGATCCTCAGGTCAGGTCAGAGACTCCCTCTGCTACTGGTAACCATGTAACCCAGTACCACCTGCCACATGTGGGGAGTAAACCCAACCAAAAAATCCGACCTGGAGAGGGATGGGCTCCGCCAGGTTTGATTTGCCCAAGATACATCAATGACAAAGACAGCCAGAATCTCCATACCGGATCGGTCGTCGCCCGGGTTACCAAGGACCGCCGCCTTTGTTGCTCATCAGGACAGATGTCGAAAGTATGCTACTGATGTAAAACGCAGCAAAATTCGTGCCAGAAACAACACCATCATTGGCACATGGAATGTACGGACACTAAGAGCTGCAGGCAAAGTGGAAGAACTGACACATGAGATGTCCAGATATCAATGGCACATCCTTGGGCTCTGCGAAGTCAGGTGGAAAAAACATGGAGAGAAACAACGACCCAGGAAGACCACAAATTATACTACAGTGGAAAACAGGATAAACATGAACACGGCGTGGGGTTTCTCGTTTCACAAAGACACCGTGAACACCGTCATGAGCTGTCAGCCTGTGTCCAGCAGACTTATTTACCATCCGCCTGAGAGCAACCCCCTTTAACATAACTATAGTACAGGCATACGCCCCTACATCAGACTGCACAGATGAAGCCGTAGAAGAATTTTATGACCAGTACAAGAGGTTCTGAATCAAACCCCCAAGAAAGACATCCTTGTTGTGCAAGGCGACTGGAACCCCAAGGTAGGAGAAGATGCATGGAAAGGACTGGGGGGCGTTTTTTGGGCACATTGTAATAACCAATCAAATGAAAGAGGCTTGAGACTCCTGGAGTTTTGCCAGTAAAAACCCCACCCCCAGTAGTGAATACACTTGGCCCACACAAGAAATCCAGAAAATGGACATGGCATAGCCCAATGGGAACACCACAACCAAATAGATTACATCATGGTGAAAGACGGTTTCAGTCTAGCGTTAACATCGCACAGACACGAAGTTTTCCAGGAGCAGAACATAGGGGAGGATCATGATCTTGTGATGATGACTTTCCGACTCGTCTAAAGAAAACCCACAAGCGGAACAACATCAGGATCAAATTTGACCTCGAGAAGCTGAGGACCAGAGGTATTAGAAATTTTTCAAGCAAGGATAGGTGGAAAGTTTGCAGCACTCACTGTGATAGACTCAGACATAGATACACTGACAAATAGTTTCAATACAGCGGTGACTGAAACAGCAAACGAGCTTCTTGGCAAACGCCGACCAGTCAAAAAACCATGGGTCACACCTAACATCTAAACTATGCGGACAAGCGGGAGAGTTGAAGAAAAAAAAAAATGAACAAAGAAAGAGCAGAAACAATATTGGGCAGTCAACAAAAAATTTCAGGAAGTCCATGACGGAGGCAAAAGAGAAATGGATCGGTGAACAGTCCCAAGACATTGAAGAGAACATCAAGAAAAAACAATAGCAAGAAAGTTTATCAGCTGGTGAAAGACCTGACTAGCACGAAACAGAGAAAAGGTTTAACAATCCAAGACAAAAATGGGAAGTGTCTCACTGACGACCAGGATATTCTGAACAGATGGACAGAATACTGCTCCGACCTGTATAACAAATAGAACCGCGGAGATCCAGAAGTCCTTAATGTACCGAAAGCAAAGACACCAGTCTCCCTTTTCCTCCGGTAGAAGTGGAACAGCAGTCAGATCGCTGAAAAAGGGAAGTCAGCAGGGCTGACAACATTCCAGCTGAGTTGGTCCAAGCTGGAGGGGAAGCCATGATCAGCGCCCTACTAAGAATCTGCAACAAGATCTGGCAGACAGGAAAATGGCCAACACCAGGGGACGCAGTCACTCATCATCACCCTCCCCAAGAAAGGAAATCTAAAAACAATGCCATAATTACCGCACAATCAGCTCATATGTCACCCAAGCAAGGTCATGCTGCAGATTATATTGAATAGACTGAAGCCACAAGCAGAGACCATCATTGTGAGGAACAAGCGGTTTCAGAGCAGGGCACAGACAACAGAACAGATATTCAACCCCAGAATACTTGTGAGCGGTCTTCAACATCAACAAGACTTTTACACGTATTTATCGATTTTAAAAAGGCATTTGACAGGGTGTGGCATGCAGCTTTGTGGGCAACCATGAATTTGTACAGCATCAATGCAAACTGATCAGATCATCAAACAGCTGTACAGCAAGGCCACCAGTGCAGTGTACTTTCAACAACAACATTTGGGGAATGGTTTCGAACAACAGTTGGAGTAAGGCAGGGCTGTCTACTTCACCCACTCTTTTCAACATCTTCCTTGAGAGAATCATGGCTGATGCACTGGAACATCATGAAGGATCAGTCAGCATTGGTGGCAGAAAAGATCACAAACCTCCGCTTCGCAGATGACATTGATGGAATAGCAGGATCAGAAAAAGAGCTTGCCAGCCCAACAGAACACTTGGATAAGGCCTCCAAAACATACGGCATGGAAATCAGTGCAGAGAAGACCAAAACTGATGACTAATAAAACCAACGGCATTAGCACTGATATCAGGGTTAATGACCAGAAGCTGGAAACAGTTCAAAGCTTCAAGTACCTGGGAGCCATTGTATCAGACCAGGGATCCAAGCCCGAAGTAGTATGCAGGACTGCACAGACAAAAACAGCTTTGTCAAAACTAAACACCATCTGGAGAGATAAGAATATCTCACTTATCTCCAAGATCAGACTAAAGCGCTCCCTTGTCATATCCATATTTCTGTATGCCTGTGAATCATGGACCCTGACTGCAGATTTGGAGAGAAGAGTACAGGCAGTGGAGATGAGATGCTTTCGGAGATCCTTGGCATCTCTACAAAGACCACATAAGCAACGAAAAACGTGCATAACAGAATCCAGCAAACCATTGGACCCTATGAGAACCTTCTAAAGATCGTGAAAAAGCGTAAACTTAAGTGGTAGGGCAAAGTCACAAGATCCCAAGGAATTACAAAGACAGTTTTGCAAGGCACTGTCCAAGGAGGAAGAAGAAGAGGCAGACCAAGGAAGAGCTGGGAGGATAACATCAGCGAATGGACAGGCCTAGAACTCAACAAAACCCTGAGAAAGGCAGAACAGAGAGAGGAATGGAGGGAACTGGTTGCTGAGTCTTTGAGGGTGCCCCCACGGTCGTCAGACTACGGGACAGATAGATAGATAGATAGATTGATCCTCACTCCATACATAACTATGTATGCGCGTGCGCGCACAAAAACACACACGCTCGCACACGTACGTGCACGCACATACATGCACACACAAATACACACATACATTCACACACGTACACACACAATGCACACACAACAACAAAACACACACAAATACACACTTACACACTTACAAACACGCGCGCGTGCTCCTCCCCCAAAACAGACACCCACACCACCCAACCACCCCTCCCCCCCACACACATACACACGCACACACACACACACACACACACACACAACCACACACACACACACACACACACACACACACACCCCACACACACACACACCCCACACAAAACACACACACCACACACACACACGCCACATAGGGATAGCCTAGGGGTTAGAACTGACAGTCTGACAACCCGCGTTCGATTCCCGTTGAAGGGGATATTTTCCCCTAGGAGTTAACATCAGTGCAGAATCCACTCTCCCCAAAAGTCCTTCGGATGAGACTATAAACCAAGGTCCCGTGTGCGAACGCACGCAGAACATCTTGCGCACACGTTAAAATCCTGTTCCGCTTTTCGTAAGAGTAGGCCATTGTGTGCCGGTGGGAACAGATGACAGTTTACAAAACCGCATACACACGGGGACTAGATGTAAAAAAAAAAGTACGTAAGTGCTTATTCCATTATCCTCGATATAAAAGAATTAAATAAAAAAATAAAAAATAAAAGAATTAAATAAAAATAAATAAATAAATAAATAAACATACGCACACACACGCACACGCACACACACACACACTCATGCACGCACACACGCACACACATACACACACACACACACACACTTGGCTCCATACATACATCACAAATTAAAAATCATATATAACATCAAAAACAAACCCCTGCACTCTATCTACCCAGGTACACAAACAGACGAAATATTCGAAAAAAGAGTACGTTTTTACACACTTTTTCAATACTACTTTCTCTCTCTCTCTCTCTCTCCTCTCTCTCTCTCTCTCTCTCTCTCTCTCTCTCTCTCTCTCTCTCTCTCTCTCTCTCTCTCTCTCTCTCTCTCTCTCTCTCTCTCTCTCTCTCTCTCTCTCACACACACAACTTTTGATAGGCTGATTAGCTAAATGATACTATCATTTTCAACTATGAAAAGTTGAAGCTAGCTCTTAAACATTTCTTTCCTCATCAGGTCATGACCGATATAAATCTTTTCAAAAAATGTTTGAAACAATCTGCCTTTGATTTGAAAGTCGTAGAAAAGTTGCTACGGTTATCATGCAAAAGAAGACAGACCAGAAAAGAACGAGTTGGAACGCAACAGTTTATCACAAAGCTCACGGTAAAGAGTAGCCTCTGAGCAAGAAGTTTATTTTCTTCTTTTTTCTCAAAACGTAGATTTATAAGCTGGTGCGAACTTTCTAAGGGACGGGATAGCTCAGTGGTCAGAGCACCCGCTTCCCCCTAGCCAAGTTAAGCAGCGTCGAGTGTGGTTACCACTTGGATGGGTGACCGTTTGCGCGCCTTGGCTTCAGTACAGTCCCCCCCCCCCCCTACCAGTTCACTCAGCTGTAAATGGGTACCTGCCCACTTTAGGGTCAGGGAAGGTAAAGCAGCGAGGAAGAGGAGATGGACGCCGCCCGCAATACGCTGGCCCCTGGAGAAGTGAGGTCTCTGACGCCTCACTCCCCTACGACCTTATAGGTTATGGGACACCTTTACCTTTACAACTTACTAGAGACCCCCCCACCCCACCCCCACCCTGTCCCTTTCCCCCCGTTCCTCGGCTAGGGTTCCGAGGATCTCCAATGGTGAGATTTTGACGCCTGCGACCGGTTTTTTCCCCCTTCTCTTACCTTAAGGTTGCAGCATTTTGACTTGGGGAATGATATCTAAACACGACAACAGTGTGTGTGTATGTATGTGTGTGTGTGTGTGTGCATGTGTGTGTGTGTGTGTGTGTGTGTGTGTGTGTGCGTGCGTGCGTGCGTGTGTGTTGTTGTTGTTGTTGCTGCTGTTGTTGTTATTGGTGGTGGTGTTGTTGTTGTTGCTGTTGTTGTTGCTTCGATTTTACGTCTCTTCACTCAAAGTGATATTTATTAGACGAAAAGTGTGTGCGTTCGTTCGTGTGTTCGTTTGTGCGCGCGCGCGCGCGCGCGCGTGTTTGTGTGTGTGTAAGTGTGTATTTGTGTAAGTGTGTGCGTGCGTGTGTGTGTATGTGTGTGTGTGTGGGGGGGGGGGGGTGTTTGTGTATGTGTGTGTGTGCGTGCGTGCGTGTGTTTGTAACTCTGTGTGTATGTGTGTGTGTGTGTGTGTGTGTGTGTGTGTGTGTGTGTGTGTGTGTGTGCGTGTGTGGTCATCAGTTCTTACCGGCATGCACAAATGGCCTACTCTTCGGAAAAGCGGAACGGGTTTTTAACGAGTGCACAAGATGTTCTGCCTGTGTTTTCACACGGTGCATGGGTTTCTAGTCTCATCTCAAGGGCTTTCAGTGGAGTCAGTACCGTTGATGTTAACTCTAGGGTGAAAAACTCTCTGGAACATGCGCCTTGGGATGTGACTCAAAACCCAGACTCAATCGTGGTTCGTCAAATCGCGAGCACGTCACTCTAACCACAAGGCTTTTCTGCCCTAAGAGACTCGTGTGGTGTGTGTGTGTGTGTGTGTGTGTGTGTGTGTGTGTGTGTGTGTGTGTGTGTGTGTGTGTGTGTGTGTGTGTGTGTAAAGTTTACCAAAAGATAATGCACACAGTCTGATGACATCTGAGTGCTTTTTAATGGCAAGCACAGGGGATATAGCTGCATTAGACACTTCCACCTTCCGTAGTCCTTTTGAACATGAGACTGTCTGTCTTCCCGCTGTGATCTCAGATACTGAATAATGAACGTGTTTTGATAGTGACCTAGATTCCAATTTAGCTCGAACGACATTGTCTCATCCAATTCTGTATTGTGATGTTATGTTGGCAAGTCCAAAGAAACAAGTCCTTCGGATGAGACTATAAACCGAGGCCCGTGTGCGAACGCACGCAGAATATCTTGCGCACACGTTAAATCATGTTCCGCTTTTCGATAAAGTAGGCCATTGTGTGCCGGTGGGAACAGATGACAAAATTTACAAAACCGCATACACACGGGGAATGGATGTAAAAAATCACATGAGTGTTTATTCCATTATCCTCGATATAAAAGAATAAAAAAAAAATAAAATAAAAACAAAAGGAATCGTAAGGAACATTGTTGTTGAGTTAATGATACTGTAAAAAATTATATCTTGCGGCAGGGGAAATGTCAAAATATTTGACAGCTAAGTAGTGGTGATTATAATTTTTGCCATGGAATGGTTTTCAGTAAGGCATGGCAATGTATGTATGTATGTATGTATGTATGTATGTATGTATGTATGTATGTATGTATGTATGTATGTATGTATGTATGTATGTATGTATGTATGTATGTGTGTACGTATGTATGTGTGTGTGTGTGTGTGTCTGTTTGTATGCATGTATGTATGTGTGTGTATCTGTCTGTCTGTTGTCTGTACGTACGTACGTAAGTACGTACGTACGTATGTATGTATGTATGTATGTATGTATGTATGTATGTATGCATGCATATATGTATGCATGTATGTATGATGTATGTATATATGTATATATGTATGTGAGTGTGTATGTGTGCATGTTTGTGTATATGTATGTATGTATATATATATATGTATGTATGTGTGTACATCTGACAGAGAGAGAGAGTGAGAGCGAGAGAGCGAGAGAGCGAGAGAGAGGTAAGAGAGAAAGAGAGAGAGAGAGAGAGAGAGATGAGAGAGAGAGAGAGAGAGGGCGGGGGGGGGGGGGGGCAGAGTCTAGATAATACTTCTTTTAACAACATAAGTAAGTCCATTACAAACTTGTGCCTTTTTGGAGAGTCAAGCTCCCCTGGCACACACAGCACTTTGCCAACAGAATGAAAACAATAGGACGACAAAAGAGAACAGAAGGATAACTTGGAACAGTACAGAATAGGACAGAAACCCACATGGAAAGAAAGCAAGCAAACAAAAAAAAGAGTTAAAAGAGAGAGAGCAACTAAGGCAAGAGAAAGTGCGCAGCAGAAAAATCACAAATACAAAAAACAAACCAAAAAATCCAGAGAGAGAGAGAGAGAGGTGAGAGAGAGAGAGAGAATGAGGAGAGAGAGGAGAGAGGAGAGAGAGAGAGGAGAGAGAGAGAGATGAGAGAGAGAGAGGGGAGAGGAGAGACAGAAAAGACAGACAGACAGACAGACAGACAGACAGACAGACAGACATTTATTTCAGCTTGTCACGTGCCACTTTCACAGGGTGCTTGTTCCAGTCCTTTGTCACAAAAACTTCCCTGCTATGTTTTCAATAAAACCAGAAAATAGCAAAGCAACCAAACAAAAAAAATAAGGGGGTGGTGGAGATTTGAAAGAGAACTATAAAAAGAGAGAAAATATAAAGAAAAATAGATTTCAAGAGGGTACACTTTTGCTTTCAATAACATCCCCCAAAACAAACTAAAACCAAAAAAAAAAACCCCACCGCACCCAAATCCCCACCCAAACAAAGGAAACTTCACGTAACCCCCTCACCAATATAAAGGAATGTGTTCCTTTTTTGTGATGTTAAGCACTTGAAAGCAGAGCTCTTCAGCTACTCAACATACACAAACAAGCATGCACGCGCGCAAATAACTATCTTCTCTTCTAAATCTGTTCTTTATTTTTGTTGTTGTTGTTGTTGTTGTTACATGTTTCCTGCCTTAACACCCTGGAGCGTCAGTCACCCAGAATATGCAACGATCCCACTCATCACACCTGAAAATGCCCATGGGGATGTAAGTAAATACTAGATTGCATCAAAGTTTTGCATGTATTGTTGTTTTAAAATAACTCATCGTATGCAAGCCACCATACTCAGACTTAAGAGTGTTTTCTCTGTCCTTGAAATAAGAGAGCAGGTTTTTTTGTGCTAAGAGTTTGGCATGGAGGAAGACCGCTAATTTCAAAAGCGCACCTTGCATTTGTAGTAATAGCATTTCATAATGAGCTGAAAAACATTTGTATATGTATGTTTGTCCGTCGTGTCCGACGATGACTTCCAAAACAGCAGAGGAGGCAGCTGCTGTTTTGAAAACTGGGAAGAAATTTGATTATAGTGGAGATGCCTTGCCCACAGTACATCCCCACTCTCTCGGCCAAGTTGGCATAAGGGCAGTCAGCGTTGGAGATGTTCTCCAAAGGCCAACCAGCCCCCAGGGCTGCAGCACATAAGGACTGTGCGAGTCAAGCCTCCTAGTCAGAGAGTCATAGTCGATCACTAAAGACTAAGCTGTAAAGTGAAATTCCATGAGTGGGAAAGCCACTGGTCATACAGCCTCTCACTTTGCTGTTGCCCCCAGCGTCAATGGTTTAATCAAGAACTGTGATAAAGCCCAGGCGCTGACGGAAAAACATTTACCACTGTGCTTATTGCAGTAATGGTGCCTTTCTTTTTCTTTTGATATGTGATAAAAAAAACTGTTTGGTTTGAAGCAGATTGTGTGACTTTGTTATTCCGTGACAGTCTTTTATGTGCATACAAATTAGCTGTTACGTTTGGAAGATGGGGGTGGGAGTAACGTTTTTTAAAGAGCGGTGGATGTAAAGCCAGGTATGAAAGCATTGATGTCTGGGTTTCTTTGTTTAACCCAGTGCTCTGACTGTGAACCTGCCGCCATCATTTCACTGATACAGGAAGATAAGCACTACAAATGTTGCTGCATTAATGTTGGTCGGGAAGAAGCTAATGGCTGATTAATAAACCCAAAACGAAATCAAATCAATCCAATTCAAACACTTTATTATCTCAGAGACAGAGAAATTCATGCGGGTTACAAGCCATACATAAAACATTACACATCTGAACATAATACCACAGAAAAATACCACAACACAGTATCTGAACATCAGCACGCACCCATCAAAAATGCAGAAAGCACCCACAAATCAGCACTAATCAACCATATCAAAGAGTAGAGAGGAGGCATCCTTCAGTCTTGGAATACTATGGAGTTGCCCTTTAAGTATTTATTATGACGCTGCGTCGGTTGTGGCTGGTCAGTCCGACAAGGGAATGACAGTCCCTATGGCAGAGGGCACAGATGAAGTCTGACGCTGGCCTGTCTACCTCTCAAAGAGTATGTGTTATGGTTTAGACAATAATTATGTTGATAAACTTACGATGCCAGAAAGATTAAAATTCAGGATGAGTCAATGCAGCTTGTGACCTTGGACATTTTCAAGAGATTTCCTCTGAAATTTACGTCCCCCCACCAAAACAAAACAAAATAAATAAAAACAAAACAAAAAACCCCGTCCCTCCAAAAACCCCAAACAAACAACAAACCCCCCAAAACAAAACAAAAAACCCATCCACTCATTGTCTAATCTCGAGTGCTTCTTAATGGTAAGGACGTGGCTGTAACAGAAACCTCAACTTAGCTATTGTTGTTGAAATGAGACCATGTTTTCCTCCCGCTGTGAAGACAAAATAGACTGAATAATGAAAGTCTGTGGATAGTGGCCTAGATTCTGGTTTAACAAAGGCGGCGGCAATATCTAATAGGTCTTTATAATTATATTGCAAATATGTCGGTGACATAGAAAAAAACAACTAAGTGTTGTTAGGGCTGTGTTTATGCTACATTGAAAGAGAAAATGGTGTATGTGTGTGAGAGATACGAAATTTCATTTAATACGAAATTTTATTTAAAGAGGGTAAGAGATTAAGTACAATGACTTTTTTTCATCCAGCCCTCAAAAAGAGGAAAAAGTATAAACACCCAAACAAAGCAATATCTTTGAAAGGAGAAAATATGGAAAGGAAAAGAGTAAAGGAAACGAGTAGTAGTAGTAGTAGTTGTAGTAGTAGTAGTAGTAGTAGTAGTAGTAGTAGTAGTAGTAGTAGTAGTAGTAGTAGAGAGCACGAGAGAAAAAGACGGAGGCAGAGAGAGAGAGAGAGGGAGACAGAGACAAAGAGAGAGAGACAGAGACAGGACAGCCTAGCAGACAGACAGAAAAACAGAGAGATACAAAGAGATAGTGGGACAAAAAGACATAAAAAGCTTTATTCTTGGAAGTTTCGGGGAGAGGCGGGCGGTGGGGGTGGGGGTTGGGTAGGGGGGTGGAGGGGGGGTTGCAAGTCGCAAGATAAGTGAATCCATTACAAACTTATAGAATCATCGAGTGTATAGATGCCGCCGAGCAAATAGAACACTTTTCTCAGAAGAAAAAAAAGAAGTAAGAATGGAACAAAAACGAACAGACTAAAACCTTATATAAGCAGGGAAAACGTAAAAAGAAAAAAAAGGAAAATAATACAAGAACGGTTAAGAGAGAAAACAAGTAAACGAAAAAGAAAGTATGTAACCAAAAAAGCAAACCAGCAAGAAAAAAATCACGGGCTTAGAGAGAGAGAGAGAGAGGAGGACGAGAGAGAGAGAGAGAGATAGTGAGAGAGAGAGAGAGGAGAGAGAAGAGGAGAGAGAGAGAGCGCAAGAGAGGAGAGAAGAGAGAGAGAGAAGAGAGAGAGAGGAGAGGGAGGAGGAGGAAGAGAGAGAGAGAGAGAGAGAGAGAGAGAGAGAGAGAGAGAGAGAGAGAGAGAGAAGAGAGAGGAAGAGGGGGAAAGAGAGAGAGAGAGAGGAGAGAGGAGGGGAGAGAGAGAGGGAGAGAGAGAGGAAGAGAGCGAGAAGAGAGAGAGAGAGAGAGAGGAGAGAGAGAGAGAGGGAGAGAGAGAGAGAGAGGAAGAGGAGAGAGAGGAGAGGAAGAGAGAGAGAAGAGAGGAGAGAGAGGAGAGAGAGAGAGAGAGAGGAAGAGAGAGGGAGAGAGAGAGAGAGAGAGAGAGATGAGAGAGAGAGAGAGGAGAGAGAGAGGAGAGGAGAGAGAGAGAGAGAGAGAGAGAGGAGCAGAAGAGAGAAGGATGACAGAGAGAGAAGGAACAGAAGAGAGATGTAGAGAGAGAGGAGAGAGAGAGAGAGTGAGAGAGAGGAGAGAGAGAGAGAGAGAGAGAGAGAGAAGAGAGAGAGAGAGAGAGAGAGAGGAGGAAGAAGAGATGGAGAGAGAGAGAAGCGAACAAGAAATGAAGGAGAAGAAGAAGTGAAGAGAAGAAAGAGTAGAAGAAGAAGAGAAGAGAGAAGAAGAAGAGAGAGAGAGATATAGAAGAGAATGCGTAGAGAGGGGAGGAGAAGTACTGAGAGGAAAGTAGTGAAGAAAGAAAGAAGAAAATGAAAAAAGAAAGAAATGAAAGTTGCAAAGAAAGAAGAAGAGAATTAGAAGGAAAAGAAGAAGAAGAAGAAGAAGAAGAGGAGGAGGAGGTAGAGATGAGGAGGGAAGGAAAGAAGAAAACGAAACTAAGAGAAATGAAGAAGAAAAGAATAAGAGAATGCAAAGAAATGCAAAGAAGAAGAAAGCAATGAAAAGAATTGAAAGCAAAAAGTTAGATATTGCGTAAGAAGAAACAGAATGCGTGAAATGAGTGGGAAGGGAAAGAAGAAAAGAAACAATGAAAAAAGAAAGAAAAAAAAGAAAAAGAAGAAAGAAAAGACAATGTTGAAAACCGAATAGTAACCCAGCTCAAAAGTTTTGTCAGTTATTGCTTTCTTGTGAAGGCCAACATTGAAACATCGTTATGCCTTGAAATGTAGTGTTGGTATTGTTGTTTTTTTCATGGTAAGATCTTAGCGTGACAAAAACTTTTATATACTCTTCATAAATATAGAAAAATATCCCTTGAAGTCGGAGTATGTATGCCTATATAGTGAGGCACTTGAAAATAGCCATATGCTTAAACTTCTCTTTCTTTGTATAGTAACAGTCCAAAAGTCATTTCTGCATGTACACACACACACATACAAACACGCACACGCATACACACACACACGCACGCAAACACTCACTCTCTCCCTCCCTCTCTCTGCCTCTCTCTCTCAAGTACACATACACACATATGTGCGCGCACGCGTTCACACATACACATAACACATGGGAACGGATGGCAACATTTACAAAACGGCATACACCCGAGGACTGGATGAGAAAAGCACATAGGTACTTATTTAAGCGTGGATAAGCGCTTTGAATTTTTTTTAACAAGATATAGTGCTATATAAATTCCATTTTTAAAATTTTTATTATTATTATTATCATCATTATTATCATTATTATAATATCCTTGAAATAAAAGAATACACACACACCACCACCACCACCACCAATCCCCCCTCCCACACACACACACACCCCACCCCTCCACACACACACCACACACACACACACACACAACACACACACACACAACACACACACACACACACACACACACACACACACACACACACACACACACCCTTCACACACACCACACCACTACACTCATTATATCTCATCATTCTTTCCAGGCAGTCCTCAGCTATCCCAATGTAGTAGGAGAGGCTGGGGAGGGCTTGAACTCATTCCCCATGCTATTTTCAGGGGAGGATCGATGCTGTCGCCTACACTCTTTGACCCGCACGGACGAGGAGCCGCAAAGAACACGCCTCGTGCAAATTAACCCGAATAATTAACTAGACAACTTTGTCAAGCCATACACGAGAAGAAAAAAAGTATTTCATGGCACAAAACTATGGAAAACTTGAAGGAAACGCGTGTTATATCTGTAATATATTGTGTCAAATATTTTTTTTATAAAGGAGACAAATAGGTATTAGAATGTAGGGAAAAGAAGAAACAACATTTTTAAAAAAAAAGACAAAGCAAAAAAACAAAACCAACACACACACACACCAGTCACAAATAGAAAGGGGAAGGAAGGAAGTCTTAGCAAATAAAAAAAAAAAACAAGTAGGAAGAAGTAGGGAAGAAGGCAGACTGAGAAAATAGATTGTGACCAAATGAATGAATAACTAAAATGAACAGCTTTATGGATGAATAACTTAAAAACAAATCACTAAAAAGTAGCTGAATAAATAAATTAATAATGTGTGGATAAAAAACAGAATGTTTAAAGTTAACAACAAAAAGGCCAAGGAAAAGTGCATCTTGTATAGTATCTGCATGATCACTTTTAGAACAGCTTCTAAAATCAACACAATGAAGAATTCAAAGTTAAAAAGAAAGATCACCTACAATACTTTCATCACATTCAAAGCAGTTTGGGCTTTGTGATTGCCTGCCTTTTGCAAGGAAGCACGCAAAGATAACATTTTGCTTCTATTGTTGCGATCTTTCCTCATCAGTGAAATCAAAACATCTTTTTCGGTATCGCATTTGTTAGCACAGACCAGAAGACGTGATAGACTTTGATGGCAAGCAAAAGGGCTATGTCTAGTTATACTGGTAGCCTGGTCGTGATAGTTGGTTGATGATACAATCCTTAAATCGAATAACTCCGCTGGGACTCAATTGCAATCAGAGAAAGAAAAGGAAAAAAACGAAAAAAACGACAGTTTCAAAATCGCATGTAGAAAGGGACTGAATGTAAAAAATGCACACAAGTGCCTATTTGTTACTTTCGAAATAAAACAATTCAAATAGATGAATAAATAAAAGTATGAAAAGGTGTAAAAGGTAAAGCTGTTCCCATAACCTATGTGATCGTAGGGTAGCGAGGCGTCAGAGACTTCAGCTTCTCAAGGGGCCAGCATATTGAGGGCAGCGCCCATCTCCTCTCCCTCGCTGCTTTACCTTCCCTGACCCTAAAGAGGCAGGTACCCATTTACAGCTGGGTGAACTGAGGGACTGTAGTGAAGCCAAGGCGTGCAAACGGTCACCCATCCACTAAATAAAAGAATAAATGGAAAAAAGGACACACTTGAAGTTATTCGAGCTCTAAGAGCTTTTCTACCTTTTGAAACGGAGAACGTTTGGGATTAGGAGAGCAAAAAGAGTATGGGTTGTTTCTTGCCTATGCTGAAAGGTATTCTCCCCTGTCGATGTGTCAAGCGAAAACAAATTGCGAAGAACAAGTCTGACTAGTCTGCTAATGGATTTACCTTACTGTCTCTCTCATGTTTTTAGAGGGGAGTTAAACTGCAACTAAACGGGAGTAACATTATAGTTGTGTTTTTGTTCAGATACAGTAACAAAATCTTTTTTTTATTTTTATTTTATTCTACCCTTCATTTCGTTTTATGCTATCAATATAATCCCATATTGTGTAAGTGAATGGTGAAAAAGGATGACTGCACACTGTGAAAGAGTGTTGTTTACAGACAATGGCTGGGCCTTCTTTCATTCCCGTATTGTTGAGGATTACGTCTGTCGCTGCTTAGCAGTCCACATAGTGCACATGATTGTAGTCAATCCAGTTTAATTCACCTATCATCGAAGTGCTGTTAGGAACATCTCTTACTCTACACCTTGTCCTTTCTAGCAAATTTGAGCCATACACACAGAGCCCCCACTCGTGTGGTGGCAAGGCTTAACAAGGCCGGCCCTGTAGTCAATCAGCCTGATGAAGCCACTGCCGTGTGTTCCTCCACACTCCCCTGCCCCCTGGACCCGGGGTCTGGCTGACAGCATCGATCCCTAACCTAAAATAACATGGCGGCGGAGTTCAAACTCTAAAAGCGTCCATGAATTTTTAATTGGGATTGTTCAGGGACAGTAGAGAAAACTAGCAGCAGAAAAAAACACACCAAAAAACGTTTGTGGCCTACATTGCAAGGCGTTCTCCACAGCATGCAGTCTGCCTGTCCTTCTAATGGCACATAGGCACTGTCTTCTTGTTTTGAGACTGTCACTAGCTCTTTTCATGAAGGAAAGTGAAAACAGACGAGTTTGTGAGAATTTGAGTTAGTATGAAGCACACTTTTGTAAAATGAATGAATGTTCATGAATAGAAGTATTTTTTCAAACAAATCTTATGAACTTTCTAATGAGCAGCTCTGAAATCGGAATGTGTCAGCTGAGGCCAGCAGGCAGACCTCCTGCATAGACTAGACACAAGAGTAGGAGAAGACCAGGCACTACATATTCTACCTAATAGTTATGGCCAGGCCATGAACTTCAAGTTGACTCGAGCAATTAAAAAAATCCCTAGCCTTAAGTTCATAGGACGCCACCATCGAGATGCAGACTAAAGCCTTCATGCACCTATGGATTCGAAATCATGCGGTCTCAACCACTCAGATATAGCATCCGTCTAACATATTCAAATTACCAGGAGCTAAGTTTCCGCTCTAAATCTTCTATCAATTTTCAGATAGACATATTTGGAAACAGAAGGGAAGGATGATAACAAAGTGCTGCTTGGCTGTGTTAGAGAGGGGAATACAGAAGATAGGACTTTTTTCAGTTGGCTTGATCAAGACACACTCACAACTTACAGTAACAGACTAAGAATTGTACCAAGAGCAAAACAGTCCCCAAAACCAAATCGAACAATCTCAAAACTCTTTTTCTATCAAACTCTGTTCAATATCAGCTTGTCTAAAAAAGAAAACCTGGAAAAAGGCAGTTACTCTATCATTTCCATTCCACTCTCAGTTTCTTCTTGAATTTGGGACATAGATTGAATCTCCTTTTCACCAGGGCTTGACAAAAAAGAAAGTCCGGCTAATCAGTGTGGCTGAGGTTTTGACTGGGCGTGTTCCTGACCCTCACTCACCTGTCCCGTGAACCACAGGGTCTGCCTGTGTGACAGCATCGATCCCCAGCCTAAAATAACATGGAAACTGCCGCCTCAGCTCTAAACAGCGCTCGACAATGTGTCAATTGGCAATGGTGGAGGAGATCTGCAGAGGGGAATAACAGCAGTGTTTTTGTGGCTTGTGGTGGAGGGTGTTCTGTGCAGTTTGCACGTCTAAAAGTAAATAGCTCTAATGCAGTGTGAGGGAATTATCTATCGAGAGCAAACCAGTACCAACAATCACTTGAAAAACCACAAACTTCTGTTCAGCCCTATCGAAGCTTGGATTGACATGGCAGCCTAATTAATTAGTTCAGCCAATTTTTTGTTTATTTCATTCCTCGGCTTGAGTTCCGAGGTTCACCAATGGTGAAAGTTTTGCGTATGCAACCGGTTGTTTCCCCTTGCCGTTTAGGTGGCCGTATTCTGACTTCAAGGCTGGTGTCTAAACACAACACCTCTGCGCATGGGGTTTTTAAACACATATTTTGTCATCCATTCCTCATCACTCATCAATCATCCCTTGGTCGGGACAACCGTTGGGGTACCCGCACTGACGCTGCAAGTGGACCGCCAAATGGTTCTGTCCTGGGCTGTTTTCAGGAGGCTTGGTACAGTGAGGCCGGTCCACTCCTTGATGTTGGATATCCAGCTTTTGCGTGGTCGTCCCTGCCTCCTTGCTCCTTCCACCATTCCCTGCAGGACTGTCTTTGACAGGCTGTTATGCCTTGTTGTGTGGCCAAACCACTTCAGTTTCCTCCGTTTGACTGTATCTAGCAATGGTTCTTGTTTGCCAGCCAGTGCCTCGATCTGCTGCCAGACGTAGTCATTGGTTTTGCGGTCTCTGTAGGGGATGTTCAGGATCCGCCTGAGGCACTTCATCTCAAAGGCTTGAATGCGACGTTCTAAATCGGCAGTAAGTGTCCATGCTTCACAGCTGTACAAGGCAATGGATGTGACGAGTAGAGTCTGACCTTAGTGTGGGTTCTGATGTTGTGGTTTCTCCACACTTTCGCCAGCTTAGTCATGGAGGAGAGTGCCACAGCAAGTCTGATCTTCACCTCTTGTGTGCTCGTGCCTTCTTTGGTGATGACTGCTCCAAGGTACTTGAAAGTCTCCACCTCCTCTAGTGTCTCGCCACTCATCTTGATGCTGGTGGGAGTGGTCGGTGTGGTACTGTTCACTAGGATCTTGCTCTTTTCTGTGCTGATCTCCATACCGTGGGCATTGGCTGATGTTTCCAGTCTGGTGGTGAGATCCTGGAGTTCTTCTTCACTGCGGCCCATGAGATCAATATCGTCTGCGAATCGAAGATTGCAGACTGGCCTTCCTCCTATTGTGATTGTGGTCTTGAAGCCAAGGAGGGCCTCCTGCATGATGTTCTCCAGGAACACGTTGAAAAGAACGGGGGATAGCGGGCAGCCTTGTCGAACTCCAACTGAAGTCCGGAAGAACTCCCCGATTTCTCCACCCATGAGGACTGCACTGTGGGAGCTGTCATACAGCGCCTGGATGACTTGAATCAGGTCCTCGTCGAAGCTATAGTTTCTCATGACTTGCCACAGAGCTTCTTGCCACACTCGATCGAAGGCCTTCTTGAAGTCAATGAAGTTGTTGTAGAGCTGTAGCTGATGTTGGAGATGCTTCTCTATGAGCATTCTGATGTTGAAGATCTGTTCGACAGTGCTTCGACCTGGTCTGAATCCTGCCTGTTCTTCTGATAGGATTTCTTCTGCTTGTGGTTTCAGTCTGTTCAAGGCAATGCGTAGCATAACTTTGCTTGGATGGCTTATCAGACTGATTGTTCTGTAATTTTGGCACTTCTTCAGGTCTCCCTTCTTTGGAAGTGGAACTATGATGGATTGGGTCCACTGTTCAGGCCACTCTTTGCTGGTCCAGATGCGTTGGCAGATGATTGTTAATGCCTTGA
The DNA here is from genome assembly GCA_028751875.1 of Rapana venosa. NCBI lineage: Eukaryota > Metazoa > Mollusca > Gastropoda > Neogastropoda > Muricidae > Rapana > Rapana venosa. The sequence goes on along the minus strand of CM054141.1, from coordinate 48,865,518 downwards.
TCATCTCTGGGCCTCCGTTCTTGATGAGCTCAGCCGGGATGTTGTCAATCCCTGGTGACTTGCCTCCTTTCAGGGATCTTACTGCTTTTTCTACCTCTTCCTCCAGCACCTGTGTGCTTTCAGGATCTGATGGTCTGGGATCTTGCTCGTGAAGTTTGTTCGGATCAGCCTTCAGCTTGTAGTTGTCATCCATTCCTACCGACACGAAATGACTCGAAATGACCTAGTCATCCGAAAGGCGGAGCGCATTTCAAACGTGTGCGCAAGATGTGCGTGCATTCGGTTTGTAGCCTCATCTGACAGATTTTGACATTGAATTCAATTTTTTCCATCAAACTGGGAAATAAGGAGTTTATCTAATTTAAATTGTGACATAGCTTGTGAGCTTTTTGTTTCATTTATTCTTTCTTTCTTTCTTTCTTTCCTTTTTGTTTTGTTTTACAAACCATTGTGCTCTGATTCACATGTGACGAGTGCCAACGTTAATGCCAAACTTAAAGCAACATGGAGACAGAGTTCAAACACTAAAAGCTTCTATCAAATTTTAAGTAGGGAATGTCTGGGAACAGCTGAGGTGAAGTAAGAGTGGAATGCTTCTTGTGTATGTGAGAGTGAGTGTGGGGAGGGGGAGGGAGGGGGAGGGGAGTATTCTCTACATCTGGCTTGCCTGGGTACACACCTTGTGCGGTGCCGCTGTGTCTTCTCGCCAGCCCGTGAAAAAAACAAACAAACCCAAAACACTCCAGTTTCTGTTTCTTTGTTCTGACCGTTACTATACTCATTACCTACAGCATGAAAGAAGGTATCTGTCCAAAGTTTCGAACAGCCTTTAAAGAAAATAAACGCAAGCAAACTTGCATGAACATTGCCTTTTTAGTGTCTTGTGAGCAAAGCCCCAAACCTTACATTATAGTGTTGTTATGCTTTACAATTGTATGTATGTTAAATTGTTTTCTTAGTTGACAAGCGCTTAGCATAACAATCTGCTGTCTCGACTTAAGAAGAACATTTCTCTGAAGAAAGAGTGTGGCTACCTATATGGCATGTTTTTGGTCCTCGGCTAGAACTCCGAGGTTCACCAATGTTAAGATTTTTGCGAGTATGCGACCGTTCATTTTCCCCATCATTAAGGTAGCTGCATTCCGACTTTGGGATAAGGTACAGTATTTGAAAACAGCCATGCACGCAAGCTTCTCATCCTGGTCGTCTTACAGTGATTCCCACCACTTGGCGAGATGATTGACGCAGAGCACACACTCTGTGTGTCCACCAGGATGTCCAACAACAACAACAACATCAACAACAGAAGCAACAACAGCAACAGCAACAACAACAGCAGCAGCAACAGAAGCAGCAGCTGCAGTAGTAGTAGTACTAGCAGCAGAAGGAGAACAAACAAAAAGAGAAATTACTAGGCATTAAACAACTTACGCTAATGTTAATAAATATTTCTAAAACTATAGAGAGTAAACTGTTATTGACAACCGTTTTTATAAGAATAAATAACACACACACACACACAAACAAATACACGCACAAACAACTAACACACACATGCACACACACAGCAAAACACACACGCATCACAAAATACACATCACAACACACGCACGCACACACACAACACACACGCACAAACAATTAACACACACATGCACACACACAGCAAAATACACACACACACACACACACACACACACACACACACACACACACACACACACACACACACACACACACACACACACACAAAACATCCCTCGTCTCCTTCACCCCAACCCACCCACTCACATATTTACGTGGACACGAATGATATCCACAACACAAACTTCTCTCGGTGCTCTGTTTGACAATGACACCCATATCCTTTAAAGCTGACACATGCACGCGAAAACACCCAGCCCACATTTCTTTACAAAACTTTTAAAGGGGTTTCTTGATGAGTTTGATGTAACTATTCCTACTCTGAAAGAAACCTGCACATAAAACACAGTAGCCATTAAAACGCAAGTTGCCAATGTCAAGGAAGGGAGAAGACAATATTGACACTAATGGTTTAAGCTCAGGAACGTCCAAGACTTTCTTCTTTACTGAATCTGTCTTTCCAAACAGGAAACACTAAAGCATGGTACATGTAGTAAATGTTCATTGGGGAAAAGTACCCTACAGGTCCTAGATGCTGAACAGATTTGAAAATGTGTGTGTGTGTGAGTGTGTGTGTGTTTGTTAGTATGTGTGTGTTTTAGTGTGTATGTGTGTGCATGTGTGTATTGGTGTGTGTGTGTGTGTGTGTGTGTGTGTGTGTGTGTGTGTGTGTGTGTGTGTGTGTGTTTCCTATGTGTGTGTTTTAGTGTGTATGTGTGTATTGTATATTGGTGTGTGTGTGTGTGTGTTCCTATGTGTGTATTAGTGTGTGTATGCATGCGTTAATGTTTGTTTGGTTGTGTGTGTGTGTGCGCGTGCGCGCGTGCATGTCTGTATGTGCGCCCACACATCCTTGACATTAGACGTGAGTGCGTGTAAGATCGCGTGCTTATAGGCATGAATTCTGTTGTAGAAGTCGCTGAAGACTTTTTGCATGAAACATTGTTTGTGTACTCTGAAAGAAATAGTCTGAAGTCTGATGTCTGGGTGGTGAAGATTCTCTGTATGTCTGTCAGCGAAAATCCCATGTGATGAGTTGGAAGTGTGATATGTTCAACTAACAATAGATATGTATGATGTGCATGGATACGTGTTTGAAACTTTGAAGGAAAAAAGCTTTGTTATAGCGTGTTATTATGTAAGAAAAAAGCATGACCTTGTAGAAACTTAAAGAAAAACACACACGTTGTTATAGTCTTATTATTTCAGAAAAAGCATGACCATGTCACACACACGCATGCGCGTGCGCGTGCACACACACACACACACACACACACACACACACACACCACACACACACACACACACACACACACACACACACAACACACACACACGCACGCACACACACACACACACAAAACACACACACACACACACACACACACACACACACACACTCATACCCACACAAAACACACACATACACTCAGCCACCCCATCCCATCCACACACACACATGCATACACACATACACACACACACACACACACACACACACACACACACACACACACACACACACACACACACACACACACACACACACACACAAACTCCCTTCCTCTTTTTGCTGAGGAGACGTTTGTATAGCCTGAGACCATATTCCTTTCTCCCATAACTAGCTGCAATGGTTAGCAACCCATGTCTTCAGTTTCGAAAAAGTTCCACTGAAGAAAAAACACAGTGGAAACAAAAACCATCACAGGAGAGAAGAGAGTTGAGTTGGAAGTGATGAGTGCCAACTGCTCTGTGGCCTGAAGAGACAGCCGCTTCCTCAGACTGGCAGTGGCAGTCCTGGCGACTGCAGTTTGTCATGTGCAGGTTTATGGGAGAGTGCAGTCAGGTTGAGAGGAGTGGAACCAGTTTAGAGAGAAAAAGAAGCCATTCAAAAGTTTGAGAGAAAGCACAAACAAGTTGGGTTCCACTGGGAAGATGGTTTGGAGGAAATAGGGTAGTGGTATTGATGATGGCAGAAATGTTGGGGACAAAAAAAAGAAATCAGTGTGTGTGAACATACAGAAAATCATAGCACTAACATTTCTTACATGTCACATACCTACATGCAACATTACAAACAAACTCACCTACACTGCTCCCCCCCCACACACACACCTATGCATGCACCTGCTCACACATACATTCACACACACACACACCATTAGACACACATATTTTTGCATACACACACACCCAACACCCCCTACACATGCACACACACACAACACACACACATCCTCCAACACACACATACACAAAGTCAGCTCATACTCTTTGAGAAAACCTGTGTATAACTTGAGGCCATGTCTTCAGGTTTGAACAAAAGTTCCACTGAAGAAAAAAACACAGTGGCAACAAA
>CM054141.1:48854015-48856515 GCA_028751875.1 Rapana venosa | reverse complement strand
CTTCGTGTCTGCCTGCTTCTCCCTGTCTGTCTGTCTGTCTTTCTGTCTGTATGTCTTTCTCTCTTTCATTCTTCTTCTTTAAGTCCTTCGGATGAGACTATAAACCGAGTCCCCGTGTGCGAACGCACGCAGAACATCTTGCGCACACGTTAAATCCCGTTCCGCTTTTCGTACGAGTAGGCCATTGTGTGACGGTGGGAACATATGACAGAATTTACAAAACCGCATACGCACAGGGACTGGATGTAAAAAAGCAAATAAGTGCTTATTCCATTATGCTCGATATAAAAGAATAAAACACAAATAAAAATAAATAAAATAAGCAATTCTTGATTCATGGGCATTGTCCCTTTCTGTTACGTTAGAAAAAGCCCAGTGTTCTTAGACAAGGAAATCAGCACTAATGATGTCAAGCCCGATCTCTTTCTACATTGATACTTGCAGCTGGTTAACAGAATTTAGAAAGGAACACAGTCTGTGTCGGTTCCTTGTGATAAAAGGAAGACAGACAAAAAGTTTACAAGAAATCCTTAAAACAAGCGCAAATTGGTCAAAGTCTTTTTTTAACACTAGGATGTATTTCAGAAGCTATGAGTTTTTTGTTTGTTTGGTGTGTTTTTTATCAACCCACTTTGCATGAATAAAAAGGGCCTTAAAACGGACAAAATACACATATAAGGAAAAAAACCTATAAAAGATAGCAAAGAAAGAAGTAAATAACCACACAATAATAATAATAATAATAATAATAATGTATGGAATTTATATAGCGCTGAATCTTGTAAAGCAACAAATCAAAGCGCTCAGATTTCATTTCATACCACTTTAAGTCACGGCAGATTTCTCTCCGTGAAATTCGGGCTGCTCTCCCCGGGGAGAGCGGGAGAGCGCGTCGCCACAAGCGCAGCGCCACCCTTTTTTCTTTTTCTTTTTCATGTCTGCAACTGTATTTCTTTCCCTATCAGAGTGGCTTTTTTCTAAGAATTTTGCCAGGGACAACTCTCTTGTTGCCGTGGGTTTTTTTACGTGCGCTAAATAATTACGTAACACACGGGACCTCGGTTTATCGTCTCATCCGAAAGACTAGCGCCCAGACCACCACTCATGGTCTAATGGATGGGGGAAAAGTTTCCGGTCCAAACGGGGTACAAACCGCCGCACACTTCAGACCCGGACTTTTCGCTTTCTAGACAGGCGCGTTACCTCTAGACCACCGATCCACTAGACCACCGATCCAAAAGAAGGAGAGACGGAAAGAAAAGAAAAAAGAGAAGAAGAGTGCACACACACACACACACACACACACACACACACACACACACACACACACACACACACACACACACACACACACACACACCACACACACAAATACACACACACACACATGCACACACAAGCGAGCGCACGCGTCGCAACTGTTTCTCACTGCACATGGGCATTATTTCAAGACCAGCCTTGGCGAAAGATAATCAGGTTTGCATGATTGTATTGATAGAATCGCTCTGCCGGTTAATGTGAGAGAGCTGCCAGCCTTCTTTGTGGCATCTGTCAACACACAGGCAAGGATAGGCTACGAATGAAGCACACGCGTTGTCACTGCCACACAATATTTCGTGTGATGAAGGACACAATGGCTTTAGCAAAGCATTTAGAATTTCACAGGAAACTTTGTTATGCTAGGCCTGTCAACTAAACAAAGAGGTGATCGGATGTGGAGGAAACACACAGAGAGAAATAAACAGAGAGAGAGAGAAAGAGAGAGACAAAGAGAGACATAGAGAGACAGAGAGAGACAGAGAGAGACAGAGACAGACAGAGAGAGACAGAGACAGACAGAGAGAGACAGAGACAGAGAGACAGAGACAGACAGAGATAGAGACAGATACAGAGAGAGAGACAGAGACAGACAGAGACAGAGATACAGAGACAGAGGGAGAGAGAACAAGACAGAGACGAAGATGAGGGAAATATATGTGTATGTGTGGGTGTGCGTGTGCGAATGCTTGCGTGTACGCGTGTGTGCGTGTGCGTGCATGCGCGAGCGTGTGTATGTACTCGCGTGTGTACAAGTGTGTGTGTGAGTTTGTGTGCGTGCGTGCGTTTATGCATGCGTGCGAACATGCATGCGTATGCTGGCGGTTTTGTGTGTAAATGTGTATGTGCTTGGGCTTGTGCATATGCGTGTGTGTGTTTGTATCTGTGTGCTTGTTTGTGTCTCTGTAAATGTGTGTACGTGCATGCATGTATGCATGCGTGCACACATGTGTATGGGTGTGTAAACGTCTGTATGTTTATCTGTGGGTGTGTGAGTGAGCATACTCTCTCTGTCTCACAGAAACACACAGACACTCACAGACAGACAGAGTCAGTCAGACAGACAGACAGACAGACAGAGATATAGTGAGACAGAAAGACAGATACACACACACGCACGTACACACACACACACACACACACACACACACACACACACACACACACACACACACACACACAC
>CM054141.1:48816515-48836515 GCA_028751875.1 Rapana venosa | reverse complement strand
CGATGCAGCCTTATTCCTTAAGTTATTTGAAGGAAATCAATGTGCATCTTGCGGTCTTCAACATTGTCCGCCTAGCAACGGCCCAACACGCCCTGCATTGTGTGCCTGCCTCGCCAGCCCTTGGCTGAAGACAAGCAGGTCAACACCTCATTCAGCACCGCTGCTCTCTTCATCTGTGGCAACTTCGCGCGCGCGCACGCACGCACACACACACACACATGCGCACACACACACCATCTGCAAATAAAATTTGACTTGTCTTGATTTTCTCTCTCTCTCTCTCTCTCTCTCTCTCTCTCTCTCCCCACACACACACATACACACACACACATACACACGCACACACACACACCTTTACAAAACACGCCGATGCCATGTCTTGTGAACCAATATTCTTTTAATTCTCCAGACAATGTCTTCTTTGTCTGTTTCTTTAACAATATTTCACACAGATTGTTGGGTATTATTGTTGTTTTTTTTAGTCGTGTGGTTTTATTTTCGTGTCGGCAACACACACACACAACACACACAACACACACACACACACACACACAACACACACACCCCACACACACACACACACACACAAAACACACACACAACACCCATGGAAAAAAAACACATGACTTGTCTTGAGAAACAATAATTATTTTAATGGTTCCAGACAATGTCTTTTTTTGTCTGTTTCTTTAACAATATTTATACACAGTTTATTACATAGAGTGTTATTGTTTGTTCTCTGGTAATTTGTGTTTCTTTTTGTGTCAGCAACGCACATAGATACACAAACATATACACAGACATCACACACACACACACACACACACACACACACACACACACACACACACACACACACACACACACCACACACACACACACACACACACACACACACACACACACACGCACTCACACGCGCGCATTTATTCGTTTGTCCATGCATTCGGTTATTCGTTACTTCATTCATTGGTTCATTCCTTCCTTCACTCATTCATTTGGCTCTTTGCTTTCTATGTTATTCATTTTTTTCCATTCTCCTTCCTGACTGTTTTCGTTCACAAAATTAAAACAATCTCCTACTCCCCTGATTCCGCCTCTCTACTGTTTGTCAACGTGCTGTCTCACTGACCGACAATATTGTCACTGCAAACAATGGCCAAATTGATCATGCTACTTCAACCCTATTCCAAAACAGAAGCTAGAATCATAGCCTCAGCATTTCAAAAACGGCTCTGTAACATGAATACAGGAGGTACCTCCTCCACAAAAAGACTACATTATGCCCTCAACAGACGGCTGGGCTCAATCAGGCAGCTTTGACATGGACTGTGGTACCGCTTTGACAGTGACCAATCTGATTGCCAGCCTCTGGCGTTCTCAATGCCTCCCTTCAATGTACGGCTATTTCTCTGCCGTTTTGCCCAACTGTAAGGACTCAATTTCCTGCTATAAACCAGTTCATTTTCTGGGTTTTCTTTTTACTGTCTGCATTGGTGTAAGATAATCAAACATGAAACATACTGTAGTGATGCGGCGATATCTATATAGGTTTTTTTCCCATGTTGTGTATATTCATATGCTTGATAACATCAGAGCAATCTATGCCAACAGTATGAGCGCAGTCCGAACAGCCAGTGGAACATCTGGCTGGTTCCCGGTTACATCAGGGGTCAGGCAAGGCTGCGTACTCTCTCCCCTTCTCTTCGTAATCTACATGGACCAGATTACAAAGGAAGCCAACCCAGATCTTGAGGCCCTGAACGAACTATTATTTGCTGACGACCAGTCCTTGATGAATCCGAACAAAGCAGCTCTTCAAGAACACACAGACCAACTGAACACAAGCTGCGAGAGGTATGACATGAAGATCAGTATCACCAAAACAGAAGTTATGTCTGTCAGCAGAAATCCAGGAAAGCTGGAAATCAACATCAACGGCACCCAGTTGAAACAGACCAAAGAATTTAAATACCTTGGCAGTCTCTTCACTGAAGATGGAAAATTGGACAGAGAGATAGAAACAAGATGCCAGAAAGCAAACGCAGTCAGTTACCAACTCGCCCCCCTTCTAAAACATTCCAGCATCCCAATGAGCACCATGGCAAAACTCATCAACGCAATCTTCGTTCCAACACTCACATACCAGTGTCAGACATGGGCCCTAACAAAAGCCTTAAGAGAAAATTGGTCACATGTGAAATGCGCTGCCTGAGAAAAGCTGTCAACAAGACCAGACGCAACAAGATCAAGAATGAGGTGATCAGAGACATGGTCGGATTAACACCAATTCTCCACCATATCGAACAACAAAGGATCAGGTGGTTTGGTCACCTCACTAGAATGCCGCCCAACCAACCAGCCCTACGGGCATACACCACCAAACACAATGGCTGGAAAGCCAGAGGTAGATCAAGGAGACGATGGAGCGACTCCGTGGCTGACACCCTGCGAGCCCATGACCTGTCACTACATCAAGCCTCCCGCCTTGCTGCAGACAGACGTCTGTGTCTCCCCGCGACGCCGAAAGGCACCAGCGGCAGATGAAAGAAAGAAAGAAAGAAGTGTATATTCATAAAAATTTGACTAAAATAGGTTTCATTTTATCTTTCGCATTATCAGTTTAGTTTATGTTATAAGTTAATCTCACTATTTAGCGAGCACTCTCAAACAAACACATGCATACATGCATGCACATGTTCAATCATATGTCTTTTGTAACAACATAAATGAGTGTTAGTTATTCCTAAGCAGAACTACATAAGAAATATACATTTGTGTAAAACACCAACACTGTTGTTAAGCATTCTTTCTTACTCTTCTTCAAGACGCCACACACTTCTCTGAGACCAGAAATATCGTCCTTACTACTAATAATAAAAGTAGCGATGTCATTTTAACTCTGTTTCAAAGCAGAAGTAAGAATCATGGACACGTTGCCTAGAAAACTGCCCAGTAAAACGTCTAGTGCAGGGTACCTCTCCCACCAAAACCACGTCCTTTTTTCCACAGAAAGACCAACCAGAAAGCGTTAATAGGGACGTGCTATCTTTCCTACGAAAACCACAACCTGTTTCCACAGAAAGACCAACCAGACAGCGTTAAAATGGACTGTGCTATCTTTCCTACGAAAACCACATCCTGCTTCCACATAAAGACTAAACAGACAGCGTTAATATGGACTGTGCTACCTTTCCTACGAAAACCACGTCATGTTTTCACAGAAAGACCAACCGGACATCGTTAATATGGACTGTGCTATCTTTCCTACGAAAACCACAACCTGTTTCCACATAAAAACCAATAGTACAGCGTTGATATGGACTGTACTATCTTTCCTACGAAAACCACATCCTGTTTCCACACAAAGACCAACCAGACAGCGTTGATATGGACTGTGCTACCCTCGGCCTCTCCCACCTACACCACGTCATGTTTTCAAGAGAGAGACCAGCCAGACAGCGTTAATGTGGACCCTGCTACCACTTTGACAGTGAGAAATCTGATTACAAACCTCACGCGTTTTCAATACGTCCCTTAAATGTACCACAATTTCTCTGTCATGGTGCCCTACAGAATGACTTTAGACAATTTTCTCTCCAGAATTCGTCTACCGTCTGCTGTTTGACAGGCTGTATGGTGCAAGTTGATTGAACGTGAAACTTATATTGTGGCAGTGTGTTGGAAATGTTCACATTATTGTCACATCAATGGAGACATTTAAACATCTGGCAAAATAGTTTCCATTTGATCTTTTTGCATTAACAATCTTGTTCATCTATTAACGTTTCATTTAGCCAAGGATTCTCACAGGCACTTATGCATTCACGTACACAATCACCTTCACCTTCACCTATCCCATAGTCCTGTAGACTGTGGGGGCACCGGTGCAGATTTTGCAGCCAGCTATCTCCACTTCCCGCGGTCCTCTGCTTTCCGTTGTCAGTCATATGAGCACAAATGCGTTGCGCTGCCCGTAAGCGCCTGACAAGTCAGGCCTAGCGCACCCGACTTCGGCATGGGAGAGAGTTGTTATCAGATATGAAAGCAGAAGCTGGAATGACATCCTCATCTTTACAAAGCCTGCCCTGTAAAACGGATACAGCAGCGCATTTCTCCCACCAGAAAACTGCATCATGCCTTGAATAGAAAGCTCAATCAGGCATCTGTAACATGGACCGTGCGTCACTTCGACAGTGAACAATCTGATTACAGGCCTCTCTCGTCCCGAATGTGGTCCATGAAAAGTACTGTAATTTCTCCGCGCTTTTGGCCAACTGTAAGGAAGACCTCAGGCAATTTCCTCTTGTGAATCAGTTTGTTTACCGCTCGCCTTAGCGTTTCAGCTGGGTTAGAGCATTACATCGGAAAAGTAGAATCAAATTTGAGCAAAAGTTGTGAGTGATTTTTTGAAAATGTTAAATCATATTCATACTGGAGTATGTAATAAATGTCAGATCAAATGTATTATCTCACTTTTGTTTCTTTACATCTTTTGCATGATTTATTTGTTCAGAGTCGCTCCAAACACTGAGTCATGCAAACAAGTTTCTGCGCGTACACACACACCGCACACACACACACACACACACACACACACACACACACACACACACACACACACATCTAATGTGTTCATGACCCTCTGCATTTCTTGCTCAAATAAAATTCACATACGTCATTTACAGTATTTTACCAACGTAACTTCACAGACCGTTTTCAACTTTCTCACAAACTTTTGATAAGTTTTATAAATGCCCTGACTTGCATCCATTTTTCCACTGAGTTATAGGGACCTACAACTACAACTCCCGGGAGATGAAAAGAAGGTGCAGCCTGTGGCAGCTTATGTTTTTTTCACTTTAGACTATCTTTGAAGTTAATAACTACAAATCCAGTTTCATTGTTCTGAAAGCTTTTGCCTGTGTCTAAAACCAAAAATAAAACAAAATAGCAGTAACTGATCACTAAAGCCAACAAAGAGCGATGGGAATCCTTTACAAGCACAAAGTTTCCGTTTAACGATACGTGGCGAACACTAAATGTGACTGATATTATGGACATGGATGGCTTATACTGAAAACTGCATCTGGCGGCTGTGTGAAAAAAGGCTTTCAGACAGCTTTGTGAATCCCAGCAACAGAGATTGATTGCAATGTTATTGCAGTGCTATTGAGATAAAATACCCTATTGGAGGTCTATACAAGATGTCGAACAAAGTTAAGATACGTCAGAGAAAAACTGTGCAAACTGCTTTTCTGACTCCAACTTTTATCAGGATGTGTTGTCTTTGATAATATGATCAGAAAATATAAATTTGATCTACCCCTAATTTCAGAAGAACAAACAGAAGAGAAGAGAAAAGGATCCTTGGCTGACAATTATTAACTGAAGTTACTGCTGTTGCAAACTTTCATTGTGGTATATATTTTTTTTTACATCTAACATTACTTGGAGAAGACAGCACGTAATCAGCACAGCAGTATTTGATCAGGAAGATGGAGTCAGATACTGCACCATCATAGCAGAAGATAGCGAGATAAGATAGCTTTATCGGTACAGAGAAAAATGATGCTAGTCGTATTTATGTGTATGTTCACAAATTTATATCTGTACAAGCCAATATTTGCCCATATAGCACTTCAAATGCATTGGTCATATTACTTTAATATTTGTCAGTTTTGGTATGTTTTGTTTCAAATGCATTGGTCACATTACTTTAATATTTTTTGTTTTATTGTTATGTTTTGGTTTGGTTTTGCTTTTGCTTTTACCTGCAAAATGACTGGCGTCTGCAACATGGCCTGGGCTTATTGCTCGTTGATTGTTTGGGATGTTGTTTTTGTTTTCGAGGGTACCTTGGACTGGGAATTGACATCTTATGCAAGTTTTGGTTCTGATTTAAGTCACAACCCTGATACAGCCTTTGTGGTCAGCGTGCCTACAAATAACACGAAATAAAAATGCGCAAGTTCAAGTATGTCCAGTAGCATGTTAACGTATTTAAAACAGAATACTTTAAGCATCATTTCTGTGAGAATGCGATATAAACAAAATTGATGTATTTAAGGTGGAAGACAACCATTCAAAATATACTAAAAGTCCCAAAGGAACTTAGTAACATTTTTGTTTATTTTTCTATTGAAATGTTACTTTAGAAACCTGTTTTCCGCTTATTTTGAAGCATTGTTGTCAACCTGAGATGTGTGTTATCTTCTTATTTAAAAGACATAACGTCGTGTTCTAGAAGGAACAAACTCAGTAAGAACATATGCATGGTATGTACCATTTAGTTTTTTGTGACTACAACTTACTGTAAAGGTAATAGCCTTAAACACGAAATTAAGCCTATGGAATTGAAGATAATGTATATGTCTACATTTCCTCTAATATAACACTGATTTTGTCAGTTTTCATATTGTGGTGTTATTTACGTATCATTTTATTTATCACCGTTAATATTTCTGTCATAAAAATTTATATGCCGTACTTAAGTCTCAAATGTAATACCTTGTATCCCCAAATTGTGAGAGGGATAAAAAGCACAACACAATCATTCATATTTTAGCTCTCTTTCAACCTGTTTCCTGTTATCAAAACATGACGCAAAGCTAAGAAAAACATTCGGCAGAATAGGTGATTAGCAGAAATTGAGCAATTTTAAAAAGCGATTGAAACGTTAGAATAAAACTTAGGACACTGTGGAGAGGAGCATGAAGGCGATGATGAAAACGACAAGTGTTTACAAAACCCATTTGCCGCCTGAGGTGAGAGTTGTCAGGGTCCTTTGTGAAAGTTGTCAGCAAGGTTTGAATGTGATGGGACAACAGCCTGATCGCACCCCAAAGATTGTGAGGAGGACAATGGGCTGTGAAGGTGCGTTTGACAAGCTTTGTTAGAAATGCTATCAGCAGAACAAAGAGATTATGTCACGTTAAAAGAACAAAAATAGAGAGAAGGGAGGGAGGGGAGAGAGAGAGAGACAAAGAAAGAGAGAGTAGTCGTATGGCGAGTTTTTTAATGAAGTGAAGGAAGACATTTTTTAGCAAGAGGACGTGCTTAAACTTTCACTGAAGTTTACAAGTTGAACATACAGTTTCTTGTCAGAAAGTTTTTGGTCACTCAAAGTGTTGGCAAAGATAATCTAAGTTCACTGTGTAAAATATTCATTCAGAAAAAAAAGACATTAAAAGTTGTTTGGTTTTTTTTAAGGGATTCCAGAAAATTATTTTTATTACTAATTCAAAGACAATAAATTAGTTTCTATCTGTATCACTTTCTTAGAGCAGGAATAGTCAAAAGCAGCTAAGGTTAACAAATATGTAATGATAATAATCTTCTGACCTGATGTGAAGTATCTAATATTACGTTTATTTCACTGAAAAATTACCCCACTCGGCATTTTCAAATTGTTTGTTTTTAAATCTCGCCTTTATTGATGATGGGTGTGTAAGTGTAACATTAAAAGTATTTTGATTATACTCCCCGACTATTCAATAGTCTCCAGAGGTGCCTTTCTTTGCCACGTGAGTTCTACTACCACAAGAGTAAGAAGAACATGCCCTGTGTTAATCATTAATCTAACGATGGTGCAAAAGAGAGCCTTCATGGTAAAGTAAAGCCAGCCTTTGTTGGCAGCATACTGCTATTAGCAGGTACCATGAAAATGTCTCCAGCATCGGAACTAATGTTGTCTTGCTTTCATTCTTTGAAGACACGTTACAGTTCTGTTATCTCTCAAACCCAGAAACGGAGGGTAAATTCCAACATTCCATTATAAGTACAAATTATTAAGCTGATAAGTAAGCGGCCACATCTTGCAGTTCATTGTGTTGAAAAAACAACAACAAAGAATGGACGTGAAGTCCAGATTTCCTTTACAATAGATATTTGAAATGTAAATTTTATCAAGTGTGATTAAAATTTATTGTGAATAAATTCTGAATAACAGGCTAGGTGAGTGATGGGCAGTGACAACGCTGAACAGTACAAGAAACTTAATACCAGATAACCTGATACGTAGAACAATCCCCAAAGCAGTCCCTGCTGTGCTGATGTATAATTGAAGTTGAGGCTGTCAATAATTGAGAAATTGAAAACAAAAAAGTATTTAACATTATTATCTGTCAATGTTTTGGGTTATGTACCATTTACCAAATCAGTAACGTCAGCATGATTGTAAAAAGTAACAGATCTGAACATAAGTTATTTTTTGCATTGGTTTGAGTGTTGTTAAAAGTCTCAACATTAACGGGTGAAGTCATTTTACATAGGTGTACTTAGTTAGAACAGACATACCATTCCTCAACAAAAACCAAACAACAGCAACAATCAACTTTCGTCTAAATATTTTTCATTATACCTTTTATACATGCATATACATACCTCGCTTTTGTTTAAACATCATAGGCTTTCAAACATTGTTTTTTGTGTTTTACATACTTACAATGTGCTCACTTTGCGCAGTGAAAAGAATGGAGTGTAAAACAACCAACTTTTTACAGTGCTGCACCATTCTCAGAGAATTGTGCCTCCAGACCTCATTGTCAATGCATAGTAGAACTGTTCTGTGAGGGTGCAGGCTATTGGCACATTCAGGAAATCGACAATGGCCGTGTCTGGATGTTGCAGAGCTCATGGTGTGACAGATTAATTATTCAAGGAAGTCTGTCAGCTGGAGCCTCTTGTGTTTGTTTAAGGGCTGTTGGCCCCAGGCTGTTGCCTCTTCCTCCCTGAATTTCCTCATTGATTTTATGGCCGCAACACTGGACATTTTTCATTGTGTTCCCTGCTTTGGTGAAACAATCTTACGTTTTCTGGCTTAGAATAGGGTGTACATGTAGCAGGCTGTACTTGTTTTGGGTATACCTGCTACAGTTTTCTGATTTCTATTTCACATTTTGTTCCTGTTTTTGCAGTTACAACAATTGAGTGCATACCCGAATTGTAATCCAACGAATCAGTTCATTATTAAACAATATCGGCATTATTTGACACTGTCAAGATTATTTCTTTGCCAATTTTCTCTATTTATGTATTGCGATTTCAACATATAGGTGGATCGTCTGAGTGTCCAACCTTCAACTTCCCCCACATTAACATCTGTTAATTAACAAGTCAACCAGGGTTTTCATCGTTTTGCTTGTTTACTAGCGCCATAGGGAAAAAAAAGGTTTTGTCGCATTGAACTTGGCACAATTGTTAGATGACTAATACACACTTTTTTCCAGAGAACATCTCTCTTCCTTTGTCTTTCTTCCTCTTCTACTCTCGCTCCAGAAGTACACTTTTCCCTCAACTGTTTCTGAATAGAAATAGTTTGATTGGGTTTGAGCAGGGGTGTGGGGGGTGGGAGGGGGGTTGATGTTTTTGTTCCCAGGTTTATCAAAGGTTATTATGCATTTGTTCTTTTATTTCAAGTATAATAGAATAAGCACTCATGTGCTTTTTTCATTAAGTCCACGTGTGTATGCAGTTTTCTACGTTTTGTCATCTGTTCCCACCAGCACACAATTGCCTACTCTTCCAAAGAGCAGCATGGGTTTTACTGCGTTTGCACACGGGGCCTCGGTTTATAGTCTCATCGGAAGGACTTGGAGAGATTTTGTGTATACCCTGTGCTCCTGCCCACTGTTGAAATAGCCGCATCTTGACATCGAGAGATGTCTAAACACGACAACGGTGTACATGCCGGTTTTTGTTTGTTTGTTTGTGGGTTGTTGTTTGTTTTTTACATCTTGTCATTCGTTTATAGCGCCACAAACCCCCCCAGCTCTTCCAAAAAGTGGAACGGGTTTTAACGTGTGCACAAAACGTTCTGCATGTATTTGCACATGGGACCTTGGTTTAGGGTCTAGTTTGAAAGGCTTTCGGAAAAGTAGATTCGGTAGTGATGTTAACTCCAGGAAAAAATCCCCTCGAACGGTTGCCGGTGCTTCCATGGTAGCTCAAACGCAAGCAGTCACATAGCGATCTAACCACTAGGCTACCAGTGCTTCCCTCCTCCCTGGAAATAGATAAACATTGCTGCTAATGTGTTTAAACAAATACAGAGGACAGAAGTGAGAATAATAGGAACAAAGTGTGCATTGTTTGCCTTTATTTTGTCTTGTTTGTTTGCAAGTTTCCGTTATTGCTTTGCGAATATATACTGTTCTGTTTTATCTGTTTTCGTTCTTCTTAGTTGAAAGCTTATTCAAGGGGTTTTCATCAGACAGCGTGTATCTATTTTGATCTTTGAATAAAGGCTGTTAGAACTAGATTGCGGTTTTAATTATTCAGCGAGATCTGCAGTAAACACTTCTCTTGTCAGTGAGGGTTTGGGTTTATTAAGTTCAGTGTACTTGTGTGCCATACACTCGCATTTCAAGAGGTTTCTTGTTTTAAAATAGGGACACATGTTTTGCATTTGAAATCTAAACAGTGGCACCAAAGGAATAACAATGGATCATTTGAAGGTGTACTTAATAATAAATATTGTATTTCTGTTTTTGTCTTTGTTATTCTACACTGAAACGTACACGACACACACAAACACAACACACACACACACAAGGGTGAGAGAGAGAGAGAGAGAGAGAGAGAGAGAGAGAGAGAGAGAGAGAGAGAGAGAGAGAGAGAGAGAGAGAGAGAGAGAGAGAGAGAGAGAGAGAGAGAGAGAGAGAGAGAGAGAGAGAGAGCGCATCGACTCAAAGGGACATAGAGACTTAGAGACAGACGGAGGAGGACGGAGAGAAAAGACATACAGGCCTGCAGAGGGACAGACACTGAGGTAGGCAGAGGAACACAACAGACATTTGGGCCGCTCTGTCCGGCGAGGGTTAAATTAATGCCCTCTAGCTCTGTTTCCACTGGAACAAAAGGTCTACTCTTTCAAAATGTAGAGCAAGTTTTAGCATGTATGCGAGATGCTCTATTTGAGGGTGAGTGAGTGAGTAAGTAAGTGAGTAAGTGAGTGTGTGTGCTGCTTCTTCTCTCTCTCTCTCTCTCTCTCTCTCTCTCTCTCTCTCTTCTCTCTCTCTCTCTCTCCTACTCTCTTTTCTTTCTTTCTTTCTTCCTTCCTTTCTTCTTTCTTTCCTTCTTTCTTTCCATCCTGTCTTTCTTTCTCTTCTTTCCTTTTCTTCCTTCTTCTTCCTTCCTTTCTTCTTTCTTTCTTTCTTCCTTCCTTCCTTCTATTCTTCCTCTTCATCTCCTTTCTTTCTTCTTCCTTCTCTCCTCTCTGTCTTTCTTTCTCTTTTCTTTCTTTCTGTCTTTTCTTTTCTTTCTTTCTTTCGTTCTTCCCTTAGTCATAAGGCATGTAAGTATTCAAGAGCAGCACTAAACACTTTTAAAGATATTTACAGAGGACACAACACACACTGTTAGTGAGGGAATCGTATTCCTTGAAAACAAGGTGCCTGTATGGATTGCTTTGTTTAGTTTGGCTGTTGAGTTGTTGGCTCTGCTTTCCCTGTTTATTAATGCATTCCTTGAAAACATGACTTGTGCATAGATTGCTTTGTTCGATCTGTTTGTTTGCTTTGTCTGTTTAGCTTTGTTTGGTTTGATTAGATAGATCTTTCGTTTGCTTTGTGTATATGTTGTTGAAAGGTAGTTGAATGGATAGTTTTCCTTCACATATTTTCACAGGACTCAATCGGCACAATGTTTGCTTTTTAGAGATAAGATTTAATCATTTAAGTAATACATTTTTCTGTGAAAAACTAATGTGTATGTGTGCGTAAAGGTGCATGTGTTTATTAAAGCTAGCTGAAGGGATATTTTTCAGTCACATGTTATTTTCAAAGGACTCTGCACAGTTTTTGCTTTAACATAGATACGATTGAATCATTTAAGCAAACATTTTCTGTGTAAAACTTGTGTGTGAGCGTGCATGTGTGCATGCCTTTGTGTGTGAGCATCTGTGTATGTGTGTGGATGAGTGATTAAATACATGTTTGTGTGAGTTTTTTGCATATGTGTGTGTAATGTAAGTGTGTATGTGTGTGTGTGTGCGCAAGTGTACTCTTTCTTTCTTTAGTCATAAAGCATGTAAGTATTCAAGAGCAGCACTAAACACGTTTTATGTATTTTTAAGAGGAAAAACCACACACTGCCAGGGAGGGAATCGTAATCCTTGAAAACAAGGTCCCTGTGTGGATTTCTTTGTTTAGTTTAGCTGTTGAGTTGTTGGCTCTGCTTTCCCTGTTTGTGAATGCATTCATTGAAAACAGGACTTGTGCATAGATAAGTTTGTTTGGTCTGTTTGTTTGCTTTGTTTGTTTAGCTTTGTTTGTCTTGGTTCGATAGATCTTTTGTTTGCGTTGTGCATGTGGTGTTGGAAGCTAGTTGAGGATATTTTGCATTCACATATTTTCACAGGACTCGATCTGCATAATGTTTGCTTTTACGAAGATAAGATTTAATCATTTAAGTAATACATTTTTCTGTGTAAAACTTGTGTGTATGTGTGCGTGAGCGTGCGAGCGTGCGTGCGTGTGTGTACCTGTGTGTATGTGCGTGCGTTTCTTTCTTTCTTTCCTTAGTGACTGGGCTTGCACGTATCCAAGAGCGGCTCTAAACACTTTTAAGACATTTACAGAGGACAGAATACACACTGTGACGGAGGGAATCATATTTCTTAAAAAGAAGACCAGTGTAAAGATGGCTTGGTTTAGTTTGTTTGGCTTGTTGTTTGATTGTTTGATTCAGCTTTTCTTGTTCATTAATGCACTCCTCGGAAACAGGACAAATGCATAGACTGCTTTGTTGGGTTTTGGTTGGTTTGTTTGGTTTGGTTTGGTTTGGTTTGTTTGATTTGCTTCGTTTGTTTATCTTTTTGTCGGCTAGTTGTTAGGATATTTTTCATTGGCATAATCATTGTTACATAACTCTGTGCAATGTTGTTTTAACAAAGATGATATTTAATTATTTCAGAAACTCTTTTCTGTGTAAAATTTGTGTGTTTGAGTGTGTGTTTTGTGTGTGTATGTGTGTGTGAGATTGTGAGTGTAGACAGAGAACGTTGTGTGGCGCGTGCGTGTGTGTGTGTGTGTGCATGCGTGTGTTTATGTGTGTGTGCTTGTGTGCGTGTACGTATGTGTGCATGTGTATATGTCTGTGTATGTGTATGTGCGATTACGTATGTGTGTATGCGTGTATCTGTGTATGTGTGTATCTGTGTGTGTGTGTGCATATGTGTGTCATATGTATGTGTGGTTGTGCGTGTGTGCATGCGTGTATGTGCAGATCTCTGCTGTTTCCCCTCTTTCAATCTCATGGCCTTAGATTTTATGATGGAAAAAAACACACCAAAAGGTTTCAATGAAGGCATCTCAGTTTCAAAACTGATATCATTGCTAACCTGTTATGGCCCCTAAGCAGCACAACTGAAGGAAACCAATTTTCTAAATTGGCTATGGCGTTACAAAAGACTGCTATTGCAGCACTGTTGTCTTCTGTTGGATTGATTGTCTGGTATGCGCGCAGGGGTGTTTCTCTCTGTCTCTCACTGTTGTCTCTCTCTCTCTGTCTCTCTATGTATCTTTCTTTCTTGATTTCTCTCTCTCTCTCCTCTCTCTCTCTCTTCTCTCTCTCTCTCTCTCTCTTTGTGTTTGACTGCTCTTCGAATCCTACGCAGAGAGAGAGAGAGAGAGAGAGAGAGAGAGAGAGAGAGAGAGTGAGAGAGAGAGAGAGAGAGGAGAGAGAGAGGAGAGAGAGAGAGAGAGAGAGAGGAGGGAGAGGAGAGAACAGAGAGAGAAGAAGAGAAGAGAGACAGGAGCAGACGAGACTGAGACAGAGACAGAAAAGAGACAGCGAGATAAGAGATAAGACAGACAGATCAGAGACAGACGACGACAGACAGAGACAGACAGACAGAGGAACAAGAGACAGAAACAGAGACAGAGACAGAGACAGACAGAGACAGACAGACAGACAGTCAGAGAGACAGACAGAAACAGAGACAGACAGACACTGCGTCTAACATTCTACCAGTTGTTGCCATCAGTGCACCGCAAAGCCTTTTTTAGCAGGGTGCAGACTAATTGTCCTGACTCCTGTCTCCTCTTGTTACTTTAACTGAGAACTAACTAACTCTCTCTCTCTCTCTCTCTCTCTCTCTCTCTCTCTTTTCTTTTTTCTTTCTTTCTTTCTCTCCCTCCTCCCTCCCTCTCTCTCTTTCTACCTTGTTTCTCTCCCTCTCTATCTCTGTCTGTCTCTCTTTCTATCTCTGTCTCTGTCTCTCTCTCTCCCTCCCTCTGTCTGCCTGTTGTCTGTCTGTATGTCTCTCTCTCTCGCTGCAAGTAGAGCATAAGAACCATCTCTATAACATGCCAGTCTAAATTTTCACAATCTTTGAGATATTATAACAACAGTAAACGATTCGCCAATAATAACTCTAAAGAAAAATCAAATCCAACATAGTTTACGTACTACATAAGCAAAATTTAATAGTATGCAATTTTGTGGTTATCGTGAAATGACTTTTTTCGAAGAACTGGGCAAAGACATAATCAATGTTTAAACAACAATAACCTTTTTGTGTTCATTGACTTTAGGCCTACTCAGATGGGTCGCTAATGAGCAAGCAATGAAGGTAATTTCCAAACTGTCAGCCAGTGAAGTGTTTATTTGAGAAGGAAAAGGAAAACAAGAACGAGCTGTTGTTAGAGATGATGTTTCACAAAGCATTGATCATCGACCACACACACGATCGTGACAAATCTGCCAGGCAGGCCAGTGACATGAAGGATGCATTAGACATTAACTTTTTGTTGGGGATGTTTGCTGATTAATTGACATTGTGCTGAGGTTGTGCCAGATTTTCAGAAAATGGGAATCACACTGCCACATCACCATCCCCCATCCTACCCTCCTCCGTCCAACCTCGCATCTCCCTGTCTCTCTCTCTCTCTCTCTCTTCTCTCTCTCTCTCTCTCTCTCTCTCTCTCTCTCTCTCTCTCTCTCTCTCTCTCTCTCTCTCTCTCTCTCTCTCTCTCTCTCTGCGTGGGCGTTTGGAAGCGTGATGGAGTGTGTAATCTTTTGGCGTTCGTTGCTCCTTATTCAAGCTTTGTGTCACATATCCTCCTACATGCCTTTTTCTTGTCTGAAAAATAATCTTGTTTATTTTGTCAAAAGCTCGCATAGCAACTAATCTCTCTGTCATATGAGCGAAAAATGCGTTGTGCTCTGGTTAAGAAGCTGACAAGTCAGGCCCAGTGCATCGGCCATGGGAGAAAGTCTTTATCTTTTGAGTCTTTCTGGGAAATAATTGTTTCAGTGTTATCTCATGTGTGCGATCTACGCTCGGTGTTCTCCAAGTTGAACAGCCTGGGGGCCACATCTCTCTAAGTTAATTAAGCCCAGTGTTACAGCAGCCCCTCTCCACGGTAGCAATTTTCTGTGTTTGGTCAAAGGTTGCAGTGAAGATTTCAAGCCACTGGTCCTCCATCAAGGACGCCAGAGGGCTCTTTCAATATAATTAGTATCTCACCCCCCCCCCCCCCCACTTTGAAATTCTGTGCTAGATAATTCATCTTTTTAATCAGTGTCTTCGTTCCTGTCTTTCTTTACGTTTTTATTCTCTTTTGTCCCTCAGTTTGTCTGTCTGCCTGCCTGCCTGCCTGCCTGCCTTTCTGTCTATCTGTCTCTCTTTCTCTCTGTTTCTCTGTCTGTCTCTTTGATACAAAGTCTCTGTACTAAGTCGATTAAAAATAAGAAGAAATGGAATTTATTTAGCGCTATATCTTGCAGAAAGAAATCAAAGCGCTTGCATTCATCACACTCCTACACATACAACCAATAACAATTAACAGTGTTAAAAATTCAAATGTATATACACACACACAGGTTATACACTTTGGCAAGGTGATGGGATTTGGGCTGTTTTAGGCAGGGATAGATTTGAGATAAAACAAGAGGGGAAAATAGGATTTGGAATAAATATGTCTTGAGGCTGGATTTAAAAGTGTCATAAGTAGGCTTTTGGCGAAGGGAGAGAGGGAGGTCATTCCAGATTACTGAACCAGAAACAGAGAAAGAGCGACGGCCAACAGTGAATTGGTTGAATCTCGGTATTCGTAAGCACACAGTATCTGCAGCAGAGCGGAGGGAACGAGGAGTGTATAGGTGAAGACAGTCACAGAGGTAGAAGGGAGCTGTTTTGTAGAGACATTCGTAACAGAGGGTACTGATCTTATAGTTAACTCTCTGTGGCACAGGCAGCCAACGGAGATATTGCAAGAGAGGAGTTATATGTGCTCAGATTTTCTCTTTCTGAGGACGAGTCGAGCTGCAGAGTTTTGTATACGTTGAAGAGAGTGAATTGATGTTGCTGGCAGATCAGCCAGAAGAGAATTGCAATAGTCCAGACATGAAAGAATGAGAGACGCGACTAGTTTGGATGTTGCATCAGTGGACAGGTACTATCGAATTGCACTAATACGCCGTAATTGATATTAGCATGATTGGCAGGTATGGGTAATGAATTTTTTCATGGAGAGTGTGTTGTCCATAACAACCTCAAGATACTTCACAGCAGTGGATAGAGGAATTGACGTATTGCCGAATTCTGTTGAAGCTGTTGTGATGGGAGAGAGTTTGTGTTTGGTCTCTACAAGCATGGCTTCGGTTTTGTATGGATTTAGCTGTAACTTGTTCTGTATCATCCAGTTTTGGATATCTTGAAGGCAGTAGTCCATATTTTGTCAAGAGAGAAGGCAGATTTTCAGGTTTATCACTGCTAAGAATCTGAGAGTTATCGGCATAGAAAAGATCGTTGATCTAATGACGATTTTATTTGTGAAAGTGGAGCAGTGTAGAGAGTGAAAAGAACAGGGCCGAGAACTGAGCCCTAGGTGATGATTGAATCTTGTCTATTGAAACTATGTAGAATCGGCCTGTAAGGTATGAACTAAACCAGGTGAGGGCTGTACCTGTAATACCAAACGTATTTTTGAGACGGGAGAGAAGTATTGAATGGTCTATAGTGTCAAAGGCTGCAGATAAGTCAAGAAGAGTGAGAATGGAGATTTTCCCTAAGTCAGAATAACGTAGAAGCGTGTTTAAGGTGTGGACTAGGCTGGTCTCGGCGCTGTGGTTGGCGCAATAGGCAGACTGGAACGGGGTAAGAAGACTATTGGAATGAAGGTGGCTGTTGAGTTGTTTTAGAACAACTTTTTCAAGGACTTTAGAGATAAAAGGCAGGTTATAAACATGTCTGTGATTCTTCAGAATGTTAGGGTCGAGGTCCTGCTTTTGAGTAGAGGTGTAGCTATTT
Source organism: Rapana venosa (assembly GCA_028751875.1). Taxonomy (NCBI): domain Eukaryota; kingdom Metazoa; phylum Mollusca; class Gastropoda; order Neogastropoda; family Muricidae; genus Rapana; species Rapana venosa. Next base: position 48,819,258 of record CM054141.1, on the reverse strand, counting down.
CAGTTTTGAGATCTGATGGAAAAATTACTGAAAGAAGAGATGAGTTTACTATTTTCGTGATAGTGGTATAAGTTGTGGAATGTACTGAGTGAGAAGAGAAGCAGGTACAGGATCGAGATCGCATGATTTTATTGTCTTTTCTTTCAGAACTGTCTTGATTTCTTTCTCGCTTGTTGGCTGAAGGAAATGGAGAGGAGTGCCAGTGAATTGGAGATCAGGAGGCACAGGTTGGAAAGAAGTCCGATCCAGTCTGGATCGAATGTTTTGGACTTTGTCAGAGAAGAATGAAGAAAATATAGCAGGAAGTTCAAAGTGGCTGTGGACAGTTGGCAGAGGGCTTGCCTTTGCAGATCCCAGAAGAGTTGAGGTGAGGGAAAAAAGAAATTTCATGGACCTTGAGCAGAGTAATATTTTGTCTTTGCTAAACGGATTAAGGTTTTAACTTTGATTTGTTTTGAAAGAGCTGTTTATTTAGTTCAGTTTTTGTTTTTTTCCATTGTAACTCGAGTTGTCGGTCTTTGTGCTTTGCAACAAGGATATCATGGGTGTATCATGGAGCGCAGGGCCTATCAGGCAGAATGAGGTCATTGGGAGGTGCATAGTCATCGAGCAGTTGGCTAAGAACAGTGTTGTAGTATTTGGAAGGGTCAGAGTAGTCAGGGATTTGTAATAGGCGTTCAGCAGCTCGGGTAGAAAAAGTTTGAATATTTATGGCCTTAAAATTGCGACGGACGGCGCACTTTTTCTTTTTGATAGGCCTTGCAATGTTGTGAAACAAAAGAATGGCAGAATGATCGGAAAGCAGATCAAGAGTGACAGATACAGACGTGACGAGATCTAGTGAAATTTCAGTGATGAGCCAGTCTAAAATATGACCCGATCTGTGTGTAGCTTTATTTACCAGCTGGGAGAGAGAGTGGTTAGATAAGAAAAGAGAAAGATGCTTGACATCAGGAGAAGACTGGTTGTCAAAGTCGAAGTTAAAGTCGCCAAGAATAATAAGTTTCTTGGGAGAGAGGTTGTAGAGATCAAGGAGTAACAGGAATTCTTGATGAAAAAGGGAAGATGTCAGATTGCTTTTACAGCTAGGAGGTGGGTGGTAAATGCAACAGAAAGTAATAGAATGAACGGATAGGTTGAGGTTGAGTTCACAGAATTTGAAAGATTTCGGTGAGAAAGGGAGGAAGTGGCAGAATGAAAGAGCAGGATACAGTGTTTCCTTGTAAATGACAGCAATGCCACCTTCACGGGAGAGTCAGCGGAAAGAAAGAGTCTTATAGCCAGGTGGTGTTAGCTGTTTTATCCTAGGCTCGTGGCCTTGTTGTTTTGACCATGTTTCTGTGAGAAAAGTTAAATCTATGTTTCATTCAGACATAAAATTGAATAGAAAATCTGCCTTTCCATCTGGGCAGACAGATTGTACATTGTGCAGACAGATGTGAAGAAGATTTGAAGGAGACAGAGAGGTTGAAGGAGAAAGTGGTGAGTTGGGACAAGGATCTGAGGAAGAAGATGAAGGGGATGGTAGAGATGTGGACAGTGGGAGAACAGGCAAGAGTTCGGATGGTGAGTCAGGTGTGGAGGGTGGTAAACGAACTGAGTCAGGCAGGGGACTTGAATATTTACACACAGCATGAAACACGTTACGATCAGAGAAAGTATTGTCAGAGTCACACATAGAGGAGAAATCAACAGCAGGGGAAAGCATGTCACGGGGAGATGAGGCAGCGTGGTCAGTGGTTGGAGAAGTGACGTCAGGGGGAAGGGGGAGACACTGCAGGCCGAGCACACCACAGGCGATGACGTTTGCCTGCACGTGTTCCTCTTCTGGTTATGCGACCATTGATGCCAAGGTTTGAAATGTGTTGTTTTGTTTCTTCATCAATACTGTCATGAACTAAAATTTTGTTTAGTTTCCTCTCTCTCTCTCTCTCTCTCTCTCTCTCTCTCTCTCTCTCTCTCTCTCTCTCTCTCTCTCTCTCTCTCTCTTCATAAGCATCTTTTCTTGCAAAAGAGGTCACACAGATATTCAATCTTTGATTAGTGTTAATAAATGGACAGCATAACGTGCTCTACCCTCTAAGGAAAAGTATACACAAATGACCATTAAAAAAAAGACGCCCACGAGTCACATTGTTAACAAGACTCTCGTAGTTGTTTTTTTTCATTTGTCTTTATTTTCACTTTAATTTGTTTGTCTTAGTTTGTTTCGTTTGTGTTTTTCTTTATTTTGGGTTTCTTTTTGCTTGTTACAATTATTGCTTTTCGTGCCCATTCATGCGGAATGCTTCTCTGTCCTTAATCCATGCACTCTGTGTTTATCTTCACACACTGATGTTTCCATAGTGCGATGGTTTCATCATTCAGTGAGGTGTGTGGGTGTGAGCCTTTTGTCTTTTGTGTGGGAATTTATTTCTAGTTGGATCTCTCTCTCATGGGAGCTTATTCACTACAGTCGAAATAAAAGAATTTGTCATTGTCATTGTCATTCTCTCTCTATCTCCCTCCCTCCTTCCCTCCCTCTTCCCCCCCCCCCCTCTCTCTCTCTCCTCCCTCCCTCCCCGCCCCCTCTCTCTTGCTCTTAAATGTTGACAGGTTACTTGTTAAAAAGAAAAAGTTGGTGATTAAATTGAATGGCAGCGGCAGAAAATGAAATAAAGTAATGAAAAGAGCCACGAATCATCTCTGTCTCTTCCTGCTGGTTTTTGTTTTTGACACACAGAGAGAGAATCATGCAGACAGA
>CM054141.1:48669015-48811515 GCA_028751875.1 Rapana venosa | reverse complement strand
CTAGGTCATACGCAGCCCTTTGCACCTCAGTTTTTTCTAATCAAATTACAGTGGGGTTTGAGTCAATGGTAGTGTGTGTGTGTGTGTGTCTGTGTGTCTGCGTGTGTCAAATTCAAAGTCAAAGTCAAACTTTTATTTTCAGATGGTACATTGAATAAGCAGTGCATTTGCTTTTTCATTAAGCCATCTATCTAAAGAAAAAAAGCGAGAAAAAATATGTGCAGACATAGAATAAAAAACCTAATCAATGGTAAATCATACAAATCAAAGAAGACAAGACAATAACATATGCATACATGGAATTAAAAACAAAACAAAAAACCCTGAAAAATATTAAACCATACAATTCAAATAATTAAAAAATCTTGAAAATATATCCATCATAATACAAACAAACATGTGTGTGTGTGTAAGTGTGTGTGTGTGTGTGTGTAAGAGGAAGGGACTGACGTGGGGGAGTATACACTTTAACATGTAAAAAATTAATGGCACAGGTCATAGCTCCCTCAATTATTGATGCAACCAAAGATGGTCTGTGCATATTCACACTGGTATATAATCTTATCCATAGGGGTTAATATTACTATGATATGTAGCATACAATTTAATTAAGTATGCTCTGAAACATAAAAAGGGAACTATCATTTTGAAACTTTACAATAATTATTGTAGAGAAGCCTCACATAAATCTGAAGTGATGATTAGTCTGATTCAAAGAATGCCACTTCTTGCAAAGTTATAGTCTTACTAGGAGCTGAGATCCCATTTATGTTTCTATAATCACACACACACACACACAAACATACACACAAACATACACACACACGCAAGCATACATGCATGCAGGCGTCCTTTCGCACGGAAGTGGTGCTTCTGGTTGTGGTTATGATGTTAAGAAAATGTGTGTGTGTGTTGTGTTGTGTGTAGAAGCCTCTGTGTGTGTGTGTGTGTGTGTGTGTGTGTGGTGTTGTGATGTGTCTATTTGCCAGCTGTGTGTCTGTAAATATGGGTCTTAGGGAAGGGGGTATATGGTGTACACTAGAATGCAAGCCAAGAAACGACTAAAATAGTCCTGGATGCTGCAGCTTCAACGCTTTAGATGTGTAACAGAGTGGGGATATTGTATCTGCCACGACTCTGTACAGTGGCACAATTTTCCGGTGTGTCCCAAAATACTAACACACGTCGCTCTGAACGCATGGGAAGATAAGCGAATAACCGCCCTGTCACAAATGTAACCTGTGTGCCTTTCCTCCTAGCGGTATGCACGTTTACAAACGACACTACTTTAGTCCTTTCTTCCAACAGGGGGATCGTGTCTCAGGAGATATAAAAACAATGACTTATATACTGCACTGGAACCACTAAAGTGGCTAAGCGTCAGGACAGTCTGTGTAAATGGTGGTATTTTTTTTATAAGGGGTGAGGGGAGTTGCACTGGCGACATTCTTTCACAAATACTATTAAAGAAGATAGGAGTCAGTACATATTGTCGTTGAAGTACTGTGAAAGTGGTGATTTAGTAGTGTTGTATAATGCGGTATAACTCTGTATGTGTGTTCGTGCATGCGCGCGCGTGTGTATATGTGTGTGTCTGTGTGTGTGCTTAATTATGTGTGTATGTGTGTACGTGTGTGCGTGTATGTGTGTGTCTTTGTGTGTATAATATGTGCACACACGCATGTGCAAGTCTGTGGGCTTGGGCGCGATTGGAGTACATGCGCAGCCATACGGACGGGCCCGCAAGTTTACATGTAAAAGTAGACCAGTCCACTACAACATGCACACGCACCAAACCATGGCTTCTCAGAATCCTCTATTCATCTTTGACCACAGATTCACTGGGAGGAATTCTAACATAAATTCAAGGATTTTAGCAGCATACACTGCAACTTTATCTCCAGGAGGCGATAAAACTCTTCATTCTTATCCACACGAGTAGGTTTCTCCATCTTTTCCCTACCTTTAAACGTCTATTTTCTCCCATGTTTCTGCCTACATTCACAAGATTACACCGGTGATGCAGAAGGGAACCGTCCATCCCTGACAACTGATGAAACATTGTCGGTTAAGTTCAATGACTTAACAACCTGGTTTTTCATTGAATCAAAGACAGACAACCCGGCCTTTGATCAGATTATAGGCAGATAGCCTGTTCTTTTTATTAGATTAAACACGAGTTATATCCAGTTCTTAGTGCCTTGGCGGTATGATTTTGGCTGGGCTATGTGAATCTTTTCTTTTCTCCCTTAACACAGGCTTACAACCTACATTATGTTAATCATTCTGCCAACGCTGATGGCTATCTTAGAAAGTTGTGACGTTGGAACATGTATACTACTGTTCTGCACAACCAGCACTACAAACCAGTAAAATGCCCAGGGTAGAGCACGTCTTCGTGATGGGGGAACACAGATATGACTCAAAATCTATGGCAATGTGAGGGAAATACATTTTTAGATCAGCACTATTCATTTATTTAGCAGATGATGTGCTGGAAGCTAGACTATTGTATGGTGGTAGTAGTGTTGTTGGTGTGGCATGGTGGGGAGGGGGTGGTGGTGGTAATTGCGGTAGCAGTGGTCGGGGGGTATTGTGTGTGCATTTGTGTGTATGCGCGTTAGAGCGAGAGCGAGAGAGAGAGAGAGAGAGAGAGAGAGAGAGAGAGAGAATTTATGTAAAGGTAGAAAAGTGCTCACTTTAGTATACAAAAATACTCCTCCCCACCCCTCTCTGTAAGTTTTCAAGTAAAGAAAAGAACGAGTTAAAATAGGACACAGCCAGTTTCATGACCCCCTGCAAGTGAACATGCACCAAGCCAACCAAGTTCCCAGACACCATTATTTTAACCCACAATTCACCCAGGGAATTTCAACATCATGTGAAGGATTTACATACACCACAAACTGTACAAGAAGTGATAAAAATCCCATTTTCTACCCCCGCGTATAAGGTTTTTCTCCAACCTGGCACCTTAAATTTCCACTTTCTCCCAGGTGTCTGCAGGAGTTTATAAGATTGAGCCAGTGATGTAGAAAGAAAGCATTCATCTCTGACAACCAATAAAACAGCGTGCGTAGAGTCAAGGCGTAATAACCTGGCTTCTGATTGGATTAGAGACAGACAGCTTCGCTTTTGATTGGATTAGACACATATCTTTTTTTGAAACTTAGTTATATATACAGTTCTCTGCACCTAAGCGTCTAAGTTTGGGCTGCAGTGTGTGTGTGTGTGTGTGTGTGTGTGTGTGTGTGTGTGTGTGTGTGCTTATTTCTTACTTAATTCAGGTTTGCAGACTACATTATTTTAGTCGTTTGGCCGATGGAGAGAATACTCCCAGAAGACTTGGGAGAGAGCACTTATTTTGCACCGTACTTTACCACAAAGACACAATCCGTTAGAATGGCTGCTTCAAGTGCAGTTTTATGAGGGGTGATGGAGATTTGATTGTGGCATCTTATGCAAAGGAAGACAAATGCTTATGTTGATTTATACTAAGCGCACAGTAACTGTTGCTGGCGGTGCATATTAGCCTGGACAATTTACTGTAGTAGTGGTGTTCGTGGTAGTGGTGGTTTGGTAGTGGTGGTGGTTGTGTGGTTGCCAGTGGTGCTTGTAGTGTGGTGTTTGTGGTAGTGGTGGTAGTGGTCGTCATGGTGATGGTGGTGTGATGGTAGACATGGCCGTGGATATGGGAATGTTAAAGGTGATGTGTGTGTGTGAGTGCACGTGCAAGCGAGCGTGCATGTGTGCGTGCATGCACACTCACACACGTGTGTGTGTACGCAGGCGCGCACGCGTGTGTATGTATGTGTGTGTACCTCTGTGTGTATGTGTATATGTGGTTGTCTATGTATATGTGTGCGTAGGGGAGGGGGGAATAAATGTAGAAATGCACCCAATCAACCCATATCTCCATTTCTGATGTATATAAACCACGGAAGGATGGCTAAGATCCTTTCGAAGATTTGTGCAACATACACTGTAAGCTGTCTGAAGGAAAAGATAAAACTCCCATCTTCCACCCACGTGAATAATCTCCTCCGTCAATACACCCCTTTAAATGTCCATTTTCTCTAGCGGTGTGCGTGAGCCGACAAGATTGCGCCAGTAATGTGGAAGAAGGCCATTCATCTGTGACCACCAATAAAACATCGCGTCTGGGGGTTAGGGCCTAACAGCCTTTCTTTGCAAATTGAATCATAGACAGTCTTTTTAACCCAGGACGAAGCCTTTTGTCCATCATTGATGTAAGCACAGTGCTTAAGTCTATATTGAATATGTTTATGCTTGAAGATATTGGAATTGTTATTCCTGTGTAACAAGCTCCTAGCATAACAAGTTGTATTCTCCTTTAAAGGGAAGAATCTAAAGTCGGAGTATGGTCGCCTATATGGCTAGATATCTGAGAACGGTCATACTGGTACATTTCTCATTCAGTGTGCACTGCTGTTCTCATAGCTGCACTGAAGTGAGGTATAGTTTATATTCTGGCTGAGCCTCATGGCGTTAGGCTGGGGACGTCTAACATCTACAACTATAATACAGTCCTCAAGTCCTTAACATTCATGTTTGGATTGCAGTTTCTGTTTCTTTTCTTTCTTCTTTCGGGTCGACAATATGAACGATTACAGAATCGTATTGTTTTTAATTTTAAGGGTATTTACATTTCTGTAATAATAATTTTTAAAAAACCCTATTACAGATGTTTGATAGCTTTCGAAGATTAAAAGAAATCACTGAAGTTTTTGTTGCTTCCAAAGAGGAAATGGTAGAAAATGATACTGGAAAAAAAGAAAACATATAGGGAAAAGTCTTGCTGTTGTTGCAGGTTGCACAGTGTAACACCCTGAGAGTCACCCCGAAGATGCAGTAGGAATGTCTTTTCATTAGTGCACGTACATATTACAACAATGTTCCCACAATTTCGTGTAGAACGCAAACCAAAGCATATCAACGAATAGTAATGGACATACTATAGCATATTTCTATGATCCACATGCCCGTTATCAGGCCATCATTTTATTATCCAATTTTCAGTTTGGTATATTGGGGAACAAGTTTAAAACAGAACAGAAAAACAGTCTGAAAAACAAACAATTCAGCAACCGACGATTGCAATGGAAATCTTTATAAAGTGTTTTTAATTGCCCTATAGTTTTATCATAAACATAATAATGCCATATCAGTGAGAAAAGAAACCTATAATCATAATTTTTTGTCATACCGTATTATCTTATGCAAGGTTTTGATCGCTTTATAATGTCAACATAAGAAAAAGTTACAGCATAATATCAAGCCAGCATAACAATATGGGTCCTCACAATCATGATATCTGTAAACCATCTTCATTGAAAACAAAGTAAACTTCAAAATAAAAAAGTACTTTCAATGCTGCTTATGCTTTCACTTTCGTCTGTTGATTTTCAAAATGGAGAAAAGTACTAAGCGTTGTCCATCCTTCTGAAATCAGCTCAAACAGAAAGAACAAATAAAGGGCGGAGGTGTTATTTTGATTGAAAGCTGTTTTCATTTTCCCATCTTTTAATTATGTCAGAGGGGGAAAGGTCTTCAAACATTTAATTTTTCACACCATTTTGTTGTCCACCTGTCAGTGTTTTTGTGATGATTGAATCAAAGGTAAAAGAAAATATGCGAGCGGTGATAATAACCGTACCATGGATTTCCTGTCAGCTACTGAGTGCGTTTAAAATGGATGGGAATGAAACAGGGGTTGGAGTGTGTGTGTGGGGGGAGGGAGGGGGGGGGTCAAAGTTTTCTCCAGCTGGTATCTAGAAATAGTGGATAAGTAATGTGGATAATGAATTCACCGATACATCTTACTTTGGATTACTTAAAACTACACAATACGGGGAAATCTGTTTGTGTGTGTGTGTGTGTGTGTGTGTGTGTGTGTGTGTGTGTGTGTGTGTGTGTGTGTGAGTGTTTGTGTTTGTGAGTGTGTGTGTTTGTTTGTGTGTGTGTTCGTGCGCGCGCGTGTGTTCGTGCGCGCGCGCGCGCGCGATTGTGAATCTATTTGTATGTTCGTCTGTCCTTATCTCTGTGACCCCGTCTCTCTCCTTCTCCTTCCTTCCCTCCTCCTCCTCCTCTCTCTCTCTCCAATATATATATATATGTGTGTATACACACACATAAATATATATATATATATATATATATATATATATATATAGATATGTGTGTGTTTGTGCAGCGCACACGCGCATGTGTGTGCGCGCGCGCGCGCCCGTGTGTGTAGGTACGCACGCACGCGCTTATTTATGATCTCTGAACAAAAGGGAAATCTGTTTTCTGTTGCAAATTGTTACTTTTCTACTTTTCTATAGAATATTGCCACAATTTGTTGACAATACTGAGGACTTTTCTATGACAGTTTTAATCATATAATTTCTATCGTTTCAGATGTTTATTATATTTTTTTCATGCAAGAATGAATAATACAAGAGATAAAGTAAGCGCTTGTAATAAAGAAAAAAAAAGTCTATAGATGCCTTGCTCCATTTCTGCAAGGGTAATATCGTCCGGGACTATTCTGTGTTTATTCATTCTATGCTTTATTTTATTTTGTACTTATTTGTGTCCTTTCCTCGGCTAGCGATCCAAGGCTTACAAATGGTGCGATTTTCATATGTGGCCGTTTTTCCCACCATTATTGTAGCCAAATTTCGAATTTGGGAATATAAATTTAGCTTGCTTTTGAAAATGTCTCCATGAAATGCCAAAGAAGGTTAAGATACACGCAAGTGTAGGGCAACAAAGACTGGCACCAGACAGACAGAAAGACCCAGAGACAGACCCAGAGGCAGACCCACAGACAGACAGAACAGAGATAGAGAGGTATGTACGCATCTGAAATATTTTGCACATGCCCCCACACTTGTAAATACACAGTCATCGAGACCTTGGTCAAGTTTTGTTTTATTTTTTGCCTTGCTTTTTGCAGAATTTGTGTACACATATTTTCATGATTTCATAAAACATTCTAAAGGTTTTATTTTTTTTTTTTATTTTAGCTGCGAGCCGGCTACCCAACCCTAACTCCAGCTTCTTTTTTTGGCTGAAGGGGGAGGTAGGCTTTTCCCAATGCTCTGACCAGCAGTGACAATGACCAAACAAGTGACTTATTTTTAATTCTCACATGTGAAACATTTTCCCCATGGGGATGCTGGGGGACCTGTCAGCATAGATAACACCCCCCACATTGTGGAAATTATATGCTAGAAATTTCCTCTTTTCTATCTTTAGTTTTGTTTCTGCCTCGTTTCTTTTCTTCCTATCACCTTTATTTTCTGCCTTTGGTTCATTTTCCTGCATTTTTTCCAGAAAGAATAATTTTTTTTCTAATGCCGTGTCCATTTTCCTGAATTTTTCCCAGAAAGATTAAAGTGGTAATTCATGCCAAAGTCGGATGCGCTGGGCCTTACTTGTCAGGTGCTTAAAAGCAGCGTGACGCATTTTCGCTCATAATTATAATAATGGCTGAGCGTTCTATGAAGAACATTTCAGACTAGAATGACGGTTCATTCCAATATGCTTTTAAAACATATTACTAACAAAAAGCTGCTTATATCCATCCATGTTATTTTTACACCCAGAAAACAGTCGCCCTGAATGGGTAAAAGCAAAACTTGTAAATTTTACAGAGGAAACTGCGCAAAATGTACTTTCCTAAGACAAGAAAGTCAGTTGTGTGGTCAAGATGCCTGAGGTGTGTGCTCACCATTTAATTTCAAAACTTTCTAAGGAATATATTTTATCAATTGTACATGACATTTTGTTGTACAAGGAAAAAATGAAGCAACACTGGTTACAGAAAACTTTGTTAATTCTCTAAAGGAACAGGCAACATTTTCTCTACTCATGCAGTTGGGCAAGCTTGAATTATTATCATCACATATTACAACAGTGATCAAATAGAACTGTAAAATATCTTGGGATATATCCAGTTGGGATTGTGTGGGCTAACAGAGCAAGGAAATCACTGATAATACTTGCAACCCCAAATAAAAAAAATGCTTGGCTACTTCTGGTTCCAATTCACCTTTTCGTGTGAGTACAAATAAGTATAATGTACAAACTATTTTTGACCCTGGAATAGTACATGGAGGGAGGGGGGAGAAGACAGCAAACAAAGATGTCAATAACTGCACACTTAAAATTAATCAACCAGATATATGTAGAACTACTGTCTAAAACATTCATATAAAGAGGATAGCTTAAAGACATGATCTAAGTCATGTTCCTCAAGTTGCTATGATTAAGAATATATACCTGCAAAAAGCTGCATACATACTATCCCTCTGCTAAGATGAAACTGCAGGCATGGTTTGGAACGGTTACAGTCAACTAAACCAACTACACAACTTTCAAGAAAAAAAAATTCAGGCCTCTAAAATAAACGGACATCAAATGCAAAAATAAGTAGATCTAAAAGCATCGTGAAGCTCAAGATAGGGCAATGTTGCGTTTGGTAGAACTACGTTTTATTGGGTTTTACAATGAGGTATTATTACGCTTACTGGTTTAGGCAGACAAAATTAAAAAGCCAAATTAACTCATATTGGTGGACACATTTTAAAAAAGTAATAAGCCTCTTAAATTTAGTGAATATATAAGCCCAAGGAAGGCAAAATGCTTCACGATAAAAACTAATGAAAAACTATGTCGCTATAAACATTTACAGAATTAATATCAGGCTATGTTGGAATAATGTTCTATACGTGTAGTGGGTATCACAGCAATTGACAATACCCAAACTCTACTATCCACACTGTAAACAAAAAGACATCAGCACTGAACTGCTTAACTTGGTACTTCAAACCAAGTACATAAAAAACAGAATAAAAGGAACATCGACTTTGGTAATCAATTTCTCGAAAACTATACCAACTGTTTCGTAACAATATGTCAAAGATATGATCAGCAAGAAAAGAACAGTGGAAAAGGTAAGCGCTTTGATTACAAGACTAGCTGTCCACCAGCATTTCTTGCTGAAATGCACGCTTTTCTTTTCATTCAACAAAGTGATTTAAAGCACACACACACACACACACACGTAAACAAAAGACTGCCAAGTGTTTTGTGAAATTGCTTGTCAACAGCTTATGACCAACCATTAAAAAAATCTACACATGCTAAACCATGTTCTAGTTTTACACAACCAGCTTTCATGAGAGCACAAAGCAAGAAGGCTGAACAAAACAAAACCACAACCTGTAGCACACTGCATTATGACAGTCATCTGCTAGAGTACATTATTTCACAACATTTGCTACACTGGAATTTTAGAATAAACGAAATTGAAGTGAAGTTCCATACTTGCAGAAAAGAAGCACACATAGACATAACAGATACACCATAAAGGTTGGACAAATGCAAAAATCAGACAAAGCAGCAGCAATGTGCACTGTATGTATGTACATACAATCTTTTACATCAGTCTTCCGAACACATATATTTTTGTAAGGCCTTCAACCTTTTCTTTCTCAACTTAACTTTTTTCCATTTTATGATTTTGTTTTTGTCTCCATCATTTGTGATTTTTTGCTGTTTTGTAATCACATTGTGGGACTCCAATCTTTTGGCCGACTATTTTACTTTTTGAATTTAACAAAGCAAAAACAAAATCCACACACAAAACCACAAAACACAAGGCTGTGGTTTAATACATTTGTATCGACAATAGGAATCAAAGACTTCTGGCCGAGATGTAGATAGGGTGGTCTATTAATGGACTGGGAGCAATATGACCTGGCTAATGAAACTTCCTTGACCCATGATAAAAGCTATAGGCAAGAAGAAAAAGCAACAGGATACGCCAATGCAATGCCTGGAATCTTACTTTATAGATCGAATAGCAAAACTGTTGTTCTTATACCATATTTTGTATAAAAAAAGGGGAGAAAGTGTCTTTTCTAATGCGCACACACGCACCTATACACACACACACACACACACGTATATACACAAAACACACACACACTACACAACACAACACACACACACACACACACACACACACAACACACACACACACACACACACACACACACATTCTCCTCTCTCTACTTTATATACTTTATACCCCTCCTTTTCATAACACTTTTCTGATAAGCATAGCAACTGCTCCCCAGTACCTTTCCCCAGTGATCATTAATGCATTCTAATCTCAACGCCCACTGCTTATGTTTTTAGAAAACATTTTCTTATAATGCATCCTTCAAAAGATTAATGCATTCTAAAACCAGTACCATCTACTTTTAATTTTAAATAAACGATTGTTTTTTTCAAATTGCTTTCCGCCCAAACCACTGGCCTCTCATTAACCTAAGTAGAAAGTTACTGCATGCTACCTATTCCCATCCCCCATCATTACTCATCTTTCCCCATCCCCATAATTATACGTAAACATTTTATCGCACCACCACCCCTTCACAGCATCTTTTTCCTTAAAGATCTTGCACCCTTACTCCCACAAACGTTAAACACTATAGAAGCATAGAATTCCAATCCTTTCCAATCAGTTGGTCCAGCAGACCACAAGACTGATGCCTATTAATTTTTTCTAAATCTCAGCTTAAAACCTTGGAACTAAATTAGCAAAACATGATTTAAAACCACCTATGTTTCGTTCCTCATGTCAACACCCTGGCCGACTATAAAGGTCAACCAAGGACGGTCACAGTGTTGTGGTAGAACCCCATACACAATATGAGATGAAATCAAAACCCGATTCCTCAAAACCAACGTTTGTAGCGACTATAGTGTTAACTCATATCAGACGGAAAATGGCCGATTCTATCAGGAAGGTAAGAATGTTGTCCAATGGACTGTCGCAAAGAAGAATCTTCAAAGCGTCTGCAGTAAAATGGATGTGAAGGAAAAATGATCAGCCAGTGTGTCAGCTCATACCAACTTACCTGCCTGCCTTTTGTGTCCACATGGGGGGGCCAGGGTTAGAGGTGAGGTTAGTGTTAGTGTTAGTTAAGAGTTAATAGCGGGAGAGGGTTGTCCATCAGCTGGTCGGTCTGAATGTTAGAATTCATGTGGACACAATAGCACTTAGATAAGTGGTATGTAGCTGTACATACAATGGTAGATAGCTCGCAATAGAATGTAAATTTAAATCAAAAGTCACCCAAAGTATCAATAGCTAAGGCTGTGCATTGGACTTCAGTGTCTACAAATTTCCAATTTTCCTGTCAAAATGGTTTCGGGTGTGACATTAAAAAATCGTCCATCAAAAATTAAAGCCCAAAATAAACCATGGGAGAACAAAATCAGCTAGTCTTTCTATCCCCACTGCTCTAGATGTGCATCCATATCCCTCTCCCTTGTCTCTTTCCAATCCGATATCTCCTCCCCACAGCTATCCCCTTTATATATACACACACACGCGCGCGCGCGCGCACACACACACACACACGCACATAACACACACTCACGCATGTGCGCACGTGTACAAATCTTTTCAATAGGTGTCCATAATACTGTTAAACTAGTTAATCCTGCCGACATTAAAACACACACACACACACACACACAACACACACACACACACACAACACACACACACACACACACACCCTATCTCGAAACTTGGACTGTTGTCTCAGATATTGCAATAGATTTCTTAATAGCAATAAATAGTCCTGTTTAAGTCTTCCCATGACCATAACTTTTCTTAAGGGGGTGGGGGTTGGGCGTTGGGCATATACATTTGTACCACATATGTCTACTCCATCCCAAATTAGTGGCTATTTGACTGCCTATTTTCTAATTTCGACCTCGTTGCCTAATGACCACATACGTTCGGGATCACATTTCCCTTTTTTCCCTATATTTTTTGTTATCTAAAAGAAATCATAAATCATTGCTAACTATACAAGCGCAAAGCATCAGGTGGCAGATTATCTTTTCTTAGTCATTTGTTTCCCTTCAGAAACAAATCCCAAACAAAAATATTGCAAATCCCACAAGGCACATTAGGAGAATAATACTTTTGCCACTACTTGTAATGAGACATTAAATGGACGGGAAAAAACTCACAATAATCAAACTTTTGCAGCACACAAAGAAAATTAAACATTTGCATTAAATCGATTCATTCCTAATTCAAAAGAAATAACCATGTAACAATTTCTAATTCCTTTAGATGTCAAATGCCCATGGAATGTTAAATATTTCCTTGGGGCAACGAGTAGGATGAACTGATGTCAGCTCTTCTGCTTATTTGAAAGAAAAAAATTCAAATCGATGTGGACCAAATTGAAACATTGTCTCTGTGTAAGCTTTTACCACATTAAAAAAAATCATATGAACAGGCATTTTTCCCTTTCCCTTTATTGTGGTTATGTTCTACTACTTTGTGTCATTTACATACACCACCTTTGTCTTTTTTATTCTTGTAATTTTCTGTATCAATTTGTGTTTCTTTTCCCCTTTTGTTTGTCTTTTTAAGGGGTTGTGGTGGGGTGGGGGATATAATTTCTATTTTTTTCCTTTTCCAATTTTTGTTTTCTGTATTTTTTGAAAACTTTACCGCTTCATTTTTCTTATGCTTTTTATCATTACTGGGTAAAGGTGCTTTTTATACTTGTTCATAGGTCACAAGAGCACATAAAAACATGACATGTTTTTCAGTCTGTTGTGACTAACGTCTACAGCAGTAACTGTCCTAGCGCGAAATGAACGCCCTCTAAGAATGATGACAACTTTGTATTTGTGTCTGAGTTAGTTGTTCCTCGTTGGTTGATGGCATCCCCTTCCTCCTGTTCCCCTCAATGGCTGAACAGGTCTTCCTTAAGGGCGCGGACTTTCCTTGCCCTTGAAGGGCTGCGTTCTTGTTGCGCTGGTCTTCCAGAGTCATGTGACACGAAGATCTGAAAACAAAATGGGAGGGCGTTGATATGCATTCTATATTTTTGGAGTCAAGTTTAACTGTCACCCACTCATCCCAGCATTTCATTTCATGTCCTTCAAGAAGATAAATGCCTGGGTGACCAACACAAACTTATGAATTACAAATGTTTGTGAATTAAGATGAACAGCTTTAAAGTAGTAAGCCAGCAACTTAAACATGAGAATTTGGTTTATTTTTGGCTTATTCGCTGAACTATCAAAATGATTTAACTTTTGCTTTGAATCAGATTGATTGGTTACTACTAGAATGATTTAACCTTTACTTCGAATCTGTTTCAACTGATTAGATATTATAAGGATTTAAAATTTTGCTTTCAATAAAATGTATGTGCTCATATACTTTGCTTTGAATCAGATTTATTTGCTCAAACATTAGAATAATTTAATCATTGTGCTTTGTATTAGATCGAATTGTGTAAACAGTAGATTCGTTTAATCTCTTTGCTGTGAATCTTCAAATAATATATGCTGGCACACAATCGGAATACAGAGTTAAACTTTAAGAACCCTTGTCATTTCTTATTTGATCAAATATTGCAAAAAATTATCACACAACTTCGAGATTCATTACATTTTAATCTATTCTCGAAATACCTTTTTTCAAATCCATTACCCTTCTAGTTGCAAGGAAAATTTATGTGACCAAAGTCAATCTGGCAATGTAAACAAAAATCTGATTACGCACTGCAATACTCTGTATTGCGGTTTCAAGAGCTTACTACATGCTTTAGTTTTTGTTTAAAATAGCAGGAATTTTTTCTCTAAAACTGGCCCAAGACGGAATGAAATTAATAGAGGATTGACAGAAGTAAACTTGTGTATGTAACTGGCAGCCTACCTTTCGTTTCTGAAACTGTTGGACACGTTGACTGGTGTCAGGAATGTACCGCCACTGGCACTTGATTCCAGTTCCATAAGTCCTGAACTTGCAGGCCCTGGTGACTGGCATCAAGAAGGTCACTTGATTCCAGTTCCAAAGATTCTAAAATTGCAGGCTCTGTGTGGTGTCAGGGAATGAACCCTGGCACTTGATTCCAGTTCCATGGGTTTTAAACTTGCAGGCTATGACGACTGGTGTCAGAAATGTGTAGTCACTGGTATTTGATATCAGTTCCATAGGTTATGAAATTGCAGGCCCTGGTGACTGGCATCCAGAATGTGCAGCCACTTGCTTCCATTTCCATAGGTTTTATTGCAGGTCCTGATAACTGGTGTCAGGAACACGTGGTCACTGGCACTTGATTCCAGTTCTATAATCCATAAAAACAGAACGTCATATTCATTAACACATAATTCTGATGTCCGCGATTACCCTAAAGTATAAGATGGTCTGACAGTACTATGAAACATAACTTTAAAACAATTCTGTACAGGTCAGTGCCACAAATATTTTTTTCTTAGCTAAAACAGTACAGTTATTTGATTTGATCATTTCAGAATATTTAATATACAAATATTCTTCAATGACATTGCCAAAATTAGTCTGATTTCTACGTTTGACACAATCCGTTTACTCCGCAGACAATATTTACAGCAATCCTTTAAGAAGAAACAAAAGGAGGAGGAGTAGGAGGAAGAGGATGAGGGTAAGAAGAAGAAAACTGAGAAAAATGAGATAAATGGAGAGAGACAGACAGAAACAGAAGCAGAGGCAGAGAGAGAAACAGAGACAGAGAGAGAAAAAGAGACATACCCAGAGAGAGGTAGCAGACAGAGAGAGGCAGACATAGGCAGGCAGACAAAGACAGACAGACACTCAATAATTATAAATTTAAATTATTTACAGAACTTAGTTTTCTTTTGTACAGAACAACAGACAGACAGAGGCAGACAGACAGAGAGAGAGACAAACACTCAATAATGATAAATTTAAATGATTTACAGAACTTAGTTTTGTTTTGCACTGAACAACACTGAAGGCTCTGGTGACAATGCAAGAAATTGTAAAACCTGCCTACGTACTATTTGAAAAGAATATTCTTATGTTCAAACTGTATTTCATTTTGAATGGTTTTGTTGGGAGTGGGGTGGTGGGGTGGTGGGGTAGCCTAGAGGTAGAGTGTTGCACTTTTGACCTGATGGCTCTGGGATCGAGCTACCATCAAGGCATTTATTCAAGTGTACTTTCCCCTCTCGAGTTAACATAAGTACTGACTCCACTTCCCTTTAAGTCCTCTGGATGAGACGATAAAAACCTAGGTTACGTGTACGAATGCATACAGAACATTTCGCACATATGTTAAAACCCGTTCCACTTTTTGGAAGTATAGGTTATCACGTGCCTGTGGGAATGAATTTAAAAAAAAACAGAAACGCATGCACTCTGTGTTGTACGTAGACATCGTCCTCGCAGTTGGAATGCGGCTATCTTCATGGTCCGAAAGAGCGGCCACATACTTAAAATCTCAAATTTGGTGAACTTTGCAGCTCTAGCCGAGGAACATAAAGAAGTTATACATGAATTTTCTCACCTGGCTTTCAAGAAGTATGCGACGTGCAGGTACCACTTCTGTGTGCCGGTACCGCCTCTGTGTGCAGGTACCACGTCTGTGTGCAGGTATCGCCTCTGTGTGCAGGTACCACGTCTGTGTGCAGGTACCACGTCTGTGTGCAGGTACCACCACCTCTGTGTGCAGGTACCACCACCTCTGTGTGCAGGTACCACCACCTCTGTGGGCAGGTACCACCACCTCTGTGGGCAGGTACCACCACCTCTGTGTGCAGGTACCACCACCTCTGTGTGCAGGTACCACCACCCCTGTGTGCAGGTACCACGTCTGTGTGCAGGTACCACGTCTGTGTGCAGGTAACGCCTCTGGTACCACCTCTGTGCAGGACAACACGACGTCAGGGATGCAGGGCGGTAGAGATGCAAGGGGTGTGGCGCTTCCCAGGGTCAGCTGCAGGTGACCAGCTCTGTGTGTGGTGCTGTGGGACGGTGTGAGCAAGGTGTGCTGACCGATAGAGTACAGGGGTGTGCTGACCGATAGAGTACAGGGGTGTGCTGACCGATAGAGTACAGGGGTGTGCTGACCGATAGAGTACAGGGGTGTGCTGACTGATAGAGTACAGGGGTGTGCGTGGAAGAACTGCCTGTGAAAGATGGGATGGTTCTGTTACAGCTATTGGTACTGTGGTGGCTATTTTAGTGTGCAATATTTCCATGAATTTCTGTTTACTGAGATAAAGTAATGGTATTGGTTTTCCTCTTATTTGATTCCAGCAGATGCCACCTCTTGCTTCAACTCAAGGCATAGGATGGCATTACATGCAGGCTTTGGAAGCAGCTCTCTGTTGACAGTGAAAATAGGGCAAGTATGTATAAACCGCTTATTAACAATTTGTGTTTATAGCCCTACCGACTACAGAGGCCATATAAAGGCTTCCACGTCTTCAGTTTTGAAGTTTAATTTGTATTCAAACTCACAATTTAATGGAAACAAGGCAATAAAAGCAAGCAGTATTGGACCAGAATTACTGATAAAAGCCTAAGAAAAATAGATTGATTGATCTAAAGCAAACATGGAAGGTACATTTGGTTCACAAATCAGAATGGTTAAGTTTCATTACTTTAATGATTTATTTTACATTTTATTCTCAACTTTTCAAATTTCATCAATTTCTAATTTTAAAGCTGTCACGTTGTTGAGAATTTATACACACGACAAACTAAATTATTCTAAAAAGTCAAGATTTTTTTCCAGAAATCTGCAAACAAAATTGCACTTTATTCTGCATTGTACTCCATTGTGAATATAGCAGTAACTGCCATGTCTCTAGAACATCATACATACGTACTGAAAAGTTAAGGGAAACGTTTTATGGAAACGAACAGTTGCTAAAACATAGCTAAAAACTGAATCACAAGTCATAATATATATATATATATATATATATATATATATATATATATATATATATATATATATATATATAAGACAAGAAGCACAACTGTAACTGTATAGTCTTCATGTACTTACGTATGGAAGGTCTTCAATAGCATGTTCCACAGCCCAGATGATGTTTTCCACACCCCTGAAGAGGATTCTAAAGACCTACATATATGATCCACATGACTTTTAACTACCAGATGAGGACCCCTGTGACACGAAGGACTGGACAGAGGGACACAGATTGTCAGTTCAGGAAACACTGAGGACTGGGAGGGAGGGGGTGACGGAACCACAACCCCTCCTGAGCTCTGCTGACCATTCCTAGGTGGTGTTTTCCGACACCAGCATCACTGTCACCGGGATTGTTCTCCTTTGGTCTCTTGTACAGAGGCCAGCCCCATCCCCTGTTCTTTGAAGACGTGGAAGCGGATTTGGATTGTTTTAGCAAGGGGATGGGTACCTACGTTTTGGTTTATTATGTTTTATTTTTTATCCTTGCTTAACTATCTTATCTTGATTAGTGTCGAAGTTTTATTTGGATTTTATTTTCTATTCTTTTATTTCCTACTTTTATTCTCTACTTTATTTTCCTATTCTATTATATTTTATATCTTTTTAGCCAGGAGAGTTGATGCAATCCACAGAAGTTTGGTGCCCAGTGATCATACAACCGTTTCGCGTTGATCACATTCTAATGTGAAGGCAGTTGACAGGGTAGTCTTGATAGAAACGCAAGCAAGACAACTTCAGGGGACAATCTGGGCTAGAGCATAGGGAAATGTGAAGCCGAGACCTGCGTCTCTTCCCTCTGTGAGCCATGTCAACGCGTGTTTCAACGATCGTCCCTTTCTGGGACATGCCCGTGGGCTGTGTGAGGCAGCAGCTGCTTAGCCGGGGACTGTGCGTCCCTACCTCTCCACATTCCACTTTCCCTCCAACGGCAGATTTTCGGCAGATGCTCACTGCTCTGTAAGTCACCCCGAAGTAATTCTTACACGGCCAGTGTCATACAGACTGCTCTGTTGCAGACATGTAAAATCTCTATCGGGGTTTGAGCTCAGTCCTGCAGGATCTGGAAGCATGCAACGGCCTGCATGGACACTACACGCGCAAGGGAAACGCAATATCCCCGTGTTGAAGACATTTTCAGGTCCAGATCCCAAGAGAACAAAGCCCTTCAGAGCCTTGTTGAAGGTTTCCTTTTGCCTCCATCCTCTCTCCTTCACTAACAGGGGCCTTGACACAGTTAAAACATCAATCATGTGGACATATACTTCAGAGGTCTTGTATTTCCCTGATTCATTTCACAGCGTTGTCGTCTTAGCGTCTGTGGTGAGAAGGTCCAAGACTGTTGGAACATGTCTGAAGGCAAACACAAACAATGATGTTTAATAAAAAGCAAAATAAGGTGTGTTGTAGTGTGGTGTGGTGTGTGCGTGTGTATTATGTGGTGCGGTGTGGTGTGGTGTGGTGTGTGGTGGTGGCGGCTGTGGTTTGTGTGTAATGTGTGTGTGTGTGGGGGGGGGGGGGAGTGTTGCGCGTGCGTATGCGGGTGAGAGTGTGTGTGTGTATTTCGTACCAGCGCAAGTCTAAGTTATAATCACTCGGTAAAACAGCCGAATTTAACACCGACGCACAGACTTCCAACCGAATATAATGATTGGAGTTTCTGAATTGATGACCATCGTCTACATTTAAATCCTTCAGCAGGGGGTGGAGGGTGGAGATGGGGATAACATCTAGTTGTTAGAGCGGTGCGATTGTGGTCTGGAGTCATCTGCAGCAGGATGTAAGCAACAGAGGCCCAAATAACATCGCACAACGATCGACTCCAATAAATCAAACGCTGCGTTACAGGGAACGGTCAGTGTATTTTGTTCACAATGCAGCGCTCAGCAACAAGTTGGCAATTTGTAAAAGGCTCCGCAAATGTCCTAGTCTGCCATTCCGGCCACTTGTCCATCACTGAGCTTGCTACAATAATAGTTTTCCGGTTGAAATATAGCGAAATATTTCTGTCCCTTTTTCTTCGTTTAGATGGATTTTTATGAAAGAAAAGTGCCACAAAAACAAAATTACCTAGACATAATAATGTTGGATGACTTCACAGTATCAACAACAGTTGGCAGTCATATAGTGTTTTTTAAAGCGATGGATACGTTTGTTGATTTAACACATTTATCCACAGTTAGAATGGCGCTAACTTCATCGCATACGCAATATCTCATCATCGGCAAACATCGGAGCTTCAGCGAGGAATAGAAAAGGTTTGATCAAACACGGAATCTTCCATCACGTAAATATGTGCGCTGTTCTACAGTAGAGAATGTTTAAATAAATTGATTGCAAGGACAAGTAGTAACACGAAAAATAAACTTAAAAGCTGTAACTAGAAGACAGACGAAGCATTGAAAGAAGTAAATCAGAGAAGGTAAGCGCATTGAGAGGGAGAGAGACAGAGACAGAGACTCAGAAACAGAGAAACACAGAGAGAGACGAACAGACAATGGGTAAGCATAATATAAAAAATGTAAAGGGGATAAAGGTGTTGGTACACAGACAATGACACCACCCTTCTTTTTCTTGTTTTATTCTGACAGTTTAAAAAAAAATTCCTCGAATTTACTATACTACATCAGAATGAGATTGTGGCATACATAAAATCCAGATAGTCCCCAAAGTGAAAATGCGGCTTCAGTAATGGTGGACAAAAACTGTCGCATATGCAAAACTTTCACCATTGGTGAATTGGTAGTTCTAGGGAGGAACATAAGGTAAGATCAAAAGTTCCAAGAGAGTTTCAAATGCTAAAAATGTGTCCAGCGCCGAGTCTGCTTCTTAGCAATTCGTATTAAACTTGAAATTCTTGTTTTCAGATGTAAGGTTTTCACATGTTAAAATTGAAAAGCAAGACTGATCTCAATGTTAATGGTTTATCTTGTCCCAGTCAGTATGAACGAGTTCACTGCAGTGCCCCACCAACTCTAAACAAGACAAAGGAAGGTGAAAATCACAGACGGGGGATTGCTGGGTAATCTTGTCTCTTGATGGTATTAGTCTATACAAATTCCATTTTGAAAACTGTCATACAGTAAAATTGTAACTTTACACTACATTTTTATTTCAAACTTGTAATAACTGTGAAAAAAACTCTGCATGACAAACACGAACAACAATAATTAGGCCTACCTATAGCCTCAGGTGAAAATGGCTGGACAGCGACACTGGAGAACGTCTTGCCATGTCGCCGCACTGCTGAAGTTGTGTGTCTTTGTCACCGTCAGGTGAACAGGGAACAAGTGAGTAGGCTGGCCAACACAGCGCCCCCTATGCCAACGAATGTGTAGAGTTGTTTTTCACGTGATCTACAGGATGTGAGCACTGATTTTGCAAGATGAGTGTTCCAGCTTCTCTCTCTCTCTCTCTCTCCCTCTCTCTCTCTCTCTCTCTCTCTCTCTCTCTCTCTCAGGGGAATGGCATTGCCTAGTGGTTAGAGCGTTGCGCTCGCGATCTGACGGCCTGGGTTCAAACCCAGGTTCAAACCACCTCCGAGACTCCCGCTTATGGGTATATTTAACGCCAATGCCAACTCCTCTCCCCTGAAAATTCTTCAGATGCCACTATAAACCATCGCCTCTCCAAGCCTCCTGCTGGTGGCTAAGAACACACACCAGCCCCTCACACCCCTTCATCCTGCCAGCAGAAATGGTTACCCTCCCCCTCCCCCGACCATATTCTTGGTCAAGGGACTGCTGATACTGATGCTGATGCTGATCTTAGTTGATCATCAATCAATATTTTAGAATTTTAATATAGGTCTGTTTGCTAAAAATAAATAAATAAATAAAAATGGTATACTCTGAAGAGCAAACAATACAGTAGCCACTGATTACAAAAGAACCCAACAATTTTGCAAAGTTTCTTTTTATTTTCAATCACTTTGCACGTTTTTATTGTAAATAGAATTTATAATACAACATCGGTGGGGAAAAAACCTAGAACCATAGACTGTTTGGTACTGTTTTATCTTATTCCCGCTTTTGGTCGTTTGATTACGTCATTGTAAGGGCAGTCACAGCATATGAAGTCAGCATAACAATATGGGCTCCATTATCATTATCGTTTATGCTTTAACTTTCATCTATTCATTTTCATAACAAAAGAGCACGAAGCGTTATCCATCTTTCTTAAATGAACTTAAATAGGAAAATAAACAAAGGGCAGAGGTCTTATTTTGATCGAAAACTGTTTTAATTCCCCTGCCATTTGATGATGTCAGAGTGGGAAAGGTCTTCAAACATTCACTTTTCCACACCATTTTGTTGTCCACCTGTCAGGGTTTTTGTGATGATTGGATCAAAGGTAAAAGAAAAGGCCAGTGCCATGGTAATAACCGTAAAATGGATTTTCTGTCAGTTACTGAGTGCGTTTAAAAAAAGCATTTAAAATAAATGGGAATGAAAAGGAACTGGGAGACTGAAAAAGGATCAGAGAGAGAGACAGAGACAGAGACAGAGAGAAAGACAGACAGAGAGACAGAGACAGACAGACAGACAGAGACAAATGCACGTGCACTTTGTACCTCAAGTACCTATGATATCAGTGCCATAGGTTCATCTCCCAGGGACCATGTACTAATGAATCTGTACCTCAGCAATTTCCTTTTCGTGCTCCCATTCTGATCTATTCTTACTTGGTCGTATTAGCTTGTTGGCTTTAGCAACTACGTACGCGGAACGTCGTTTACTCATTTTTGTGTGTGTTTCGTTTGTTTGGTTAGGTTGTGTGTGAAGTATGGCTTCACCAAGTCAAACTTACTCAGCCAAAGAAGCCTTTGAACTTATCATGACTTGTACAGATAATTATACAGAGCTTTGTGTGGTTTGTGTCGTGATGATACATACAGTAGCGATGGCTTTCCGAGGGTTGTAGTAGTATCATATGATGATGATAATGATGATGAAAATAATGACAAAGCTGTCGAGAACAATAATGAAAAAAAAGACAATTAAAATAATAATGATGTATTGTTTTTGTTTTTGTTGGGTTTGTTTGTTGTTGTTTTGTTGTTGTTTTTTGGTGGTGGTAAGGGGGGGGGGGGGTTGGGGGGGGGGTAGTGGTGGTGGTGAGAATGATGATAACAAAGATTCTGATGATGATGGTGATGGTGATGATGATAGTGATGGTGATGATGATACAGGTGGTAGCGGTGGTTGTAGTGGTATTAACTGTAGTGGCGTGGTAGCGGTGTGGTAGCCTTAGTTGTTGTGTTGATAACGTCGATGATGAGATGAACAGAAGGAGGAACAACAGAATGGAGAGAATGAACTCTATAACCAAACACTTTTACATCTGGCCCTCTGCAAAATAAGAATCTGATAAATTTGCAAAGGAACAAACTGAACCAGGATAAAGCCGAATATCGGTAAAAGGACACAGAAGACATAGAAGATGAGAGATAAGAAGAACAAGCAAAACAAACAAATCAAACACGGGCAATTCAAATTCAGCCCATAACTTGTACAACAATCACACATTAATAACAAGATGATAATGTGATTTCGCTCTTCCTCTAAAATCGGAGTATGGCTGCCTACGTGGAGCGGCAATTCAAAACTGACACTTATGCAAGGTTTTCACCCAGTGTGGGGTCTCACAGTGATTTGTCATGCTTGATGAATAAGAGTGCATACTCTGGGTGACCCAAAGGATGCTTAAAAACAAAACAAAACAAAACAAAACCACTGAGTGAACGTTAGAAAGAATAGTGGTTTACATCTCCAAATCAAAGATAATACACACTTTATGACATCGTTATCCTACCCCACCGTTTGGCAATGATATCTTGACAAAGCTCTGATTCCATGAAAAGAGCTTCGCCCTATTCTCTCATCCGAAGATAATTCCAAATTTAGGCCATCATTGAGAATTGCTCTACGTGCCCTGTCTGTCATTTATTGATATGCGGAGAGGAAAGGCTGCTCAGCATCCACTTTCTTCTTCTTCTTCCTCTCTCTCTCTCTCTCTCTCTCTCTCTCTCTCTCTCTCTCTCTCTCTCTCTCTCTCTCCTCTCTCTCTCTCTCTCTCTCTCTCCTCATCTTTCAGTGTTTTTATGATGATTGCTTTGGAAGCAATCGGGGGATATCTCCGCTAATAATAATTGTCAAAATGGATTTCCTGTCAGTCAGAGAGTGCGTCTAGAATAGATTAAGGTGAAAGTGTTGTGTGTGTGTGTGTGTGTGTGTGTGTGTGTGCACGTATGTGCGTTCGTGCGTGCTTGCGTGCGTGCGAGTGTGTGTGTGCGTGCGTGCGTGTGTGCGTGCGTGTTTGCGTATGTGAGTGTGTGTGTGTGTGTGTGATTGTGTGTGTGTTTGGGTGCGTCTGTGTCTGTGTGTGTATGTGTGTGTTTGTGTGTATATGAGGCACACTCATGTAAATATTATTGTTTATTTTTAATCAAGTTTGGAAGAACTACTAAGTTGTCTGTATATTTCTTAGTAGCTTATGACTTTACAATATATTTTGTATGAATCTTTGTTGTGTTTCTTTATTTTTCTATAATAAAATAACCACAGTGTAACTTCAATAAGTTGTTTAAAAGTGGAAGATGATGCCACTACTATATTCACTTTTTGACACAAACATCCTAAGCTGGCTGCTTATGTTAGATTGATAGCTCGCAAAGAGAGAACAGCAGCATCATTATCTCAATAAGAAGACACAGCAGCGTATGATTAAATCGGGTAATCTGTTTGAAAGACGAAGCCATGACAAGTCATCAAAAATGAATCATCATCTGAGAGAGCAGTAATCTTTGTCTATTAAATTCGTGTAGTGCCAAGGTTACTGATTAAAATCAATTCATTTCATTCACTTCACTCTGCTACATAATAAACAACATTCTACATGCTACTTGAGCATTTATCTGCTTTATTAATATTTCTTAGTGAATGAAAACTGCTTGTTGATATATCTCATTTGCAAACAGTTGGAAGCTCTTGATGTAACAAAAAGGAATCTTATTTTACAATGTTGTTTCCTTAATATTTAAAAGGCAAATTATCCTCACACACTAAAGGGAAGGTGGAGGGGTGATATCCTAGTGGTTAGAGTGTTGTGCTTGTGATCTGATGGCCTGGGTCTGAGCCACCATCGCAGATTACATGATATTTATTTTTTAACCCAGGAGCTAACACCAGTACTGACACCATTCCCCTGACAGTTCTTCTGGTGAGACTATAAGCAGAGGCCTCATGTGCAAATGCAGGTAGAACACATTGTAAACAGATAAAAGCACATTCTTCCTATAAAAAGGAAAGCTATTGTGTGCTGGTAAGAATAGATGACAATTTATTATTTTTAAAAACGCGTGTCCGCTTGTTTCATGTTTCAACATCAACCTGGAGGTTTGATTGCAGCTCCCTCAATGGTGTCCAAAAATGGTTGTATATGCAAACATGTCACCATTTGGTGAACTTTGAAGCTATAAAAACACGATGATAAGTCTTGTACACAGTTTTGGTCTGCATCACTTGTGGGAATTAGAATGACCAGATATCAAAACTAAATGAGGTTGCAGTCTATTACACATCTCAACAAAACTGTGACACATTTTGTTTTGCCCTATTAAATTATATATTGTTTTGAGACTGAGAAAACCCCCAATATATTATACATCAAAGTGAAGTTTATTTTAGGTACTTTTGGTATTTACAAAATATTTGTACACAGATCTTCCAACATGTTTTTGTTTTTCCTAAAAGTAAGTCAGTGACTGCTAAAAAAGCAAAAACATTTTACACACACACAGGCTTATCTCAACAAGATGTAAGTATCCATCAGCTTATCCACAAGAAAGAGACACATTGATTTAACTCACAGGAATGTTTTCCTAGGCTTAGGAGTCATGTTGAAGTAAAATTTGCCAGTACTGCCTCTTTCAGCATGTACATATCTGTCATCATTTTGGTCATGAAAAATTGTCAACTCCTGGTAATGTAAGATAAAGTCCAAAGGCATACATACAAAACAACTGACGTTTTAAGGGAAGGAACTCATTTTAAAGGAAATCAATTCAGCTAGCACCACAAGTAAAATCCTTGGATTGAACATTATCATATTTGAATTTTTTTATGTGACTCAGCACTTCGAGGTGCTGTGAGTGTCATATGAATAGCTACAGGACAATGCCAATGGGAATTCTGTCTAAGATCACTACTATGAAGACATGCTGCTAAAATAACAACTGAGTTTATGATGGATCTTTGAAGATAATGCTTGTATACTGACAGAGGGTGAGATATGAGCGCTTTGATTTGTTGCTTTACAAGATTCAGCGCTATATAAGTTCCGTACATTATTATTATTATATAACAAGACAGAGGTAAGGACAGAAGAGGAACAGTAAACTCATCTGTGTGTTGATATATGATCTCTGACTCAATATGTGAGACACAGCAAACACTGTATGTAAACATTTCAGCATAATTCTCCCATAACAAGCACTTGGGTGGACATCCCTTCAAAAAGGATAACTGATTGGATATCTTACTGACACAATATATCAGTTTAACTCATCTAAATTGTATTGATGATATATAGCACAAAATCTGTATCAAGTATTGTTACATGATTGGTTTTTAAAAAAACCCAAACATATTATTCCTTTGGTTTCTTTTTTTACTGTCTGTAATTCTTTTTGTTAGTATTTTTACTGTAAGTTTAAGGAGTCCCATAACCTATAAGGTTATAGGGGAGCAACGTGTCAGAGACCTCACTTCTCTAGGAGCCAGCATATTGAGGGCGGCGCCCATCTCCTCTCCCTTGCTGCTTTACCTTCCATGACCCTAAAGAGGCAGGTACCCATTTACAGCTGGATGAAATGGGGGACTGTACTGAGGCCAAGGCACGCAGACGGTCACCCATCCAAGAGGTAACCACGCTTGACGCTGCTTAACTTGGCTGGGGGAAAGCGAGTGTTCCGACCACTGAGCTATCCCGACCCATTTTTAGTGTAAAAAATATTTTGTAAAACCAGTCAACATTTATTTCAATATTTGTAATAAAGCAATCAGTTCAACATAATAGATACCTTATTGGCCTGATGATTAGTGTTGCGTTATGCATTAAACGAGATAAAAAAAATCAACATCCAGCCAATAAAAATAGTCAACACAAAGCCAGGACTGACATAGCTTTCACACGATAATCATTACAGTGAAACGTAAGAGTAGTTGTTTACTGTCAGTTGTTTTCAGTCATGTCAGTGCCAATATCTATTAACTGTTGCTGTGCTTGTGTCTGGACAAATAATGTCTGCAAAACAACAGAATGGCTCTGGCTTAAATATGGAAGGTGGAGGGTAGATGGAAGAACCAGGAATGTAAAAAGGATGATTCCGAACTGAATTTAGAGGAAATGTGAACTATCCTTGGAAGAGATAAAGGGAACAACGGATTAAAAATAAACCCGGAATGAATATACAAATAAATAGACTTAACTAATTTTAACAAAAAAGATGATCTGAACTGCCTTTTAGAGAAAATAACAAATAAAAATATCATATTCGGAAATGATAGATGAAAAACTATTTGAAAATAACCATGAAATGAATAAACAAACAAATAGATATGAACTGAATGAATAATAGATGAATGGATTAACAGGAAAATGAATAAATGTATATGGAATTAATAAAAACATCATTCTGTAATGCTTAAACAAATTTAACATGACCAATAAGATAAGAAAAACAAATTAACTGTGATAAAAAAATCTGTAGCGACATAAAGTTAATTTTACACGAGAAGCCATTTTATAGAGATCAGAACCTAGACGATTTGTGGAAATTAATTTCAGATGGGCTGATATCTCTAAGCATGATCCCTCAACCCAGAAATGAACTAGATAAATCAGTCAGAAACAGGAATTGAGTGAAATGTGATGTAAAATCATAAGCAATGTTCGTTTTATTTATTGGTCATATTCCGTTCCTGTGGAGATATGAGCTCTGCCGGGTTCAACTTGTTCACCTCACATTGCCTGAAAAATAGAAAGCAGTGCATCACCGACTCCTGAAGAAGTTGGAAAGGAAGTCAATCAAGATGGCTGTGATATAGTCTTCCTTGTCATTGCACCAAACGTGTTTCAATCAAGGTTTTCAAGATTTGTCTGTCTGTCACTATTCGGGGAAGCAACAAAAAAGAAAAGGATTCAAAGTATTGGCCGTTATTCAAAAGGGCTTTTTCCTAATTGAGAATCAAGAAATACTATCAGTGATGGACTATAGTGTTTTTAAAAGCAGTAGAAAAGAACACAACGTCTCGGTATCACACATCTGACTTGATTCGAGCTCTTCCTTCAGCTCGATTTAATTGTTTTCTTGCTGTAATGATGGCATTTTTTGGGCTACCAAAATATACATTTCATCTTGTTTGCTGTTGAATCTCTCTCTCTGTCTCTGTCTCTCTCTCTGTCTGTCTCTCTGTCTGTCTGTCTCTCTGAAAGCTAGAAAAGCCTTCTGTTGCAATGGGGAAGAATTTTCAGGTGTTTAATGGCAGCACAGCGCATTTCCAGTCATACGCTAGACAACAACAACTCGCTGTCTGAGTGTTTAACAAGAAGAACATACACACGCAAGCACGCACGTGCGCGCGCGCACACACACACGCAAGCACGCACGTGCGCGCGCGCACACACACACGCACACAAATACATACACACATACAAACACACAACGTATATTCATACGCACAAGCAGACAGACAAAGACAGGCATTGGGACAAATAGAGAACACACATACATACAGGAGCCCTGAAAGACAGACATATGAGGGCAGATACCCCAAAAAACAGAAAAAAGATGGCACACAGAAATCCAGATGCCTAGACACCACAGCAGAAACAAAACAAAGTTGGCCAAAAGTTTGTCAAACTGAAGATCGCGCTCGATAAAATCACTGTGCCGACTCTTCACTGTGGCCTCAGAATCAGGATATAACTGCAGCTGGGGTCAGTAAATCAGGCGGGGAGCTGACAGCTGCGATCCAATCACTGCACTGTCTGCAATACTGCTCTGTCTGCTGTGGGTCCGTGGTCACAGATTCACAGCTGGCTTTGCTCCAGTTGGTTGTAAACTTTTTCCAGATCAGATTGATTCAAGGCTGAGTAGACTGATGATGCTGAAACGAAAAAAAAAAAAGAGTTGGCTATGTCTGGGTTTAGGAAGATAATGAGTAATCAGAGCAAGGTGAAGTTGAGAGCTGATGATGTAGGTCAACAGCTGTAATAAATTGAGGCTAAAAAAATACTCTCTCACTATGCCTGGTTGTCATTCTTTGTGTCTCTGTCTCTCCCTATCTATATCTGTATGTCAGTCAGTCTCTGTCTCGTGTCTGTCTCTTTCTATCTTTGTGTGTCTCTCCCTGAGACTATGGCTTATGCCTGAATAAACAGAATCCAATACTTAATCTGTGTCTGTCTGTCTGTTTGTCTGTCTGTCTCTCTCTCTTTTCTTGTTTTACTTTAATTTATTTTTGTTTCTTTTCTGCACTTGAGTATCTACATATGTGAGGTTCTGTGTGTGTGTGTGTGTGTGTGTGTGTGTGTGTGTGTGTGTGTGTGTGTGTGTGTGTGTGTGTGTGTGTGTGTGTGTGTGTGTGTGTGTGGCTGCAAGCATGTTCATACGTATGCATGCATATGTGTGTATGTGTGTGTGTGTGGTATGAGTGTGTGTCTCTCTCCCTCTCCCTCTCTCTCTACATATATGTAATATGCACATACACACACACACACACACACATATATATATATATATATATATTATATATATATATATATATATATTGTGTGTGTGTGTGTGTGTGTGTGCGTGTGTGTATATATTATGTGTGTGTGTGCGTGTGTGTGTGTGTGTGTGTGTGTGTGTGTGTGTGTGCTCATACACATGCATGCACATGTGAGTATGAGTGTGCAGAGAGAAAAGAAAGTGAGAGAATGAGAGAAACAGACAGACAGAGACAGAGATTCAGATGGAATCTAAGAGAGAGTCTGGTGTCTGAAGGAGAGAGAGAGAGAGAGAGAGAGAGAGAGAGAGGAGAGAGAGAGAGAGAGAGAGAGAGAGAGAGAGAGAGAGAGAGAGAGAGAGAGAGAGAGAGATGGAGTCGGAAAAGAGACAGGGAAGGACAAACTGGCCCAAAGTTCACCACAAGTTTGTCAATTAACCATCACGCCAGATGGAATCACTGTGCCGACTCTTCACTGTGGCCTCAGAATCAGGATATAACTGCAGCTGGGGTCAGTAAATCAGGCGGGCAGCTGACAGCTGCGATCCAATCACTGCACTGTCTGCAGTACTGCTCTGTCTGCTGTGGGTCCGTGGTCACAGCCTTACAGCCTTGCCCCTGCTAGAATGCCAGCTAGGAGGACCAGGTTGTTTCAAGTCCGAGTGTATCGACAATACTCAGATTCAAGGAGTTGATAATGATTGTCTGGTATCAGAGAGGTGATGGGTCATTAGGATGGGTGTGTTTGACTGCTGTTGTTCTAGAACAAGAGTTGAAGTACACTGAATGTAGAAGGATGGATGTTGATGGTTTTTTTTTGTTTGTTTGTTCTCGGTGTGTGTGTGTGTGTGTGTGTGTGTGTGTGTGTGTGTGTGTGTTTGTGCGTGTGTGTGTATGTGTGTGTGCACGCGTGCGCGCGCGTGTGGATGTGTGTGTGTGCACGTGTGTGTGTGTATGTGTGTTACTTATAACTCTTTGTCTCTGTATCCATCTTTTTCTTCCTGTTTCACTTCATTTACATACCCATTACTCTGTCTCTCCCATTGGTTCTCTCCCTGTCTCTCTATCTCTCGATCTGTCTGTGCGTCTATGTGTCTGTCTCTGTCTTTGTCTCTCTGTCTGTCTTTCTTCTCTCTCTCTCTCTCTCTCTCTCTCTCTCTCTCTCTCTCTCTCTCCTCTCTCTCTCTCTTCTCTCTCTCTCTCTTCATTCATAAAATCATATTCTCTGAAATTTCATAATGGCTGACAAATGTTTGACACATTCGTTATTAAATTAGACGTTCCATTAAGATCCCGACACGAATTACAGAAATATTAATTTCAATTCCTAAACAAAAACGCAAATAATTATTTGTTTGTTTGCCTTTACAAATTTCTCCCAGATTCCACACATAATTGATTCAATATGGGAGGCAGCTTCCACAATTATTGTCCCCATCCCATTTTTCTTTAAAATGAAAACATTATTTCTTTAAAAATTCAAGATTATTTCATCATTTATGTTGAACAAGAAACCAGGATCAACTGCACAGGTCGCACAGAGCAGCTTACACATGGAAGACAAATACTTTGTCAGTTAATGACGTAGTCTATATATTGCACTTTTAAATGTCGTGTTGCTAATATTTTCGCCCATGTCGAGTTCTTAACATAATAACTTGTACTCACCAGTAGATGTGAAACGACTCTCTGAAGCCATTGCAGGGTTGGACTGCTTCTGTGGTGAATTAATGCTTGAACACAGCCAAACACAAATAAAAATCTCATGCAGTGTACGCTTAGGGTCACACAATGATTCCAAGGAGGGATGAGTTAGACAGGGTGCATAATTATTTTGGGGATCTCCAGGATGTTAAGCTGCGGACTGTCTAACAACCCTAAAACAGCAACCCATCTGTCGGATGAGACAATAAACCAATGTCCCGTGTCCGAACGCACGCAGAATATCTTGCGCACACGTTAAAACCTGTTCCGCTTTTCGGAAATGTAGGCCATTGTGTGCTGGTGGGAATGGATGACAAACTTAACAAAAAATGTATTCATTATTCCATAATCCTCGAAATAAAAAAGGTACCCATGATTAATGTCTTTGTAGCTGTCACTGTTGTGAATACTATATTGATTTTGTTCATGTTTGGTTTGATATCAGTCAGCTGATGTGGTTGCTGCTCTTTTTTCTTTTTGATGGTGGTTGTCATATAGAAGCTTTGGCGTCAATTTTGATTGTTCTGTTTATTTCAAGAATGCTTTCTAGAAAAGTACATAGCTATTTCAAACTAAGCTGTGGAGTTATGAATAAGTGAAGGCGGACAGACGTGCCGGGAGAGAGAGAGAGAGAGAGAGAGAGAGAGAGAGAGAGAGAGAGAGAGAGAGAGAGAGAGAGAGAGAGAGAGAGAGAAGAGAGAGAGAGAGAGAGAGAGAGAGAGAGAGAGAGAGAGAGAGAGAGAGAGAGAGAGAGAATAAAAAAAACCCAAAACAGTAACAGATATAGATATAGACAGATGCATACATAGAAAAACAATGAAAAATGAACAAGGAACGAGGTAGACATTGAGGTAAAAGGTAACGCAATGTGGAGCTCTGAATAATACACAGAATATGGGATATGCATCTCTGAATAATACACGGAATATAGAACAAGCAGCTCTAAATAATGTACGAGAACATGTAGCTATAAATAATACACTGAATAATTATGGAATATGCAACTCTGTATAATACACTGAATATGCAATAAGCATCTCTGAATAATACACGGAATATGCAATATACAGCTCTGAATAATACGCTGAATATGCAATATGGAGCTCTGAATAATACACAGAATATGGGATATGCATCTCTGAATAATACACGGAATATGCAATATGCAGCTTTGAATAATACACTGAATATGTAATATGCAGCTCTGAATAATACACTGAATACGCAACATGTAGCTCTTTAAAATGCACGGCCTATGCAAATACAGCTGTGAATAAAACACTGACAAAATTAATTAGGAATATGCAGCTCTGATTGATGCACTGACTAACTATGGCACATGCAGCTCTGAATGATACAGAGAAAATGGACTATGCAGTTCTGAATGATACAGAGAAAATGAACTATGCAGCTCTGAATGATACACAGAAAATGGACTATGCAGCTCTGAATGATACACAGAAAATGGACTATGCAGCTCTGAATGATACACAGAAAATGGACTATGCAGCTCTGAATGATACAGAGAAAACGGACTATGCAGCTCTGAATGTGCTAGCCTGTCCAACCATCGCGGCTAAGCGAGATTGGAACTGGACCTAATGTCAGGCGGTAAATCAGCAGGGAGCCGACAGCCCCGATCCAATCACTGTGCTGTCTGCAGTGCTGCTGTGTTGCTGCTACATTGCACTTGGCTGCAGGTCACAGGCTGCCCCTGTAGGAGATGGTGGTGAGCAAGGCGGCTGATACACTTTCTATAGGTTCTCTCCTGTATTGGATCCATTAAACTTGCATGGGTGTGAAAGAAAGAGAGAGAAGAGAGAGAGAGAGAAGAGAGAGAGAGAGAGAGAGAGAGAGAGAGAGAGAGAGAGAGAGAGAGAGAGAGAGAGAATGTGTGTGTATGTGTGTGTATCCGTGTGTATGTGTGTGTGCGTGCGTGTATGTGCGCGCGTGTGTGTGTTTCTCTGTATCTCTCTGCCTTTCTCAGAGATTATTTTTCAGATTCTCTGATGCAATTATGGCTGACACAAAAACTCATCAGCGCGCTTATTGACACAGACGCTTGCTTTAGACCCTGATTCCAGCTAGCATCCTCCTGCAGATAGTTTGATACCTCCCCAAAAAGCACAGACAACTGTGGATCTGACAAGCCTTTCTGAGTGTCACCGATAACTGATTAAGTGGTGAAGGCAATTTCCCTGACTGTCACAATCGCAGCCACTTTTATGTGGAAAATCTCTTACAAGGTTATGATTGCATTTATCAGTTTTTGTCATGAATGAGGAGCAGAAGGTCGTGCAGATCATAGGAAAGAAACGTTTTGATTTGTTCAGTGGAGTGTTTGGTGCATTACACAGAAATCACGTTTTAATTTTTATTTTTATTTTTGTTTGTTGTTGTTGCAGCAGCAGTTTCTGTAACGTCTCTGTCTTGATGATTCCATGTTGCTTATTTTGATCTTTCTTCCTTAGCCATATCCAGGTTTGCTACGTTATATTATCTCCGTGCGTTGAATGTGTGGAGCAAACAGAACCTCGGTTTGTTGGCTCGTCACCAAGACTAGCACCAAACTACTTTGTTATGATAGGCGGTGATGTTATGATAGGCGGTGATAGGCGGTGATGTTATGATAGGCGGTGATAGGCGGTGATGCTATAATAGGCGGTGATAGGCGGTGATGTTATGATAGGCGGTGATAGGCGGTGATAGGCGGTGATGTTATGATAGGCGGTGATAGGCGATGATAGGCGGTGATGTTATGATAGGCGGTGATGTTATGATAGGCGGTGATGTTATGATAAGCGGTGATGTTATGATTGGCGGTGAACAATTGTAAGCACAAACGGGGATCGAACCTACATTTCTAACTAACTGTCTAGGCTGGTGCGTCATCTCTAGACCACTGATCCACTAGTCCTGCAGGACAATCCCCTTTAAATAAAGCCTCAGTGCAGAAGACTAGCCTGTTAAGAGACTGATGTCTGCAAAGATCTTGGGAACCCACCCTGCCACATGTCTTCAGCAGACTGTGGTATTTACAGGCCCTTTGGGGGCTCCATTCCAATTCAATCCAATTTTCCTCGAAGTCCCATGTCAAGGCTGTCACCCGTTAAAGAAGGACAGCTCAGTCAGATCAATGCTGCAGAGCTCTATACAAATTAAGACACCAACAATAAAAGCAGCTCTTAAATCCTTCTCTGCTACAATACCCCTGCCAAAACATAGAGAGGTCAACCTAGGACAGTTGCCTCGCAATGGAAGTATCACACGTCGTTGACATCTTCTTCTTCAAAACGCTCAGACAGTATCTACTGTTGTCTGTCATGAGCAAACATGTGTTGCGCTGCCGTTAAGCGCCTGACAAGTCATACCCAGCGCATCCGACTTCGGCGTGGGCAAGAACAGTTATCTTTTAAATTATTATGGAAAAGGGGCAGGAGAATGGACCAAGAAAGAAGAAAATAGACAAGAAAGCGTTGATATATCTGAGCAAAATACACACACAGAGAAGATTGAGACTCAAGCCTAGCAAGAACCAGATTGAATGCTATTATCAGTTATTGTTGTAAACAATCTAACTGCCAAATGTTTCAATTAGAATGTTGTTATACTTTGTGGGGACTGTTATCATCCATGACAAAAAATATACCATAACATCATAATGTGTATCCTCCATTAAAGGAGAAAAAATGTGCCCCGAAGTCGGAGTACTGCTCCCTAAATGGCGAGGTTGGTACACAAGCCTTTATTTCAGCATGCACACTCAGTGTTTCCAAGATAGGATGAGTGAGACAGAATGCATAATCTGGATGATCTCCAGTGTGTTTAAACTTAAGAATATTAAGCATCATCACCACCATCATCAGTAGCAGCAGCAGCAGCAGCAACAGCTGCAGCAGCAGCAGAAGCAACAACAACAGCAGCAGCAGCAACAACAACAACAACAACAACAATAACAACAACAACGAACGGTTACAGAGCTTGTTGATTACTCTTTCACTTGGCAGCTGCGATCTATCTTGCTTCTGCAATCCTAATAAAAAAGATTTATATCCTTTGCTATCTTTCACTTCGTTTCAGGCTTATGTTCTGTGCTATTGGTCATACTATGTTTCTTCTATTACTTCTCTGTATGTTTTTCTTATGTTTTTAAGCCTGTCTATGTTGTCCTTTATAACTGTTTCTTTTTTTAATGTTGTCTGTCTTTGACTCTAGCTGTCACAGTCTGTCTGCCTATCTGTCCATCTGTCTTTCTCTGCCTTCTGTGTGTGTGTTTGTGCATGCGTGCGTGTGTGCGTGCTTGCGTACGTACGTGTGTGTGTGTGAGTTTGTGTGTGTGCGTGTGTGTCTGTGTCTGTGTGTCTGTCTGCCTCTGTCTGTCTGTCTCTCTCCCTGTCTCCATCTTTCTCTCTCTCATAGGCTGAAGATTGCTCCTGCTCCTATCTCTCTCTTTATTCCTGAAATGTCATTTTGCAGACTATTATCAGGAAGCCGTGGGGGACAGTTACCAAAACAGACGTTTCCTGCGCTTCCTGTTTCAATGACTTCACATACACGCCAAGAAAACTGGAAAAATAACTCTGGGGTCATTGAGATCAGCGCATTTTCCCTCTAACGTAAAGTAATAGAAACGTCAATGTCTAGCTCTTCTGTTATATATTGACTGAACGAATGAATGATTGGCTGGCCTATTGGCTTTCTGACTGACTGACTGGCTGTATGACAGGCTGACTGTCTGGCTTATTGACTGACTGACCAACTTGCTGACTGACTAATTGAATATTACATCTTGCGTCCACGTTAAATCCTGTTCCGCTTATCATAAGAGTAGGCCATTGTGTACCGGTGGGAACAGATGACAAAATGTACAAAATCGCATACACACGGGGACGATGTAAACACAAGAAATAAGTGCTTATTCCATTATCCTCGACGTAAAAGAATAAAATACAATTAAGAAACTGTTTTGTCTATTGGCTGACTAGCTGACAGACTGACTGACTGATTCGATGAGTGAGTAAGTGAATGAGTGAGTGAGTGAGTGA
Source organism: Rapana venosa (assembly GCA_028751875.1). Lineage (NCBI taxonomy): Eukaryota > Metazoa > Mollusca > Gastropoda > Neogastropoda > Muricidae > Rapana > Rapana venosa. The sequence continues at coordinate 48,776,148 of CM054141.1, read as the reverse complement.
GTGAGTAAGCCAGTGAGTGAGTCAGTGAATCAGTAAGTCAACGAGGGAAGGACGGAAGAAGCTCTTATTTCTGTAAGCTTGTCCACTTTACGACAACAAACCACTTTATTCGGCACAATATGAGTATGTGCATACATGCTCATACTAGAGAGGGAGAGAGAGAGAGGGAGGGAGAGAGAGAGAGAGGGAGGGAGAGAGAGAGAGAGAGAGAGAGAGAGAGAGAGAGAGCGAGAGAGAGAGGGAGAGAGAGAGAGGGAGGGAGAGAGAAAAGAGAGAGAGAGGGAGGGAGGGAGCGAGCGAAGGAGGGGTAGAAAGGGATTTAAAAACTTTTTTTCCAAGGGTAACAGAATAAGCATTCGCATACTGAGAAAGAGAGAGCGAGAGATGTTTTACATGAATCCATGCATACCTGAACACTGGCCAGCCCATCGCCCCCCCCCCCCCCCACCCACCCAAATCAGAAACCCCCCATGTCTTGCTGAAAATGGCATACCATTTCCCAGGCGCAATCCACATGATGGCGATGTTTGACGGCTTGATGACAATCATGATTGTCTGGTTGATGATCACATCTCTGCAGCCTCATGCCAGCTGAAAGGAAGGTGTACAAGGAAACACCAATCGATTTCTGACCATCTGAAAATGGCATCGTTTATCAGGGATGTGAAGGTAAAGGAGAGAAAAAAAGAGACATCAATGGAGGGGGAGGGCGAGGGGTGGGGGGTGGGAGGGAGCGAGAGAGAGAGAGAGAGAGAGAGAGAGAGAGAGAGAGAGAGAGAGAGAGAGAGAGAGAGAGAGAGAGAGAGATTCGGATTCGGATTCGGATTCGGATTCGGATTCGGATTCGGATTCGGATTCGGATGTTTATTCATTAGGCCATAGCCCATAATGAAGGGGAAAGTGAACAAAAAACCAAATCATCAGAAACATTAAAAACAAACATACAATCAACAATATGATAATCATAATAATGAACTATGATGTTGCAATTTCTCTCAGCTTGAAGGCTTTGTGAAGGAAGTGAGACAAGTTCCAAATATCGTTATGTCTTGCAGAGGACATCAGCAAAGTTAATTTGAACGTGCAAGGCTGTCGAAAATATTTAGGTGAAATAAACTTATCTCTGAGCTCCTTAAGAAATGGACAGCACAGAACTAAATGTAACTCATCATCTTTACCACTTTTACAGAGAGGACATATCAAATCAATGTCATTACAATCTCTATATCGAAAGTGATGAGTGGCTAAACTTGAAATACCCAACCTAAACCTTGTGGTCACTATTTTCAAATGTCTGTCCATATCTGAAATCAAATACAGCTTCATCTCATGTGAGCTACAAAATAATCTATAAAAATCAAACCTCGTGCTATTTTGAACATGTTCATTCCACTTCTGCCATCTGCAGTCAACTAAACGTTGACGAAAAATTCTTAGAAATGCCTTTACACTTCCCACACCTTGATTCATCCACACATCACCAAAGCCATATTCATGTAAACAAATACGTACATCAGTCACCCAATTCTTCTTGCCCTTACTATCTAACTCAAATAACATTTTATACGCTTTGAAGGGTAATCTTGATTCCCCCATTTCCAAAATTTTGAGCCAATAGCGTAGAGAGAGAGAGAGAGAGAGCGAAACAGAGAGAGAGCGAGCCAGTTTCTTTTTGTGTTTGGAGTGATGTTTGTTGCTATGGTCGGTTGTTTAGTTTGTTGTTGTTTTCGGTGTTCTCTCTCTCTCTCTCTCTCTCTCCTCTCTCTCTCTCTCTCTCTCTCTCTCTCTCTCTCTCTCTCTCTCTCTCTCTCTCTCTCTCTCTCTCTCTCTCTTTCTCTGTGTGAATATGTGTGTATGGGTGTGTACGTGTGTGTGAGTGTGTTTGTATGTGTGGGCGTGTGTGTGTGTGTGTGTGGGGGGGGGGGGGGGGGGTGTTTTGGAAAGTGTGTGTATGTGTGCATGTGTAAGTCTGTGTAAGTGTGTGTGTGCTAATGTGTGTATGTGTGTGCTAATATGTGCTTGTGTCTTTGTGTGAGCATGTGTGTATATGTGTGCAAATGTGTGTGTGTGCGCGCTTATGAATCTGTGTGCATGGATGTGTGTGTGTGAGTATGTGTGTGTGTGTGTGTTTGCGCGTGCGTGTGTGTGCATGGTGGATCGGTGGTCTAGAGGTAACGCGCCTGTCTAGAAAGCGAAAAGTCCGGGTCTGAAGTGTGCGGCGGTTCGTACCCCGTTTGGACCGGAAATTTTTCCCCCATCCATTAGACCATGAGTGGTGGTCTGGGCGCTAGTCTTTCGGATGAGACGATAAACCGAGGTCCCGTGTATTACACGTAATTATTTAGCGCACGTAAAAAAAACCCACGGCAACAAGAGAGTTGTCCCTGGCAAAATTCTTAGAAAAAAGCCACTCTGATAGGGAAACAAATACAGCTGCAGAAAAAAAAAAAGGGTGAAAGGGTGGCGCAGCGCTAAGTGGCGACGCGTTCTCCCGCTCTCCCCGGGGAGAGCAGCCCGAATTTCACGGAGAGAAATCTGCCGTGACTTAAAGTGGTATGAAATAAAATCTGAGCGCTTTGATTTGTTGCTTTACAAGATTCAGCGCTATATAAATTCCATACATTATTATTATTATTATTATTATTATTATTATTATTATTATTATTATTATTATTATTATTATACGCAGACCAACAAACAGACAGACAGGTAGACAGACACGCCTACAAAAGCAGACAGTCAAGCAGAACAAAGAACAAGACTTCAGACAAAGGTAGACAGAGAGCCGAACAGAGGGGTGAAATCAGACTGTCGTTTCCAGACAGGGCAGATAGTCACGCTTATTTCTTTGTACCCTGCTGAAAGTAGTCACTGGGTACACCACTGTCAGACTGCAGTAAACTGACAGATTCCGCCTCTCTAAATCTCTCTGTCTCTCTGTTTGTCTGTCTGTCTCTTTGTGTCTGTCTGTGTCTCTGTGTGTCTGTCTAACTATCCGTCTGTCTATATGTCTGTTGTCTGTATCTATTTCTCTCTCTCTTTCTCTGTCTCTCTCTCTTTCTCTGTCTCTCTCTCCCTCTCCTTCCCTCTCTCTCTTTGTCTGTCTGCCTTTCTCTATTTCTGTGTCTGTGTGTGTCTCTTTCAGATTGCTTTTTACATCCAAAAGTGTTAATTTCCGAATGTCATTCAGAGAATGATTTTAAGATCTCATGGAAAGATTGGGTCCGTTTCTTTTTAACAGCACAAACTATGTGAAAAAATGCAGAATACAATGGTTATCACTGACACACACACACACACACACACACACACACACACACACACACACACACACACACACACACTTACATACACACAAGTGCTTTCATAAATCCCTTCATTTATTAATGAATTCTCTCGCTACCATCCGAGCTTGAAAAACTCAGGGATTTCAACATGAAAATTTAAGTTATGGTTAAAGAAAGAGAAAAACCAAATAGCTCCAAAATAGACATGCTTTCAACACGAGTAATCTTAAAATAATCTTCAACAACATAGAACTATTGATACAGTACGCACGCACATTATTCAGAAAAGAAACAAGATTCTTTACTGACAATGCCTTAATACCAAACAAACAAAAATCGTCATTATACTTCAATGGAATGAATAAAGGGGATGAGAGAGAGAGAGAGAGAGAGAAGAGAGAGAGAGAGAGAGAGAGAGAGAGAGAGAGAGAGAGAGAGAGAGAGAGAAAGACAGACAGACAGACAGACAGGCAAAAAGACAAACAGACAGACAGACAGACAGACAGACACAGCAAGAGTAAATGCCTGTCTGTCAAAATTACTTGTACGAAAAACGACAAAATGCAGAAAAAAGGAAGAGAGGAACATTAGGTTAAATGCTGTGCCTCGTCATTGTGTCTTTCCTACTTCCTTATTTTACTTGTGTGTGTGTGTGTGTGTGTGTGTGTGTGTGTGTGTGTGTGTGCAGACGCATCTCCTTTTTTTTCTTGATAACTACATTTTATGTAGCACGAATAGCATCCTCCAACTGCAGAGATTTGCCAGGAACTTTATTCAAACTTCTGACATTCTGGAAACTGCCTTCATTCATTGCAACAGCATTGATCAGCCACGTAATAAGAAAATCGAACATTGATGAACAGGAAGATATTTTCTGTCAAACGATTTCTCATCTTTTACAGGTAGGTTTTTTCATTTTTAAGCTTAGATCAGACAACGTGTTTGTTTCTTTCAATGGCAGCAAAACTCATGTCTTGATGCACATACATTTCAAAAGGGGGACGGGCTAGCCTGGTGGTTAGAGCGTTGCGCTTTGTGCTCACGATATGACGACCCGAGTTCGAGGTTCAAGGGATTGGTACCCATAAGTGCCGACTCCACTCACCCCAAAAGTCTTTCAGATGAGACCCCATTCCCCCAAAAGACAACAACAACAAAAACCCAACCCCAGACCCCAGGCCCCGTGTGCAGACACCCGCAAAACATCTTGCGCACATGTTGAAACATGTTGCGCTTTTCGGAAGAGTAGTCCATTGTTTTCTGGTGGTAACGGATAACAACATTTACAAAAGAGACAGACAGACATACAGAAAGGGAAAGAGAGACAGAGACAGGCGTACACACACATAGACAGAGGGGCATACAGACAAAAGCAATGAGGAATAACAAAAAACAACATCTTAAGGCGGAAAGAGAGGCTGAACACAGTAAGATCTTTTGTTCGATTATATCCCTATCTGTCTGTCTGCCTGCCCATCTGTCTGTCTGTTTGTCTGTGTCTCTCTCTCTTGTTTTTCAAAACTTACTTTTCTGCAGCAATTAGCGATCACAGAGAAAGACACCCTAATTTAAAGAAATTTTCTTTTCATATTTGTTCAATTTTGTAGACGTGTTTTGGATAAACACTTTACATTTTCGTGTATTTGGAGAAATTTCTTGCTCATTACAGATAAAGGTACTCGCTAGCTCTTGTTCTAGCTTACTTGTGCGTTCCCCAGGTTAACACTCTGGAGGTCACCCAGAATATGCGCTCTGCTTCACTCATCACAACTGAGGAATCAAAGTGATACAATAAACACACAAATAAATGATTAGTGTATGTCTGTGACTTTTTTAAAAAGTATATCGCCTTTAAGGCAGCCATACTCTGATTTTAGAGGATTTTTCTCTCTTATAGAGAAGAGAGTGCAGGTTTTCGTGTTTAGAACTTGTCTCGGATGAAGATAGTCTCAACATGCTTAAAGGAATAACACGATTTCAATGTAAGCTTTGGCACTCAACTTTTTTTGGTAAGTGACAACGGTTTTGGGCTCAAACTAATACATGTATGTCATTCCCACTATATTTTCCCCCAGTGTTTGGCAAAATGACACGACACTCGTCTGGAGGAAAATATCATCGCAGATGCAAGCGATTGTTAAGAAACTTCACCAATGCTGACTTTCTGGCAATTTCGTCCATTGATTTGGTAGTTATCAGTGATGTTTGGAAACTGAACCATAACTGGAGAGGAGGACACCATCTGTCACTTTTTGATCATCGTTCAAAATTAGTTTCAGCAACTTTTGGAGGAGATGAAGTAGCACACGTCTTTCATGACGACGACCTGCATTGGTTGTTATTGCAGAGTTATATTTGACAAGTATGGGGACAAGTCTAAAACTATGAGAGGAGAGAGAGGGGGGGGGGGAGAGGGAGAGAGAGAGAGGGGGAAGAGATAGAGCGAGAGACAGACAGACAGGCAGAAGACAGACAGACAGAGACAAGGGAAGAGAGAGAGAGAGAGAGAGAGAGAGAGAGACAGATACAGACAGAAAGACAGACAGACAGACAGATAGACGTACAGAGGGTAGACATACAGAGACAGACAGACAAACAGACGACCGAATGGCAGACAGACAGACATACAGACAGACAGACAGGCGAAGACTTGAGGAAGGAGAGGTGAAATCAAAGAGAGAACAAGAGAAAAGCAAGATTCAAAATGCATGTAATATATATAAATATATATATATATATATATATATATAAATATATATATATATATATATATATATATGTATGTATATATATCCATTATCTCTATCATTTCAAAGCACTACAGTTTCTAGTTTAGTTTAGTGAAAAAAAGACAACAAATTCTAAGCAAAACAGAATAAATTATCTCAAAAACCACAACACAAACCAATAGAAGTCAAAAACTGTAATGCAATAATCTATCATGCCCTCCACACCGTTTGCGTGGTTCGCAAAGTAATCAAACTCATTTTAAGATGATGACCCTCCACATTCATGGCAATGACAATGAAAGCTGTTTAGATGGCTAGGAAAACGCATGACAGACAGTCTGGACATTGCCTTCAACGCACCATTCTTTCTCAATGATGTCAGGAAGGGGACTACAGTGAATAGGAAAATATTGTTGCTGTTATCGTTGTTGTAGTTGTTTGTTTGATTTTACGTAGGAAAATATTACCTATCAATATATGTCCATTCTTCAAATAATCTGGTTTTATAACTATGTAGATGAATTTTTGGGGGGTCTTCTTTGTTATGATAAGTGTGTTGTTTTCTTTGTTGTGGAAAACGTCTCTTCCTTGTTATGACAGCCAATATCTGTTAGTCATTGAATGCATGTCAAAACCATGATTATGGAAACGTTCGACGCAGATCAGATTAAACGCTCCCCCCTCTCTCTATCTCTCCCCCCCCTCTCTCTCTCCCTCTGTCTGTCTGTCTGTCTGTCTGTCTGTCTCTCTCTCTCTCTCTCTCTCTCTCTCTCTCTCTCTCTCTCTCTCTTTCTCTCCTAGTTTATTATAATTTGCATGTTCTTGCTCATTTTCTCTAACTCACGAATTATGACAAATAAAACAAATCAAGAGTCAATGAAAGGTTTTAGAGATAACTAATATTGAGGATTGTGACAAAGTTTTGTACTGCTCTCAACACTTCAGCTTGTTTGACAGATTATCAAGTTTATTTTCAGATAATGACGCTCAGACAACAGAGCAGGGCAATATCATCCTCACTGCAAAAACAAAATGTTAATGGCATAACAGACATTCAGAAATCTGACATTCTAGACATTGTCTTCATTGTTTGATTATTTACCAGTCTTCCTATGGAAATTAAGCACTCATGAAGAGAAATACTTTATATGTCAGCTGTTTTTTTATCTCTCGACTTCCCCCCCATCCTTTTATGAGATATGATAACATTATGACAAACATTTTGTTCTCAGTCATGGCAGCCAACATCAGTCGTCATTTTGTGCACTTGACTTGCATTGAGACAGAATTTTACAACAGAGAGAGAGAGAGAGAGAGAGAGAGAGAGAGAGAGAGAGGAGAGAGAGAGAGAGGGAGGAGAGAGGGGGGGGGGGGAGGGAGAGAGAGAGTAAATTGCAAGTTTATTCACCATAATCTCTTTCTGTGTGTGTGTGTGTGTGTGTGTGTGTGTGTGTGTGTGTGTGTGTGTGTGTGTGTGTGTGTGTGTGTGTGTGTGTGTGTGTGTGTGTGTGTTGTAAAGCTGATTTTCTTTACTTCACAAACAAAACATCAATTATCATTTTTTGTTTCTGATGATATTATTAAGCGTTCGATATAATGCCATGGAGGCTCCTTTATTAATGTCTTGAACGCCATACATTGATTCAATCATGCCATCTATGTCTTTTGCGTATTTGGCAGAATTCCAGAATTAGTTTTTGGCGGTCGAAAACACAAACACTGGGTTGCTTTCCCAGCATGAATTATTTCAAGAATGCAGAAAGTATTCTATCTTGTAATGGTTTCTCCTTCGTCGTCGTCGAACCGCTCAGACAGTAACTAGTCTTGCCTGTCATTTGAACGACAATCCGTTGCGCTGCCCGTAAGTTTGTCTGTCTTTCTGTCTGTCTGTCTGTCTGTCTGTCTGTCTGTCTGTCTGTCTGTCTCTCTCTCTCTCTCTCTCTCTCTCTCTCTCTCTCTCTCTCTCTCTCTTTCTCTTTCTCTTTCTCTCTCACACACACTACACACGCACAACACACTACACTGCACTACATGTTGATGACAAAATGGATAAACGGATGCCAAAATTTACAAAACTGCATACAAACGGGGACTGGATGGAAAAACCCACATGAGTGCTTATTCCATTATCCTCGAAATAAAAGAATAAAATTTAAAAAAATTAAAATACACTACACACACTGCACACTACCCTATACACTACACACAAACACTGCACACACACAAACACTACACACACACACACACACACACACACACACACACACACACACACACACACACACACACACACACACACACACACACACACACACACACTACACTATGCTACACACACGCACACACACATGCAGCTGTCCATATATCTCAATTTCAAAGGCCTTTTCAGCAACAAACAAACATGATGACGGGGGCAAACAGGTTTAGCATTTCATCCTGTCCCTGCTCACAGGACATCAGTCACCTTCCGTTCTGGTTGCTGGCAAACAGCCCGTTGTATCTTCATCCACAGCTCAAAGAAACGGTGAAGGAGATCAAATGTAATGTGTGTGCGCGTGCATGCGTCCGTGCGTGCGTAAAGAATAAGCTTATATGTCTGTTTTAATCAAAGTTTTTTTTTATAACATTGCATTTCTATATACATTTATTTTATTTTATTTATTTATTCTTTTATATCGAGGATAATGGAATAAGCACTTATGAGCTTTTTTACATCCAGTCCCTGAATGTATGCGGTTTTGTAAATTCTGTCATCTGTTCCCACCGGCACACAATGGCTTGCTCTTACGAAAAGCGGAACAGGATTAAACGTGTGCGCAAGATGTGTGTGTGTGTGTGTGTGTGTGTGTGTGTGTGTGTGTGTGTGTGTGTGTGTGTGTGTGTGTGTGTGTGTGTGTGTGTGTGTGTGTGTGTGTATAATGTCCATTCACTACTTGGTGATAGGACAATGTGTATGTGCATGTGTGTGTGCGCGCGCGTCCTTGTGTGTGTGTGTGTGTGCGTTCGTGACATTTATATTTGAAGTTATCTTGGAATGTTTTAACCAATATTATGAAATATAGTTATCTTGTGTCTTTCGAGATTATGATGCGTATCAATGTGCCTGTCAGTATTGTCACTGCCCTTCATGGAATGATTACAGTGGTTTTGACTTAACTTGACTTGACAAGATGCCATGGGATAGTGATTAGTGCGCTGAGTCACGGGCTGAAATGTCGTGGGTTTAAATCTCGTAAGATTCATAGGGTTTTGTACTACGGCAGGCTCCAACACAGAATGGCTTCGCTATGGGTTGAGTGGGAAGAATGAGTCCATACAGTCAAGTTTCATCCATTTTACGGATGTGATTTTGAGAGCGTTGCTTAAATCATCTGACCAATACTGCATGTACCTGTATCTCTTAGGCACGGCTGTCGCCGGGATATATAAAGACAGGAGGCGTAGAGTACAGCCCTGTCAAGTAGTCTTAAGGCTCATGCACTTTCATAGCATTACTCTTACATCATACTTATTGCCTTAGCATCATCATGCACTAAAATCATTTCTCTGTATTCGGAGGTCCCGGCGGCTCATGTCGTAAAGTGACCTCACTTTTGCCTCTCCCTACACTTCCGTGCCTCTAGCTAGTTACTGCCAAGCCCTTTGGTGCTGAAGATCTGTGGAGAGGGACGTTACAGGGATGCTGTGGTGATCGCCGCTCCAAGGGATATTTTGACCTGAATGTCTGTTCCGTATGCAGTCATCATCAGGCTGCGTTGTCTTATTATTGCAATGAGGAGAAAAGCAAAATTAATTAGGAATGATATCGAAAAGTCTCACAGTAAAGAAACATTAAAAAAACCAAGCACACACAGACATTCAAAACACTGTATCAATCAAAGAAAGTTATTACTCTCTTTCTTTCTCTCACACACACAAACACACAGCTATACACAGCCACACGCAGACACCCATACAAATAAACACATATACACGCGCGCGCACATACACACTGCACACACACGTGCACGCACGCACACACGCAGTGATAAATAGAGGCAGAGTTGGGAGAGAGGTGGGGTAGGATAAATAAAACAAAAGAGACAATGTGAGAGACAGAGAAATAGAGATATATATATATATATATATATATATATATATATATATATATATATATATATATATATATATATATATATATAACAGACAGACAGATGGAGATAGACAGACACACACAGACACAAACACTAACAAACACACACACATACACACTCGCACAAGCACACGCACACAAATAGGAGCAGACACATATTTCCACTTGTCCACATAACATGAACACGTTTTCCACGGCTGGATAAACACTACAACTAGTGTAATGTGTCAGCCCTGTCACTGTTCACAGGAGGACTGCTTACCCTCCCTTGTGTTTCAGGCCAAACACCCAGTAATGGCATTGCAGGCTGAATGGATTGTCAGAGGAATTATCGCCATGTTTTGGACAATCCGGAAATTGTTATGGCTGCTTGATCATCTATCAAGTGACGTGAGACAATTCAGGATCATTGAAAAGGAAAATTATGAATTTCGGTTAACTAATACCTGTGTGAGTGGGAACATGTATGCATGCGAGCAAGCATGCGTTAGTGTGTGTGTGTGTGTGTGTGTGTGTGTGTGTGCGCGCGTGTGTGTGTGTGTGCGTGTGTATACGAGTGTACATGTGTGTTCTGAAACAGACTTGCGATAATTATTTTGACCAGAAAATGTCTGTTCCATATACATTTATCATCAGCATGCATATTCGTATTCTTGCAATGAGGAGAAAGGAAAAATCAATCAGGAATGGCATCAAGAAATCACACAGCAAAAGAACATTCAACAGACCAAACACACACAGACATTCAAACACAGTATTAATAAAAGAAAAAGGATTATTATTCTCTCTCTCTCTTTCACACATACAAATAAAGAAACACACATACACACACACGTACACACACAAACACACACAAATAAACAAACACACATGCACACGCACACACATACACACACACACAAACACACACAGTGAGAAATAGAGGTAGAGTAGGGAAAGAGAGTGGATAGACACAACAATGGAGACAATGTGAGAGACAGACACAGAGAAAGCGATCCGAACTCAGAGACAGAGACAGTAGGTAAGAGAGATAGAGACAAACAGACAAACAGACAGACTGACAGACATACAGATAGACACACACACAAACACTAATATCCACATACACAGTCAGACACACACACACAACACACACACATGCGCGCGCACACACACACATACAAACAACACACACACACACACACACACACACACACACAACACACACACACACACACACACACACACACACACACACACACAGGAATAGACATATTTCCACCTGTCCACATAACATGAACACGTTTTCCACGGCTGGCTAAACACTACAACTAGCGTAATGTGTCAGCCCTGTCACTGTTCACAGGAGGACTGGTTACCCTCCCTTGTGTTTCATGACAAACAACCAGTAATGGCATTGCAGGCTGAATGAATTGTCAGAGGAATAAACTCCACGTTTTGACAATCCGGAAATTGTTATGGCTGCTTGATCGTCTATCAAGTGACGTGAGACAATTCAGGATCATTGAAAAGGAAATTATGAATTTTGATTAACTAATGCCTGTGTGGGTGGGAACATGTATGCATGCAAGCAAGCGTGCATCATTGTGTGTGTTTGTGTGTGTGTGTGTTTGTGTGTGTCTGTGTGTGTGCGTGTGCATTCGAGTGTACATGTGTGTTTTGAAACAGACTTGTGATATCTTGACCAAAAATTGTCTGTTCTATACACATTTTTTCATCAGCATGCATGTTCGTATTCTTGCAATGAGGAGAAAGGAAAAATCAATCAGGAATGGCATCAAGAAATCACACAGCAAAAGAACATTCAACAGACAAGCACACACAGACATTCAAACACTGTATCAATAAAAGAAATTTTTTTATATTATTCACTCTCTCTTTCACACACACAAATAAACAAACACACATACACACAAATAAACAAACACACATACACACAAATAGACAAACACAAATAAACACACACGTACACACACAAAAATACACAAATAAACACACACACACACAAACACACACAGTGAAAAATAGAGGTAGAGAGGGGAAAGAGAGGGGAGAGACACAACAATGGAGACAATGTGAGAGACAGACACAGAGAAAGCGATCGAAACTCAGAGACAGAGACAGCATCTGAGAGAGATAGAGACAGACAGACAGACAGACTGACAGAAAGACAGATACACACACACACACACACAAACACACAAACACTAATATCCACACACACAGTCAGACAGACAGACACACAACACACACATGCACACACGCACACACACACACACTACACACACACACACACCACACACACACACACACACACACAACACACACCCACACACACACACACACACAACACACACACACACACTCACACACACAGGAATTGACATATTTCCACCTGTCCACATAACATGAAAACGTTTTCCATGGCTGGCTAAACACTACAACTAGCATAATGTGTCAGCCCCGTCACTGTTCACAGGGGGACTGGTTACCCTTCCTTGTGTTTCAGGACAAACACCCAGTAATGGCATTACAGGCTGAAAGGATTGTCAGAGGAATAAACTCCACGTTTTGGACAATCCGGAAATTGTTATTGCTGCTTGATCGTCTATCAAGTGACGTGAGACATTTCAGGATCATTGAAAAGGAAAATTATGAATTTCGATTAACTAATGCCTGTGTGAGTGGGAACATGTACGCATGCGAGCAAGCGTGCATCATGTGTGTGTGTGTGTGTGTGTGTGTGTGTGTGTGTGTGTGTGTGTGTGTGTGTGTGTGTGTTCTGTGCTCTGTGTGTATGTGTGTGTTTCCTCTGACAAACGTTTATAAGTTTGACTGATATGTAAAATTAAAAACACCTTTATTCTAATGTCAGAAAGTATTTTTTGAATTATCCTGTATAGCTATTTGAAAGCTAGAAATAACTTTATGTATTGACATAACAAACCATAAGAAGACACAAACAGACTAACAAAAAACTGCAGAACACAGAGGAAAAAAGGGAAACACATCAGGAAATATAAATACAGAGAGAAAAACAGAAACAAGAGCAAGAACATAACTTGGAGGAAAGAGGCTGAGAAAGGAGGCAAGAGATAAAGAGAAAACACAGTAGTTTTATGACTATAGATGTCAAGAAGAGAGAAGGATCTCATTAGCCACGCAGCCAGCCAGACAGTCCAATAGACAGACAAATATAGGTAGACAGAGACAAGGGTAGACAAAGAAACAGAGAGGGACAAAAACAATGTGACACAGAAAGACACAGAAAAATAGAGACTCAGATTGAAAGATAGAAGAAGAGGTAGATGAGAGAAGAGGAAAAATAGGATGAGAAAGAGAAAAAGACCGAGTGAAAGAAAGCACACCCACACCCACAACGAACACACACACACAGAAACACGCACACACACTTACAAACACACACACAAACACACAAACACAACATACACACACAAACACACACACACTCACACACCACGTGCGTGCACACACACACACACACACACCCTCCCCAACACATACACACGCACACACACGCACGCACATGCACACACACACACATTTTCTTCTCTCAAGTGTTCCTCTATTTCAAACACTTGTTCAACAGCCCCCAACACACCAGGAGGACGTGTAACGTGTCATCCGTGTCACTAATCATCAGAGATCGCTTATGGTTGATGACAAACGCCCAATAAAATTATCATCTCCAGCTAGAAAGGGAGTTGTGAAGGAAGAGAAATCCACATTCTGACAGTCCTGACACGCTCTCCGGGCTTGGCCTGGCATCAAACAATGTCAGATAATTAAGCTTCATTGAAAGGAAAATGAGTATCTTTGATTAGGAGAGAGAGAGAGAGAGAGGGAGAGAGAGAGAGAAAGGGAGAGAGATTGAGAGAGAGAGGAGAGAGAGAGAGAGAGAGAGAGAGAAAGAAAGAAAGAGGAAGAGGGGGGGGGGGGGTGTAGAGAGAGAAGTGTGTGTGCGTGTGTGTGTGTGTGTTTGTGTGTGTGTGTGTATATATGTGTGTGTGCATGCATGCGTGCGTTTAGGCATTTACATGCAAGAGAGTTTTTAAAGTGTCATCTCTGTCACCCATCATTGCAGGTTTGTTGCATTCATTGGTAGTTGATGACAGATACCTTGCAATATCATCGCCAACTAGAGAAGTGTGAAGGAAATAAAATCAACATTATGAGAACCTTGGCATTACTTGAGGCAATTAACCAGCACTGAAAGGAAAAATTAATTATCATTGTTTGACAGCACACACACACATACACACACACACACACACAGACACACGCACACACAAAATTACACACACACAAACACATGCACACACACACAATTACATACACACCCAATTATATAACACCCTACATAGAGTTACCCACAGAGACATGTACACACATATACACATGCACTCACGCACGTGCACGCACACATACACGCACACACACACGCACGTGCATGCCCCACACACATTTTCTTCTCTCAAGTGTTCCTCTATTTCAAAGACTTTTTTCAACAGCCCCCAACACACCAGGAGGACGTGTAACGTGTCATCCCTGTCACTAATCATCAGAGATCGCTTGTGGTTGATGACAAACGCCCAATAAAATTATCATCTCCAGCTAGAAAGGGAGTTGTGAAGGAAGAGAAATCCACATTCTGACAGTCCTGACACGCTCTCCGGGCTTGGCCTGGCATCAAACAATGTCAGACAATTAAGCTTCATTGAAAGGAAAATGATTGTCTTTTGTTCGTAATGAGTCAGCGAGAGAGAGAGAGAGAGAGAGAGAGAGAGAGAGAGAGAGAGAGAGAGAGAGAGAGAGAGAGAGAGAGAGAGAGAGAGAGATTTATTTTTAATTTTTACTTATTTCAATCTTTTATATCGAGGATAATGGAATAAGCACTTATGTACTTTTTACATACAGTCCCCGTGTGTATGCGGTTTTGTAAATTCTGTCATCTGTTCCCACCGGCACACAATGGCCTACTCTTATGAAGAGCGGAACAGGATTAACATGTGCGCAAGATATTGTGCGTGCATTCGCACACAGGGCCTCGGTTTATAGTCTCATCCGAAGGACTCTGGGGGAGAGTGGAGTCTGCACTGATGTTAACTCCAAAGGAAAATATCCCCTTCGATGGCAATCGAACCCAGGTCGTCAGATTGCGAGTGCAATGTTCTGACCACTAGGCTATCCCATCCCCCGAGAGAGAGAGAGAGAGAGAGAGAGAGAGAGAGAGAGGAGAGAGAGAGAGAGAGAGGAGAGAGAGAGAGAGAGAGAGAGAGGCTGACAGACAGACAGACAGACGGACGGATGGACAGATGGACGGACAGACAGACATACAGGCAGAGACAGAGAGAGACAATGAGAGACAGAGAAAGAGACAGAGAGAGAGAAAGTGTGTGTATTTTAGTGTGTTTGTGCGTGCGTGCGTGTGTGCAGTGTATATGTGTTCGCGCGCGTGCGGGCGTGCGTGCGTATGTGTGTGTGTGTGTGTGTGTCATCTGCCAACGTTTTATGAGCTTAGAAGAGCATTTGAAGGAAGCTGTCTGCTCTGATAGCAGCAACTATCAGTTTCTGTCATCCAGTAACTACGCCATGAAACGCCAAATGCCGATGAAAACAAAGCAAACAAAGCACAGGCACACACACACACACACACACACACACACACACACACACACACACACACACACACACACACACACACACACACACACACAGAGACAAATGAGCGGAAAGATACTGGTAGAAAAACGAAAAGGGAAGGAGGGAATGACAGAGAGAGAGAGAGAGAGGAGGAGAGAGAGAGAGAGAGAGAGAGAGAGAGAGAGAGAGAGAGAGAGAGAGAGAGCGGGGATAGAGAAAACAAAGAGAGATAGAGAGAACAAAGAGAGAGAGAAAACAGAGAGAGAGAACAAAGAGAGACAGAGAGAGAGAGAACAAAGAGAGAGAGAGAGAACAAAGAGAGAGAGAACAAAGAGAGACAGAGACAGACTGACAGAGAGAGAGAGAAAGAGAGAGAGAGAGAGAGAGAGAGGAGAGAGAGAGAGAGAGAGAGAGAGAAGAGAGAGAGAGAGAGAGAGAGAGAGAGAGAGAGAGAGAGAGAGAACTAGCAAGAAAAGGAAAGCTGTAACAGAAACGAAGGCAAATATGGCACGATAGTATAGTGACAGATCAAGCGCAGCTTGTGGGATATTATTCAATATACTTTCAATTTTCAACGCAAGTTCTTTTTTGTATCATCTTTAACTAAAGATAATACGATCCCTCTCTCTCTCTCTCATGAACGTGCAATTGTGCACACACAGGCACACATACTCGAACAAACCTGCTACTCTGTCTCTCTTTCTGTTATACACGTGCAATTATGCGCACACAAGTACACATATAAACTCTCTCTCTCTCACTCTCTCTATCTCTCTTGTCTGTACACACATTCACACTCAAACACAGAAACACAGAGAGAGAGAGAGAGAGAGAGAGAGAGGAGATGGAGAGAGGAGAGAGAGAGAGATGAGAGAGAGAGAGAGAGAGAGAGAGGAGAGAGAGAGAGAGAGAGAGAGAGAGAGAGCAACAAGGCGGAGACACCCACAGAGTTTCACAGCCTGTCCATATTAATTTCTCAATTTCAGGGTCTTTGTCAACAGCTCACCACCGTCCACAAAACATGTTTAATGTCTTCTCCACATCACTGATCATGGGGGTCTTTGTCACGATCGTTTATATTTGATGACAAGCACGCGGCATTATCAAACCCAGATGAACAGTTATTTGAGGAATTATGATGCATATTCTGACAATCTGCAAATGGCCTTCACGGCTTGATCTTCTGTCAAGTGATTTGAAAGAAATGGGTTTTGGTGAAACGAAAACTTTTATCTTCAGTTAGTGAATTTAAGAGCGGGCTCTCTCTCTCTCTCTCTCTCTCTCTCTCTCTCTCTCTCTCTCTCTCTCTCTCTCTCTCTCTCTCTCTCTCTCTCTCTCTCTCTCTCTCTCTTGTGTGTGTGTGTGTGTGTCTGTCTGTCTGTCCGTCCGCCTCTGTCTGTGTGTGATAGTCGTGAGTGTGTGTGTGTGTGTGTGCTTGCGCGTGGGTGTGTTTGTGTTTGTTTGTGTTTGTGTATGTGTGTGTGTGTGTGTGTAGTGTTTGTGTGTGTGTGTGTGTGTGTGTGTGGCGCGCGCTTGCGCGTGGGTGTGTTTGTGTTTGTTTGTGTTTGTGTGTGTGTGTGTGTGTGTGTGTAGTGTTTGTGTGTGTATGTGTGTGTGTGTAGTTTTCATTTGCCAACGTTTTATTAGCCTAGATTAGCATTTAAAGGAAGCTGTCTGCTGTAATAGGAGGAAATATCAGTTTCTGTCATCCTATAACTACGCTCTAAAACGCAAAATGACGATGAATATGCAGAGAAGAGAGCCCCTGCGGACAGATAGAGAGAGAGGGAGGGAGAGAGAAAGAGAGAGGGAGGGAGGGAGAGAGGTAGAGAGAGAGAGGGTGGGGGAGGGAGAGAGAGAGAGTGAGAGAGAGAGGGAGAGAGAGAGGTAGGGAGGGAGGGAGAGGAGAGCGGGAGGGAGAGAGCGAGAGAGAGAGGGAGGGAGAGAGGGAGCGAGAGGGAGGGAGGAGAGAGAGGGAGGGAGAGAGAGAGAGAGGGAGAGAGAGAGAGGGAGGGAGAGAGGTAGAGAGAGAGAGAGGGGGGGGAGAGAGAGAGGGAGGGAGAGAGAGAGAGGGGAGAGAGAGAGAGAGGAAGGGAGAGAGAGAGGGAGGGAGAGGAGAGAGAGGGAGAGAGAGAGGGATGGAGAGAGAGAGAGGGAGAGAGAGAGAGAGGGAGGAAGAGAGAGAGTTCAGACGTCAGACTGTTACTGCACATTGGCCTTAGGCCACAACCCGTGAGTCATGAGTGTTGTGTGTTGGGCTAAACTGTCCAGCACTAAAGGAAACAGGCATGTAAACAAAAGGACACTTAGCACTTACACTGGGAGGCATGCAGACAACCGGACAAAAAATCAAGAAAGACTGAGAAAGACAAAATTAATGGAGACTAAAGACAAATCGCCGACAGAAACAGCCAAACGAGCAGAAGGAAGGAAGGAAGGAAGGAAAGAAGGAAGGAAGGAAGGAAGAAG
This sequence comes from Rapana venosa, assembly GCA_028751875.1. NCBI lineage: Eukaryota > Metazoa > Mollusca > Gastropoda > Neogastropoda > Muricidae > Rapana > Rapana venosa. The sequence goes on along the minus strand of CM054141.1, from coordinate 48,757,867 downwards.
GAAGGAAGGAATGAAGATAGATCTATGAATCACAGACAGAACGGACGAAGAGACGTAAAATGAAATCGAACAGAACGGGTCATCGGATCAACGCTCCTTGTGGGTGTAAAGTCAAGAATTCTTTAAACTACATTAAAAATAGCCACCTAAATCCATATGAGCAGAAAACAGAAATTATCTCTGTCTGTCTCTCTGTCACTGTCTCTGTCTGTGCATCTGTCTCTCTGTCTCTCTGTCTCTCTCTCTGTCTGTCTCTCTGTCTGTCTGTCTGTCTGTCTGTCTGTTTACATGCATATAAGAAGAATGGTAGATATCAGACAAACAATCTAAGTAGGAGAACTGCATCACCAACTGAATAGTTCCTGCTCCTCAACGCTTCACTCCATTTCGTAAAGAGAAAACACAAAACTCTGTTCAAGAACGTCTTGTTCAAACATAAAACATACAATAGAAAGCGAAAGCAGAGCTCCAGGGTGAAAGAAATCCTCATCTGGAACACACTATACTTACCCCTCCAGGCGTTATTCAATAATTCAATTTAAGCTTTGTTGATGCAACATTGTGCAGAGTTTGGTGACGTACACTGATAATAGAACAAGATTGGCAGCAAACAGCCAAGAAGAAAGTAACACAGAAAACAAAGGGTCATGAAAACAGATAAGCAAAGAAAGAAAGAACATAGGAACCACATGTAAAGCCATCTAAACAACATGTTTTGGCGACAAAAATTTCCGTAGCAACAACAAGAAGATTGAATGTTTTTTTTATGAAAACTAACGCACAGACCAACAGTATAACGTTAAGAAGCACAAATGAGAGGAGCAGGACAGTGGGCAGAGAGGGGGGGGGGGGGGGGGGGAGCAGGTGGGGGCGGAGGGGAATGGTGGCTATCTTGGCAGTGGGAGGAGGGTGACTATCGTAAAGCCAAACAAAGCCAAGCAGCACAGTACCATTCTTTATTTTAAAAAAAAAGTTCCGTAAGATGATAGCTGTTTTGTAACATTGCGCACGCGCACACGCACGCACGCACACACGCATGCACGCACGCACGTACCCACACATACACAAACATACAAGAATGTCCTGAAACTACGCTGGCCGAAGTCACTACCACACAGGTAGAAAACCATGATGAAGAAAAGCCACATCTGCAGACCTAAAACCATTCCAGTATTAGCCACGACTGTAAAGGAAAGTAGTTTTCAAGTCAAAATCGTCACTATAGACATTTTAGTAACAGAATGTCTTTGTCTGTCTGTCTATGTGTAGACCCTATGATTTCGCGAAATATTGCTTAATGTCTGGAAGGACAAACGCCCTTGAAAACAATGGTGGAAGCAGGTGAAAAGTGTTCCAGTTCGATCAGTTTAAGAAGAACAAAAGTGAGACGCATACTGAATAACTTTGCTATGTACAACCTGTGTCTCCATCATTGGATTGCCTGGTAGTCAGAGTATCCTTTTTGTGATGTGGCAGTGGCTAAGACAAGATTTAAGTTTCTGATAATATAAGCTTTTTGAGAAGATCCACCCCCCGCCTCTATAATTTACATGGATTACCACCTCCATACTTATGAAAACCTTTACGGAAAAAAAGCCAGATAAGGATGTACCATGTGTGAATGCTTGCATAACATTGTATAACTCATTAGAGCCCATCTACATTTTGGCAGAGGATTAGGCCAGCAGAGACAACTGGCGTGGATGACAATAACATTCCCAGCATGCATCCTGCGCCATGGAGGAGGACGGGCTCCACCAATTTGAATTTCCCAGAGCCATTACCACCGTACCTCCCAGAAAACAATGAGATACGATGCCAACAAGACTCCTTAAGATGTTGAGGAAGAACTGAGCCTAAGTATCCGTGTCAAGGGGAGTAAGTCACCAGCCTCACAAGGGCCACTTACCAAGGAGGGACTCTGAATCCTGAAACTCTGGAGTTAACATCAGTGCCGATTCCATTCCGCCCCCAAAAGTCCTTTCGATGAGACTATAAACCAAAGTCCAGTGTTCGAATGCACGCAGAACATCTTGCGCACACGTTAAAACTTGAACCGCTTTCGGAAGAGTAGGCTTGTCTGCCTGTCTTTCAAAGTCTCCGTCTCTCTCTCTCTCTGTCTCTCTGTCTCTGTCTCTGTCTCTCTCTCTCGCTCTCTCTCTCTCGAGTAGGGAACGGATGACAAATTTACAAAACCGCATACATATGGGGACTGTGCGCAAAAATACACCACATGTGCTTATTCCGTTATCCTCGAAATAAAAAAGGGGGAAAAGGAAAAGAAATCTCGGTGTTCAAATCCACACAGAAAAGCAATGGTAGATGATTGACCTGGATGCAGTCTGCCCTGGTCCACCCCGCACCTTTCCATTTAGATTGTGAAAAGTTAAGGGTCAAACCATTTGCAATATGAGGTCTGTTTCTTTCTGAGCAGTTCTCCGCAGAGTGTCTTCTTCCCTAAGTGACACACCAGGACAGGCTTCACTGTCATTAGGTTACACCAGGATAGGCTTCACTGTCACCAGCTTACACCAGGATAGGCTTCACTGTCACCAGGTTACACCAGGACAGACTTCACTGTCATCAGGTTACACCAGGACAGACTTCACTGTCACCAGGTTACACCAGGACAGGCTTCACCGTCATCAGGTTACACCAGGATAGGCTTCACTGTCACCAGGTTACACCAGGATAGGCTTCACTGTCACCAGGTTACACCAGCACAGGCTTCACTGTCACCAGGTTACACCAGCACAGGCTTCACTGTCACCAGGTTACACCAGCACAGGCTTCACTGTCACCAGGTTGCACCAGGACAGGCTTCACTGTCATCAGGTTACTACCTGACTGGGGCTTTCCCAGTGCAACAATGTTAAGTGACACAGTGAAATAACATCCTCCTGTGCTTCCAACATGCTCTGTCTCCTCTTGTTTGTCTGTCTGTTGGTCTGTCTTTCTGTTTGTCAGTCTGGCTGTTTGTCTGTCTGTCTGCCTGCGTGTATGTTGGTCTGTCATCCTGCCTGCATGTCTGTCTCTCTGTCTGCCTGTCTTCCTATCTGACTGAAGCTCCTCTCTCTTTGTCTCTCTCTCTCTCTCTCCTCTCTCTCTCTCTCTCTCTCTCTCTCTCTCTCTCCTTGTTTCTCTCTCTCTCTCTCTGTCTGCCTGTCTGTCTCTGTCTCCGTCTCTCTCTGTTTCCCTGTCTCTGTCACTCTCTATGTCTCCCTCTTGATTATTTTTTCATGAAACGATAGTTATAGATCAGCCATGTATAGATAAACATCCAACTTGCGACTGATTGTGGTATGATGAGAAGCATTTAAATGTGTGGTTGTTGATTTTGTAAGAATAAGTGCATCAATTTTTTTTTTAAAATCATTCATTTTTATGGATAGCGTTTGTATAAGGTGCAATTGTTCATGCATAGATACCTCTTCCTGGTTCTATCTGTATGTCTGTCTGTCTGCCTGACGTCTATCTCACTCTCTCTGTTCCTGTCTCTTTGACTGATTGTTGGTTCTGTCTCTTTGAAAATGTGTAGGAACAAAACGGAAGAGAGACCGAGATGATTAGTAGTGCCTTTAATTAATCAATTTCAATTTCTCTCCTGCCATTCAATCTAATCAACTGATTTTTCTTTTAGTGACACGAAACTTGTTAGAATGCAAGCTGAAGGCACTTGAGAGCTTGACGCTAGAAAAATCCCAACTCAAAACAAAAAAGGCTCACACACGCATACCCACACACATTACTGAATAATTGAATCACTATATTACTTTGGAAGCAACAATGTGTAAAGAAAATCAGCATGCGTGGATCAGGAAGAAGAATTCCGCGCAGATGGGTCGAAAATAGATGGGACGGGATAGCCTGGTGGTTAGAGTGATGAGCATTGCGATCGTGATCTGCTGACCCGGGTTTGAATCTCGTTCAAGAGGATTTTTCCTCTAGAGTTGACATCAGTGCCCACTCCACTCCCCCCGAAAGTCCTTCGGATGACACTATAAACCGAGGTCCCGAGTGCAAACGCACGCAGAAAATCTTGCGCATACTTTAAAAACCCGTTCCGCTTTCGCAAGACTAGGTAATTGTGTGCCAGTAGGAGCGGATGACAAAATTTACAAAACCGTATACACACGGGGACTGGATGTAAAAACGTATGCCAGTGCTTATTCCATTATCCTCGACATAAAATAATAAAATAAAAAAAATTTACATAGCAACAACAAAAAGAGAACAAAGCAAAATGCAAAAAAGAAGAAGAAAAACACACACATTAAAAACCAAAAACCAAAAGCGGTAGCAAAAGCAAAGGCAAAATCAACACGATAGTATCTTCAGAACTGTAACTTGTAGGGTTGTATTTTAAAATACATCGTCATTTTATTGACTTTAAAAAGTGGACGCGTTGGGTTGCAAGAGGCACTTGTGAAGAGAGAGGTGAAAACTGAAAATTTTCACAGAGAGAGAGAGACAGAAAGACAGAGACAGATACAGACAGACAGAGACAGACAGAGAAAGAGAAAGAGAGACAGAGAGTTATAGAGAGACAGACAGAGAGACAGAAACACAGAGATACAAAGAGAGAGAGAGAGAGAGAGAGAGAGAGAGAGAGAGAGAGAGAGAGAGAGAGAGAGAGGAGAGAGAGAGAGAGAGAGAGAGAGAGAGAGAGAGAGAGAGAGAGAGAGAGAGAGAGAGAGAGAGAGAGAGAGAGAGAGAGAGGAGAGAGAGAGAGAGAGAGAGACTGACTGACTGAGCGACCGACCGACCGACCGACCGATATTTCGAAACAAAGAAACAGATAAAAAGCAGTTAATACCAAACAGACTCGGTGTTCTAAAGATAATACGTAAGGGTTTGAATACAAAACTCTCAGGATAATACTGCTTCATGATGAGGATTGCCGTTTGATCATGCATGCGGCAAGTCATAAACTTATGGTGACATTATTCTCATATACTTGCCAGTTATGTAGCCAGCTATTAATAATTCATTTTTGTAGTGATGGTCCTATTTTGATTTCCTTGCTTCTATTTTATATTGTATGGTGATTTTGACTTTTAATCCCTTATAACGAGATGAAAATTACCAATTGCATACACATGTTGTGCAATCTAACAAATGTATTCAATGCCTTTTTTTCATAACTTTTGCAATCTAACAAATATTTCTATTACTTTTTTCATAAATTCTGCAATCTAACAAATGTTTCGATTACTGTTTTCATAACTTCTGCAATGTAACAGATGTTTTGATTACTTTTTCATACCTTTTTGCAATCTAACAAATGTTTTGACTACTTGTTCATGCACTTTGCAATCTAGCAAATGCATTATGTACCTTTTTCATACCTTTTGCAATCTAACAATTATTGTCATTACGTTTTTCGTGCCTTTTGCAATCTAACATATGTTTTGGTCACCTTTTCTGCTACATTTTGCAATCTACATACTGTGATTTTCTTTAAACTGTAAGAGAATGGTTACATGTTTGTGTACATATAAAAATGTCTAGGAAAAGATATCAGACAGACAAAAATAGGAGCAGAGAGACAGCGAAAGATAAACACTGCGCAATCAACCGAAGAAGAAACAAACCACAAAAAAATGTCAGTCAACATACACCAGAAAAAAGGGATGGTGACAAAGTGTGCCGAGTTTTGCTATCTTTTAAAAAAAAAATCTCAGCTTCATCAGATCAAAATGAAACGATAAAGAGCCCTGACAGCCCGGGGCTATGTTCTGAAAAAAGACAAAAAAAGACAAACTAGTCATTACGCATACTCAGCAGCAAATGCTGAAAGTCTAAATATTTCCTTCACATATTTATACTTCTTTCTTAGATTTTCTTAAAATGTAAATCTAAAAACAACATTACTAAATTAGTTTGAAAGTGAAACAAATGTAGATAAAAACCATGATGTAAAACGTTTGATAAAAATGGCTAGGGAATAAATAAAAGAGGATGAGATATAGTTTTGTCTTCCTCTTTCCCTTTCTTTTTCTGCTCTTCTCATTTTTTATTCCCTCTTCTCTTCAAACTTCCCGAGGAGTCGTTGAGAAACTGCACTGCGCTGCCTCGAATTTTCAGGACGTGTTGCTGAGGGAAGTTGAAGCTGGTTAAGCTCATCCATCGCCAGGTACAGGTTGCATGCTGGGTATATTCAATTTTCCAAACCCATCGAACACTGGCATGGCTTTCTGGATTTTTAGCGTAAGTTCTTGATCTTTAGCATGCGTATGTACGCGAAGAACGTCAGGGGACTGGCGGGTCTTTGCTTGAAGCTGACTAGGGAGGTCAGGAAAACCCCAGCCATTAATTCGCCGGCAGCTCCTACTGAGATTCGAACAGACAACTTCGTGAAACCACGAGCTGAAAGTTTACTCGGCATTAGCATCCGTAAAATGTATGAATATTCTTATGTGCACATCATTCACAGTCATTAAGAAATGTAGGCATAGGCTGTTGGGCGCATGCAACCTGTTTGATTCAAACCATACACAATAAGTAAGTAAGTCTTCAATTTGAACGTCTCTCCACTTAAAGTGATACCAGACCAATCATACACAAAACCTGAAACAGATGCTGATGTTTACAACCCATCTGGAGCAACAGAAGACACTCAGAGTCCTATCCACAGAATCACTGAAGGAATCCATAGAAGAAAACCATCGCACAGGATCGCCAGGCAAAGAGTTTTTTTCAACCCACACAAAAGCCTCATGCTGATGCATTCCCTTCAATAATGAATCAGTCCCACCATGAGCTGAACTGAGCTGAGCCTTGCAGCATTCAGACCTGGCCATCTCTTCATGCCCAACAGCCTGCAGCCTTAAAAGTCACTGTGTGTGCCATGGAGCTGTGTGTTTTGTTGTTGTTGTTGTTACTGCTGCTGCTGTTGTTGCTGTTGTTGATGTTGTTGTTCTTGCTTTTAAATAAACCCTGCAGCTCAAAGAACAATGGAACATTGTGTAGAGTAATTGAAAGTCATCCTGTTACTATCATACTGTCCAAAATTTCGGTAAATAATATACTTGAAAAAAAAATCAGATAATAGACAAGGTTTGATTTATTGACTGATTGTTTGTTTGCTTGATTAAAATATAATGGATATTTGATATGAAAAAAGTTTAATTAACAATGTCAACAAAACAACTAGTCACCAGTAATGATTCTTTTTTTTTTCGTTCCTCGGCTAAAGCACTAAGGTTCACAAATGGTGAAACTTTTTACTACTTATGCAACCGTTTTTTGCCCACATTTAAGGTATCCGCATTCCAATACCGGGAACTTTGGCCGTGTTAAAACTCATAGTCTAAGTTCATACAGTTCAGCAAGAGAAAGGTCTATACGCGATATTTAAAAAGGTCAAGGTAAAGGTGTCCCATAACCTATGTGGTCGTAGGGAAGCGAGACGTCAGAGACCTACCTCAGCTTCTCCAGGGGCCAGCATATTGAGGGCGGCGCCCATCTCCTCTCCCTCGCTGCTTTACCTTCCCTGACCCTAAAGAGGGAAGGTACCCATTTACAGCTGGGTGAAGGGGGGGGGGGGGGGGGGAGGGGGGGCTGTACTGAAGATAAAGCGCGCAAACGGTCACCCATCCAATGGGTAACCTTACTCGACGCTGCTTAACATTGGCTAAGGGAAAGCGAGCGCTCTGAATACGTGATATTAATAACTGTCAATTCTGCCTACAGTTCAACGCTGCCTGATGAAGATGAATCCCTATGGTATGCATGGCTGCTAGACTTCTGCGACTTTAGCTTGGCGTTTGGAGAAAACTGACTTTGAATGAGGCATAGGAAGAAGAAGAGCTTTTCCAAGCGAAGAAGGAATGGGAATTTGATTGCTTCTGGAATCAGCTAGCGAGGAACAGTTTCTATATTTTTGTTCAGAGACTGTTCAAGTGCACTTAGGCGGAGGAGTAAACATTACAGCATGGAGTGCTGTGTGTTGTGTGTGTGTGTGTGTGTGTGTGTGTGTGTGTGTGGTGTGTGTGTGTGTGTGTGTGTGCGCGCGTGCGTGTGTTGTGTGGGTGTGTGTGTGTGTGTGTGTGTATGTGTGTGTGTGTGCAGCGTCGGCCGTCGCTCTTTCTCTATTTCTGGTCCATCGATCTGGAATGACCTCCCTCTCTCTCTTCGCCAAAATCCCTCTTATGACACTTTTAAATCCAGTCTCGAGACCTTTTTATTTCAACCTAAGATTTTCCTTTCCTGATTCAACTCATTGCTTTTCCTTGCCTTCAAGAGCCGAAATCCTATTACCTTGCCAAAATGTATAACCTTTATGTGTGTGTATGTGTGTGTGCGTGTGTGCGATTGCACGTGCACATTTGGACTTGTTAAACTACAATTTTACTGTGCCAAATGATAACCTTTATGTGTGAATATGTGAGGTTTGTTGTTGCGGATGTGCAGTGCACATTATAATCCTTTTTCTTTTCTACTTAACTTATGTCATTTTTTCTGTTATTTCCTTGTTCTTTTCTTCTTTTCTTATTGTCAGCTTCTGTCTTTTCTTCTCTTGTTCTTTCTTTTCTCTTTTCTTCTTGTCTTCTTGTTCTTTCTGTTCTTCTTGTTCTTCTCTTGTTCTTGTTCTGTTCTTGTTCTTCTTCTCTTCTTCTTCTTCTTCTTCTTCTTCTTCTTCTTCTTCTTCTTCTTCTTCTTCTTCTTGTTCTTCTTGTTCTTCTTCTTGTTCTTCTTCTTTTCTTCTTGTTCTTCTTTTCTTTGTTCTTCTTCTTGTTCTTCTTTCTTTTCTTTTCTTCTTCTTGTTCTTCTTCTTCTTCTTTTCTTCTTTCTTCTTTTCTTTTCTTCTTCTTCTTCTTGTTCTTCTTCTCTTCTTGTTCTTCTTCTTGTTCTTCTTCTTGTTCTTCTTTTCTTCTTCTTCTTTTCTTCTTCTTCTTGTTCTTCTTCTTCTTCTTGTTCTTCTTGTTCTTCTTCTTGTTCTTCTTCTTCTTCTTGTTCTTCTTCTTGTTCTTCTTCTTCTTCTTCTTTTCTTTCTTCTTCTTTCTTCTTTCTTCTTTTCTTCTTTCTTCTTCTTCTTCTTCTTCTTCTTCTTCTTCTCTTCTTCTTTCTTCTTCTTCTTCTTCTTCTTCTTCTTCTTCTTCTTCTTCTTCTTCTTCTTCTTCTTCTTCTTCTTCTTCTTCTTCTTCTTCTTCTTCTTCTTCTTCTTCTTCTTCCTTCTTCTTCTTCTTCTTCTTCTTCTTCTTCTTCTTCTTCTTACTCTTCTTACTCTTATTGTTTTGTATATGTGTGGGTGCGTAAAAGAAGACAAACAAATGACAAATGCGTAACCCGAATATTGATTTTCCAGCGCAACCACGAATTTTCCAGGTATAGAAAAAGTAAACTGGCTATTTGCTAGAATCATATTGAAATGTTTTTGTATGACTCATTCCTACACGGTGATAATTAAGATACATACACGAATTGTATATGACGTGCTACAACAAGCTGCATATCAACAATATTGATGTAGGAAAAAGGAACGAGGGATGCTCTTTGACTTCAATAATAATGTAGTTATGTTGGGTTTTTCCTGCATATAAGGAGTTGCACTTTCACGACCTTAAAAGGAAATAAAACCGAACGGTTTGAAAACACGATGAGGATATCACTGAGCACACACGCACATACACACACACAAATCTACTTCTACCCTATACCCTCGTACATATAATTATTTACACACACATGCACACAGAGATTTACACACAAAGAGTTCCCCACCCCCCACATTCACACACACACAGAGATTTCCCCTCGTATCCACCCACCCACCCACATACACACACACCATACACACACACATTCCTCCTACCACCACCCCCCATCCACACACACACACAACACACACACATTCCTCCCCCCCCCCCCCCACACACGCACACACAATCACCCCCCCACCCAGCACACACTTTGAGACACACATAAACAAGATAAACGACAGACAACATTTAAAGAGAGAGAGAATTTAATAAAATCACAACAGCAACCAGAGAAGAACAGCAAGAATACAAGAAGCAGAGCAGACTCCCCAGCAGTGATGACTGGACTCGGCCAGGCCACAGTGTAGTCTGTCTGACTGTCAGGCCACAGTGTAGTCTGTCTGACTGTCAGGCCACAGTGTAGTCTGTCTGACTGTCAGGCCACAGTGTAGTCTGTCTGACTGTCAGGCCACAGTGTAGTCTGTCTGACTGTCAGGCCACAGTGTAGTCTGTCTGACTGTCAGGCCACAGTGTAGTCTGTCTGACTGTCAGGCCACAGTGTAGTCTGTCTGACAGTGTAGTCTGACTGACTGTCAGGCCACAGTGTAGTCTGTCTGACTGCCAGGCCACAGTGTAGTCTGTCTGACTGTCAGGCCACAGTGTAGTCTGTCTGACAGTGTAGTCTGACTGACTGTCAGGCCACAGTGTAGTCTGTCTGACTGTCAGGCCACAGTGTAGTCTGTCTGACTGTCAGGCCACAGTGTAGTCTGTCTGACAGTGTAGTCTGACTGACTGTCAGGCCACAGTGTAGTCTGTCTGACTGCCAGGCCACTACACAGACTGTCAGGCCACAGTGTAGTCTGTCTGACTGTCAGGCCACAGTGTAGTCTGTCTGACTGTCAGGCCACACTCCACAAACACGCCGTCACGGGTCACCGACAATGCAGCCAGTGGACCGTGGCCCAGACAGACTCAGCCATGCGTGCCACAAGTCATTAGACAATTGTCTCTGACTCAATGCTCGGCTGAATACATCTTGGGGAGAGGGAGTGTGTTTTGGTAAATGTGAAACTGAAGGAGAATGAAATCTCGTATATTTTTGTGGTCTTTTTAAGACACACACACACACACACACACACACACATATATATATATATATATTATATATATATATATATATAATATATTATATATATATAAAAATATATATATTATATATATTATATATATATATAATATATATATATATATATATATATATATATATATGTATATATATATATGAAAGAAATGCTGTTGTTCTTATCTACTAAAGAGAGAACAGGAAACACTTGATGAAGGAAAGAGAAAATAAAGAATGAATATAGAATGTGAGTGACAGCGAATGTTTGTGAATAACTCTTTTTAAACATTAAGAGCTAAACACAGATAGATGCGTGTAACAAACTTGATAGTTTGGAATCAGCCATTGTGACACAAAGACCATGCTTTAAGTTACGAGATGGAAGGTCGCAGGTTCAAATCCTGAGTCAAGGATTTTCTGACTCTGGCAGGCTTCCATCTCTGAAGACTGGGACTACACAGTCAAAATCAATCCACTTTACGAGTACACTTTTGAGAGTCTTTCTCAAATTTTCTGACCAGCTCTCAAGTCATAGGAATATATTTATGTTGGTTCCTGGACTAGAGTTCCGAGTTTCACCAATGGTCAGAATGTTTATAATGCGACCGTTTCAGCTCATCATTAAGGTAGCTACTTTCTGACTTTGGGAATTAAACAAAGATATAGTCAATCAGATGCTTTCGGAGACTCCTTGGCATCTCCTACAAAGACCAAATAAGCAACGAAAGCGTGCATAACAGAATCCAGCAAACCATTGGACCCTATGAGTACCTTCTAACGATCGTGAAAAAGCGAAAACGTAAATGGTATGGGCATGTCACAAGATCCAAAGGTCTTTCAAAGATAATTTTACAAGGCACTGTCCAAGGAGGAAGAAGAAAAGGCAGACCAAGGAAGAGCTGGGAGGATAACATCAGCGAATGGACAGGCCTAGAACTCAACAAAACCCTGAGTAAGGCAGAACAGAGAGAGGAATGGAGGGAACTGATTGTTGAGTCTTTGAGGGTGCCCCCACGGTCGTCAGACTACGGGACAGATAGATAGATAGATAATCAATCGGACCACATTACCAACGAAGAAGTCCAACAAACCCTCATCCAACAAGTAAAGCACTACGACGACCTCTGCTGACTACAGTCAAAAAAAGGAAGCTCAGTTGGTATGGACACGTGACAAGATCAGATGGGCTCTCCAAGACCATACTGCAAGGAGCAGTGCAGGGGAAGAGAAGGGGAAGACATCACTGAATAGACCGGGAAGAGCGTCTCCACAACCCAGGCACTTGCCCACAACCGTCAAAAATGGAGCCAACTGGAACAACGTTTGTCACTGCAGTGTCCCTTCGACCCCAGAGGGGGGTTATGGGAGCAGATGAGATGAGATGATAATCGATCAGATATAAGGAAAAATAGTAATAATCAAACCAGCAAGTATACCAGCAAGTCAACAACAAAAACTGGATTATCAGTCAACTGGCTTTGAAATACAAAACTAAGAAACCATATCCTGAACATTAACGTTTTCTGTTGACATGTTATAAATGTTACCAATGTTTTCCCCATAATATGACCTGTATCATTTTAAAATGCGAATTACTTGTATAGATAAGATCCACTGAAGAAAAAAGTGGAACTTCTCCTTTAAATGATCAAAGCTTTTTTTGGCGAGACATAGGGGGTAATTACAGATTAACTGTTAAGTAAATGTACTGAACAGGGATGGTCGGCTAATGCTTACGTTTAGAGAAGTAAGAGTGGGAGTGAAGTGACATTCTTGTCATCCCTTTGGCTCTCACCACACGGTGATGTTTTCCTTTGGTAGGACTTATTTCACTATAAAGGTTTAAGATTCGATACAATGTCAGATCAAATCAAAACAACATTAACTAGAACTAGGCTCATAATATGACTTTGGTATAGTTCCACTCATTGGAATTCTGCATTTTTTTCTAGGCATTCTCTTTTTCCTTTTGCAGTCTTTTACTGTGTATTATTTTTCGTCTTTTTCTTTGCATTTTTCTTACTGTTTTCTTTTCTTTTTGCATTCTTCTGGAAATTCCTATTTGCACTCTACTTCTGTTCTTCCTCTTTTCTTTCTTTCTTTCTTTCTTTCTTCCTACCTTCTGTATTTCCTTTCTTTCTTTCCTGTTTATTTGCTTGCTTAATGCTTGCTCCTATGCTCACTCGATTCTTTTCTTTCTCCCTTCGTTCACTCGTTCGTTCCTTTCATCTTGCCTGTCTGCCTGCTTCCCCCTTCCCTTTCTGTCTGTCTGTCTGCCGCTGTCTGTTTGTCTTTCTGTCTGCCTGCCTGTCTGTCTGTCTGTCTCTGTGTCCCCCCCCCCCTCTCTCCCCCCATCCCCTTATTTTCTGTTCTCCATCTCAAGACCAGACGCGGCAGCAAAAATCGGGATTTTCTGTGATTTTGAGATTTTTGTATCTCTGACACTTCATTGTTTACTTTATCCAACACAACGGCTTCTTTTTTTTTTTTTTACAAAATAATGTCTTTTATGTATAACTGATTATTAACGTCTGCGTATGAACAAGCCATTGCGTTACGTTTGTTAATTTTTTTCTCCCGTTTTTTTTCCATGCAGTAAAGCAATTATATTCAAATTAATAAGGCTTTGGAATGAACACACAAAAAAGTAGAAACTGTTTAAGCTCATTTTGCATACACACTCCGCAATTTGTACATTTAAACAACTTTGTGTAAGCTAAAGTTTTTGTGATATTGCTGTTTAATTTATCCAAATAGCGATAAAAAATATCCGCCAAGAAATTTGGATATTATAACAAAAACTTGAGCTCCTAAGACTAGACAAAACTTGTTCAAACGTCAAAAGGAGGATTTTGTAGGCAATAAATCAAAAGCGGAAAGAAAAAACCCACAAGATAAATGTTACAATTTTAACGTTTTATAGATTTTAATCTCATTTTGGTTGTCAGCCATCTTGAAAGGCCCCCAATGCAACCAGTTATTACAGACTTGAAATTCACATGTTGTTGTGAGTTATATATATATATATATATATATATATATATATATATATCTAATATATATATATATATATATATATATATATATATATATATATATATCACTCACTCACTCACTCACTCACTCACTCATCCCTTGGTCGGAACGACCGTTGGGGTACCCGTACGGACGCTGCAAGTGGACCGCCAAATGGTTCTGTCCTGGGCTGCTTTCAGGAGGTTTGGTACAGTGAGGCCGGTCCACTCCTTGATGTTGGATATCCAGCTTTTGCGTGGTCGTCCCTGCCTCCTTGCTCCTTCCACCATTCCATGCAGAACTGTCTTTGACAGGCTGTTATGCCTTGTTGTGTGGCCAAACCATTTCAGTTTCCTCCGTTTGACTGTATCTAGCAATGGTTCTTGTTTGCCAGCCAGTGCCTCGATCTGCTGCCAGACGTAGTCATTGGTTTTACGGTCTCTGTAGGTGATGTTCAGGATCCGCCTGAGGCACTTCATCTCAAAGGCTTGAATGCGACATTCTAAATCGGCAGTAAGTGTCCATGCTTCACAGCTGTACAAGGCAATGGATGTGACGAGTGCCTTGTAGAGTATGACCTTAGTGTGGGTTCTGATGTTGGGGTTTCTCCACACTTTCGCCAGCTTAGTCATGGAGGAGAGTGCCACAGCAAGTCTGATCTTCACCTCTTGTGTGCTCGTGCCTTCTTTGGTGATGACTGCTCCAAGGTACTTGAAAGTTTCCACCTCCTCTAGTGTCTCGCCACTCATCTTGATGCTGGTGGGAGTGGTCGGTGTGGTACTGTTCACTAGGATCTTGCTCTTTTCCGTGCTGATCTCCATACCGTGGGCATTGGCTGATGTTTCCAGTCTGGTGGTGAGATCCTGGAGTTCTTCTTCACTGCGGCCCATGAGATCAATATCGTCTGCGAATCGAAGATTGCAGACTGGCCTTCCTCCTATTGTGATTGTGGTCTTGAAGTCAAGGAGGGCCTCCTGCATGATGTTCTTCAGGAACACGTTGAAAAGAATGGGGGATAGCGGGCAGCCTTGTCGAACTCCAACTGAAGTCCGGAAGAACTCCCCAATTTCTCCCCCCATGAGGACTGTACTGTGGGAGCTGTCATACAGCGCCTGGATGACTTGAATCAGGTCCTCGTCGAAGCTATAGTCTCTCGTGACTTGCCACAGAGCTTCTTGCCACACTCGGTCGAAGGCCTTCTTGAAGTCAATGAAGTTATATATATATATATATATATATATATATATATAGCTTTTTTATATCGAGGATAATGGAATAAGCACTCATGTGCTTTTTTACATCCAGTCCTCGTGTGTATGTGGTTTTGTAAATTTTGTCATCTGTTCCCACCGGCATACAATGGCCTACTCTTTCGAAAAGCGAAACAGGATTCAACGTGTGCGCAAGATGTTCTGCATGCGTTCGCACACGGGGCCTCGGTTTATAGTCTCATCCGACTGTGTGCTGCTTTGTAAAGGATATCTGCAAAATCGTGTCTTCCAATATCAACATACGTTTAGTTCAGAAGTAACTGCCATGTCTAAGGGAGACTGACCAGCTATCAAAGCTGTCTTTGTTTCAAACGAGATGTCTGACTATGTGACAGTTATTTTGTCTGTCTGTCTGTCTGTCTTCCTGTGTGTACCTTTGCACAATCATTCTACGACTCTTCCTTTCGTCTGCCTGTCTGTTTATCTGTTTGTTGGTTGGAAAGTCAGTCGATGTTTGTGTCAGCCCTCTCTGTCTGTCTATCTGTCTGTCTCTTGTTCGAGTTCTCTCTCTCTCTCTCTCTCTCTCTCTCTCTCTCTCTCTCTCTCTCTCTCCCCCCCTCTCTCTCTCTGTCTCTCTGTCTGTCTGTCTGTCTCTCTCTCTGTGTCTGTATGTCTGTCTTTCTGTCTGTCTGTCTGTCTGTCTCTCTCTCTCTCTCTTAAAATCTCTAAATCACCTTTTTCTTTCCCTTACCCCTCGTCACCTTCATCCGTTAAATTCTGAAATGGACATTCCATCAGGAAAAATTACCCGACACACAGAGACAGGAAGTTGACACGCACAACAGAAAACAACGATTCATGTGAGCATAAAACACAGGAGAAATCTTTGAAAAGCTGAAAAGTTAAAAATGTCAATTAACAACTTTGTTTCAAGTTTTGGTTGTCACTGATTCCATTTCTTTCTAATTCAGCATGCAATAATCTGTTTTTGTCAATTTCAAAGTTGGCCTGCAACTTTGATTTAGCGGTTTATTTGATCCTCAAGGATTCTGTCTCTCTGATTTCCACCCTGTTTCCCTTTCTCTGTTTGTTTGTCTATCTGTCTGTCGGTCTATCAATTCAACTCAAATCTTTTTATTGTCCTCTGTTTACAGTAAATTTGTTTTTTTGAACTTTTTAGTGTCCTCTGTTTAAAATTATTACATCATCCTCATTGCCATTGACCATCATGCAATAAAATAAGATTGTCTCTTACTCAATGATCCCGGCTGTACGTTGCTCTAGTCTCATGGTGACCTCAGTTTTGGTGTCCTATACACTTCTGCGGCTATGGTGAGTGTGTGTCAAAGCCCCTGAGGATGAGGGTTCACGGGAGAAGGTTGTTGGAGGGACGTTGTGTTAGTCATTACCCTGGGCGAGCGTCTCATTCAGTCCTGCTCTGCGGTTAAACCATTAACTGTGTCAGTATGGGGCTTTGCAGATATTTGTGTTTGTATACCACTTTATGTCATAGCAGATTTCTTTATGTGAAGTTTGGGCCACTGCCCCCCTCCCCCCCCCTCCCCCCCCAACCCGAGGAGAACGAATCGACACAAGAGCAGCACCACCCATTATTTTTTTAAATCTTATTTTCCTTTCTGCCTATGTATTTGTCTCCCTATGGCTTTTTTTCTACACTGTTTTTCCAGGGGAAATTCTCTTGTTACCAAGGGTTCTTTGCGTACACGGAAAGCATTTTGCCCACAAGATCTCAGTTTAACGTCTCATCCGTGGTATTATCCTGCGTAGTTATGCGATCTTAGAACTGGCTCCACTGAACACCATTTAAGTGACCCATCAGCAGTGAAGGGCCCTGCTGGTTGGTGGCCCCACGGAGGCTCCACGTTGATATTCTCCCTAGCCTGTGCACTTGCTGATATCAAGGCTGCGACATAAAAAAAACCCACCTAATCATGGCTGAAGCGGAGATACTGAAATAAGCTGCGTGGGAACAGTAAGGCGGAAGCATCTTAGAAGACAGAGCAAAACAAGAATTTGTTAACACCACATTGACAACTATATTCACCAGTTATTCTAATATCACTGAGAGTGAACAGACGTTAAATTGAAGACAACAACAATTCACCATGAGGTGTATTAATATTCAATCATCAGACAGCTTTCATGTATGCAACAACAAAACTGATGAAACGTATTGGATTGTATTGGATTATTAAGCTCTTTGAATAAAAAGAGAGTGTCAATTTTGGGGGTACACCTTCAAAACGACAGATCCCTATAACTTGGAAGCAAAACATTGTTAATTAACTATCTAATTCTACATCCAGGGATAAAAATGCTCGAATATTGTCTGGGTTTTTGCTTTCATTCATTTCCCCTGAATTTGTGAATGGTTTCCACTTTCATTATTTTTGGCTTAATCATAGCTTTCCCCGTTTTGATCTTTTTGTTTTCGTTCCTTGGCTAGAGCTCCGAGGTTCACCGATAGTGACATTTTGCGTATGGGACCGTTTTTTTCTTACCCACAATGAAGGTAGCTTCATTCCGGCTTCGGGTATGTATGCCGGGTATGTTTGTATTTCCGTAACCCACCGAATGATGACATGAGTTACGGGATCTTAAACGTGCATATTTCATCTTGTACATATCCATACTCTTATTCATAAACTTAATTGTTGGCCTATACTCTTATCATACTCGTTTCTCAAAGCAAATCCCTCGATTTAAGATTGCTGGTCCCTCTGTCTCTCTGTATCTTTGTCTTTGTCCAATTCTATGTCTTTTGTCTGTTCTTGTCTTTGTGGTTTTATTCTCTGTTCATGACTGTCTGCGCCTCTACCTCTGTGTCTGCCTGTCGAGATTGTTTGTCTGTATAATAAACCATTTGTCTATTTCAGTCTCTCTGTGTGTGTAGGTGTCTCTCTTTGTCTCTCCCTATCTATCTCTTTCCTATAGACATCAAAGACTGGACCGTCCTTGACATGGCTGTGCTGATGCTGCGAAAGGGGGGGAGGGGGGGGGAGGACGGGATAGCCTAGTGGTTAGAACATTGCGATCGCAATCTGACGACCCGGGTTCGATTCCCGTTGAAAGAGAATATAATTTTTCCTGGAGTTAACATCAGTGCAGACTCCACTCTCCCCAAAAGTCCTTCGGATGAGACTATAAACCGAGGTCCCGTGTGCGAGCGCACGCAGATCATCTTGCGCACACGTTAAATCCTGTTCCGCTTTTCGTAAGAGTAGGCCATTGTGTGCCGGTGGGAACAGATGACAGAATTTACAAAAACCGCATTCACACGGGGACTGGATGTAAAAAAGCATATAAGTGCTTATTCCATTCTCCTCGATATAAAAGAATAAAAAATAAAAAAATCAATTAAAAATAAACTAAATAAAGGCTGAAGACAGATCAGCCTGGGGAAAATTATCCACCAACGCGTTCCGCATGTCCTCCTCCCAACGACCATCTTGGTCAAGGGGCTGCTAGCGCTAACCCTGATGATCTATCTTTGCTCCTCCGCGTCTCATTGTGGTGGATGTCTCTGCCTCTGTGTGTGTATGTCTGTCTCTGTGTCTCTGTCTCTGTGTGTCTCTTTCTGTGTGTCTGTGTCTATCAGTCTCAACTTCCCTCCCTCCCTCCATCTTTCCTTCCTCCCTCTCCCCCCCCCCTTCCTTCTCTCTCTCTGTATTTCCGTCTGTCTGTCTGTCTGTCTCTCTGTCTCTGTCTCTGTCTCTGTCTGTCTGTCTGTTTGTCCGTCTCTCTCTCTGTCTCTGTCTCTGTTCTCTCTCTCTCTCTCTCTCTCTCTCTCTCTCTCTCTCTCTCTCTCTCTCTCTCTCTTCCCCTCTCTCTCTCCCCCACTCTTTTTTATTCCCTTTGCTATATATCTCTTCCTGACTCCACTTCCCTCATCCCTCATCCATCGATTTTTAACACTTTCTTTTTTTTTCAGTGTGCATTGGGTATTCCATGAGGGAAAAATTGAGTGCCGAACATGCACAGATTGGAAGTTGACATGCACAAGAGAAAACACGGAGATTAATTAGGAAGGGTAAAAACGCACAAGAAATCTGTGAAAAGCCGTAAAGTTAAAAATGGGCAATTGACAGCTTTGTTTCCAAGTTTGTTAGTCGTTGATTCCATTTCTTCCCAGCTCAACACACGCTCGGTTTTTGGTTTGGGGGAGTTTTTGTTGTTGTTGTTTTTTCAAAGTTAGCATGCAAGTTTGATTCAGAAGCTATCTGGTTTTCGTGTTTTCTGTCTGCCTGACTCTTCTAGTGTTTTCTTCATTTTCTGATTGTCTACCTGTCTGTCTGTCTGTCTCTGTGTGTGTCCCTTTCTGAGTCTTTCTGCCTCTGTTCTTGTCTGCTCATTGTTGCTGTGTCTGTCTGTCTTTCTCTCATTATTGTATCGGTTTTTTTAATTATCTATCAGTCTATTTCTCTTATTATGGATTATGTCCGTCTGTCTGCAGTCTGTATATCCTTCACTTTCTCTCTTTCAATTTTTTCTTTCTTGTGTTCTGTCCCCCCTGAAGTCTGAAGTGTGTGTGTGTGTGTGTGTGTGTGTGTGTGTGTGTGTGTGTGTGTGTGTGTGTGTGTGTGTGTGGTGTGTGTGTGTGTCTGTCTGTGCTCTGTTTATGTCTCTCTCTGCCTCTCTCTGTCTATCTCTGTCTGTCTGTCTGTATATCTCTGCCTGTCTCTGTCTGTCTCTGTCTCTGTCTCTCTCTTTCTCTCTCTTCTCTTCTCTTTTCTTGTCTTCTCTTTTTTCTCTGTTTTTTTTTTATTGCTCACCACTTTTTTCCACCTCCTTTCTGTGGTAAACAATTTTTGTCTATGTTTTGTGTGTGCGACGTTCCTTTCCTGCTTTTCCCTGCCGTATATTATCGTCTCTCCAATCCAGTCATACCAAGGCTCGTCATGTTGCGCCCTGAGGGTCAAAAGCTCATAGTTAGCTTATCAATGTTAAACTACCGTAAGGCCACTACCCAGAAGGGGCCCTGCACTGCTTCTGGGTCATTTAAGTTGAATGCATGAGGTGCTGTCTGTTAGGAGCTGACATAGTTACGCAGAAATCCACCTTCCACTCCACCCCTCTTAGTGACAGAATCGATAACTGAGTAGCGGAGCCAGAGTTAAGGGAGTGATACACCTGCCTGAGGTGCTGACTGCTACAACGTCCCTGCAGTGATCTTCTCCGATGGACCTGCAGTGCCTGTCACTCTGAAATCAACTCCGCACAGGCATGGAAAGGTAAGGGATACCGACACTGAAATGGTCATGACACCAGTGCTACCGGAGCCACGTCATTCTTCTTAGTCCTTATAGCTCCTAGCAGAGCATAGGGCCTCAACAGCGTCCCTCCACCTTCTCCTGTCTCTGGCAAGGGTCTTGGCCTCTTCCCATGTCAGGCTGGAGTCTCTCAGCTCACTATGCAGGCTTCTCCTCCAGGTCTGTTTGGGGCGCCCTCTCTTCCTTTTCCCCTGCGGGTTCCACTCGAGCGCTTGTCTGGTGATGTTGCAAGGCTCCTTCCGTAGGATGTGGCCGACCCAACGCCACTTTCGCCGCCTTACTTGGACATCCATAGGCTGTTGGTTCGCCCTCATCCACAGGTCGGTACTTGGCACTCTGTCGAACCATCTGAGATGAAGGATCTGCCGGAGACATCCGTTGATGAAGGTCTAGATCTTGGAGGAGCTGGTGTTGATGACCCGCCAAGTTTCTGACCCGTAGAGAAGCACAGACTTCACGTTGGAGTTGAAGATCCTGAGCTTCGTGGTTGTGGAGATCGCATTTGTTCTCCATACAGGTTTCAAGATGGCAAATGCTTGGCGTGCTTTCTTTATTCTTGCCTTGATGTCTTCGTCTGTGCCTCCTGTCTGACTGATCTTACTGCCCGGGTACACAAATTCACTGACATCCTCTACTGCTTTCCCAGAGATGGTGACAGGAGCCTCTTGCTGGTTGTTGGTACGCAGTAGCTTGGTCTTCTCTTGACTGATCCTGAGGCCAACACGCCTAGCTGTGGTATCTAGGGCAGTAACGTTGTCTTGGATGTGCTGCAGGCGGTGGAATAGCAGAGCCAGGTCATCGGCAAAATCGAGATCTTCCAGCTTTGTCATGAGGGTCCATTGTATACCTTTCCCGGAACTTGCGTAGGCCGTCCTTGTCACCCAGTCTAGCACCACAAGGAAGAGGAGTGGAGACAACAAGCAGCCCTGTCTGACGCCGGAAGAGATCCCGAAGCTGTCGGAGAGTCTTCCACCGTGGATGACCTGGCAGGAGATTCCTTCGTAAAGTTGTCTTATGATGTTGACAAACTCTGATGGCACACCATAGTGGAGAAGGATGTTCCAGATTGCTTGTCTGTCCACGCTGTCAAAAGCCTTCTCAAAATCGATGAAGCAGGCGTAGAGAGGTGACTGTCTTTCTATGGACTGTTCCACGATGATTCTGAGGGTCGCAATCTGGTCGGTGCAGGAACGTTCTTTTCTGAAGCCTGCCTGTTCAACTCGAAGAGTCTTGTCGAGAGCACCTTTCATTCGGTCCAGGATGACTTTTGTGAGGACTTTGCTGGGGATGGACAACAGGGTGATACCTTGCCACTTTCCACACTGGGAGAGGTCGCCGTGCTTGGGGAGCTTCACAAGCAGGCCCTTCTTCCATTCTGCTGGCACCTCCCCAATTGTCCAGATCAGGTTGAGCAAGTGGTGTAACTCGTCAACGATGTCACCACCCCCTTCCTTCAAGGCTTCTGCCGGAATGTTGTCAATACCAGTAGCCTTGCCGTTCTTCAAGCTGCTGATGGCCTTTCGGATCTCTGCCTTGGTGATCTCTCCAATGTTGATGTCGAGAGGGTCCCCTGGCTCCAGCTGAGGTCGTTCCTCTGGGGCTGGTCGATTCAAGAACTCCTGAAAATGCTCTTTCCATCTTGTTATCTGGTCTTCAATAGAGGTAAGAAGCTTCCCTTCCTTGTCTCTGACAGGTCTGTTTGGGTTGCTGCGACGCCCGCTAAGAAGTCTGGGAGCCACGTCATGCGAGACAATAATTTTCTTTCCATGATGGTCAAAACCGATGATGAGCATGATCAATGATGATGATGATCATGAAAGTGCGCCAGCTCTAAGACTACTTGTCACAGCTTGTAGACTACGTTTCCTTTCATAAATATCTGGCGTCAACCAGAAACGAGTGATACAATCATCTGCAGTTTGTCGTTAAGAAATCCGAATAACACTCTCAAAATTGCATTGGTAAAACAACGCACGAAGCCTGACTGTGTGGTCCTAATCTTCCCCAAAACTAGCCCACATCAAACTCACTTTAGGAAGATGAACGGAGTAAAAACAACAACAACAACAAAAGCAACAAAACACAAAACAAAAACAACAAAAACAAAGAAAAAAAATGTGACAGTTATAGCATTCGAACCGGCAAAGTCCTAGCTAGGAACACAACACTCTAACTGTGATTTTCGGTAACATTCAAACCACGTTTACATTTGTATTTACGGTGAGTTGTGTTTGACATGCCAACAAAATTCAGCTTTCATATGTGATGTAAAAAATAGTTTTAAAAATGTCATAGACTGTTAGGCTTTTTCAGTGAAAGGGTTGGTCAATATGGAGAATGGAGAATGAACAAGTTCCTTTAACCTTGAAGACCCCCCTCCCCCCCCCCCCCCTCCGAAAAAAAAGAAAATATAATCTAGTCTTAAATTCCACTTTCAGGCATAGAAACTTTTGATGTCTCTAATGTTCTTGTGTTGATTTATTTCCTTGAATCTGTAAGTCGTTCCCTTAGTTGCTGTTTTTTCATATTTGCTTTGATCACAATTATCATCTCCACTTTGCACATGTTTTTACTCTGAAACTTATTTTACGGCCTCATCTCTCTTTGACTGGTGACATAGAATAGACGTCACGGTATACAATAAAGTTGCCCTGCTCTCTGTACCACTGTATCTCTCTGTGTCTGTGGCACTGTCATTGCCTGCGTTTATCTGCATAACTTTTCCTTTTCTTTCTGACTCTGTATCTCTGTCCATGTCTCCACCTGCCTGCCAATATGTTTGCATATATATCTGTTTGTCTGTTTGTCTATCTGTCTTACTGACTGTCTTTCTCTCTGACTGTTTGTCTGTCTGTCTCTCTCTTTATCTCTCTGTGACTCTCTCTATCTCCCTCTCCCTCCTTCTCTCTCCCTCTCCCCCTCTCTCTCATTCAATCTCATTCTCTATCTCATTCTGTCTCTCTCCCTCCCTCCCTCCCTCTCTCTCCCCCCTCTAACTCTCATTCTCTCTTTCCTTCCCCCTCCCTCTCTCTGTTTTTTTCATCAATTATTGTTTCAAACTACATCACTCTACATCTCTATACATTGTAACTCTCCTCTCTCTCTCTCTCTCTTCCGACCTCTCAGCTCACTTGATATTTTTTTTAAAAACCAAACATTTTTTTTACCAGTCCCTTTTGACGTTCCATCGATCATGTAAAAATTAAAAAGATCGAAAATGTCCAGCATGTACAAATTGGAAGGTAACATGTCCAAAAGAGGAAAAAGAGAAGAAGAGAGGAATGATGGCTGGCTATAAAACACTCGAGAAATCTTTGAAAAGCCTGTAAAGTTAAAAAAAAAAACACCCTGCCAATTAGCAGCTTTGTTTCTCTGTGTTTAGTTGCCGACGCTATTGCTTCCTGATCCAATATAGTGTTGGATTTGTGTTGGTTTTTTGTTGTTGTTTGGTTTGTTGTTGTTGTTGTTGTGGTTTGTGGGGTTTTTTTTAAGTTGGCGTGATGCAGTTGAGTCAGCAGTTATTTGGGTGTATAGAGGCTCGCTGTTATCTATCTATCTGTCTCTCTGTATCTCTTTGTCCATCTGTCGCTGCTTTGACTCTGTCTCTGACTTCTTCCTCTCTGTTTATCTGTCTGTCTGTCTATCTGTCTGCTGTCTGTCTGTCTATCTGTCTGTCTGTCTGTCTCTGTCTGTCTATCTATCTGTCTGTCTGTCTGCCTATCTGTCTGTCTGTCTCTGTGCATGCGTACGTGTGTGTGTGTGTGTGTGTGTGTGTGTGTTTGTGTGTGTGTGTGTGTGCGAGTGTGTATGTGTGTGAGTGTGCATGTGTGCATGCGCGCGCGCGAGTGTGTATATGTGTGTATGTATGCATGTATGCTTGTGCCTCTATCTCTTCCCTCTCCTCTCTCTCTCTCTCTCTCTCTCTCTCTCTCTCTCTCTCTCTCTCTCTCTCTCTCTCTCTCCTCTCTCTCTCTCTCTCTCTCTCTCTCTCTCTCTCTCTCTCCCTCCCCCTCCCACTCTCCCTCATTCCTCTTTCCTCTTTTTTTTCTCCATGTTGTTCTTTCATAACATTCCTTGGGTAATTACGTGTCCTTTTTTATATTTGTCCCCCGTTTCTCTGCTCCTTGCAGAGCATGCAGTTCCTTGATCTTAAAAGCATATTTACATGTGACACTGGACATTGCTTCAGTGAAAAGGAAAGCAAAGAAGAGATTAAACGCCGGCAAGCACATATTTGAATATGACCAACAGAAAAGAAATAAGAAGAAAAGTTCGGGATAAGACACATTTTAAAAGGGAAAAAAAATAAAACGCCCAAAGAAAATCTGTGAAAGACATAAAATTGAATTTAAGATGGCAATTAACAGCTTTATTTCAAAATTGAAAGTTGCTGATGTCATTCGCTCCTTTTATCCGATTTTTGGGTGTGTGGTGTTTTTTTCTATTTGAAATTTTTGTCGATGTTAGCATGTTAAATTGATTAAGTAATTATTTTGCATTTTATACAACGTGTGTGTGTGTGTGTGTGTGACGTGTGACGTGTGTGTGTGTGTGTGACGTGTGTGTAGGGTGTGTGTGTGTGGGTGGGTGTGTGTGTAAGTGTGTGTGTGTGTGTGTGTGTGTGTCTGTGTGTGACGTGTATAGGCTCTTCAGCTTTATGAACCGAAAGGTTGAGTGAATATCTATACGGAGTAAGACTTCAGGAAGACAGACTCCTGACTTGTGAGGCAAAACACGGCCAATTGACTCACTCCTCTTAGTTCCACAGGCATTGAAATGTTCAGGCTTTTAAAAAAGTTAAATTTTTAAAAAACTTTTTCTTCTTTTCTTTTTTAAAAACTTTTTCTTCTTTTCATTCATTTCACTTTGTATTCTATTCTTCCCTTTAATGGTTTTTTTTCAATTTTAATTTTTTTTTTAGTGTTTGAACTCTCTTATTTTTTTCGTACGTTTTAACTGAGATTGTTCATTGGTGATTCGAATTTTCTCATCTTTTGTTCACTGAGGGATGAAGAGAAATGTTACCGTTTGTTTCTGCTTGCCTCCGTTTGTCTGACTGTATCTTTACTAGGGGTTAGAACATTGCACTCGCAATCTGACAACCCGGGTTCGATTCCCGTTCAAGGGGATAATTTCCCCTGGAGTTAACATCAGTGCAGACTCCACTCTCCCCAAAAGTCTTTCAAATGAGACTATAAACCGAGGCCCCGTGTGTGAACGCACGCAGAACATCTTGAGCACACGCTAAATCCTGTTCCGCTTTTCGTAAGAGTAGGCCATTGTGTGCCGGTGGGAACGGATGACACAATTTACAAAACCGCATACACACCGGGGACTGGATGCAAAAAAGCACATAAGTGCTTATTCCATTATCCTCGATATAAAAGAATGAACAAATAAAAATACATACTTCTCCCTTTTTGTCTCTATGTGACGTCCTCTCTCTCTCTCTCTCTCTCTCTCTCTCTCTCCTCTCTCTCTCTCTCTCTCTCCCTCTCTCTCTCTCTCTCTCTCCTCTCATCTCTCTCTCTCTCTCTTCTTCTCTCTCTCCTCTCTCTCTCTCTCCTCTCTCCCTCACTCCCTCTCCCCCTCTCTCTTTCTATTTATCTGTCTGTCTGTCTGTCTGCTGTCTGTTCGTTTGTCTGTCTGTCTCTCTCATCTTGCGCACACGTTAAAACCCGTTTCGCTTTTCTGAAGAGAGGGCCATTGTATGCCGGTGGGAACGGATGACAACATTTGCAAAACTGCATACTCACGGGGACTGGATGAAAAAATGCATGAATGCTTATTCCATTATCCTCGAAATAAAAGAATAAATCTCTTTCTCTCTCCCTCTCTCCATCTTTCCCTTTCTCTCCCTCTCTCTCTCTCTCCATCTCTCCATCTCCCCCTCTCTCCCCATCCCCCCCTCTCCCCATCTCCCCCTCTCCCCCTCTCTCTCCCCATCCTCCTCTCTCTCTCTCTCTCTCTCTCTCTCTCTCTCTCTCTCTCTCTCTCTCTAACTTCCTCTCACGATTTTTATAGCCCATTCTGTTTTTTTTCTTCTTCTTTCTCATTTCTTATATCTCTGTGTCGAACTTAAATTGCTCTCAACCGACGTTTAGAGCCACGCTTATTACAAACTGCATTTAACATTCACGAAAAAATAAAACCCCACTAAAGAACAGAAAAGAACCACTGTACAAATTCAAAGTGTCAATACAGCAGAGGAAGTGAAGAAGTGAAATTGAAGAAAAGCCCAAAAAAAGCTTAGAAAGGCAAGGTTTGCAAATTGCCTCTTTCATCTCAGTTTGTTTCGTAGCTGGAAAAAGTTAATGTGATATTAGTTTCTTTGTATATTTCATACTTTTTTTCTTTTAGTTTTTAGATTATTTTGATACATAATATTCTATGGATCTTTTAACGAGAAGGACGAGGACGATTTAGCTTTCTTGCTGTTGAATTAACTAGAATACGTTCCCACTTATTTTTTTAGATTTTTAGAATTATATTATGAAAGAGGGAAGTATTACTGCCTGTAAATTTGCATTAAAATGCACGTAATGATATATATATATATATATATATATATATATATATATATATATATATATATATATATATATATATATAATATATATATTATATCTATATCTATATGCATACTATCTTACACATTTATTCAATATTTACTATAGATTCTATATAATGTTTATATTTAATAAAGTTTATTTCATAAAAAATTATCTCCAATGTGCTCTTATGCTGGTACATTTTCAGACAGCGATGGAATTATTTTCCAATTTTGCCACGCCTCAGATTGCATCATGAATTTGTATTTTGAAAAAATTCTTTTTTCATATAAAAAAAAATCAATATCCAATCGTGCTATTCATGTGTTGAATTGTTCAAGTATTCTGATTGTAAATAAATTAACAGACTGCCTCCCCCTCCCACCCAGATTAAAATCTTTGTTTTACAACTGAAATCCATTTTTCTTAATTTGTAACCCTACATGTATTAATCTGTCTCAATTTCGTTTGGATCTTTGTTTTTTGTTTTTTCTTTGTTGTTGTATCTGTTGCATTCTATACCAAACTGCGTGTACCAGTAACTCTAAATTCTGTCTGTTGTTTGCTATGATCTCTGTTGTCTGTCTGTGTACCTTCTCTGTCTGTCTTCTCCTTCTGTCTTCTATGTTGTTTTTTTTTCTTGTATCTTCTCTTTTGTCTGTCTGTATAGTCTGTCTTCCTCTCTCTCTCACTCTTGTGTTCTCTATGTTCTTGCCATCTGTCCTCTGTTCTCATTCTTCTGTCTGACTCGTCTTAGTCTTGATATGTCTCTGTCTTGTCTCTATCTGAATTTAATTCCTGTCTTGATGATCCTCTGTCTCCTGTCACTTCGTATGACGTGCTCTGTCTTGTCTGTCTAGCCTGTCTTCTGTCTTCATCTCTCTCCTTGTGGTTCATGTTTTCTATAATTTATTTTTGCATTTTGTGACACATCTACGTTGCACAATATCTATACTTTTTGAAAGCATCATGTCTGTATTCAATAAAATCATGTTGATGTGCATACATTGTGGAATTAAATTGCCTGTTTGAAATGATATCCACAAGAATCTCACCACTTGACGTATGGAAACAGAGATTTGCCATTATTTCAATCGTATATACAAAATGATACATTAAAGTTTATATTGCCACTTATGTTTATCTTTATTTATTTTTGTTTTTAACTTTTGCATGCAATTAACTGCACAATCTTTTTGTTGTCTCCACTGTCTTCTTTCTCTTATGTCACTTTCCTACTGTCTTCTGTTTATATATAGATATATATCATCATCATCATCATCATCATCAGACCCTACTTGGCGGTGTGTGTGGGAGCTCACAATCATAGATGCCGTGGTAAATCCTCCTCCATCGGTCATAATATATAAAATCAATATGAATAGTATTAATAGTATATATAATATATAATATACTTCTTGATAAATATAATATAATAAAGTACATAATACAAATATAAAGTTCTCTAACTCTCTCATTATATTATAAATATATATAATATATATAATGTATAATATATATATATATAATAATTATTTTGGTATTTGCGCGAGCTCTCTAATCACTATTATAACTGTTAAAATCATCTGCAATCATAAATCAATTGACTGCTACATGTATAACTTCAAATATCCTGCTTGAAATGATATTAAAACTCATCAGTTTCCAGAATTATGAAAACCATATTATAATGATAATAACAATGATAATAATAATAATCATCATCATAATACATGGAATTTATATAGCGCTATACCTTGCAGAAAACAAAACAAAGCATGTTTGTAAGTACAACATGTTAATCTACATCGCTATTGGGGATTTCTGTTTCATCCGTTCTCTATAGACCACTGTATGCAGTTCCATTCCCAAATGTGTCCATGTGCCTCTGTGTTTATCTCTAGCTCTCTGCCTCTCCTTTTCTTTCTTTCTCTCATTTTCGATCCACTTCTGCATGTGTGGCTCTCGGTATGTCTGTCTCTGTCTCTCTGACTTGATATCGATTTCTGTCTGTCTGCATGTCGGTATGTAGGTAGTTCTTTCTCTCTCTCCTCTCTCTCTCTCTCTCTCCTCTCTCTCTCTCTCTCTCTCTCTCTCTCTCTCTCTCTCTCTCTCTCTCTCTCTCTCTCTCTCTCTCTCTCTCTCTCTCTCTCTCTCTCTCTCTCTCATCTCTCTCTCTCTCCTCCTGCCTCTCTCTGTGTCTCTGTCTTTCAGTCTGTCAGTCTGTTTGTCTGTCTGTCTATCTCTCACACTCTCTCTCTTCTTGCAAGCATACTCCTTCTTACCCACAACATTTTCCATGTGTTCCACTCTCACATCCTGTCATTTCTTACTCTAGCAGACAAATAATTCTATAGCTGTGGCTTTTTGGCAGCTGAGTTTTACATCCTATAAAAGAAGACGAATGTGGTAAAGAAGAGATGCGTAAATAGATATCAAAAGTATTAAAACATTTTTAGATAGCTGTGCAGTGTTAATGAACGGAAGAAGATGAAATATGAACAGAAATTAGGAATCATTTAGAAAGCTGGAATAAGAGCAAGCTGCCATGGCGCAGTGGTTAGCCCCTTGGAATACGGGCTAGAAGGTCGCGGGTTTAAATCCCATAAGAATTATGGGGACATTTTTGGACTCAGGCTGGCTCCTATCATTCGGAAGACTGAGACAACACAATCGATATTCATGCACTTTACTTGTATGATTTTGAGAGTGCTGCTCTAAGTACACCACCTGCTTTGTAGGTGTCTGTATTTCTCGGGCCCGGTTGACTCCGAGATAGGCCTATATCATAAAAGACGTAGAGTGCTCTCAAAGCGAATGTAGTTCTCCAGCAGCAGCATTAAATAATCCTCATCACCATTGAGCATCTTGGCGATAACAGATAAACGTGTCTCTGATTCGGTGGTCCCAGTTGGTTTGGTCTTATGGTCACCTCAGCTTCGGTTTGGCCCTACACCTTCTGTGCCTGTGTTGACTCTGTGTCAAAGCCTCCGGGGCTAGAGGTTCATGGAGAAGGTCGTTGGGTGGACGTTGTAGTGGTCATCAACCCAGGAAAGCATCTCATTTAGTCTGGCTCCGCGATTTAGCTATTATTGCCGTTAGTAGTAAGTGATACTTGTATTATGTTAGCTTAAAATAGGCTCTTCTGAACACCAGCAAAGTGACCCAACAGCAGTGCAGGACCTCTCCGCGAGTGGCCTCATGGTGACCTTACACGGATGAGCTAACTCCCTGTGGGCTCATGACCTTCATGATGTGATTATAACGAATCTGGGTTTGTGGAAAGATCGAAATAAATGAGGTGAGAAAGTAGGACAGAACTGTAACAGAAGAAACGGCAGCAAAAAAACCAAAACAAAACTAAACCAACAACTAAAAACCCCCATGCAGGAATGATGAATAAGGAATGATATATGACATTTTTCTTATGAACTGTAAAGACATTAATGATTTAATACCCTCTCCTTCTCGTTCACTAGTCTCCTCATTTCGAGTATTGTTTCTCATTTGGCAGGCTGTATGCAGTTACATACTTATTTCATTTTCTCTGAGATATCTGTCTATATAAATATAGTTACTCTTCCACTCCCACCCCCACCCCTGCTATGTGTCTCCGTATGTTTTTACGTCGGTGTGTTTATACGTCTGGGTTTTGATGTGTGTGTTTCTGTGTGTGTGTGTGTGTTTGTGTGTGTGTGTGTTGTGTGTGTGTGTTTCTGTGTGTGTGTGTGTGTGTGTGTGTGTGTGGTGTGTTGTGTGTTGTGTGTTGTGCGTGTGTTGAGTGTGCAGGTGTGTGTATTGTGTGTGTGTGTGTCTGTCTGTCTCTGTCTCTGTCTCTACCTGTCTGTCTGTCTGTCTCTCGCTCTTTCGACAGCGCTTTTTCCAGGCTCTTCTTTATACCAATAGTGTACATTTTGCCAGATTTTTCATCAATGTTTATAGCTTTTTATAAGCACTTTTATGCAATTCTTTAAAAAAAAGTGAATCTAATGTGCCTTACATGCGTAGACTTCAAATAATCTTGCATGAAATTTAAAAAAACCACTCACCATCTCAGATTGACAGAATAAAACAAAACGTGCGATGTTTCACTCGTAAGCAGAAAATGTTAATCAACACTTCTATGTAGCATTTTAGGGTCATCTTCTCCCCTTAAACTTTTGCATGCAAACAATTTCCAATTTTTTGGGAGGCTTTCCTCCTCCCTCTGTTTCTCTCTGTCTCTCTGTCTTTCTGTCTGCTTGTCTGTCTGTCTTGTCTGTCTGTCTGTCTGTCTGTCTCTCTGCCTCTCAGCATGTCTGACCCGATCTCTGTCTCTCTGTTTCTGCCTCTGTCTTTTACTCTGGTTCTTTTTTCTGTTTATCTTTGGCTGTGCCTCTGTGTGTGTCTCTGTGTGTTTGTGCGTCTGTGTGTCTGTTTGCCGGTCTGTCAGTCTGTCGGTTGGTTTGGCTAGCTATCCGTCTGTCTGTCTGTCTATGTCTGTCTCTGTCTCTGTGTCTGGCTGTTTGTCTGTTCATCTGTATCTCTCTGTCTCTCTGTCTCTGTCTGTCTGTCTCTTTCTCTCTGCTCTTCTCTCTCCTCTCTCTCCTCTCTCTCTCTCTCTCTCTCTCTCTCTCTCTCTCTCTTCTCTCTCTCTCTCTCTCTCTCTTCCTTTTTTGCTCTACTTTTGTTTTTTTCGTTACCTCTCTCAGCTTATCCTTTCTGTTTCAAACCTACTCAGTCTTACCCAACAACATTTTCTATATCTTCCACCTTCATCCCCTACCTCTCCCTTTCTTAGCATAGATTCATACAGCCATAATGCTGAAAAACTGCATCTTACATTCCATAAGAAGAAGATGACTCTACTTAATGTGCGGAGATTCAACATACATAATCACCCTTCAAAAATAAAGCAACGGCAGATTTTCACATAGATGGTAAAAATTGTAAAGGACTGGAAAGAGATAAGATATGAAATAAATTCAGGAATGGTTTTAAATCCTGAAGGATAAGAACAAAAACGATTATTAGATTTTCTTGTTGCCGGCTTGGCAGATTTTGATTGTGTAACGTCATTCTTTCTCATCCGCTTCTTCATCTTTTCTGTCATTTTATTTTTCTTATTCATTTTCTGAAGATTGTATTACATTTTATCCGGAGTTCTTTCTCTCTTTTCTATTGTTCTCTCTTTGAATCCTTATCTTCCTCTGTGCAGATACTGGGGGCCTGTTATATAAAACAGCCTCCTGACAGTCTGGAAATTCGGTGTTTGCAATTCCCTCTTTTCTATCCTTCTCTTTGTTTCTGTCTTGTTTGTTTAAGTCCCTGACATGTCCTTCTTGTTTTATGTTCTGCCTTCTTGGTCCATTCCACTGCCTTTTATTCCAGAAAGACTTTAAAGATGACATTTTTCTTCCACGCCGAATTTGGATGCACCGGGTCTGACTTGTCAGGCGCTTAACGGTAGCGCAACGCTTTTTCGATCATACGACAGACAGCTGCATTTGCTGTCTGAGCGCTTAACAAAGCGGAAGAAAAATCTCTGTTCTTCTTCTTGTTCTTCTGTCCGTCCGTCCGTCCGTCCGTCCGTCCGTCCGTCTGTCTGTCTGTCTGACTGTCTGTCTGTCTGTCGTTGTCTTTCTGTCTGTCTCTGTCTCCCCGTCTGACTGTCTGTTTGTCTGTCAATCTGTCTCTCTCTCTCTCTGTCTCTCTTCCTCTCTCTGTCTCTGTCTGTCTCTGTCTCCCTCTTCCTCTCTTTATTTGTGAATGTCCTCTCTCTCTCTCTCTCTCTCTCTCTCTCTCTCTCTCTCACACACACACACACAAACACACACACATACACATTTTCTCCCTACCACATCAGTAACTTTCCGAACATGTCTTTAGCTTTTATCCAATAGTGCCTTACCTCCCGTTTCATCCCATGTTAAAAGCCTTTACATTCCACAGGCTGCATTTTTACATCATGTAAATGGATGCTCAACGAGTTATACATAGGCCTACTCGGATTCAGAAAGTGTGGCACCAGAAATTAACCCCAGACCTGAAAGAAGATAAAAGGGAATATGAAAGGACCAAACAAAATCAACAGCAACAGCAACAGCAACAACAACCCTAAACAGAAAACCGTAATCAAGAAGATTGAATGATAAGTAAAATGGAAAACCGAATATTACATACATGGATTTAGCCGTTTGTGATGATTTAATGCTCTCTCTCTCTCTCTCTCTCTCCTCTCTCTCTCTCTCTCTCTCTCTCTCTCTCTCTCTCTCTCTCTCTCTCTCTCTCTCTCTCTCTCTCCCCTCTCTCTCTCTCTCTCTCCAGCGAACTTGTTTCATAATTCAGCCCTTCTTTTTATGTCGGTTTATACTTTGTGGTGGTTGTTCTATTTATGAGCGTCTAGATTACTGACTTTTGCTGTCTCTGTCTCTCTTTCTGTGAGTATTTCTGTGTCTTGTTTCTCTGTATGGTACACTGTCTGTGTCTGTGTGTTTCTATTTGCGTATGTCTGTCTTTCTGTCTGTCTGTCTGTCGGCCTGCCTGCTTGTCTGTTTGTCTGCCTAGTCTGTCTGTCTGTCTTTTTTATCTGTCTGTCTGTCTCTGTCTCTGTCTCTCTCCTCTTTTCCTCCATGTTCCTGCCTCATTTCTATATTTAGCCAAGCTGTTCAATGAGTATTGCATTGGCTCGTATATGCTGAATTTGAAATTCAAACACAAAATCGGTAATGTCTTTTGCATGCATAGAGTAAAAAATGTGTGTGCATCAGAAAGAAGCGAAAATACACTTTGCAAAATGAAGAACATAAACCAATGGTAAAACCGATACAAAACCAAGCTTGAGGTCTTTTAAATGACTGAATAAAAACATTTTTTTTTAAATGCTGATTAGCGTTTCTCATTTGGGATTTTCTGACATTCATGGCTTTTTTTTGTTTTGGGAGATTTCTTTTTGTTCGTTTCGTTTCCTTTGATTGTATTTTATCTCATGTTTGTTTTTTGATACTCCTATTTTATTTAGTTTTCTCCTATTTTGTCTAATTGTTGTCTTTCTTTATTTTGTTTTATTCTGTTTGTTTTATTTTTACTTTAAAAAATTATATTTTGGGGTGTTTACAAAGCAGTTTTACTTCAAATTCTCTCTCTCTCTCTCTCTCTCTCTCTCTCTCTCTCTCTCTCTCTCTCGTCTGCCTGTTTCTGTATCTCTGTCTCTCTGTCTCTGTCTGTCTGTTTCTGTCTTTCTGTTTCTCTGTCTCTGTCTCTGTCTCTCTCTCTCTCTCTTTCTTTATCTCTTCTCTCCCTCTCTCTCACCCCCCTCTATCAATCCCCTCTCTCTCTGTCTCTCTCTCCCCCCCCCTTCTCTCTCTCTCTCTCTTTTCCTCCCTCCCCCTCCCTCCCTCCCCCCCCCCTCTCTCTCTCTCTCTCTCTCTCTCTCTCCTCTCTCTCTCTCCTCTCTCTCTCTCCGAAACCTGTTCTAAAGTTACCGCCATAACCTATTAAAACTGTTCCCTATACACCCATATTGCAGTGCCTCATTTTTCAACATCTAGCCTTTATGGCTTTTCCTTTTCCGACCTGCATTTAGCATCCTATAAGACGACAGTTAATATGCTAGCCATGCATTGATTCTAAGTTTATGCGCCAAAAATGAAACTCCAGGTCTTTGAATCGATAAGCACAGAGACAGAGCTATTTGGAGAGATATCAGTCTTTTTTTAAAGCCACACTAAAGACTTAAGGGAAGAAACAAGATTTTTATTAACATTTTGAGATGTTAGGATTGTCAGCTATATATGATTTAATGTGCACACCCACCCTCATTCTCTTTTTGCACACACACATGCGCGCGCATGCTCTCATACACACATACGCACGCGCGCGCACACACACACACACACATACATATCGCGTGCGCACTCTCAAACACACACACATACATACACATACACTCACACACATACACGCATACACACGGGGACTGGATGTAAGAAAGCACATAAGTGCTTCTTCCGTTATCCTCGATATAAACGAATTTTAAAAAAATAAATACAAAAACAAATGAATAAGATAAACACGAGCGCACGTGCACGCATACACACGCATGCACACACGTAACCCTCCTCCCCGCCCCCCCCCCCCACACACACACACACACTCACACATACCACGCTAACATTTCCCAACATCACACTGATCTTAAAAACATTCCTGCGTCATACCACAATATCTGGAGTATCTAGAAAACAGCTTTGAAATTGTAATCAAGTCGTGATATTATCTTCATAGATCACTCCTTGCACACGTGGCC
Organism: Rapana venosa; assembly: GCA_028751875.1. Lineage (NCBI taxonomy): Eukaryota > Metazoa > Mollusca > Gastropoda > Neogastropoda > Muricidae > Rapana > Rapana venosa. Next base: position 48,722,685 of record CM054141.1, on the reverse strand, counting down.
TTAAAGAGCAGTGAAGACGTGTTTAATGGGCTATAACAAGCAGGGTATTTTACCTCATTTCGGCAAAACTCAGCCAGTGGATGCAGCCCCTATCGGCCATGTTATCAAAGTTTCTTCGTCGTAAAAGTGTTGCTAGTGGCACAGAGGCGCTGCGGCATCTTTGAAGCTTCCCTGCATATTCTGCTACAAGTATAGAATAATACACTAACAAGATCATATACTATTGTACTGTGTTGTGTTGTGTTGCTAGGGTGTGTTGTGGTGTGGTGTGGTGTGTTGTGCCGTGTTGTATTGTGTTTTGTTGCGTTGCGTTGTGCTGTGCTGTGCTGTGCTGTGTTGTGCTGTGTTGTGCCGTGCTGTGCTGTGCTGCGCTGTGCTGTGCTGCGCTGTGCTGTGTTATGTTGTATTGCATTGTATTGCATTGCATTGAATTGCATTGTACTATATTCTATTTTCAGTCGGTGTATAGTTTCCCACTCTTTCTCTTGTAACGTTTTACATACAAATGTTATTATTGCAATGTCTTTCATCCCTCTACGAGCAGTTATCAAATTCTGATCGACCCAATCGTATTCTAACAGCTTGTCCATGAAACATGTGGCCTACATAGTAGTGGAGGCTTGTTTAATGAGCTAGAACTGGCAAATAGTTTGCCTCTTTTTCTTGTCACTTTTAAAAGAAACATCTCTATTATTGCACTGTCTTCCATCTATCTAGGAGGGGAGCTATCAGATTCGGATAGTATCAATCGTGGTCTCACATCTCTTTCATGAAGCACGTGGCCTTAGGAGAGGCGTAGGCCTGTGTAATGACCTAGAACTGTCAGATAGTTTGCCGCTTTCCAGAAACAGTCCCTGGAGCATTGCACTCGGTGAATATGCCTCTCCTCAAGCGTGTCTTTAGAATGGCTATATTTATGAAATGGTCGCCAATGTCTCAATGTTGCCAGTGCTAGTTTATTGCTTTTGATGGCTGTAACAACGACGATTTCGACTACTATTACAACTACCACTTCTACTACTACTTCTACTACTTCTAATACTCTTACTGCTGTTTCTGTTGCTGCTGCTGATGTTGCTACTGCCACTCATTTTACAGCTGCTGCTCTTAACGCTATTCTCATTATTGCTGCTAGTGCTGCTGCTGCTGCTGCTGCTGCTGCTGCTACGCTGTTTCCACTGTTGGTACTACTGGTGGTGGTGGTGCTGCTACAATTTCTACAACAAAAATATGTTCTTTCTTGTTTTAAATTTTATCAAATGTACCTACCGGCACTAAATGGTCTACTCTTCTGAAAGGTGGAACAAGTTAACTTGTGTGCAAGATACTACACGTGCGTTCGCCAAAAAAGGACCTCGGATTATAGTTTTATCCAAATGACTTTCGGGGGAATGGAGTTGACACTTGTGTTAAGTCCAAAAGAAAATTACATTTTTATTAAAATTTCGAGGATGATGTACTCATGTGCTTTTTTTTACATCTAGCTCCCGCGTGTAATCAGGCGCCTTCGCGGTGGCGGGTCGATTCTGGGCTGTGAGATCATGATGTCAATGCTCTGACTACTAGGCCATCCCACCCCACACTGTTCCCTGTCTGAATCTTCAGCCAGCTTTGAAATTTGAATATGTAAGTAGTTGGTATCAAGCCAATTTTTTGTTCAAGCAGGCTATGAAAAATGATGCATTTTGTGTATTTATTTTGTCTCAAATTCTATTTAGGTAGGCAAGTGGGTGGTGGCAAGCATAACTATTCAGGTTGAGGGCCTTCAAGTTACTAAAAATCAAATTTGCTAACAGAGAGACCTATTTAACACTAAATATATGCAAATTAAGCTACACGTTTCAGCAAGGGATGCAACATTTGCATATGCTATACATACTTACCTTTCTATTAAACATGATAGGTCTGAATCTGCATTGCTAAGCAAGGGATAATTTAACGTTTTAGTACTGTACTGATAGAGGACATTATTTTTATAGGGGAATAGAAAGAAAGACAGACAGACAGAAAAAAGACAGACAGAAAGAAAGAAAAGAAAGACAGAAAAAAGAAACAAAATAAGAAAGTACAAAAAGGAAAAAAATAGCAAATATTAAGCAGACAGGAATACAGAAAAACGTTTAAACAAAAAGAGAACTATCATCTTTCCTAGATCCTACTTCAGCATAGTCAATAGATTCAACCTTGAATCAATCTTATCTCGAAAAGCCTGCAACCAACAGGAGCAAAGCCAGCTGTGAATCTGTGACCACCGACCCACAGCAGACAGAGCAGTATTGCAGACAGTGCAGTGATTGGATCGCAGCTGTCAGCTCCCCGCCTGATTTACTGACCCCAGCTGCAGTTATATCCTGATTCTGAGGCCACAGTGAAGAGTCGGCACAGCGATTCCATCTGGCGTGATCGTTAATTGACAAACTTTTTGTGAACTTTGGGCCTGTTTGTCCTTCCCTGTCCCTCTTCCCTCTATTATTTCTCTCTTTGTCTCCCTCTCTGGCTCTGTTTTTTTCTGTCTGTTTGTCTGTCTATTGTTTTCTCTTATTCTCTTAACTTCCCTTTCTCTCTTCTCACATGTGCACCAACGTAAACATACACTTGTGTGAACATGTACATATGTACACACACGCATACACATGCATATATAATGCACGCATATTATACACACATGAATGCTTGCATACACATACACATACACAAACTTGTTCCCACACACATACAGTCTGTCATATTATGTACACACATATGCACGCTCACTCATACACATGCATACATGCAGGACTGTTGGCACATTTGCACACACAAGCAAAAGGAAATAAAAGTAAAACAGACAAAGAGAGAAAGAGACAGACAGACAGAGAGAAAGACATAGAGACAGACAGATAGAGACATAGACAATGACAGAGACAGAGACAGACAGGCAAACAAACAGAAACAGAGATATACAAAGATTGGGGAGTTGATTCAGTTTATTCATGCATAGGTCATACCCTCCCAGCAAAAGAGGGGCAGAGACACAGAGAGAGAGAGAGACAGAGACAGAGACAGAGGGATACAGACAGACAGACAGACAGAAACAGACAGAGGCAGGGCTGACACATAGATACAGAGATAGACACAAAGATAGACTGAGAAAGACAGACAGGCATACAGCAGCAGAGACAGAGACAGAACACCTTTCAGCTACAGTTTATTACAGCTGTTGACCTACATCAACAACCCTCAACCTCACCTTGCCCTGATTACTCATTATCTTCCTAAACCCAGGCATAGCCAACCTTTTTTTCTGTTTCAGCATCATCAGTCTACCCAGCCCTGAATCAATCTGATCTGGAAAAAGTTTACAACCAACAGGAGCAAAGCCAGCTGTGAATCTGTGACCACGGACCCATAGCAGAGCAGTATTGCAGACAGTGCAGTGATTGGATCGCAGCTGTCAGCTCCCCGCCTGATTTACTGACCCCAGCTGCAGTTGTATCCTGATTCTGAGGCCACAGTGAACAGTTGGCACAGTGATTCCATCGGGCGCGATCTTCAGTTTGACAAACTTTTGGCCAACTTTGTTTTGTTTCTGTTGTGGTTTCTATGCTTGGAGGTTTCTGTGTGCCTGCCTTCATTTTTCTGGGGTTCTGTGTCTGTCTGCTATGTCTTTTTGCCAGTGTGCCTGTATGTATATGTGTTCTCTTTATGTCTCTATGTCTTTCTGTGTTTGTCTGTCTTGCTGTATGTATGTATGTATGTATGTATGTATGTATGTATGTATGTATGTATGTAAATATGAATGTATGTATGTATGTATGCATGCATGCATGCATGCGTGCATGCGAGTTGGGGGTGGTACTTATTGCCTCCCTTCAGGAAGGAGTAAGCATGCAACAAAATGATACCAAAATGGGACACACCATCAAATTATGCAATGCTCTGTTTCTTTGCGTGGTAGTTTTGACTTCTCCCAATACACACTTTGCCTTCATGGTAAATCAAATTTCTATAGCCTCTCTATAGCTGTCAGATTGTCAGCTGTTTTAATCATGCTGCGTAGTTCAGAGGTTGTTGGGAAAGGGAGCTAATGTATCTACACTCTGTTGCATAATTATGGATGTGTGTATATCAGTTATGTACTGATCCATTTTTTTGTCCATATTTATATTTAATTATCTGTTAATCGATCTATTGTGTATCAACATTATCTATGCCATATTTAATGTTTGTTCTAGTTTTCCACCTCCACCTGACCAAAATTATGCTGTTCTCTCTCTCTGTGATTGATATTTTAATTCCTAATTTGATGCACACATGTTACATTCCAATATGCATTTAGTAAATGAGCAAGCCAGTGGTGGCCAATGGTGTAGATAACACAAGCATAGCCATCTTGCATATGAAAACCTGAAGATGAATGGACTGTACCAGGTTCAATTTTCCCATTCCACACTACCTAAAAATGCAATACACTGTCCAAGTGACTCCGAAGAGAGCTGATTTAAACAGATGTATTATTAGAACAAGAACATATCGTAGATGAATTCATTGAGAGCAAGGACAAGCTAACAGCATACAAAGAGCTTTCAATACCAAACAATACGAATTTTATGTGTAATTTTGCAGCAGATAAACAAGTCATCTTCACACCCAAAAAGAGTTAACCAGAGAGCTTGAACCAAGTCAGAGGAGTAATAAACGGAACTACTGCTCTGGACCATTGTACTTTTCAAGCACTATATCCCACAACTTAAAGCATTAAGTGATCGTGCATGGAGAAATGGCCGTTTATAAGTAAAAGCCGATACTTTGAATCCTGTCCTTTTTCGTTGCTTCTATGAATAGCCCCGATTAGACAAACCTTGCTTTGATTGAAGCTCGCAATGAAAAGAAAGATGATATCACAGCCATCTTGATTTGACTTTTTTTCAATTTCTTGAGGAGTCGGTGATGCCCTGCTTTCAATTTTTTTCAGGGAATGATTAGGGGAGGGGGCAAATTTAATCTGGCAGAGCTCATATCTCCATAGGAACGGAATATGACCTATAAATAAAACGAGCATTGCTTATGATTTTACGTCACACTTCACTCAATTCCTGTATCTGACTGATTTATCTAGTTCATTACTGGGTTGAGGGATCACGTTTAGAGATATCAGCCCATCTGAAATTAATTCACGCGAAGCGTCCAAGTCCTGATCCCTATAAAATGGCTTCTCTATGTGCAATTAATTTTACGACGCTATAGATTTTTTTTGTATTTGGATTATTTTGTTTTTGATTGAAATTAGTTTGTCATGTCAAAATTATTTAAACGTTAAAGATATATTTATTTATTTATTTATTTATTCAATTTATATCTATATTTATTTGTTTATTTATTCGATGTTTAATCTTATCCATTTTTTATTGATTGATTCTGAGTATATAAATCATTTTATCTACATGTTAATACAGGGTCATCTTTTTAACGTTCCTGGTTCTTCCCCCTACCTGACATATTTAATACAGACTCCTTCTTACCGTGTTTTGCAGATGCTATCTGCCCAGACACGAACACAGCAACAGTTACTAAATACTGAAATTTACATGTGTCAAAGGCTAACAGTAAATAGGTAATATTATTATGAGTTCACCATGAAATTACTGCATGAAATTACATATTAGTGCTGGTTTTTGCTGTTTTAAAAAAATCTAATTTAATGCATAATGATGTCCTAATTCTCTGACAAAAATGGATATAGGCTTTGTGGCATCAATCGTTAATTACAAAACAATCAATGCGATTACATGAGATATTGTATCAGTGAGAGATCTAATCGTTGTTTGTTTCAAACGTGATGTCCACCCAAGTGCTTGTTATGGGAGAATAATGTCGAAATGTTGACATAATTGTATTTGCTGTCACTCAGATTTTTTGAGTCATGGACAATATACTGTCATATTTGCCTTAATGTTTTTCGTTCGCTTTCTGTCCCTGCCCCTGTCTCTGATTGTCTCACCCTCTATCAGTCCTCAAGTGTTGTTTTTAAATCACCCATCGTAAACTCAGTCGTGTTTTTAGCAGCATACCGTGAATATTAGTGATTATAGACAGACTTGTCCTTTAACGTCTTATCCAATCAACATAGACCCCACTGGTCAATAACAAGGGATGCAGATCAAAAAGGTGTGCTAAGATTTTTATTGTTCCTCAGCTAGAACTCCCAGGTTCACTAATTATGAAATGTTTGCCTATGCAATCGTTTATTCTCCCCAACCATTAAAGTAGCAACACTCCGATTTCAGGAATAACGTCTAAAAATTACTCAAGTGTGCATGCGTTTTTTGTTAATTGGTCTCCCGTTCCTACCGGCACATAATGGCCTATTCTAAGGCAGGACGGGCTTTTTGTGTGTGCAAGATGTTCTGCGTGTGTTCATCGGTAGTACTTTTGGGGGAAAGTGGTATCTGTACTCGTATCAACTCCAGGGTAAATCCACCCAAAGGGGGGTTATAGGGTGGTCATCTAATCACGTATGCAACACTTTAACCACTTGGATATCTACACCCCCCACCCCACCACACTTGTGTGCTTTGATGATTTGCCATTTAAATATCAGGAAATAACACAGCAGAATAAGAGGCCTGTACGCAATATCCAGAGCTTTTAACTGCCTTCAGATGAAAGATATCTCTAAGAAATTTTCGTTCACTAAGAAAAGTTTACCAAGCAGAATAAACACACAAGTAGCATGCATGTAGAGTGCTGTTTATTTTGTAGTAGAGGGAAGCTAGCAGAAGGCATCAATTTTAATCAGTAACCTTGGCATTTCATGAATTGATAGACACAGATTTCTGCTTTCTTACATGCTGTTTTATTTTTTGGTCACTTGTCAAATCTTCGTATTTCAAACAGATGATCCGTTTCAATCATACACAGCTGTATCTGTTATCTGGTGGGTTGATTCTTTTCATTGAAGTGATAAGGTTGCTGTTCTCTTGTCGCTGGTTACCAACCAATCTACCATAACCAACAGAGGATAGGACAGCCTAGTGGTTAGAGCTTTGCATTCATATCTTACAGCCCGGGATCGAGCCACCACGGAGGCGCCCATGTTACATATACAGAAAAGCGCGATAAAGATATGTGCAAGGTTTACTTCAGGGTCACTTGATACTATGACATATACAGATAATTTAGTAGTTCTTTCTGACTTGTTGTTGTTTTACAATATGGTGCGCCTGAGTTCATCTATCTCTCTATCTCCCTCTATTTCTCTCTATCTCTTTCTGTCTCTCTCTGACTGTCTCTCTCACTCACACACACACATGCTTGCGCACACACACATATATTCAGATATACACACACACTCATGTGTATGTGGAACCACACACACACACACACACACACACACACACACATACACACACACATACACACACATACATACTTTCAACTTAATCTACTCTAGACGTACTCTCTGACTGACAGGAAATCCATTTTGACAATTATTATTAGCGAGATATCCCCCGATTACTTCCAAAGCAATCATCATAAAACACTGACAGATGAGGAGAGAAGAGAAAAAAAAGGGAGGAAGAAGCAGGAGGTGGATGGTGAGCAACCTTTCCCCTGCCCATATCAATAAATGACAGACAGGGCACGCAGAGCATTTCTCAATGATGGCCTAAATTTGAAATTATCTTCAGATGAGAAAATAGCGCAAAGCTCTTTTCATGGAATCAGAGCTTGTCAAGATATTTATGCCAAACGGCAGGGTAGGGTGGGGATGTTATAAATGTTGTACTGTCCTTATTTGGATAACATGAATCATTACTGTTGTTGCTGTTGTTGTTGTTCATGAAAGTGTTTTTTTTAAAAGCACTCTTGGGGTCACCCAGAAAATGCACTCTATCTAACTCATCTCTTCGATTGCGCACGCTCGCAAACACACACACACACACACAAACACACACACACACACACATACACACACACATTGAGTGATAAGTTTTCGTATATCACTATTTTCAAATACATTGCCATGTAGGCAGCCACACTCCGATTGCAGGAGAAGGGTGAAATCTCAAGATGACATTATTTTCCCATTAATCTGTGACTGTTCTATCGCTTTATTTATTTTGTTTGTTCTTCAAAGCTTCCTGTGTGTTTTTCTTATCTACATTCAGCTTTCGCCTGGCTCATTTTGTTCCTTTCTTTGGCAAATTTACCAGACTCTTATTCTGCGCAGGGACAGATGTAAAAGTGTTTAGCAATAAACATCATTCTCTCCATCATCTTTTTCCTTTTTCTCCTCTCATCATCAGCAATATTATGAGTATACACACACACACACACACACACTCTCACACACACACACACACACACACACACACACACACACACACACACACACACACACACACACACACACACACACACATATATATATATATATATATATATATATATATATATATATATATATATATATATATATATATATATATATATATATATATATACACACACACTCCCCTGAAGTTAACATCAGTGCAGACTCCACGCTCCCCAAAAGTCCTTCGGATGAGACTATAACCCGAGGTCCCGTGTGCAAACGCACGCAGAACATCTTGCGCACACGTTAAATCCTGTTCCGCTTTTCGTAAGAGTAGGCCATTGTGTGCCAGTGGGAACAGATGACAGAATTTACAAAACCGCATACACACGGGGACTGGATGTAAAAGGGCACATAAGTGCTTATTCCATTATCCTCGATATAAAAGAATTTAAAAAAAACAAACACGCACAGAACAAGACAACCACTAACGCTACCACATCACTACCGCTAATACTACCATCACCACCATCACCATCATCATTATTTTATTGTTGTCGTCGCTGTCGTCATCATCATTATCCCCATCACCATGTAGCGGCTAAAACCAACAAGCTACAATTTCCAAATGAGAATACCAAAAAAGAATAGAGGACAGAAGTGAAAGTCAATGTTGTGGTAGGGATTTATCAGTACCTGGTCCCTGTGAGATGCCCCTGTGGTACTGACATATGAGTATTCAGGATACAACGTGTACAGGATCCGTTTCCGTTCATCTCTGTCTCTCTCTCTACCCCCACCTCTCTCTCTCTCTCTGTCTCTGGCTCTCTCTCTGTCTCTGTCTGTCAATCTGTCAGTCTGTCTCTCTCTCTCACTCTCTCTCTCTCTTCTTGCAAGCATACTCCTTCTTACCCACAACATTTTCCTTGTGTTCCACTCTCACATCCTGTCATTCTTACTCTAGCAGACAAATAAATATATACTTGTGGCTTTTTGGCAGCTGAGTTTTACATCCAATAAAAGAAGACGAATGTGGTAAATATGAAGAGATGCGAAAAAAAGATATCAAAAGTATTAAAACATTTTTAGATAGCTGTGCAGTGTTAATGAACAGAAGATGATGAAATATGAACAGAAATTAGGAATCATTTAGAAAGTGGAATAAGAGCAAGCTTCCATGGCGCAGTGGTTTGCCCCTTGGGATACGGGGTAGAAGGTCGCGGGTTTGAATCCCATAAGAATTATGGGGATATTTTTGGACTCAGGCTGGCTCCTATCTGAAAGAGTTCGCTATGGGCTCATTCGGAATGAGACAACACAATCGATATTCATCCACTTTACTTGTACGATTTTGAAAGTGCTGCTCTAAGTACACCACCAGCTTTGTGGGTGTCTGTATTTCTCGGGCCCGGTTGACGCCAAGATAGGCCTATATCATAAACGACGTAGAGTGCATGTACGTCAAAAATTAATAGTCTCAAAGCGCATGCAGTTCTCTAGCAGCAGCAGCATTACCATTGAGCATCTTGGCGATAACAGATAAAAGTGTCTCTGATTCGGTGGTCCCAGTTGGTTTGGTCTTATGGTGACCTCAGCTTTGGTTTGGCCCTACACCTTCTGTGCCTGTGTTGACTTTGTGTCAAAGCCCCCGGGGATAGAGGTTCATGGAGAAGGTCGTTGGATGGATGTTGTAGTGGTCATCAGCCAGGGAAAGCATCTCATTTAGTCTGGCTCCGCGATTTAGCTATTGTTGTCGTCAGTATGGGGCATATTAAGTGATACTTGTATTATGTTAGCTTAAAATAGGCTATTCTGAACACCGGCAAAGTGACCCAACAGCAGTGCAGGACCTCTCCGGCTAGTAGCCTCATGGTGACCTTACACGGATGAGCTAACTCCCTGTGGGTTCATGACCTTCATGATGTGATTATAACAAATCTGGGTTTGTGAAAAGATCGAAATAAATGAGGTGGCAAAGTAGGACAGAACTGTAACAGAAGAAACGGCAGCAAAAAAAAAACACCAAACCAAAACTAAACCAACAACTAAAACCCCCCATGCAGGAATGATGAATAAGGAATGATATATGACATTTTTCTTATGAACTGTAAAAACATTAATGATTTAATGCCCTCTCCTTCTCGTTCACTAGTCTCCTCATTTCGAGTTTTGTTTCTCATTTGGCAGGCTGTATGCAGTTACATACTTATTTCATTTTCTCTGAGATATCTGTCTATATAAATATAGTTACTCCTCCACTCCCACCCCCACCCCTGCTATGTGTCTCCGTATGTTTTTACGTCGGTGTGTTTATACGTCTGGGTTTTGATGTGTGTGTTTGTGTGTGTGTGTGTGTGTGTGTGTGTGGGTTTTTTGTGTGTGGGTTTTGTGTTTATTTTGGGTTGTGTGTGTGTGTGTTTGTTGTTGTTTTTTGTTTTGTTTTTGTTGTGTTTTGTTTTGGTGTTTTGGGTTTCTTTTTTTGTTTTGGGGTTTTTGTTTGTTTTGTTTGTTTGTTTTTTTTTTGTAGTGTTTGATGGCGGGGGTGATTTTTGTGTTTCCTTTCCTCTTCTCGTTCTTACCGTCTGTTTCTCTTGGTTTTCACAGTGCTTTTTGGCTTTCTTTTTAAAAGTGTCTTTTTTGAGTTTTTATAAATGTTATGCTTTTTTTTGGCCCTTTTTGCTTTCTTTTTTTTTTTAAATACCTTAGTGTTACATGGGATTTAAATAATTTGCAAAAAATTTTTAAAAAAAAACACCCCCACCTTAGTTGGAAAAAACAAAATTTGCGATGTTTTAGTAACGAAAAATGTTAAATCCTTCATGTGCATTTTGGGGGTACCCTTCCCCCCTTAATTTGGGGCACTTTCTTTTTTAGGCGGTCCTCGTGTCCAGGGTGCGGGTTCGTTTCCCGTCGGCGGGTTTTTCCCTTTTTCCTTTTCTCCTATTTTCCTCCTCCCCCGGGGTGTAAAGTGGGTCCGCTCTGCTGGGGGTATTTTTCCTACGTCTGTCCGGGGGTTGGTTGAAAACCATCGTTTTTTCGCTCGAAACCGGGAAAAGCCCGGCTCATGGGCCTTTGCTGGCTCTTTTTTTTCCTTTCCCCTTCTTTTGCATAAAAAATTTCCTTTTTTTTTGGGGGCGGTCTCTTCCCCCGTTTCTTTGTTGTCGTTTTCTGTTCTTTCGTCGGTCTGTTTCTTTTGTCTGTCTGTCGTCTTCCTTCTCTTTCTCTCTCTTCTTCTCTCTCTCTCCCCTTTCCTCTGATTCTCCCTCTCTCTCTCTTTCTCTTCTTTTGTTTTTGTTTTTCGCTATTCTCTCATTTCTTCTGTTTCCTCCGGTTCCCCACCTTTTTTTTTTCTCCCCTTCTTTTACTTTTCTTTTTTCTGTTTTTTTTGGGCGGGGCCTCTAGTGGTCTTCTTGTGTTTGGCGCTGGTTCTTTTCCCCTCAAAAGCGCGGTTTTTTGCTGGTATTTGTTGTCTGTTATGTTGTTTCTGTTTTTCTGGTGTTTGCTTATCGATTTTTGTTGTTGCTGTTTTTTTGTTGTTTCGTCTCTCCTCTCCTCTTCTCTTTCTTCTATTCTTTCTTTTCTTCTTTTTTCCTTCCCTTTTTTCTTTTTTTTGGGTTTTTTCGTAACCTCTCTCGCATTTTCTGTTTAAAAATGGTCCTCCCAAAAAAATTTTTTTAATTTCCCCTTACCCCCTTCCCCCTTTTTTGTGTTTTGTTAATCTGCCCCTTGCTTCTTTTTTATGGGAAAAGCTCTTTTGGGCCCAATTCACTACTTTTATTCAAAATTAAGAGGGAATTTTTTCACATAGAGGGTAAAATTGAAAAGGGACTGGAAAGGAAAGTTTTGAATAAAGGGAAGGGTTTTTCCCTAAAGGTTAAAAAAAAATCTTTTTTTTCTTGTTGCCGGCTTGGCGTTTTTTATTGTTTTAACGTCATTCTTTTCCCCGCTTTTCTCTTTTCTGTCTTTTTCATTTTCTGTTTTGTATTCTTTTTCCGTTCTTTCTCTCTTTTCTTTTTGTTCTCTCTTTGAATCCTTTTTTCCTCTTCCTCCTGTTTAAAAACCCCCTTACACGGAAATTCGTTTTTCATCCCTCTTTTTCTACTTTTCTTGTTTCTTTTTTTTGTTTAACCCCTTCATTCCTTCTTGTTTTTTTTATCCTTCTGGTAAATTTTCCACTGTTTTTTTCCCAGAAGGGTTTAAAGTGTTTTTTTTCACCCCCAAAATTTTGGAAAAAGGTTTTATTGAGGCCTTAACGGGTAGCCAAAACCTTTTCGAAAACGACAAAGTGTTTGGGGTTTAAAAGGGTTAAAAAAGGGAAAAATCTTGTTTTCTTTTGTTTTTGTCCTCCTTCCTCCTCCTCTTCTTCTTCTTCTCTTCTTTTTCTTCTTCTTCTTTCTTTCTTCTTCTCTTCTCCCCGTCTACGTTTTTTTTGTAAATTTTTCTTTTTTGTCTTTTCCCTTTTTGCTTGTCTGTTTGTCTTTTCTCTTTTTGTTTTGATTTTTTTCTTTTTTCTTTTCTTGTTCCCCCCAAAAAAGGACACTCCAACGTTTTTCCCCCTATAATCGTTTTTTCCGCTTTTTGAGCTTTCCCCTTGTGGTTTCTCCATTCCCCCTGTTTAAATTTTTTACTTCCCCTTGTTTTTCTCTGAAAATTCTCCTTTCTTAGTTTCTCATTCAAAATTTGGAAACGTTAAAGAATTGAAGGTAAAATGGGGAATTAAAACAAACTCAAAAACGAAAGCCCAAAATCGAAATTTTAATAAAAAGTTTAAAAGAAAGAAAATAAAACTTTTTAAAATGGTTTACCTTTGGGTTTTTAATCCTCCCCCCTTTTTTTTTTTTTTTAACTTCCCCCCCTTTTTTCTTTTTTTCTTTCTCTTTGGATTTTTTTTATTCACCCCTTTTTTTTTTTGGGGTTTTTTTTGTTGGTTGTTTATTTGATTGTTATTTTTTTTCTTGGTTTTTTGTTTATTTTTTTTTTTTTCTTTTGGGTTCAATGTCTTTCTTTTTGTTTTTTTTGGTTGTTTTTTTTCTTCTTTTTTGGGTGTTGCTTTTTTCTCTTTTTCTTCTTCTTTTTTTCTTCCCCTTTTCTCTTCTCTTCTCTCTCCTCTTTTCTCCTTTCCTGTCTTTTCTTTTTCCCGTTTCGGGTTCGGGGCTCTTTGTTTTTTCCCTCGGAAATGTTTTTGTTTTGGAAAAAATGTTTCTCGGACGAAAAAACTTTTTCTTCCTTTAAAAAAACCTCAAAAACCCCCCCCTTTTTCAAAAAAAAAAACTTTTTTTTCTTTCTTTCTTTTTTCTGCATTATTTTTTTTTCTTTTGGGAATTTCTTGTTCCTTTTTTTCCTTTATTGTATTTTCCCTTTTTTGTTTTTTTTCTCTTTTTGCTTTTTTTCCCTTTTTGTCTAATTTTTTTTTTTTTAATTTTTTTATTTTTTTTATTTTTTTTTATTTTTTTTAAAAATTTTTTTTTTTTTTTTTTTTTTTAAAATTTTTAAAAAATTCAATTCTTCTTCTTTTTTTCTTTTTTTTTTTTTTTTTTTTTTTTTTTCTTTGTTTTTTTTTTTATCTTTTTTTCTTTCTTATCTTTTGTTTTTTTTTTTCTTTTTTTTGTCTCGCCTTTCTTTTCTTTTTATTTTACCCCCCCCCCTTTCAATTTTCTTCTTTTTTCCCCCCCCTTTCCTTTTTTTTTTCTTTTGAAAATTTTTAAAAGTTACCCCATCCTTCTAAAATGCCCTTAAATTTTGCGTGTCATTTTTAATTTTGCGTTTTTATGGTTTCCTTTTGTGATTTAGATTATGAGCGTTAATAGTACCCTCCATGATTCTAAGTTTATGCCCCAAAAAAAGTAACTCCGGGTCTTTGAATCGAAAAAGCACAGGACAGGGCTATTTGGAAAATTTCAGTTTTTTTTTTAAAGCCCCCAAAAAGACTTAAGGGGAAGAAAACAAGTTTTTTTAAACATTTTGGTTTTTGGTTTGTCAGCTTTATATGATTTAATGTGACCCCCAACCTCATTTCTTTTTGCACCTAATGGGGCTGCTTCATAAAAAATACGACGCGCGCGACAACCACCCACACACATATCGTTTGTGCGCCTTCAAACACACACAACTACATAACATAATACACACTTAAAGCATAACACGGCGAATGGTGTAAAAAACCCATAGGGTTTTCTTCTTTACCCTCGAATAACAAATTTAAAAAAAAAATAAAAAAAATAAATTTAGATAAACCGGCGAACGAAATGCATGACACGTACACAAGTACTTTCTGCCCCCATTTTCCCCCCCCCCCAAACACACACACACTAACAATACGCACGCTACTTTCCGAACTAAAAATGTCTTAAAAACATTCCTGCGTTTACCAAATTTGGAGTATCAAAAAGAAAACAAAAACAAAAAACAACAACTTTAAAAATTTGAAATCAAGTCGTGTTTTTTTATCTTCATGGATATCCTTGCCAGTCCCTTAAAAGGAAAAGCGTGAAGGTTTTTGTTTAAGGGGTTAAAAGCTGGGTATTTTACCTCATTTGGGCAAAAATCACCCAGTGGATGCAGCCCCTATCAGCATGTTATAAAATTTTCTTCGTGTAAAAAGTGTTGCTAGGGGCACAGGGGCGTCGGGGGATCTTTGAAGTTTCCCCTGCATATTCTCTACAAGTATGAATAAAAACTAACCCAAGATCATTATTATTGTACTGGTTCTGTTGTGTTGTGTTGGGGTTTGGGTGTGGTGTGGTGTGTTGTGCTGGTTGTGTTGTGTTTTGTTGCGTTTTGTTGTGCTGTGTATGCTGTGCTGTGCTGGCTGTGTTGCGTTGTGCTGTGCTGTGCTGTGCTGTGTTGTTTTGTATTGCATTGTATCGCTTTGTTTAAATTTTCATTTATGTATTCTATTTTCAGTCAGTATAGTTTCCCCATCTTTCTTTGAAAACGTTTTACTACAAAGTTTTTATTTGAAAAGTCTTTATCCCTTTTACGGCAGCTTCAAATTTTTGATCGTCCAATCGTATTCTAACGTTGTCCCATGAACATTGTGGCCTACATATAGTGGGGCTTTTTTAAATGGCTAAAACTGGAAAATTTTGTTTGCCTCTTTTTTTTGCCCTTTTTAAAAAGAAACATCTCTTTTATTCCCTTGTCTTCCATTATCTAGGAGGGGAGTTTTCAGTTGGATAGTATCAATCTTTGGTTCACACTCTGCATGAAGCACGGGGCCCTTAGGGAGGTTTTTGTGCTGTGTAATGCCTAGAAGTCAGATTTTTGCGCTTTCCGAAACAGTCCCGGAGATTGCATGGTAAATAGCCTCTCTCAAGGTGTCTTTTAGATGGCTTTATTTATGAAAGGGTTTTGCCAATGTCTCAATGTTGCCAGTGCTGTTTTTTGTTTTGAGGGCTGTAACAACGACGATTTCGACTACTATTCAATACCATTCTTCTCTTTTTCTTCACTTCTAATATTTTAAAAAAGTGTTTCTGTGTGCTGCTGAGTTGTATGCCATCATTTTACGTGTGCTTTAAAGCTATTTCATTATTGCTGCTAGTGCTTGCTGCGTGCTGCTGCTGCTACAGCTGTTTCCACTGTTGGTATACTGGTGGGTGGTGGTGCTTAAAATTTCTACAAAAAAATATGTTCTTTCTTGTTTTAAATTTTATCAAATGTCCCTAACCCGGCACAAATGGTCTACTCTTCTGAAAGGGGAAACAAGTTAACTTGTTGCAAGTATAAACGTGGTTCCCCAAAAAAGGACCTGGATTATTTTTTTTCCCAAAGACTTTGGGGGAAGGGAGTTGCATTGTGTTAAGTCAAAAAAAAAATTAATTTTTTTTTTAAAATTTTCGAGGATGTGTTTCATGTGCTTTTTTTTTTTACATCTAGCCCCCGCGTTTTAAATCGGGGCCCCCTTTGCGGTGGCGGGTCGATTTTGGGCTGTGGATCTGATGTCAATGCTCTGATACTGGGCCATCCCCCACACTGTTCCCTGTTGAATCTTCAGCAGCTTTAAAAATTTGAATATTAAAGGTTTGGTTTTAAGCAATTTTTTTTGTTAAGAGGTATGAAAAATGAGCTTTTGTGTATTTATTTTGTCTCAAATTCTATTTAGGTAGGAAAAGGGGTGGTGGCAAGCATAATTTATTCGGGTTAAAGGGCCTTCAAGTTACTGAAAATTCAAATTTGCTAAAGAGGCCCTATTTAGCACTAAATATATGAAATTTTAAGCCCTTTTTTCAGCAAGGGTGCCAATTTGCATTGTTATATTTTACTTCCCTTTTTATTAAATATATAGGTCTAAATCTGCATTGCAAAGCAAGGGGAAATTTTAAACTTTTTTAGTACTGTATGATAGGGACTTTTTTGTGGGGAATAAAAAGAAAAAAAGAAAGCAGAAAGAAAGAAAGAAAGAAAAAAAAAGAAAGAAAGAAAGAAAAAAAACAAAAAAAGAAAGAAAAAAAAAGCACAAAAAAAAAAAAAGCAATATTAAGCAGCATTTTTCCTAGATCCTATCTGAGACGTAAATAGGTTAAACCTTGAATAAAATTTTATTCGTGATTCTGAGTCCCAGTGAAGAGTGGGCGTGTTCCATCTGGCGGATTTTTAATTGAAAAACTTTTGGTGAATTTTGGGTCTTTTTTGTCCTTCTTTGTCTCCTTTCCTTCTATTATTTTTTCCCTTTTGTTATTTTCTCCCTTCTTGGTCCATTCTCTGCCTTTTTTCAAAAAGAACTTAAAGGAACTATTCTCTCTTTGCCAAGTCGGATGCGCTGGCCGATTGTCAGGCGCTTAACGCAGCGTGAGCATTTCGCTCATTTAACAGACAACAATGTTGGTCTGAGCGTTCGACGAGAAAAATTTCTCTCTTTGTCCCCCTCTCTGGTTTTTTTTTTTCTTTGTTTGTCTTTTATTTTTTTCTCTTATTCTTTAACTTCCCCTTTCTCTTTCTACTAGCCCCAAACGTAAACTTTTACATTTGTGAAAAAATTTTACATATGTACACACATGCATAAATCATTTTTACAATGCACACATTTTTATCCACATGAATGCTTTTTTTGTAATACCATCCCAAATTTGTTCCCCACACATACATTTAAATTTTATTACACATATGCAGCTCACCATACACAGATAAGCAGGAAATTTTGGGCCAAAATCGCAACACAAGAAAAAAGGGAAAAAAAAATAAAAAGACAAAAAGGGGGAGAAGCAGACAAACGAGAGGAAAGACATGAGACGACAGATAGAAAATAGACAAGACACGACAGACAGGCAAAAAAACAAAAAAACAGTGAATGCAAAAGATAAGGGAGTTGATTCAGTTTATTCATCATAGGTCATACCCTCACGCAAAAGGAGGCAGGGGAAGAGGAGAGGACAAAGGCAGGGGATACGGGAAGAAACAGCAGAAACCCCCAAAAGGGGACTGGTGGGGGGGGGGGAAGAGAAAGACACAAAGTATTTTGGAAAGACAGACGGGCATAAGCGGCAGAACGGCGAACACCCCCAGTCAGTTATTCAGTGTTGCTACATCAAAAACCCCCCTAAAACTCCCCCTTTTCCCCCTGTTACTCATTATCTTCCTAAACCAGTTTGGCCACCTTTTTTTTTTTGATTCAGCACATCGTTACCAGCCCTGAATCAATCTGATTGGAAAAAAAGTTTAAACCAACGGAGCAAAGCAGTGTGAATCTGTGACCAGGGACCCACAGCAGAGGCAGTATGCAGAAGTGCAGTGTTGGATCGGGTCAGCTCCCCCCTGATTTACTGACCTGCTGGTTAATCCTGATTTGGGCCACAGTGAAGAGTCGGCACAAGTTTTCCTCGGTCGCGATCTTCAATTTAAAAAAACTTTTGGCCAAATTTGTTTGTTTCTTTTTTGGTTTTTGTCTAGCTTAAAGGTTTCTGTGTCCTGTCTGCTTTCTTTTTTTTCTGGGGTTTTGTGTCTTTTTGCTTTGTTGTTTGTCAGGTGCCTGTTTGTTTTTGTGTTCTTTTATGTCTCAATGTTTTCCTTGTTTGTTGTTTGTGATGTATGTAGTGTGTTATATGTATGTATGATGTATGTATGTATGAGTATGTATGTATGTAGAGTTTGTATTATGCACTTGATGATGCATGCGTGCGGTTGGGGTGGTACAATTATTCCCTTGGGGAAGGAGTAAGCGCGCAACAAAATGATCCCAAAAATTTGGGACATTTTCATAAAATTATGCAATGCTCTGTTTTCTTTGGGGGGTTTTATTTTACTTTTTCCCTTTTTCATTTTGCCTTATGGAAAAATAAAAGTTTTAGCCTTTTCCCTTATAGTGCCAGATTGTGATGTTTCAATCTTGCTCTGCAATTTTTTTTAAGGGGTTGTTGGGAAAGGGAGTTAATTTTTATTTACACTGGTTGCTTTTAATTATGATGTTTTATCATTTTAGAATTTCTTTTCCTTTTTCTTCTGTTTTTCTGTTAAAAAATTTCCAATCTATTGTTTTTATCACATATCTATGCCATATTTATTTGTTTGTTTTTTTGTGTTTCACCTTTCCACCCTTCCCAAAAACCAAAAATTTGCTTTTCTCTCTTCACTTTTATATTTTCTTCCTAATTTTAAATGCACACATGTAAAATTTTCCCCCTTTTTATAAAATTTTAGAATTTATGAGAAAGACTTTTGGTGGGTTATTGGTGTAAGATAACATTTTGATTTTGGGCCATTTGATTCTGTAACTTGGAAGATGAATGGACTGTACCAGGTTCCAATTTTGCCCTTTTTCCCCCACACTTAAACTAAAAATGCAGTACATCCCAAAAATGGAACAAAAAATTTGAGGGAAAGCTGTTTTTAAAAACATTTATTATTTACAACAAGAAAATATCGTTTTTTAGATGAATTCATGGGGGGGGGAGGGGGACAGCAAAATTTTTGGAGTTTAATGCAAACATAGTTTTGGGGAAAGAGGAAAAAAGGGCCCAAACCAAAAAGGGAGGGGAGAGTTTTGAAAAGGAGGCCTGCCAGCCAAGAATTTTACACCTCCCCCCACCCAAGCGCCCATGGGAAAAACCGAAGAAACCCGAAACAAATCCGCCCCTTTGTTATGAAAGGGCCCTTTTAAAAACTTGGAGATTTTTTCCCGCAAAAAAAAGGGAAAGAATTCCAGCCATGGGTTTTTTTTTTTTAAAATTTTTGGGTGTGGGGGTATTTTTCATTTTTTTTCCAGGGTTTTTTGGGGGTAGGGGGGGGCCCGGCGGCCTGGCAGAGCCTATTTTCCCACATAAAGGGAAATTTATAACCGAAAAAATAAAACGGCATTGCTTAGGCTATGTTTTTTAAATTTACCTTACTCAATTGTTTTTGATGTTTTTATCTTTATTTTGGGTTGGGGATCATTTCGAGATTTCAGCCATCTGAAATTTTAAGTAAAATTTGTCGGTCCTTTAAAAGGCTTTTTTGGAATTAATTTTTTTTCGTTTTTTTTTTTTTGGTTTTTTCTGTTTTGTTGAAAATTTTTTGTATGTCAAAATTTTTTTAAAAGTTTAAGGGGTTGGGTTTTTTAATTTTTTTACTTTTATATCTTTTTTTGTTTATTCATTCGTGTTTAATTTTCCTTTTTTGGGGCCAAATGTATTTTTTATTTTTTTAAAATCCCAAATTTTGGGGGTTGTTTTTTTGTTTTACTTTCTTTCCTCCCCCCCTCCCCCCCCCCCCCAACCTGGACAATTCGGGCCAAAACCCTAGCTGTTTTTTGAGCATTATTGCCCAACACAAAACCCCGAAATAGTAAAAAATATGGGCTTGTACATGTGTAAAATTTTTTGACAGTAAATAAAAAACTTTTCCCCATGCTTCCCCAAATGAAACTATGATGAAATCCATAAAAG
Source organism: Rapana venosa (assembly GCA_028751875.1). Classification (NCBI taxonomy): domain Eukaryota; kingdom Metazoa; phylum Mollusca; class Gastropoda; order Neogastropoda; family Muricidae; genus Rapana; species Rapana venosa. The sequence goes on along the minus strand of CM054141.1, from coordinate 48,702,525 downwards.
GGCCCGGCTTTTGCTGATATTTTTTTAGTTTAGGGTTAATGCGTCTGTTATTTTAAAACCCTAATGGATATAGGCTGTGTGCTTTTAAATCGTTATTTAAATAAAAAAATGCGTTTTTATAGATTTGTATCACTGGGGATCTAATTATTTTTTTTTCAAAGGTGTTCCCAAAAAGTGCTGTTATGGGGATTGCAAAAGTTGCATAATGGCTTGCTTTCCCAGGTATTGAGTCATAAAAAATTCTGTCAACTTCCCTTTTTTTTCGGTACTTTTGCCCGCGGGCCTGCCCCTCCCTCTGCATGTTACCCTTCAGTGAAAGGGGGTTTAAATTCATCGAAAAATCAGTTGTGGTTTTGCAGAAGTCCTAACTAGAAGTTCTTAGAAGTTTTTTTTTTCCAAAAAAGTCTTTCCAAACAAATGACCCTATGGTCAATGAAAAAGGATGAGTACAACGGTTTTTGGTAGGGTTTTCTTTGTTTTTAGCTTCAGTAGGCTTTGCGTTTCTGAGTGTGAGATTTTTCCCTATGCAATCGGTTTCCCCAAGTTCAGGTGCGGGCATTTCGATTCGGGGGTAATGTTTTCACGACAAAAGGGGCAAGCGTTGTTTTTTTTTTCGTCATCCGTTTTTTGCGGCCACAATGGCCACTTTTGTAAGGCAGGTGGGATTTTATTGCGTGAGATGTTCTGCATGTGTTCGCAAAAAGATCTGGTTTAAGTCTTACCCGGGAAGGGTTTTGGTGGAAAGTTGATTCGTATTGGTGTCAACTCCAGGGTAAATTTTACCTAAAAGGGTGTTTTAGAGGTGGTCATATAATACATGAGCAACACTTTTAACCCCTTGGATATCACATCCCGCCCCCCCCCCCCCCCTCCCTGGTGTGCTTCGAATTTTGCCCCTTTAATTTTTCATGAAAATAAACGCAAAAAAAGAGGCCTGTACGCAATACAGGCTTTTTAACTGCCCTTAGTGAAGAAAATCTTAAGAAATTTTGTTCCTAAAAAAGTTTATAAGCAGAATAAACACAAAGAATGTTGGGGAGAGTGTGTTTTTTTTGTAGTAGGGGAAGCTGCAGAGGGGATCGATTTTTTTCGACTTTGGCAGTCAGGTTTATAGACACGTTTTTGCTTTTTACGGTGTTTTTTTTTCTTGACCTTGTCATCTTTGTCTTTTTAAAAAAGATTACGGGTTAATCATACACGTGTATCTGTTTTTTGGGGGGTTTATTTTTTCGTGAGGTAAAAGGTACTGTTTCTTGTCAGGTTTCCCAACCCCTTTACCTAACCCCAGAGGAAGGACGCCTAAATGGTTAGAGTTTGCTTCTTTTACAGCCCGGGATCGAGCCCCACGGGGTGCCTTTAGGGGAGTTTACCCTGGAATCAAAACGTATAAACACTGTCTTTATCCGTGTGTTGTTTAATTTTACGAAAAGCGCGAAAAAAGTTTGTGCAAGGTTTATTCAGGGTCACTTGATAATAGACTTTTAAAAGTAATGTGGGAGTTCTTTTTGCTTGTTTTTTTCGCTGTATTGGTGTTCTTTTGTTTTGTTTTTTTAATAAGGTGCGCCTGAGTTTATTTCCCTCTATTCCCCTCTTTTTCTCTACTCTCTCGTCTCTCTTGAGTGTCCTTCCTCACAACCCACAAAGCTTTGGGCCCCCCAATATATTAGATTTTAAAACTATCATGTGTATGTGGAAAAACACCACACACACACCACACACACCCACAACACACCCAAAAACCCCAAAACACACACCAAACCACACCACCATAACACAACCACATACACAAATAAAACTTTCAACTTAATCTACTCTAGCCACTCTCTGACTGACAGGAAATCCTTTTTTACAATTATTATTAGCGGATATCCCCCCATTATTCCAATCAATATCATAAAAAAATGAAAGATGGGGAGAAGAGAAAAAAAGGGAGGAAGAAGCAGGGGTGGATGGTGAGACCTTTACCCCGCCCATATCAAAAAATGACAGGACAGGGAACAGGTTTCTCATTGATGGCCTAAATTTTGAAATTTTTCAGATGAGAAAATGCGCAAGCTCTTTTTTTATGGTGAGTTGTCAAGATAGTTATGCAAAAAGGAAAGGGTTTGGGTGGGGATTTATAAATGTTGTATGTCCTTATTTGGTAAATGAATCATTACTGTTGTTGTGTTTTTTTTTTGTTATGAAATGGGTTTTTTTTAAGATCTTGGGGTACCCAGAAATGTACTTTCTTTCTTTGATTGGGAAACGGGCAAAAACAACCCACCACCAAAACCCCACACACACCACAACCCCACACACACACAAAAACCCACACAAAACCACAACCCAAATTAATAACACATTGAGTATAAATTTTATATATACTATTTTCAAAAACATTGCTGTAGGCAGCCACCTCCGATTGTGGGAGGGTGAAATTTGAGACATTATTTTCCCCTTTTCTGTGACGGGTTTTGACGGCATGGGTATTTTTCTATGCTTTTTTGTTTTTTTTGTCTTCAAGCTTCTAGTTTTTTTATTTCATTCGCTTTACTGGTCTTTTTTCCTTTCTTGACAAATTTACCAGATCTTATTCTGCACAGGGGGCAGTGTAAAAGTGTTTAGAAAAAAACATCATTCTTCACCCCTTTTTCCCCCTTTCTTTCCTTTATCAGCAATTATGGTATACTCAACACACCACAAACCCAAAAACACCACACACACACCCAAAAACCCACACACACACACACCACACCACACCCACACACACACAAACATATTATTTATTTATATACATACCTGGAGTTAAAAATTAGTGAGATCAACCTCCCCAAAAAAATTTTGAAAGAGACTATAAACCCCAGGTCCGTGTGCAAACGCAGCAGAAAATCTTGGCACACGTTAAATCTGTTCCGTTTTGAAAAAGTAGGCCATTTTGTGCCGTGGGGAAAAGATGACAAAATTTTCAAAACCCCCATACAACGGGGACTGGTGTAAAAAAAGGAAATAAAGTTTCTTTTTTCCTTTCTCGATATAAAAAAATTTTTTAAAAAAAAAAACCAAAAAAGGCAAGACAACCACTAACGCTTCCACACCATACCGTAATCCACATTACCCCTCACCATTTATTATCATTTGTTGTCTCGTTGCGTCTTCATTATCCCACCCCCACGTAAAGGTAAAAAACAAGCTACATTTAAGTGAGAATACCAAAAAACAGACAAAAGGGAAAAAGCGATGTCAATTTGTGGGAGGATTTTCGTACTGGTCCCGTAATGACCCCCGTGGCACTGACATTGAGTATTTGGATACAGTGTCGGTCGTTTCCCCCTTCATTTGTCTTCTCCTCCCCACCTCTCTCTCTCTCTTCCTTTCTCTCTCTTCTCTCTCTCTCTCTCTCCTCTTCCCTCCTTCTTTTGTCTCTCCTCCCCCTCTCTTCTCTCTCTCCCTGATTTCATTTTCTCTCCTAGCACCTTTTTTTCCCCTTCATTTTAAAAAACTCAGTAACTGGCAGGAATCCATTTTAGGTTTTATTTTGACGCCCTTTTCTTTTTCTTCGATCCAATTCACAAAACCCCGACGGTGGCAACAAAATTGTGTGAAAAAAACTCCCCCCTTTGACATCATTTTTAAGATAGAGAATTTTAAAATCGTTTTTCAATCAAAATAAAAAAACTGCCTTTTGTTTATTATCTTATTTGAATTGATTTCAAAAAGATTGATAACATTGGTTTTTTTTCTTTTTAAAATCAACAGTTGAAATATTAAACATTCTTTTTTTTTTGAAATTTCTTTTCTATGGAAGATGGCTTAAAATGATTTTATGACCTATTGTTAAACTGCTTCATACTGTGATTCTTAAAAGTGACGTAACAAATAGTTAAAAAAAAGGATAAGTTTTAAAAAGTATCAAACGTTTTTTGGTTAATTTTTTTTCCCCTTTTACTGTTCTTATTTTATTTACCCAAAAGTGTTAAATGATTTTTTATTTAAAAATTACAAAAAAAATTTGTTATTTTAATTTAATGGGTGTTTTTATTATTTTTTTCAGATAATTACTCTTTTAAAAAGATTCTTTGCAATATAATAACAAAAAGTAAAAATTTTTATGTGGGGCAATGACTAGATCATTATCGCATATTATCAGCAGTCCCTTGACCAAGTGGTCTCAGGGGACACGCCGCGATTAAATCGATAATTCATTAGGCTGTCTATCTTCAGCCTTTCCGCAACAGTACAGCCATGTCAAGGCCCCGGGCCAGTCTGTGATGTTCTGCATAACCATTTCCATCGTCTGGCTCGGGTCTTTTCCCCCAACCTAGGAACCCTTTTTGGGCGGGATGGAGGTTAAGGGGGTGGTGTTTTTTTCTCAGCCACCGTGCAGGTTTGGAGGCTGGTTTTTTTATAGTGTCACTGAAGGTTTTGGGGGGGTGAAACTGGTATGATTCGATTCCGGCGAAGTGTACCCATAAAAAGGTTGCTTAGTGGTGGTTTTGAACGGGTTGAACGGGTCCCTAGGTCCGAACAGGGGTGTCTAACGCTAGGCCATCCCCTTTTCCGAGAGAGGAACTCGAAATCTGAAAAACTGAACTCTGAAACTCTGAAAAGATTTTTAAAGTAATTGGCCTTGCCCCCTACATTTGTTGGGTCAGGTTTGGAAAGTGAGTTCATTCTACAGTGGCAAAAAAAATGCCAACAAAAAAAGATTTATGCTGATTAAAAAGAAAAAACACAAATATAGTATCGAACTCATCAAAAGAGATGTCAGTAAAATTTTGGGTGATACAGAAGAAAATTATTTTTTTATAAACCTTAAATCAACCATTTAACCCCAATTTAGAGAGAAAATGCTATTAAGAAAAATCTCCAAAAGAGTATACAATGTAGCAGTTTTTCAAAGAAGTGTTTGAGAGAGAGGAGGAGAAAATCTCTTGAAACTTGAAAAGTTTAATTGCCCTTGGGCCCTTTGGCCCAGAGGAGAGAGGAGAGGAGAGGGATGAGATGAGAGAGAGAGTGGAGTGAGAGAGGGAGAGAGAGTAGAGAGGAGAGAGGAGAGAGGAGAGAGGAGGGGATTCTTTTTTCCGAGATAAAGGAATATGCCTTATGTGCTTTTTAATCCAGTCCAGGGTATGCGGTTTGTAATTTTTTTTCAAAATGGCCTACTCTTCGAACGCGAAAAAGGATTTAATGTGCGCAAGATGTTCTGCACGCGTTCACACACGGGGCCCCGGTTTTTTAGTATCATCTGAGAACTTTTGGGGAGGTGGAGTTTCACTCCAGGGGGAAAAGTCCGTTGAACGGGATTCGGACCCGGTGTTAGATTCCAGGGGGTGTTCTAACCCTGGCTTCCCCCCCCCTCTCCCCCCCCCCCCCAAGAGCAGAGGAGGGAGAGATAGGGGGGGGGGGGAGGGGTGAACCTACCCTTGCAAAATCAGTGTCAATTCCCTAAAACCCCGTGCAAAACCCCTCTATCCTCTTTGGGAGAGGGGGCGCTTTTTAGCCAGCCTACTCACTTTTTCCCTGTTCACTGCGGGGAAAGAAAACAAACCCCAAACAGTGCAGCGACAGGGCAAGACGTTCACCAGTTCGCTGTCCAAAACCTTTTCACCTGAGGCTCGGTAGGCCGAAATTATTGTTGCCTTGTTTGTATAATATTTTTTTAGGTTTTTTTAAAAATGTTTGAAAAAGAATGAAGTTAAAGTTTTGCTTGTATGGGTTTCAAAGGGGTATGTAGATTTTACATTGAGGCAAGATTAGGGGCAAAATCCCCACTGGCATTTTCACTTGACCTTTTTACTTGTTTGGGGGCGTTGGAAACACTGCAGTGAAATAATCAGCCCTCTGGAGCAAGTTAAAAAATTGCTTTTATTTTAGGGCAGTTCACTTTTTAGATTTTTAATTTTGTAAAAACTGAAACTTAAAAAAAACCCAGAAATTTTAAACTAAATGTAAATTTTCAAGAACCAGAACCCGTATTTAAAATATGTTTTGCGTTCGAACTTAGTCTTTTTTCATTTCTCTCTTGGCTGTGGGTATACTAATGGTGAGGGGGTTTTCGTGTGCGACGGTTTTTTGCCCCCCAAATTTTTGTAGAGGATTTGTCTTCAGGGAGTAGCGGGGGGTTGTGTTTGATTGGCCATTTTGTTTGTATAGGAAAAAAAGAAAAAACAAGTAAAAGTATAGAAAAACGAGGGAAAAGGAGGGTAGTGCGTTGTCGGGTTTACTTTTTATTCCTTTTTCAGGGTGGGTTTTTTTTTTATAGTAAATTGCCTTTGTTTTGTTTTGTCTTTTATCTCATTCACTGTCACTGAGTTGTTGTGCCTGTCTTTTAAATTTTTGTCTCTGTCTTTCTCTCTCTGTCCCTCTGGTCTCTGTGTCTTGTTCTCTGTGTTCTGTTCTCGTCTTCTGTGTCGTCTCTTTCTTCTCTCTCTCCTTCTCTCTTCTCTTTTCCTCTCCCCTTCTCCCCTCTCCTTCCGCTTGCCTTTTTGATTTACTTTTTTTGATCCCGTTTGTTCTCGCTATAGTGTTACATTTTTTTTTAGTTTACCAAACTTGTCCTTGCGTCAATGTTATGTGATTCCCGTGAAACCCACGGTTTAACAGTTGGAAAGTTGCTTTTCAATAAAAAGGGGTTTTTTTTTGGTAGGTCCCAGGGGGTTTCAATGGTGGATGTTCAGTATGCAACCGATTTTCCCCTCATGAAAGGTAGCCCTCTCTAACTTTGGGGAATCGTTTTTTTTAAAACAACAAAAGTTTTTTTATTAAGAGTACTTTTACTTTGGGCAGCTGTTGCTGACACTGCGAAGTATCCCATCAAAGAATGCATTTGACAGGACCATTTTACTTTTTTGGTAATGCTTTTTTGAGCCCTTTTAACTAAATCATTTTTTAAAAAAAGAAAAAGGGACACAAAATAGTTGGCATGTTTTAAAAGGAAACTGAAAAGTTGCACGCCCAGCGGGGCAAAAGCTGGGTAACGGCAGGGCTGGGGGGGGGCATTTTTCGTCGTGTAATTAAAACGGGTGGTTTACGAGTTTTTTATCTAATGGTTCAGTGCTAGTATCAACGAATTTCAAAGCTATTTTTTTTGTCGAGGGCGCGTGCGCGAGTGTGCGGCGCACCCACACCCCCCCACATGCACATAAACCCCGCATCCTCACACAATCATGCAACACACACATAACCCTTCAAATTAAACCCCACCATTTTTTGTTTTTACAGACAAGTTTGTCTTCGGGATTGCCAAATCTTTGGGTCTTCACCCCAGGCGCATGCGACGACGCTGGAAATGATCGGCGGACAGACCTGAAGTATAGTCCCAAAAGATGTGTTAACTGTGTCAGGCCCCTGTTAGTGAAGGGAGAGGATGGGAAAAAGGGGAACCTTCAAAAGGCTTAAAGGGCCCTTTTTCCGCGGGTTGAGGGCTTAAAAAGTCTTAAGTCTTCAAAAAGGCGTTGTTGCGTTTCCCTTGCGGTGAGATTTCATGCAGCCGTTGCATGTTCAGATCCCGCAGGGGGTCAAATCCCGTAGATATTTTGTGTCTGAACAGAGCAGTCTTATAAGATATGGCCCCATCGGAAACACTTCGGGGGGCTTACGGCAGTGAGCTCGCCGAAAATCTGCCCTTGGGGGAAAGGGAAGTGGGAGGTAGGGACGCACAGTCCGGGTAAGCAGTGTGCCTCACACAGCCCCCGGGATGCCCCGAAAGGGACGATCGTTGAAACCGCGTTGACTGGTCACGGGAAAAAAGAGCAGGGCTCGCTTCACTTTCCCCCTGCTTAAACCAGACTGCCCCGAAGTTCTGTCACGCTGCGTTTGTTTATACCCGTCATTTGCCCTTAAAACAACGAAGGGGCGAAGCGAAATAAAAGTTGTTTAGATGACAATGGGCACCAAAATTCCATGGATTGCTCCTCTAAATAAAAGATGTAAAATCAATAGAAAATAAAGTAAAGAAAATTGGAGATAAAGATTAAAAAACTAAATAACTTCAAACTTAAAGGATAAATATAAAAATAGAAAAACCAACAAGAATAAAAATTAAATATAAAAAAAAAAAGTAGGTACCTCCCCTTTCTAAAAAATCCAAACAATTTACCTCTTCAAAAAACAGGGGTGGGGCTGGCCTTGTCAAAAGACAAGGAGAGCAATCCCCTGACGTGAGTGGTTCGGAAAACACCATTGGGGAAAGGTCAAAAGGTCGGAGGGTTGTGGTTCCCTCACCCCCCCCCCCTCCCAGTCCTCTAGTGTTTCCTGAATGACAATCTTTTGTCCCCCTTCCAGCCTTCGTGTCAAGGGGCTATTGGGGTTAAAAATCGTCTTTTATCTTATTGAGGAGGGGCTTTGAATCTTTTGGGCTTCGGAACATGCTCCCTGAAAACCCTGCATAGTAAGTATATTTAAGACTGTACGTACAGTTTGAGCTTTTGTTTTGTATACACGATTGTGATTCAGGTTTTAGCTTGTTTTAGGAATATTATTTCCCTGAAACCGTCCGTTTCTTTTTAATTAATTGTTTTTGGTTTGGGGTTTGTGCCCCTTATAATGGTGTTGTTTTAACCCCAAGAGGTACAATGTAGAATCCCTTTAAAAAAATTGATAGTTTAAAAGTTTTTTAGGCTTATTTCTTTAAAGTCCCAAAAACTAATGTGAACACTTTAAGTGTGGGGAAATTTTTGGGTTTGAAAGGTTGAGAGAAAAAGTAAAATAAATCTTTGCCAAATGTTGAAAAATTGATAACCAATGCAGTTTTGAACCCAAAACTTCTTCTTTTTTGTTTAAACAAACAGTATATATTATTTTGGCATTACGTTTGTTCCTTTCCTTTATTGCCTTTTTTACATTTATACAAAAAATTTACTTCAAATGTAATTTTTAAATGAAGCCTTGTATGGCCCCATTGTTGGTGGGCTAAACATTTGATTAAAGTAAGAAGGTTTTATGTATACTTCACACTTGCCCCTATTCCTGTCAACAGGGGTGTTTCCCTAGCCCGCATGTAAAGCCCTCCTACGCCTCGAGTTTTAACCCGAGGTGGCATGCTGCTTGAATCAAAAAAAAAACCCAATAAATTAACATTTATCTCAGTAAAAAGAAAAAACTTTTTATGGAAAATTTTTTGCTCACTAAAATAAGTCACCTCGTACCAACAGCTCTTAAAGAAAATGTCCCTCTTTCCCCTACTTTTCCTATCACGCAACCCCCCCCGTATCTTCAGTCAGCACACCCCCGTACTCTATCAGTCAGCACACCCCCGTACTCTATCGTGTCAGCACACCCCTGTTACTCTATCATCAGCACAACCTGACTCTATCGGTCAGCACACCCCTGTAACTCTATAAGTCAGCCACCCCAGTACTCTATCGTCACACACCCCTGTAACTCTATCGGTCAGCACAAAAAAAACCCCTGTACTCTATCAGTCAGCACACCCCTGTACTCTATCAGTCAGCACACCCCTGTACTCTATCGGTCAGCACACCCCTGTACTCTATCGGTCAGCACACCCCTGTACTCTATCGGTCAGCACACCCCTGTACTCTATCAGTCAGCACACCCCTGTACTCTATCGGTCAGCACACCCCTGTACTCTATCAGTCAGCACACACCCTTGTCTCTATCGGTCAGCACACCCGGTACTCTATCGGTCAGCACACCCCCTGTACTCTATCGGGTCAGCACACCCCTGTACTCTATCGGTCAGACACACCCTGTACTCTATCAGTCAGCACACCCCTGTACTCTATCAGTCAGCACACCCCTGTACTCTATCGGTCAGCACACCCCTGTACTCTATCGGTCAGCACACCCCTGTACTCTATCGGTCAGCACAGCTTGCTCACACCGTCCCACAGCACCACACACAGAGCTGGTCACCTGCAGCTGACCCTGGGAAGCGCCACACCCCTTGCCTCTCTACCGCCCTGCATCCCTGACGTCGTGTTGTCCTGCACAGAGGTGGTGGTACCTGCACACAGAGGTGGTTCCTGCAACCAGAGGTGGTACCCGCACACAGAGGCGGTACCTGCACACAGAGGTGGTGGTACCTGCACACAGAGGTGGTGGTACCTGCACAGAGGTGGTGGTACCTGCACACAGAGGTGGTGGTACCCGCACAGAGGTGGTGGTACCTGCACAGAGGTGGTGGTACCTGCACAGAGGTGGTGGTACCTGCACACAGAGGTGGTGGTACCTGCACACAGAGGTGGTACCTGCACACAGAGGTGGTACCTGCACACAGAGGCGATACCTGCGCATAGAGGTGGTGCCTGCCCACAGAGGTGGTGCCTGCCCACAGAGGCGGTACCTGCACAGAGGCGGTACCTGCACGTCACATTCTTCTTGAAAGCCAGGTTAGAAAATCCTTCATATATGTAAACCATTATTTTTTTTCCTTGGCTATTAAGGTAGCTGCATTCCAACTTCGGTGATGTCTAATTTAATTCTGACACCACTGTGCACTCGTGTTTTTTTTTTTTTTGCCATTCGTTCCTACCGGCACGCAATGGTCTGCTCTTCCCAAAAGTTGAATGGATTTTAACATGTGTGCAAAATGTTCTGTGTACGTTTGTACACGTAACCTCGGTTTATAGTCTCAAGAAGACTTTAAGGGAAGTGGAGTCATTAGTACTAATGTTAACTCCAGAGGGGAATCCACTTGAATGGGTGCCTCTGTGGTGGCTTGATCCTGGGCTGTCAGATCACGAGTGCAATACTCTAACTACTAGGCTACACCCCCCCCCCCCCCGCTAATAAACCATTCAAAATGATAGCACTTTCGACATAAGAACATTTTCTTTCCAAATAGTCATAGGCAGGTTTATAAATTCTTGTATTGTTTGCCACCTATTCCCTCATTGCTGTTCAAAACAAAACGAAACTCGTAGCACATTTGAATTTACAATTATTTCTCTGTCTGTCTGTCTGCCTCTCTATCTCTTTCTCTCTCGTTTGAGTTTCTCTCTCTTTCCCTCGCTCTGTCTCTCTCTGTATCTGTCTGTCTAGTGGCTGTCTGTCTCTGTGTCTGTCTCTTGTCTGTCTGTGTGTCAGTTTCTCTCTGTCTGGGGACTGGCTGGCTGTGTCTGCCTGCCTCTGTCTCCGTCTTGCCTGTCTTGTCTGTCTCTATTAGTTTGTTTCTCTTTCTCTCTTTCCCCTTATTTTCTTCCTTTCTCCTTTGTGTTTTAAACGATTGATGTAAATGACATTATCTGCAGAGTAAAAGGATTTTATTGAAGGTAAAAAATAAACATTTGACAATTCATTTGAAGGGTATTTGGACACTTCATATTCTAATTAAATCAAATAATTGTATCATTTTAGCTTATAAAGCTCAAGTTGATTGTGACATTGACATGTAAAGAATAAATCTAAAGTTATCTTTCAAAGTGTCAGACGAACTTACACTTTTGAGTTATTGAAAATAATTTTGAGTAATTGAAGATAGCACAATTTTTAGTACTAATGAATATGACGTTCTGTTTTTATGGCTTATAGAACTGGAATTGAGTGCCAGTGACCACACATTCCTGACACCAGTCATCAGAGCCTGCCATTTCAGAACCTATGGAACTGGAATCAACTGCCAGTGATCACACCTGACACCAGACAGAGCCTGATATTAAACCTATAGAACTGGAATCAAGCGACTGCACATTTTTTATGCCAGTCACCAGGGCCTGCAAGTTTTATGGAAATGGAATCAAGTGCCAGTGCCCGTACATTCCTGACACGGGTCCACGTGTTCTACAGTTTCAGAACAAAGGTAGGCTAGGCTGCTGGCCACACCAAGTTTCATTCTGTCACTCCTCTATCCATTTTATTATCCTCTTGGGACAGTTTTAGAATTTTTCTTTTCTGCTATTTTAAAGTAAGTTTTGTTGTTCCTATGCAAATTCAATCTGATCATAAATAAATACTTCACCACAACAGGCTTCTCGTGCCATATTTCCAATCAGAATAGTCTTTAGGCTACCAGGCTTAAGGACCTAGCAATAATTGATATATGACTCGCATTCAAAGATTACATCTAATATTTGAGCAAATAAATCTGACGCAAAGATTGAATAATTGAGCATATAAATTTGTATTTAAAATAAAGATGAGATCTTACTATTTAAACAATTAAAACTGATTTCAAGCAAATATGAAATCATTTGAATAGTTGAGCGAATAACCTTATTCAAAGCAAATGTTAAATCATTCTAATATTCACAGAAATAAAAAAATCCGATTCATAGATTATATCCTGATATTTAACCCAAAAATGTAAAAGCAAAATTTAATCATTCTGTGTAAGCAAACAAACCTGATTCAAATTAAAAAGATTCATTTGTACTGATATTGAAGCAAATGAATCTGATTCAAAGAATAGAGATTAAATCGTTCTAAGAATTGAGTAAATAGACCTACCAGGATTTTCCATGTAACTGACCCTTGATTTCATCTTTCAGGAGCTGTTGTCCTGAAATCCAATGCCAAAGGACAGATGCAGCATCTGGCGCCACAGCATCTGGTTTGCAGGTAGGTACTGGTCTGTACAACCTCATCAGCATCCTGATTTTTAGAATAATCTTGACAGTGAAATAACAATGTAAATCCTCTGTTATTCCATCTCTGTGATTTATAACAATGTTCCCTGATAGAAGTGTTACTGCACATAGAACTGCCTATTCCCAAAATACTGTTTAGTAGTTACTACCTGAATATGATTTTGATTCAACTAAATTACTGTTCAGTAGTTCCTCCCTTATTATGCGAGTCTTTGGTACTCTCAAAATACTGTCCAGTTTCTTCCTAAATTGATAGGCGCTTGTCTTCAGTACACCCAAAATACTGACAAGTAATTTTCCTCCTAAATATTAGTCTTTGGTACCCCAAAATACTGATAAGTAATTTTCCTTCCTAAATGTGCCTGTCTTCTGTAGCTTTGACACCTGTACCAGTAGAATCTTGGTTTTTCCTTCTTGCATCCGTTAGGAGGGGGAAGGCTTATCATGTATGTCTCTAACGTAGGGTGTTCATAAACACATACGCGTGCACCGCGCACACGCACACAACGCACACACTCTCTCTCTCAATCAATCAAATGGCTACATGCAAAGAGAACATACTTTAAATTTGAGGACAATATGACAAAACATAGGATATTTGAAGGAATTAGGTTTTGGTTTTGAACTTGATCTGAGCAAATGTTACTAGAGCCACTGAAACTTAAATGTGAGGTGACAGCTCTGGTACAGCTTGAATGACATGAAATGAAAATGAAATGCTGAGATCAGTAGGCGAGAGGTAAATGACAAAAAGTACAGAATACATATCAACGCTCTTACGTTTTGTTTTCAGATCTTCAGACCTTACCACTGTGGAAGGCCAGAGCATCAAGACCGCAGCCTGTCAAGGACAACAGAGCCATCCAATGAGAAAGTTGTACTCAGACTTTGAGGGAAGCAGGAGGAAGAGGATGCCACCAACCATCGAGGAGCAGCTAACCGACACAGATACAGAGGAGTTGTCATTCTTAGAGAGCGTGCATTTCGCACTAGATCAGTTACTGATGTAGACCTTGGGCACAATAGAGGGAAAAGCATGTTGTGCTTTAAGAAAATACTATTCATGTTATGAAGAGGTATATAAAGCACCGTTATCCAGAAAAGACAAAAATAAAGCAGTAAAAAGTTGTGCAAAACAATGCCTACAAAAAATAAAAAGTTCACAAACGAAACGCGGGGAAAATGTTAACACCCCGTCTCCCACCCTCATCTCCCTTTAAAACAAGACAAAAGTGGGTAAACAAAACAAAAATACAGAATAGAATTATAAGAATACACAGAGAAAAAGATGCTTTACAATCTGCATGTAAATGAAACAAAGTAGTAAAACGACCATAATAAAAGGAAAGGGCAGAGTGCCTGTTTAGAAGAGTAAACAGTCTGGAAGAAACTGGCTCGAGACGATTTTTTTTACATTGATTTTAAACTTAATTTTTCAATCAAATAAGCAGAAGAGCTGGCATCCTCAGTACTGCCTCTTAGTTGCCCTAAGGAAAGATTACTGTAGTATACCATGGGCATTTGACATCTAAATGAAATAGTAGCTGTTACAGGATTAATTATTCATTTTGAATTGAAGTGAATTTCATGTGAATGCTTATTTTGTTTGGTGTGTAGTAAGGGTTTATCTTTTTTTCAAATGTCTTATTAGTTTTTAAAAGTCTTTCTCCTAGTATGCCTTGGGGATTAGCATTCATTTTGGGTTTTGGTTGGTGGTTTGTTTGGGGTTTTTTGGGGGGCGGGTGCTTTTTTCATTGAAACGGATCAAATGACCAAGAAACGACTTTGTGATAATCCGCCACCCGATGTCTTGTGCTTGTTTAATTGGAACGCTTTATAATTTGTTTTTGTAGATAAAAGAAACCCTGTGAATAGAAAATGGGTAAATGTGTTACAGAACTTATGCAGTGATTAGCCAGCAAAGTGCCTTAAAATCAGAATGGTAAAATATACAGTTAAATCGCCATTGATTTTGGCTGGGGTACAAATATGTGGTAAAAATTATATGCCCCCATACCTAAAATTATTTCCAAAAATTTTCTGGTCATGAGATAACTTTAAGCAGGACTATTTCTTGCTGCTATTGAGATCTATTGAAAAATCTGAAACAGCATTTCAAGTCTCGAGTGCGCGCGCGCGCGCGTGTGTGTGTATGAGGGGGGGGGGGATTTCTGTAGAGAGAAGACATCAGGTTGGAAGGGGAGGCAAGGTAGGGGTATGGATATGCATTTAGAACAGTGGGAATAAAACAGATTGGCTGATTTTGTCCTTCCATGTCCTTCCATTTTGGCCTTTTATATTTAATGGACTCAACTTTTCAAAAATGTATTAGGTTTGAAGTCACTTTGATAAAAACTGAAAATCTGTGTACGCCGAAGTCCAAAGCACAGCCTTAGCTATTGTTACAACTGGTGATTTTGATTTAAAGCTACATTCCATTTCGAACTACATTCTATTGTGTGTACAGCTACATACCACTTGTCTACGTGCTATTGTGTCCACATGTATTCTAACATTCAGACCGACCAGCTGACGGACAACCCTCTCCCGCTATTAACTCTTTAACTAACACTAACACTAACCTCACCTCTAACCCTAGCCCCCCATGTGGACACAAAAGGCAGGTAGGTAAGTTGATATAGGCTGACACACTGGCTGATCATTTTTCCTTCACATCCATTTGCTTAAAGGCAAGGAAACCCCACCGTGTGTGACTTGTGATGTGCAAATCATCAAGAATATGCTTCTGGATTGTCAAGATGTCTAGGATATTGAGCCCAAACGTTTTACTGCAGACTCGAAAGATCCTTTTCTTGCGATGTTCTATCAACGTTCTTAATTTCCTGAAAGAATCGGGCATTTTTCTGTCTGCTACGAGTTAACATAGCCTAGTTACTACAAAGACTGGTTTTGAGGAATCGGGTTTTAATTTTATCTCGAGTTTCATTGAATGGGGATCTCCCACAAAGCTGTGACCGTCTTAGGTTGACCCTTAGTGTTGGTCGGGGGTTGATCCAAGGAACGACAGCAGAGTTGGTTTTAAACTTTGATATACATTTAGTCCGACAGCTTTAACCTGAAATTTTCAACAGTTTACGAGGTAACAGCCCTGTGGTCGGCAGGGCTATAAACCGCAGGAGTGGATAGGATTACAACAGGTTTGTTCTTTAGGGTTGGTAGGAGGAGGGGTGCTAGATCTCGGAGAAAAGGATGGTGTAAGGAAGGAGGGGGTTAGAATATTTATACAGGGATGGGGACAAGGGGTGTAATGACGGAGGATGGGGATAGGGGCTGACAGTCGCTTTCCTGTTAGGTCCAGGGGAGGAGGAAGGGGGTTGGGTGGGGAGCATTTAAAACAGATTATTAAAAAAAAAGTAAAAGCAGAGGGTGCTGGCTTTAAAACGCATGAGTGAATGTTTTGAAAGGGAATGGTGCATTTCAGGTAAATATTTATCTAAAAACGTTAAGCAGTCGGTGCTGAGTTTAGAATGCATTAATGATCAGTAGGGAAAGGTAGTGGGGAACAGTGAGGATGCCTATCATAAATAGGGCGTTGATGAAAAGGAGGGAAAAACAGTATGTTCAGGTCAGAGGGGTGGGGGAGGGAGGGAGAGTGAGTGAGTGTGTGTGTGCGTGCGGGTGCGCGTGCGCGCGCGTGTGTGTGTTTTTTTTTTACAATATGGCATAACAACGGTGTTGCCATTCAATCTATAAAGGAGGATTGAAGGTATCCTGCGTTGG
Organism: Rapana venosa; assembly: GCA_028751875.1. NCBI lineage: Eukaryota > Metazoa > Mollusca > Gastropoda > Neogastropoda > Muricidae > Rapana > Rapana venosa. The sequence goes on along the minus strand of CM054141.1, from coordinate 48,686,254 downwards.
TGTGTCCTGTTGCCTTTTCTTCTTGCCGTTAGCTTTTACCACGGGTCAGGGACATGTCCATTACCCTGATCATGTCACTCTCAGTCCATTGATAGATCACCCTATCTACATTTCGGCCAGCAGTCTTTGATTTCTATTGTTGGTAGAAATGTTTTAGATTACAGCCTTGTGTTTTTGTGTGCGGGGGTGTTTTTTTGCTTTGTTAAACTCAAAAGAAAAGAGAATGAAAATATTAAATCGGAAAAGAAAGAAAAAAATTGTTGAAAAGGTTGGAGGCCTTGAAATATCTGTTTGCAGGACTGAAGTGAAAGTTGTTACATAAATCAGCTTTCATTGCTGCATGATTTATTATCCGACTTTTGCAATTTTCCAACCTTTGTGGTGTATCTGTTATGTCCATGTGTGCTGCTTTTCTGAAAGTATGGAACTTTATTTCAAATGTACGTATTCAAAACAATTTCCAGAGTAGCAAATGCTGTGAGATAATGTACTCTATCTGATCACTGCCATAATACGCTGTGTCACAGGTTGTGGTGTGGTTTAGTTCTGCCTTTTTGCATTTACTTTTATGCTCTCATGAAACCTGGAATTTGTAAAACTAGAATATGGCTCAAATTTTGTGTAGATTTCTTTTAAATGGTTGTTCGTAAACGGTTGACAAGCCAAACGAAACACTTGGCTGTATACTTTGTTGTTTTTGGGGGGATTCAAATTATTTGTAAAAGAAAAAACGTGCATTTCAGCAAACAATGCTGGTGGAAAGCTAGTCTTGTAACTAAAGCGCTTACCTGTCCACCGTTTTCTTGTGTGGATATATTTAATTTGTATTGAAACATTTGGTACTGTTTTTTTCAGGACTAGATTATCAAATGTCGATCTTTTTGCTATTCATGCTTGATGTTCTCAGTTTGAAGTACTGAGCGAAAATTTTATTGCTGATGCCTTTTTGTTTTCATCGTGGATAGTAGTTTGGGTATTGTCAACTGCCGTGTTACCCTATACCCTCTGTACCTATAGCTCATAATTCCAACATAGCCTGACATAAATTCTGTCATAATTGTAGTGGCATTTTATTTTTGTTATAAAAAATTTGTCTGGGATTTTATTCACGATATGGAACATACGTGGTGGATGTAATTTTCCCCCCATGGGTTGCTTGAATATCTTTTTTTCTGCCTAAAACAGCAAGCGTAATACTGCACAAAAAGACCCAAATGAAACAAAATTTCTTCGAAACTGAATATTGCCCTCTGTTGAATGAATCGACAATGCATTTAAATCTACTTGTTTGGTGATTGTTTTTGCATTTGTTTCAATATCTTGTGTTAGAGGTTTGAAATTCCTTTATCTTGGCAGTTGCGTAATTGGTTTAGTTGAATGTAATCGTTCCAAACAATACCTACCTTCAGGTGTGGGATAGTATTTGTGTAGTTTGTATGTATATATTATTGATCATAACAGCCTGAAGAATATTGCTTAGATTCTCTTTATGTGCAGGTTTTTTTTTTTATAGAAAGTGGTTCTACATGTATCTGGTTGATTTGTTTAAGCAGTGAATGACATCCCCTTTGTTTGCTGCACCCTCCCGATCTACTATTATTTCAGGGTCAAAATTAATGTGCATTTTTGTCAAAATATTTTGCAGTAAATACTGCTTTCCAATTGATTTTGCTCCCTTGAAAATGGGAATTGAAAACAATAGTTGGATCTATTTTTTTTGCTTTTGGGTTGCGATTTTATCAAATGTTTTCTTGCTTTCTGTGTACACATAATCCAAAATTGTAAATGTTTGAATATGTGGATACACTATTACAGACCAAGTTGATTACTGTTGTTTTATGTAATGATACATATTGAATTTTCCCAACTGAATGACTGGAGAAAATATTGCATATTCCTTTCCAGAATGAACGGAAAAGGTTTTGTGTAGCTGATATTGCTTCAAGTTTTCCTGTATAACCAACAATCCTGTACAATTGATCGATCAAATGTATACCTCCAGTTTTGAAAATAACGTGGTGAGTACACACCACAGGCACCTGACTACACAACTGACTTTCTTTCCTGAGAAAATAGGTTTTGCGCACTTCCCTCAACTATAAAACTTACCAAACTAATGTTTTGCGCTTACTTGTTTAGAGTGACCGCTTTCTGGCTGTAAAGATAACCCGGCTGGATATGAGGTTTTTGTCACTTCTGTATTTCAAAAGTATATTGGCATGAACGTCACTCTAGTCGGAGATGTTTTCAAATGGTGGGGTGAGAATTCATAAGCGATCAAAATGTCAGTTGGGTCGGTCATTGTGTCACTGCTGGTCAGAGCATTGGAAAAGCCTACCTCCCCCTCCAAAAAATAAAAGATGCTGGAGTTAGGGTTGGGTAGCCGGCTCGCAGCTAAAAATAAACAAAACGAAAAAAATCAAATTCCTTTAAAATGTCTTATGAAAGCTTGAAGCAGTGTAATACAAATGCCTGCAAAAATGAAGACTTTTAAATAAAACAAATTTGACCAAGGACTTTGAGTTTTTTATGACTGACTGTGATCTTAGATGCACACCCTCCCTCCTCTCTCTATCTCTCCACTAAGTCCTTTCAATGACTGAACCAAAACATCTTGCGCACACGTTAAACCCGTTTTGCTCTCCGGAATAGGTCATTGTGTGCTGGTGGGACAGGATGGCAAAATTTACAAAACTGCACACACACGGACTGGATGTAAGGAAGCACATGAGTGCCTTTTACATTATTCTCGAAATTTAAAAAAATCAAAATCAATACAAAAAAGTGTTCCATTGTGTTTACTGTCATTGAGCTAAGGCCCGTCTTTGCTGCCACGCTCTTGTTTTGTTTTTGTTTTGTTTGTCTATTCACTACATGGTGATTTAGACACACCCGCATTCATACCAAAGTACCTATTATTACACACTGCATCTGCCACGCTCTTGTTTGTATCTTAGTCTCGAAAGTTTCAGCATTTGGTGGAGAGACATTTCGAAGCAAGTTCGATGGATGAATATCCCCGAATCCGGAATGCGGCTACATCAAAGGTGGTGAAAAAGGATCGCCTACTCAGAATCGCACCGTTTGTGAACCTCGGAACACTAGCCGAGTGAACGGAAAGAAAATGAATATGAACGCAGACTTAAAAAAAAAAACTACGAACATGGAAACAGAAATGGATAGAGAGTAAACAGTCCCAAACAAAGTTGCCTTTAAAGAAATCGAGCGTAGTTCCCTATAGACTATGACATGCGTATTTTTTCTTGATCACAAGTACTAAATACATCCATCGTACTATTCATTCTTGCATAAAAACGGTACTTTGCAAAAAAACAACCCATAACATATCACATAAGAGCTCTGTGAGGTGTGTGTGTGTCCGTGCGCGTGATTGAGTGAGGCAAACGCACACACACACCACCACCACCACCATCACCACACCACACCACGCCACACCACCACGATATCTACAAGCTCAACTGATGTAAAGTAGGATGCATCAGTGGGTCTATAAATCCCTTTACCCACTACCTCCACATGCCAGCAGAAGCAAAGTGTGCCCTCCAAATCATGTGTAGTGTGCCAGCATTGTCCAGGACTGCAGACAACACAGTCGCTGGTTCGCAGCTGGCAGCTGATTTGCTCGTTCTGGTTGCAGTTCTAGTCTTAAGTTACTCGTGATGGTGGAGTGGTTGGCACCTTCAGTTACCAGAAAAGTATGGTCTTCCATACCAATTCAAATTTCAGGGGCTCCTATATGTGTTCCTTTAGGTCTGACATTCTGCCTCGTTCCGTCTTCTCCTCTTTTTTGTTTATCTGTTTATGCATCTATGTCTGTATTTTTTCTTGTCTTTGATTTTTAAAATACTATTTGCTCCCTCTCCCTCGCTGTCTGTCTGTCTGTCTGTCTGTCTGTCTGTCTGTCTGTCTGTCTCTCTCTCTCTCTCTCTCTCTCTCTCTCTCTCTCTCTCTCTCTCAGTAGAAGTGAAAATAAGGTAAGATAAATATCTGCCACTGGGAACGGATGAGAAAATGGACAAAACTGCATGCACACGGGGACTAGGCGTAAAAAACCCACATTAGTGCTTATTTCATTATCCTCGAAATAATTTAATCCTCCCCCCAAAAAAAACAAATAGCAGAACAGGTTTAATTTTAAACGTGCGTACAAGATGCTTTGCGTGCAACTGCACAAAGGACTTCAGTTTATAGCCTCATCCAAAGTGGTTTTGGGGGAATGGATTCAGCACCTGAGGGAAAAATCTCCTTGCCTGCAGCATTATCTGACAAAGCTTTGTTTTGGGTCAGCTGCTCTGTGCGAACTGTCCAATCTTGTGTGGTTTCTGGTTCAACACAAACAATGAAGCGTTCTTGTCAGTTTGAAATGTTTTCGCTTTAAAAGACGACGGGATTTTGACAATTGTGGAAGCTGCCTTAATTATTTAATCGATTATGTGATAAATTTAGGAGACATTTTCTAAAGCAAACAAACAAATGATGATTTTATTTATTTTAGGAATGAAAACATGTCTGTAATGCTTGTCAGAATCTTAATGGAACGTCTAATTTATTAACAAATGTGTCAAATATTTGTCAGCCATTATGAAATGTTAGAAAATGGGATTTTACGAATGAAGAGAGCAAGCAAGAAAGAAACAGAGAGAGAGAGAGAGGTGGGAGAGAAAGAGAGAGAGAGACATATATACAGACAGGCAGACAGAGACAGACACACACATACACACACACACTGATACAGTCATAGACACACAAACACACTTACACACAGACAGACAGACAGAACACACACACACAGACAGACAGACAGACACACACACACACACACACACACACACACAGCTTAACGTAACCTTCAGCTTTAATTTATCACAAATGATGGCCTATTCTTACAGCTTTCAATCTCACTTGCTGCTATTACCTCCATAACTCTTCTGAAACCAAACAGAATTAACTCGTTCTCTTTTGGTTTTGTCAATATACTTTGACCAAATCAGTCTATCAGTCTGACCCTCCACGTTCACAGTCTTGCAGGAGCATGCATATCTCATAGACTGTGACCACGGACCCACAGCAGAGCAGTATTGCAGACAGAGCAGTATTGCAGACAGTGCAGTGATTGGATCGCAGCTGTCAGCTCCCCGCCTGATTTACTGACTGAAGCTGCAGTTATATCCTGATTCTGAGGCCAGAGTGGAACAGTCAGCTCACTGATCTCATCAGACGTGGTCTTCAGTATAGGGTCAACTGTGCGTCTCTCCCTCTTTTCCTTTCTCTCTGTGTTTCTCTGCTTCTGTCTGTGTGTCTGTCTGTTTCTCTCTCTCTCTCTCTCTCTCTCTCTCTCTCTCTCTCTCTCTCTCTCTCTCTCTCTCTCTCTCTCTCTCTCTCTCTCTTTCTTTCTTTCTTTCTTTCTTTCTTAGATACACATTAATAGAGAGAGGGGGGACAGAATCATAGAGACTTAGAGAGACAGAGACAGAGAAAGAAAGAAAGAAAAGACAGAGAGAGAGAGGAAGACACAGAGACAGACTTAAAGACAGAGAAATCAGTCTTTAGATTCACTTGATTACAATTGTCGATCCAGTTCAAAACTGTTTGAAGTCTCACCTGTCCTGAGTACCCATCACCTTTTTGAAAGCAGACAAAACTGTAATATTTTTGACAGATAATTCCTTTTCATTTTTTGTCATTTTCGAAACTCCAACCCCGACTGCCACCTTCTACGGTTTCATGTTTTAAGAGAATGAAATCGACCACGTCTTTGAATCATTATTTTTAAAAGTAGTTTTCAATTTTAACATCTTTCCATTTTAAGTGATACCAGACGTCCCTAAAATAGGAGACTGAATACGAGGAGAGAGAGAGAGAGAGAGAGAGAGAGAGAGAGAGAGAGAGAGAGAGAGAGAGGAGAGAGAGAGAGAGAGAGAGAGAGAGAGAGAGAGAGAGAGAGAGAGAGAGAGAGAGAGAGAGAGAGAGAGAGAGAGAGAGAGAGAGAGAGAGAGAGAGAGAGAAGCTTCCGGCAATATACACCTTTTGACGATATATTTTTTTTGTAATATTTTTGCTAATATTGTTTGCTTTCTTTTTCTGATTCTTCACATTATCATCTCATCCTTTTTCTTTTATCTGTCTCTGACTGTTTTCCTTTCTTTTTCTTAGACGAAAGTGCAATAGAGACAGACATACAGAGAAAGTTCCGAGAAACAAACGTACTAAAATATGAAAGAGAGAGAGAGAGAGAGAGAGAGAGAGTGAGAGAGAGAGAGAGAGAGAGAGAGAGAGAGAGAGAGAGGCGGAGAGAGAGAGAGAGAGAGGGGATAGAGAGAGAGAGAAAGGCGGAGAGAGAGAGAGAGAGAGAGAGAGGAGAGAGAGAGAGAGAGGAGAGAGAGAGAGACTGACAGACAGACAGAAAGAAAGACATACAGACAGAACAAAGACAGAGACACAAAGACACAGAGACAGACAGAGACAGAGAATCAGATAGAGAGAGATTCAAACAGGCATATACCAAGACAGACAGACAGACACAGAAAGACAGAGAGAGAGGGGAGAGAGAGAGAGAGAGAGAGAGAGAGAGAGAGAGAGAGAGAGAGAGAGAGAGAGAGAGGGAGAGAGAGAGAGAGAGAGAGAGAGAGAGCAAGCAGATTGCTTGAAAGACAAGGAGGCATAGAACCAATACCAGGGGAAAGAACTCTGTTTAAATCGTAACGACATAATGCTTCATTAATGTCTAATTAAAGGCCCCCCTTGCTTCTCCGGCAACCTTGTCATTCTGACACGGAAAATAATTATGGCCCCACCTCTTGGTCTGTCTCTCCGTCTGTCTGCTCGTCTGTCTGTTCTAAAAGTTTCTCTGTCTGTTTTTCTGTCTTATTGTCTGGGCATGTGTTTGTCTCTCCATCTCTCTGTCTTTCTTTCTTTCTCTCTTTCTTTCTTTGTCTGTCTGTGTGTCTGGGTTTTTTTTTCTTTCGCTCGTGTGCGCGCGTGTGCACATATGCACATGTGCCCGCGTGTGCGTGCGTGCGTGTGTGCGTGCTTCTAGCGTTGACGTTTTGATTGTTCATAATTTTGTGATGACACATGTTTGTGGTTGTTTGTTTGTTTGTTGTTTGTTTGTTTATTTGTTTGTGAATTCGTTTTCAGCCTTTTTCTGATTTTCTATTTCTATTTGTGATATTTCTTCGATTATCTCGTTTGCTTCTCAGGCTCTCGTGCTTTTCTGTTTGCTTATTGTTTTTTTCTTATCTGTCGTATTCTGTTTTCTCTTGATGCTAATTATCTAAATACTTAATCACTGATCATTATTATCTTGATTAGCGAATCATCTACTATTGATTAATTGAAAGATTTGGTTCATCGATCCATTCATTCATGTATTCATTTATTTGTTTGTTCTTGCCTTTATTCACTCAAGCATTTACGCATTAATTTTAGTACGATGAACGTGTACATCATACCAAAGCCTCTTACTTGCTTCACTTTCACCTTCACCTATCCCGCAATCCTGTAGACCGTGGGGTCACCACTGAAGATTTTGCAACCAGCTTCCTCCAACGATATATGTCTTTGTGTGGATTTTAGGCTCTCTTCTCGCCCCGTACCTCTTTCTTTAATTTTTTCTTCATAATTTGCGAAGTGTTCTCGTTTCTTTTTTCTCCATAGTTATTTTTTATGCTGTTTTACTTTTTATGTATACCTTTTCTTTCTTTTCTTTCTTTTTTCTTTCCTCCTGTTTTCTTCCCTTTCTTTATGTTTCTAGTATTCTTTCTCTCCTTCTTTCTTTCTTTCCTTCTTTCTTTCTTTCTTTCTTAGTGTGTTTGATTTGATATATTTCTTTTCTTCCTTTTGATTTTGCGTTTTGTTCTGATTTTTCCCCCAGTGTTATCGTTTTATTTTTGTTTTATTTTAAGTCGGTCTCTTTTTGTTTCCTTGCTTCTTCCGTTTTTCAGTGGGTTTTTTTCTCGCTTTCTTTGAGCTTATATGGCATTGTTTCTCGCAACAAACAAACCCCTGTTTGACATGCAACACTGCAGCATTTAAACCTGCCTCCCTGGTTTGAGGGTCATTCTTTCTTCTCTCCCTTTTTTCTTTAATTGCTCTCATTTTGTTGTGGCTGTGAGCGCGCGCTCGCGTGTGCGTGTGTTTGGGTGTGTCGGTGTGTGTGTGTGTTTGTGCTTGTGCGTCTGTGTGTGAGAGAGGCAGAGAGAGAGAGAGAGAGAGAGAGAGAGAGAGAGAGAGAGAGAGAGAGAGAGAGAGAGAGAGAGAGAGAGAGAGAGAGAGAGAGAGAGAGAGAGAGAGAGAGAGAGAGAGAGAGAGAGAGAGAGAGAGAGAGAAAGAGCGAGCGAGAGAGAACTTGTGGAGAAGGGTTTTCTTTCGGCAGTTAATGTCTTTCTTCCCATAAAATGTGCATGTCTCTCTAAAGACTTAAACCCTTTGGTTTGGAATTTTTGTTGTGGCTGTTTCTTTCAGAAGTCTTTTAGCATGTTTCTTTTTACACTGTTGATTGTGTCAACCTGTCCTTTTCCAGTTCATATCTCTGAAATATTTTTTGTTTGGGTTTGTGAATATTCAGTTGAGTTTTCATGGCGTGTTGAAGCTAATTATTTTTGTAGGTATGTTTTTTTTTCTTTTTGTTTGTTTTTTTTGCTTAAAACGTTATTGTTTATATGTCTTTTAAGATATATTCTCCTTTCGTTTTTGTTTTATTTACTTTGTATTTCATTTATGATTACTTTCATGTTTCTCTCATTCTCTTTCTTCATAATTTCTCCTGTCATTCGTTCATTCTTTCATTCATTCATTCATTCATTACATCATTTTTTGGTTGCTTTTGTTCTTTCTTTTGTCTTTTCTCTTGTCTATTTCTTTTCCTTTGATTGTTAGTTATGTTCATAATTATTTGATTTCTTTCACTGTGTAGTTCAGCATGGAATGATAACAAAAGGCTGAGAGAGAAAACAAACACCCAAAAGGCAGAGAGATTTGAAACCAGCAGATACCTCCTGGAAATGCTGCAGATGCAGTGTGGAAGATACGGCTCCAGCCTTCTGGCAAGCACCTTCTTTTGATATTTGCTTTCATTCGTTTTATGTTTATGATTGTGTTTTTGCTTTTTGTGAGCAAATTTATTTCTCTGCTTGAAATTATACAAAGAAACCAAACCATACCAGTAACAACAAAAATATTATCAATAATAGGATCAAGAGCAACAGCACATACATGTGCGTGTACATATGCGTGTACGTGCACTTATTGCACGCACGCACACGAGAGAGAGAGAGAGAGAGAGAGAGAGAGAGAGAGAGGAGAGAGAGAGAGAGAGAGAGAGGAGGAGAGAGGAGAGAGAGAGAGAGAGTAGCTAAAGCTATGAGGGTTTTTTGACATTTAATAGCTTTTTTTGTCCTTGAAAGTCGCGTGTCCCTATGATAAAAAAGAAAACACCTACTTGTGATTGTCTTTTCTTTTCCCGTTATTCTTTTTGAGATATTTTGTTTGGATGGGTTTATTTCCTCATTATGGTTTTTTTACTACTTGTCAGCGTGTTTCTTTGTGTCATACTTCCCTCGCTCTGAAGATATTTTTCAGATTCTCTTGCCTGGCCGAGTTTCTTCGATTATTCATTTGATATTTTGTTCCAAGCGTTTGTCCAGAAGCTATGTATCATACGGTGCTATTCAATGTTGTTTATAGTTCTAGGAGTTTTCTGATTTAAGCAGAAACGAAATAGCTCAGTGGTCAGAGCACTGGCTTCCCCCAGCTAAGGTTAAGCAGCAATAAGCGTTGTTAGCAAGCGTATGGATGACCGTGTGCGTGTCTTGGCTTCAGTACAGTCTCTCAGTTCACCCGGCTGTAAATGAGTACCATGCTCTTTAGGGTCAGGGAAGGTAAAGCAGCGAGGGAGAGAAGATGGGCGCCGCCCTCAATATGCTGGCCCCTGGAGAAGCTGAGGTCTCTGATGCCTAGCTCCCCAACGACCACATAGGTTATGGTAACACCTTGTCCATTACTTTTATACATATAAAATATATATTTATAATTGTGACTCTTTTTCCTCTTTTTTTCATTATAATTTTTATGTTTTTCTATTTTTCTTGTTTAGATGAAATGCTTTCTTTTCCTTTTTTCTTTTGATTTTCTTTTTCGCTTTTTGCTATTTACTGGCTTGTCTAGTTCTTTCTTTTTTGGTCTTGCTTGTTTGCTGTCCACTCTGTGGTCTTTGCTTTCTTGCATAGCTTGTTAAGGAACAATAGTAAACATAAATAAGCCATTCCAAAACAAAGCCTGCTTTGACATGCAACAATGCGACATGTAAATGTGCCTCCATTGTTTTGGGTTGCACGATTTCATCTGTGTTTTATTTATTTGTTTTTTTCTTATTATTGTTTTCATCTTTGCGAGTTGCTCCTGAGAGAGAGAGAGAGAGAGGAGAGAGAGAGAGAGAGAGAGAGAGAGAGAGAGAGAGAGAGAGAGAGGAGAGAGAGAGGGGAGAGAGAGAGCGAGAGAGAGAGAGAGAGCGAGAGAGAGAGAGAGGGAGAGAGGTCTAATCACTTGAAGACAATGGGTTTCATTTCAACAGTGGGTGTATCTTCTTTTTTGTCCATAAAATCTGTGTGCTCCTGTAGGGACAAAACCTTGAGGGTGTAGATTTTTATTGTGACTGTTTCTTTCTGAAGTATCTCAGGCTGTTTTGGTGGGGTTTTCTTTTGCGTCATTCTGCCCTTTTCTTGTTTACGTATCTGGAACGTGGATTTAGTATTATTCGTTTACATTTTCTTAGCATGTGTAAGCTGGTTTGGATTCTTTCTGTTGATGCACCTGATGTTTTAACAAGTTTGTAAAATAATTATCATTTTCTGTGTATTGATGTTGTTGTTGGGGTTGGTGTGTGTGTGTGGTGTGTGTGTGTGTGTGTGTGTGGTGTGTGTGTGTGTGTGTGTGTGTGTTTGTTTTGGGGGGAGGGGAGGAGATGGTGGGTGTGAGTATATGGTTTTGTTTGGTATCTAGCTGATATCATTTTTCTGTTAATTTTCTTTACATGTTTTTGTTTTTGTCTTTCAGTTTCTCATTTCTTGTTTGTTGCTCTCTCTCTCTCTTCTTCTCTCTCTCTCTCTCTCTCTCTCTCTCTCTCTCTCCTCTCTCTCTCTCTCTCTCTCTCTCTCTCTCTCTTCTTCCGTTTGGTTTTTGCGTTTTGTTCTAAATTTTTTAGTGTTATCGTTTAGTTTTAGTTTTATTTCAAGTCGGTCTCTATTTGTTTTCTTGTTTCTTCTGTTTTTCCGTGACTTTTTTTCTCGCTTTCTTTGAGCTTATATGGCATTGTTTCTTGCAACAAACAAATCCCTATTTGACATGCAACACTGCAACATTTAAACGTGCCTCCCTTGTTTGAGGGCCATTATTTCTTCTCTCTCTTTTTTTTCTTTAATTGCTCTCATTTTGTTGTGGCTGTGAGCACGCGCTCGCGTGTGCGTGTGTTTGTGTGTGTAGGTGTGTTGTGTGTGTGCGCGTGCGTGTGTGTGTCTGTGTGTGTGTGAGAGAGAGAGAGAGCGAGGGAAGAGAGAGAGAGAGAGAGAGAGAGAGAGAGAGAGAGAGAGAGAGAGAGAGAGAGAGAGAGAGGAGAGAGAGAGAGAGAGATGAGAGAGAGAGAGAGAGAGAGGTAGAGAGAGAGATATATCACTTGTGGAGAAGGGTTTTCTTTCGGCAGTCAATGTCTTTCTTCCCATAAAATGTGTATGTCCCTCTGAAGGCTTAAACCCTTGGGTTTGGAATTTTTGTTGTGGCTGTTTCTTTCAGAAGTCTTTTAGCATGTTTCTTTTTACATTGTTGATTGTGTCAACCTGTCCTCTTCCAGTTCATATCTCTGAAATATTTTTGTTTGTGTTTGTGAATATTCAGTTGAGTTTTCATGGCGTGTTGAAGCTTATTATTTTTTTAGGTATGTTTTTTTTTCTTTTTGTTTGTTTTGTTTGCTTAAGACATTATTGTTTATATGTCTTTTAAGATATATGTTCCTTTCGATTTTGTTTTATTTATTTTATATTTCATTTATGATTACCTTCATGTATCTCTCTTCCTCTATTTTCATAATTTTCTCCTGGCATTCTTTCATTCTTTCATTCATTTATTCATTACATCATTTTTTGGTTTCTTTTGTTCTTTTTTTCGTCTTTTCTCTTCTCTTTTTCTTTTCCTTTGATTGTTAGTTATGTTCATAATTATTTGTTTTCTTTCACTGTGTAGTGCAGCATGGACAGATAACAAAAGGCAGAGAGAAAAACAAACACTCAAAAGGCAGAGAGATTTGAAACCAGCAGATACCTCCTGGACACGCTGCAGATGCAGTGTGGAAGATACGGCTCCAGCCTTCTGGCAAACACCTTCTTTTGATATTTGTTTTCATTCATTTTACGTTGATGATCGTGTTTTTGCGTGTTGTTTTTTGCAAACAGTTTATATCTCTGCTTGAAATCATACAAAATATCAGGCAACACGAGCAAGAACAAGAATAGTATCAATAACTGCAACAAGTGTAATTGCAACAACACATGCATGCGCGCGTACGTGAACTCACACACGCACGTACACACGCACGACAGAGAGAGAGAGAGAGAGAGAGAGAGAGAGAGAGAGAGAGATGAGAGAAGAGAGAGAGAGAGAAGAGAGAAGAGAAGAGAGAGAGAGAGAGAGAGTGATAGAGAGAGAGCAGCTGAAGCTATAAGTTGGTTTTAGACATTTAATGGCTTTTTTGTCCTTGAAAGTTGCGTGTCCCTTTGATAAAAAAGCGAACACCCACTTTTAATTGTCTTTTCTTTTCCCGTTATTCTTTTTGAGTTTTTGGTTTTTTGGATGGGGTTTTTTCCTCATTATTTTTTTACTACTTGTCAGCCTGTTTCTTTGTGTCATACTGCCCTCGTTCTGAAGATATTCTTCAGATTCTCTTGCCTGGCCGAGTTTCTTCGATTATTCATTTGATATTTTGTTCCAAGCGTTTGCCCCGTAGCTATGTATCATACGATGCTATTCCAATACTACTATAAACCGAGGCCTAGTGTTCGAACGCATGCAGAACATCTTGTGCACCCGTTAAATCCTGATCCGCTTTTCGGAAGAGTAGGCCATTGTGTGCCGGTGGAAACAGATGACAAAATTTACAAAACCGCATACACACGGGGACTGGATGTAAAAAAGCACATGAGTACTTTTTCCATTATCCTCGATATAAAAGAATAAAAAAATAAATAAAATAAAGTCCATGTGGTTTATAGTTCTAGGAGTTTTCTGATTTAAGCAGAAACGGAATAGCTCAGTGGTCAGAGCACTGGCTTTTCCCCAGCTAAGGTTAAGCAGCATTAAGCGTGGTCACCAAGCGTATGGATGACCGTGTGCGTGTCTTGGCTTCAGTGCAGTCTCTCAGTTCACCCGGCTGTAAATGGGTACCGTACTCTTTAGGGTCAGGGAAGGTAAAGCAGGGAGGGAGAGGAGATGGGCGCCGCCCTCAATATGCTGGCCCCTGGAGAAGCTGAGGTCTCTGATGCCTAGCTCCCCAATGACCATATCGATTATGGTCACACCTTTTTCTTTCATCATCATCATCATCAGACCCGTGACCTTGGCGGTCGTGGGGGAGACATGAAAGACGATGCTGTGGTAAGCCTCCTCCATCCATCTCGGTCCTCGGCTCTGCGCAGTAGTGCCGAGTCATTCATCCTGGTCCATTCTCTGATGTTGTCCATCCATGACTTGTTCTGTCTTTCCCTCCTTCTGCCACCTTCGAGTGTTCCCTGCAGTACTGTTTTTGGCAGAGTGTTGTGGCGGGTGACGTGGCCGAACCATGTCAGCTTTTTCTTCTTGACGATGGTGAGAAGGGGTTCCTGTGGACCTGCCAGCCGTGTTATTTGACTCTTGACAAATTCATTGGTCTTTCGTTCTCTCCAGGATATGCCCAGTAGTTTTCTATGGCATTTTGTTTCGAATGACTGGACTCGCTTTGCTGTTTCAGCAGTCAATGTCCAGGTTTCACTTCCGTACAGCAGGATCGACTGAATTAGGGCTTTGTAGAGCTTTAGTTTGATTGGGAAACTGATCTCTTTACTTTTCCATATGGTGGTGAGTTTTGTCATGGAAGATGTTGCCATGGCTATTCTGACTTTGATTTCTGTCGTCGATCGCCCGTCCTTTACGTTTATACATAATATATCTATTTTTGTCGTCCTTTTCCTCTTTGTTTTCATTATCCTTTTTATTTTTCTAGTTTTTCTTGATTTGTTTAAATGTTTTCATTTCCTTTTTTCTTTTGTTTTTCTTTATATTTCGCTTTTTGCTATTTACTAGCTTGTCTAGTTCTTTTTTTGTTGGTCTTGCTTGTTTGCTGTCCACTCTGTGGTCTTTGTTTTTTGCATAGCTTGTTAAGGAACAATAGCAAACATAAATAAGCCATTCCTAAACAAAGCCTGCTTTGACATGCAACAATGCGACATGTAGATGTGCGTCCATTGTTTTGGGTTGCACGATTTCATCTGTGTTTTATTCATTTGGATTTTTTTTCTATCATTGTTTTACGGGTTGCTCCTGAGAACAATTTTTGAACAATTTTTATTTTTCAGAGGGTGATAGATTAAGCATTACATTGCTTTTTTACATCCAGCCCTCGGAAAAAAAGAAGAGATAAATAATAAGGAAAAATGTGCATAATGACAGAATTGCATAGAAAACAATACACACACATGCGTGTGTGCGCGCGCACGCACACACACACACACACACACACACACACACACACACACACACACACACACAGACACACACACACACACACTGAAAAGCAAGCAAGATATAGAATACATCAAAGAGAGAGAGAGAAAAAAAAAAAGAGAGAGAGAGAGAGAGAGAGAGAGAGAGAGAGAGAGAGAGAGAGAGATAGTTAAGATATACATAGAAATGATGGAAAACAAACAAAATTAATAGGAATGCATACTAACAAAACTAACTATACCATCCGGGGAGACAACTTATGTGACTGAAACTACTATCGGTTTGATCAAAACATTTGCGGTGAAAACAGTGTGACATTTTTATGAGTCATCAGAAAATCATAGAACAGACTTTTAAATTTTGAAAACTTTGTTTCATTTTTTAGAAAGGTTGGGAGCCTATTCCAAAACCAGCTCCCACTATAAACTAGACTTGATTTAAATAGAGTAATAGCTGGTAAAGGAAGATTAATTTTATGTGAGTGTCGAAAGTTGTTTTCACTGAACATGCTGCTCAAGGAAGATGGGGCACTACCATGAAGAATTTTATGCATTAGTACACCTTTATTAAATAGTAATCTTGTTTTGAGAGGAAGGATGTTGACAGTTTTGTAATCGGAAAATGTTAATGAAGATGACTTACCTATTACTATTTTGACAGCTCGTTTGTGTATACTGATTAATGGTTTGAATAGGTTATTACTCGCTAAATCCCACAATGTAGATGCATAATCCACAGTAGACTGAATAAATGAATAAAAAAATATTTTTCTCGCATGCAGATTCAGAAAGTGTTTGATCTTATTTAACTGGTAGGTTTTGGAGGCAATTTTCTTTGTTAGATTACGTATATGTACAGACCAAGACAAATTATTATCGATGATTACCCCCAAAATCTTGTGACTAGAAACTTCTTCAATTTTAACACTGTTGACATAAATAGAAGGTAAGTTTATGTTAAGATTTTGACGTTTTTGTCTTGTTGATAACGGCATGAATTTTGTTTTACCTGGATGAAGGGCCATGTGGTTCATTTGTGTCCAGTTGACAACTATGTTGATATTCTCTTGTAAACTTTGACATACTTGGAGAGCGTTTTTGTGGCTAGTATGAAGAGTTGTATCATCTGCAAATAGTTCATTTTGTACATTTATACTCAATGGCAGGTCATTTATATACAGAAGAAACAACAAGGGACCAAGCACTGATCCTTGTGGAACACCAAAGCTATTAAGAAGAAAACTTGAAGAAGTGTTGTTTAGATATACCTTTTGCAGTCTGTCAGAAAGGAATGATGAAATAAGTGTGATAGTACTAGGGGATAGTTTGAGAGAGAGAGAGAGAGGAGAGAGAGAGAGAGAGAGAGAGAGAGAGAGAGAGAGAGAGGAGAGAGAGAGAGAGAGAGAGAGAGAGGTCTAATCACTTGAAGACAATTGGTTTCATTTCAACAGTGGGTGTATTTTTTTTTGTCCATAAAATCTGTGTGCTCTGTAGGGACAAAACCTTGAGGGTGTAGATTTTTATTGTGACTGTTTCTTTCTGAAGTATTTCAGGCTGTTTTGGTGGGGTTTTCTTTTGTGTCATTCTGCCCTTTTCTTGTTTACGTATCTGGAACGTGTTTTTGTTTGGATTTAGTATTATTCATTTAAATTTTCTTAGCATGTGTAAGCTGGTTTGGTTTCTTTCTGCTCATGCTCTTGGTGTTTTAATAATTTTGTAAAACAATTATCATTTTCTGCGTATTTATGATGTTGTTTTGGTATGTGTGTGTGCGTGCGCGTGTGTGTGTGTGCGTGTGTGTGTTTGGGAGGAGGGAGTAGATGGGTGGATGGGAGTATATGGTTTTGTTTGGTATCTATTTGATATCATTTTCTGTTATTTTCTTTACATGTTTTTGTTTTTGTCTTTCAGTTTCTCATTTCTTGTTTGTTGCTCTCTCCCTCCCTCTCTCTCTCTCTCTCTCTCTCTCTCTCCTTCTCTCTCTCTCTCTCTCTCTCTCTCTTCTCTCTCTCTCTCTCTCTCTCTCTCTCTCTCTCTCACTCTCTCTGTCTGTCTTTTGACAATTTCTTTTTACCATTGGTTCTTTAAGTCAAATGTTTGTGAGTAATTCATTCATTTATTCATTGAGTCACTTATTCATTTTATATATTTATTTATTCATTCATTCATTTCTTCATCATTTCTTATTCATTCATTCATTCTTTCTTTCCTTCGTTTGTTCGTTCGTTCGTTCGTTTGTTCGTTTATTCCTTCATATATTAATTTATTTTGTTCTCGTTCTTATTGTTATTTTGTTTTTCATTGATCATGTTGTCTTCTTTTCTCTTCATCTTCTTCTTCTTCTCTTCTTCTTTCATCATGTCTTTCTTTTCTTTTCTTCTTCTTCTTCTTTCTTCTTCATCATGTGCTTCTTCTTTTTCTTCTTTCCTTCATAGCCAGTAAGAAAAGGTTTTTTTTTAAAAGATGAGTGATTTCAA
>CM054141.1:48651515-48666515 GCA_028751875.1 Rapana venosa | reverse complement strand
TCAGTCTTTGAGTTTTTGAGGATTTTTTGCTTTATGCTTTTTTTTCTTTTTCGCTCATTTTTTGCTTGCTTATTTTTTAACCTTATGCCATTGTTTCTTGCCTAGTCTTGTAAGGAAGGAAGGAAGGAAGGAAGGAAGGCAAAGGCTGGGCCATTTCAACAAACAAACAAATCCCTATTTGACATGCAACAATGCAACATTTAAGTGTACCTCCATTGTTTGGGATGCATTTTTTTTTCTTCGCTTTCTTTTCTTGAGTTGCTCTCATTTTGTTGTTGTCGTCGTTATTGAGGAGAGAGAGAGAGAGAGAGAGAGAGAGAGAGAGAGAGAGAGAGGAGAGAGAGAGAGAGAGAGAGAGAGAGAGAGAGAGAGAGAGAGAGGAGAGAGAGAACAGACAGACAGACAGACAGAAAGACAGACAGCAGAAAGAGAGAAGACATAAACACAGAGATACAGAGAAAGAGAAAGAGAGAGACATAAGACAGAGACACAGAGAGAGAGAGAAAGAGAGAGACAGACAGGTCAGACAGACAGGAAAGAGATAGACATAAACACAGAGACACAGAGAGAGAAAGAGAAAGAGAAAGACAGATACAGAGAGAAAGAGACAGAGCGACAGAGAGACAGAGACACAGAGAGAGAGAGAGAGAGAGAGTGTGTTTCCCTTTCACAGTTTGTGTTTTCTTTGTCCATGAAATTGCTATGTCTATGTAGAGACGAACGCCCTTGGGTTTGGAGTTTCATTTCATTTCATTTTCATTTTACCACTTTAAGTCACGAGATTTCTCTGCGTGAAATTTGGGCTGCTCTCCCCGGGGAGAGCGCGTCGCCACAAGAGCAGCGCTACCATTTTTTTGTTTGTTGTTTTGTCTGCAACTGTATTTGTTTCCCTATCAGAGTGGCTTTTTTCTAAGAATTTTGCCAGGGACAACTCTCATGTTGCGTGGGTTCTTTTACGTGCGCTGAATAATTTTGTATAACACACGGGGCCTCGGTTTATCGTCTCTTCCGAAAGACTAGCGCCCAGACCACCACTCATGGTCTAATGGATGGGGGAAAAGTTTCGGGCCCAAACGGGATTCGAACCACCTCACAGTTCCGACCCGGATTTTTCGCATTCTAGACAAGTGCGTTACCTCTAGACCACTGTTGTGACTGTGTTTTCATTCTGAAGTATGTTAAAAGACGTTTCTTTGGGATAATCGTTGATTGTGTCACCCTGCTAATTTTTCTTGCTTTTTATCTCGGAAACATTGTCTGTTCTGTTTTGTGGATATCCATTGAGATTTTCCTAGCATGTGCATGCTGCCTTGGTTTTAGGTGATGCATTTTTACTACATTTCTTTTTTTAGCGAATTCGATAAAACGATGTTTTCTGTTGTTGTTGGTTGGTTTGTTTGGGTTTTTTTGGAGAGGGGTGGGGTGGGGTGGGGACATGCATTTTGTGTTTTGCTTGATGTTTTATGTTTAAATGTTGTGTCCCGTTTTCCTTTCATTTTTCTCTTTTTCTTCTCTTTGTTTTTTTCTTTTTTTGTTTGTGTTTGTTTCTTTTTTTTTTTAGCTTTCCTCCTTTTTGTCATCTCTGTCTTTTTGTCCGTCTGTCTGCCTGTTTGTCTGTCTGTGTCTCTCTTTCTCTCCACATTTTATTTGATACCGCGCCGCACATGCGCGTTCGCGTGAGAGAGAGAGAAAGAGAGTGAACAGACAGCAGAGGCAGACGGACAGACGGACAGACTGACGGGAGAGAGAGGAAGAGAGAGGGAGAGAGAGAGAGGAGAGAGAGAGAGGAGAGAGAGAGAGAGAGAGTCAAAGTCAAGTCAAATTTGTATTTCCAGATGGTACATTGAATAAGCAATGCATTTGCTTTTTTTTTTATCAAGCCATCTATCTAAAAACAAAAAAATCTTAATGGTGATATTGAGTTTTACATTATTAAAACGTTTACCAATAGAGTATACCAAAAAAAAGAAGAAAACCAACAAAATAATACACTGCAAAATACAAAATACACACACCTACATACACACGCATACACACATGCACATACACACACATACGCGCGCGCGCACAAACACGGGAACACTAAGGTAAAGATATTTTTAAGAATTGAAAAATCATAATACGTCAAATAAACAAATTACTTCACCTACTATATCACCCATTCTTTCACGTTCACACCTTAGAAAGATAAAAAAGGTACAGGAACAAAACGTTAGAAAATACTAGGCATTCATTGTGTTAGTACTGACAATATTGCCCGCAATAACATCCCTCCTCTCCTCCTCCACCCACGCAAACGTGTGCTCATATGCGCTCATACTCTTCAAGTAGCGCTTTTAAATATAAGAGAGATTTATTTTATTTATTTATTCATTCTTTTATTTCGAGGATAATGGAATAAGCACTCATATGCTTTTTTTCATCCAGTCCCCGTTTGTATGCAGTTTTGTAAATATTTTCACAGAGAGAGAGAGACAGGCAGACAGACAGATAGAGACAGAGACAGAGAGATTACTGGAATAATGAGTTTTCTTTGACATTTAGTGGCTTTTTATCTCCCAAAAGGTTGCGTGTCCCTAAGGGGAAAGAGAGAGAGAGAGAGAGAGAGAGAGAGAGAGAGAGAGAGAGAGAGAGAGAGAGGAGAGAGAGACAGACAGACAGACAGACGACAGACAACAGAAGACAGACATAGAGACAGAGAGACAGGAGACAGAGAGACAGAGATACAGACAGACAGAAAGACACAGAGACAGAGACAGAGAGAGCGAGAGCGAGCGAGCGAGAGACAAAGAACAATTTGAACAATTTTTCTTTTCAGATGGTAGACAGAGAGACACAAAGAGAGAGACAGAGAGAGAGACAGACAGACAGACAGACAGACAGACAGAGAAACAGAGAGACAGAGAGACAGACAGACAGAAAGACACAGAGACAGAGACAGAGACAGAGAGAGCGAGAGCGAGCGAGCGAGAGACAAAGAACAATTTGAACAATTTTTCTTTTTCAGATGGTAGACAGAGAGACACAAAGAGAGAGAGAGAGAGAGAGAGAGAGAGAGAGAGAGAGAGAGAGAGAGAGAGAGAGAGAGAGAGACAGACAGACAGACAGACAGACAGACAGACAGACAGACAGACAGACAGACAGACAGACAGACAGACAGACAGACAGAGACAGAGAATAAGAAAGTCCAGCATCCGTTCTGTGTGTGTGTGTGTGGATTTTTTTGTTTTAGTGCTCTTGTCCTCTAGTTTGCCTTTATCTTTATTGTTATTTTCTTTATTATCTGGGTGGGTCTTTTTTTTCCTCATGCTTGTTAACGTGGCTCTTTGTGTCATGCTGTTCTCATCTTTTGTGTACCTCTCTGTGAGGCCTTTTTGACTCTGGTCGTTCATTATTTATCAAATATGTATTGTTGTCGTTTGTTTTGTTTGTTTGTTTGTTTGTTTGGATGATTTTTGGGGGTAGCTTTTGTCTCATAATTATGCATTAGGCGATGTTGTTTCCATTATGGGTGACGCTTTCCGCAGCTTTCGGATGTTAGTCTTGCTTTTCCGATTAGCTGCTGGATTTTTTTTGTCTTTCTTTTGTGTGGGGGTTTTGGTTTGTATTTGTTTGTTATTTTGTTCTTTCTTTTCTTTAGTTCTGACTTTTTCCCCCAGTCCTTGCTTCGCTTCGTTGTTTGTGTGTGTTGTGTTTGTTAGTTTGTTTTTTTCTGACTTTTTTCAGTCTTTCTTGCTTTTTTTCTTTCTTTTTGTGTTATCTTTGTTCTTATTTTATTCTTTATTTTCTTTATTTTTCTGTCTTTGGGTTTAGTTTTCTTTGTTTTCTTATTCTCTTCTTTGTTTTCCTTCTGTGTTGTTGTTTTTTTACCTTCTGTTTTTTTTTCAATCTTCTTTCTTTTCACTCGTACTCTTCTCTTTGTTTATTTTTTTCCTTCTGTTTCTTTTTTTTCCTATCTAATCTCTCTCTCTCTTCTTTGGTTCTGTTCGTTTTTATGTTCTTTGTCTTTACTTTTCGATTGTCTCTCTGGTTTTTTGTTAGTGTTCTTTTTTCTTCATTATTATATGTCATTTTGAGGGGGGGATTTATTTTTTTCCTTTTCCATTCTTTATTTTTTGTTGTTCTTTTGTACTTACTTTCATTCTTTCTTCTATTATTTTATTGCTGTCAATCTTTCATTATTCTTTTCTTGTTTTTCTTTCTTTCTTTTTTTCTGTTTTGGGGGTTTCTTTTCTGTCATACTTTCTGTTTTTCTTCTGTCTGTCTTTCTTTTCTTTTCTTTTGGTTTCTTCTTTTCTTTACTTTCATCTTTCTTTTCTTTCTCTCTTTCTTTCTTTCTTTCTTTTCTTCCTTTCTTTTCGTTCTTTCTTTCTTTCTGTCTGTCTTTCTTTCTTTCTTTCTTCCTTTCTTTCTTACTCTATTTCTTTCTGTCTGTCTTTTGTTCTTTTTGTTTTTCTTTCTTTCTTGATTTAAAGAAAGAACAAGAAAACTGACTTGAGTTGCCATCACATTATCTGACTGATCATGTTAGATAGATCATCGCTAAGACTTCTTCATGCCACAGAGATGGGCCCCAAAACACAGCAACCCCAAACAGACCAGTCTCATTTGACGCATTATAACGTGTTGACTGTATATTGCCTTGCTAGCTGTTGTCTTTTTTTCTCTTTTCTTTTCTTTTGTTTTTGAATTGTGGATTTGTTTTACATTTTTGTTTCTTGATAGCTGTCTTTGTTAGTTTGGTTCTTTTCTTCTTTGTTTCTTCTTTCTACTCGTTTTTATTTGTTTTTCTGCTTTTCAGTCATTTTAAAAATTCTATCTATTATCTCTACCTCCATCTTTATTATCTATCTATCCATCTCTATTATCTTCTATCTATCATCTACCTATTATCCAAAATCTTCTACTCTATCTATTATGTATTATCTATCTATTATTATTATCTATCTATCCTCTATCTACTATTATCTATCTATCTATTATCTTTCTTTCTTTTTCTTTCTTTCTTTCTATCTATCTGTCCGTCTGTCTGTCCGTCTGTCTGTTTATATATCTATCTATCTATCTTCCTACCAATTTTTCTTGTCAGTAAGTTTGAAGGAAATAATTTTTGAAGAGAGACAGACAGGCAGAAACAGTGATAACATAAACAGAAGAGCAGAGAACGACAAAAATAATACTATCGATGAGAGACAGACAGACAGACAGACTGACAGATAGACAGACAGACTGACTGACAGTCAGACAGTCAGACAGACAGACAGACAGACAGACAGACAGACGGACAGAGATGATCGTAATGAAGAATATAATTATTTTCTTTCGACGCTAAGCAGCTTTTCCACCCGAAAGGTTGCGTGTTTTCTGTAAAGGGGAAAAAACAACCCCGCTTTGTTTTTGGATTCTTTCTCCTGGGTTCTTTTTCCTTTTTTATTTTTAGTTTGAGGTATTTCTTACTGTGTCTTAACGTATTTCATTGTGTTTGTGTTATTGTTATTGCTGTTGAGCGATCCGAGGCTTAAGCATCGTGGAAGTTACCTAGATTTTTTGTGGTGCTCTAGCTTACCCATCACACAAAGAATTACCTTGAGAGTGAATGCTGGATAAAAAGGGTTGCTGGTATGACTGCTTTTAAACACCTCGCCATTAGTGTAAGCAGCGATTTTTGTGCCAAACTATCTTTCATTGGATAGAATCCCTGATACTTTCTTGTTCCGTTGGGGTTGGGTTTTTTTTCTTCTTACTATTCTCTTGTTTCTGTCGTCCTTTTTGTGTGAGTCATTTTCCGAATGTTTTGTTCCGTGTACATAACATAATGTTATTTTGACTTTTTAAATTTGTTTGCTTTTTAGCAGCTTTGTGAAGTAAGTTGTTCATTGCTTCTTTGTTTGCGATTATCCTTATTTTGATATTGTTCTTACTGCTTTCTGTTCTTTCTTTCTGATATATATATATATATAATGTATATATTTATAATACTCAAAAATTAATGGTCCAGGCCAAAAGCTTTGTCAGGTATTGATGTAAGCTAGGTGCCGAAGCTGACATTAGAATGTTGTTATGCTGTGAAGTATTATGTTCATATTGTAACTGACCATGAAAAACTCTTAACCATAACTTCGCAATCTCCTTCGGAGGAGAAAGAAATCCTCTGAAGTCGCGATATTGATGCCTTTACTGATTGCCCTTAGTTTATTGATGCCTTAATGGCGACATGTTTAAAAAGTGGCATGCATGCAACGTTTCATCAATCTTGTATTTACAATGATTCCCAGAGTGACTCAGAGTTCATATTTGGGGTACAATGCATTCCAGTCCAATCTTGTTGTTTATAGCCCCGCCGACCACAGAGGCCATACCGCGGCTGTCACCTTGTGAAATTTTTAATCTCAGAATAAATCTGTGCAACTATATACCGATCGCGATTGCAGCAGGTATGAAATCAACTCTGCTGTTGTTCCTTGTATTACCACGCTGGTCAACCATAAGGGTCAACCCATGACGGTCATCACGTTGTGGGAGAAACCACATCAACCACACATAAAATGAGACAAAACCAAAGCCAGATTCCTTGACACAGCCTTGTTCTTATTGACTTAATATGACCTCTTCACTCATATCAGGTGGAAAAGGTCCAAATCTCTCAGGAAGTTAATAATGGTGTCCTGTGGAACAGCATGAACAAGAATCTTCAGGGAGTCTGCAGTAAAATGCGTATGCCTAACATCATGAACATCTCGACACTCCAGAAGCAGATGCTTGATAGTTACTCGCACATCAAGAGTCACACAACGTGTGGTTCCCTCGCATGAACGTGGGTGATATGGGAATGACCCCTGTATAGCCTGGTGAGCACTGTTGCTTCCCTTTGGTTTTTGGAACACAAAGAGGTTTCTTTCAGGTTAAGGCGAATCTGGAAAAGCTTATTGTCTGTCTGAGCGCTCTATTCCTCTTGCCAGAGGGACTGCGCGTAGCATTCGTATTTAGTTTTCAGACCCTGTAGGTGGCACGGTAGACTTAGAGATCTCCTTCCCAAATGCCCTTGTGCCCCGGGAACAATATCACACCCGTCCCGTCTCAGGAAAATATACAGTTCCTAAAACACTTGAAGCTTAGTACGATTTGTGTTCCTACAAGTAATAGACTCCAGAGCTGAGAGCAAGTATTCTCAGCCAAGAAACCTGTTTTTCTTTCCAGATGGCTGAATCAGTTTTAGGGACAGAGCAAGAGCGGTAAGTTCGGCAATGCACACCGATCCATCCGAAGGCAAGTGCTCGGAAGGCGCAGATTCTGTGGTGGTGGGACAACTGTCGGCGCAGGACATCCCCTCATTGGACATAGATCCGTCAGTGAAAACGCTTGTATATGACGGATAAGACTGACAGATTTCTTTGAAACACACCTTGTAAACCATCAAAGTAGTGACATCCCTCTTAGAAGCGACAAGATCGAATCGAACAACCGGGATTTCCACCATCCACATACTCTGGGTAACCCCTAAGGTGTTAAGAGGGGAAAAAACAAGTACAACATCTCATGCTTTAGGGCCTTGACATTTTCTAGGTGATCATCTTGCATAGAGAAAGGACAAATCAAACTACAGAGAAGTGTAATTTTGGACACAATTATTTGTTCTTTCCGCACTTTTAAATTTTCTTACTTTCTTTTTCTGTCTTCTTTCTGTTTTCTTCTTTTTTTGTTTTCTGTCTTTCTATCTCTCTTTCATTTATTTTATCATTTCTTCGATAAACCAAGAAAACAAATAGCAAAGACATTTCCTTGCAAACCCAATACTTTGCTTGAATGAGCACTTTGTACCGGGCATTAGCAGGTCATATCCCAAAGGCGGGCAATTTCCAACAAGCGTTTCCTGTTTGACGCGCAACAATGTGTTCTTAAACTGTGGATCTTCCTGGTTCGTCATTTCTTGTCTTTCTTGTCTTTCTTCTTCCTTTTTCTATTTTACTCTCTTCTTTTCTTTCCCTGATCCTTTGTCTTTTTTGTATTATTTTGACTTTCTTCTCTGTCTTGATTTTCCAAATGCATGTCTCAAAGAATTGAAGCACTGTTGTTGTTTTTTTACCTTGATGTCTTTTTTCTTTCAGTCCCTTTTCCTTCTTTTCTAGTCTTGCATTTCTATTTTATAATTAGTTTTATGTATTATATATTTCTCGCCTTTTTAATATTTTTCTCTCCTGTTTGTTTCTGTCTTTAAATATTTCTTTCCTTCTGCTTTCATTCTATAATCTATCTATCTGTCTGTCTATCTATCGATCTATCAATTTGTCTGTCTTTCTATCTATCTATCTATCTATCTATCTATCTACCTGTATGTCTCTCTATCTGTCTGTCTATCTGTTTATCCATCTATCTATCTATCTATTTATCGATCTATCTATCTATAGGAAGAAGAAGTATGTCTTGATTTTGAAGTTTTATGGAAAAAATCTTTATTTTACTGTTTTTCTCTTGTGCTTTTTTCTGTTCATTTTTAGATCGGTTTTTACTTTCTCTTTTATCTCCTGTTCTATCTGTGTCTGTGTCAACCTGTCTGTCTATTTATCTTTCTATCTATTCTTAATTCTTTCTTTCTTTGTTTTCTGACTTTCTTTCTTTCCTTGCTTTCTTTATTCTTTCTTTGTGTATCTTTCTGTCTTTCTTTCTTTGTTTTTTTTCTCTTCTATCACCATCTTATGGAAGATAGAAAGACATGGATAAAACGATGTGTTTGCGTCGCCATTACATTTTGTATTCGGCTATATCTTTGGGGCTTTGGACACCACAATTCGTTTTGTCTTGTTGCAATGCATCCTTTTACCCACGCCTTTCTTTCTTTTCTACAATTATATTCTGGTTTCTTGACTGTCTTCTTCTATGTTTATTCTTGCTCTCCTTTTTTACCCCCTAGATTTTTTGGAGTCGGCGTTTTCCTCATTGTGCTTTTTGTGCCTTTTTCTTTTTAGTTCCTTTTTGTCTCTTCTTCTGAAAGTTCTCTGTGTCGACAACATGGGTTTTGTTTGTTTTTCATGTGTGTTTTTTTTGTTTTCCTTTTTCGTATGTATGTTTTTCTCTATTTTTTTCCCCACATGTTTGCTCATTTGCTTTGGGTATTTTTGTGTCTTTTTTAACACTGCTTTCTTGGTCACTAAAGAGCGAAAACAAAAAGAAGGGTGGATTTCACATAAACAATTCTTATTTGAGGAAAATCAAGTCTCTATCCCATTTTCTTAGGTGCTTGGTTTTCTTTTGTTTTCATTTGCGCTTTTTTTCTGACACCTCCCCCTCCTCTCATACATACACACCTTCCCCACCTCTCATACACACACGCACGCACGCACACACACACACACACACACACACACACACGCACACCACACACCTCCCCCACCTCTCTCACACACACACAGGGGAATACAAGTATTCACAGAATAGATGTGTGAGCATGTTCATAAACACACACACACACACACACACCAGAATAGATGCATGAGCATGATAACATACACATACAAACACACACACACACACAAAACAAACACATACGCCCGCGCACACACACACACACACACACACACACACACCCCATGGTTATCCCCTGCATACTTGTTCAGTTCTGGATCTTGAGAACATTCTTTGTACTCAGTACGGCTTTCGAAAATTCCTGTACTAGAAAAATTGTTTCTCTAATCTACAGATTGAAATTAAATGCCTTTCGAGCAAAATTTGCCAAAAATATACAATGTATATGTGGGTGAAAAATTTTCCAATGTTCATGTTCTGTATCAATGTCAAGGTTTAAAAACGTTTTTACCATCATTTCAAGATAAGTCTCTGCAGGAGTTTTAACCAATCCAGAGTTATTATGTGAGATAGCCTTGTCTCTGTTGCAATCCCCAGTATTCTCTTTTTTGTAAAGTATGATCGTCGGAATCTATATTTTGCTTGTTTCACAGCTGCCGTTACAAGTAGTTCACAATTGTTTGTTTTCCAACTTTAGAGTATTTTTCAATTGTTCGGGGGTTTTGTTAATTTTTGTATTTCTTTGCCATGTTTTTTGCAACATACTGTTTATATAGTTTGGAATAGTCTTTTAATGTGCATTCATACCAACACGTATTTTTTTCTACTTAAAGCCCTTATTCATTATGCTGCCCCCCCCCCCACTCTTCCCCCCCCCCCCCCCCGCCTCCATCGTCTAATATCACTTTAAGTGAACAGACGTAAAATTGAAGACACACACACACACACACACACAGGGGAACCATATTTTGTGTTCATAGGGGTCTTAGAGCCTGCAAAAATGAATAAATTTAATTGAATGATTGACACACAGGGAAATAAACGTATTCACATAATAGGTGTACGAGTGTATTCATACACACACCAACACACACACACACACACACACACACACACACACCACACACACACACACACACACACACACACACACTCATACACATACAAACAAACAAACAAACAACACAGAATAGATGAATAATCATGATGACACACCTTCACACAAACACACACACAAAACAAACAGACAAACAAACAAACACACACACACACTTTCACTTGCTCACAACACAATGCCAAAAACATTCAATAACTCAATAGATTTTTTGAGGAAGGTACAGTTGAAGACCAGTCAAGACGTATTCTTGTTCCTGCTTTATCAAAATTTTGTTTAAAAAATAGTAAAACATTCCGAAAATCTTCTTTATTTCTTTTCTTCTTCTTTCACTTTTTCTTTCTTTTTTTCTTTCCTTCTTTTCGTGTGTTCTTTTTCTTTTTTCTTTCGTTAATTTCGTTGTTTTCTTTCTTTCTTACTTTCTTTACTTCCTTTTTTTATCGTTTTGTGTAGCAATGTATTGTTTCATTTATTTTTCTTTTATCCTTTCATTCATTTGATCATTCCTTCATTTTTATCATTTAGTTATTCTGTTTTTTTCTATTGCTCTTTCTTTAATACTTTCTTTTCTTTCCTTTGGTTTCGTCTTTCTTTCTCTCATTTCATCAGTTTTTGTGTCTTCCTTTCCTGTCACAATCAGTGGGAAATGATGGCAGCAATTTGGGCCATTTCAAACCAACCCATCTATCTTTCTCACATTTGCTTTGGTGTTTTTGTTTTGCTTTTTTCTTTATTTGAATCTTTGTTTCAGTTAGCATACACACACATGCACACACACACGTGCGCGCGCACACGTACGCACACACACAAACACACACATACATACACCCATCCCCACCCACCAACACACAAACACACACACACACGAACACATGCGCGCACGCACACACACATTCTCTCGGATGAGAATATAAACCGAGGCCCCGTGTGCGAACGCACACAGAACATCTTGCGCGCACGTTAAAATCCTGGTCCGCTTTTCGTAAGAGTAGGCCATTGTGTGCCGGTGGGAACAGATGACAAAATTTAGAAAACCGCATACACACGGGGACTGGATGTAAAAAAGCACACAAGTGCTTATTCCATTATCCTCGATATAAAAGAATAAAATCTAAAAAATCTATTAAAAAAAAAAATCTCTCACATGCACACACATACGAACATACGCATGCACGTACGCAAACACATACACAAACGCACACACACGCGTGTGCATGCATGAGCGCACACATGCATAAGCGCATGTATGCATACACACTGAATGACGTACATTTATCATTATAAAAGGCTAAATTATAAAATGCTATAACAATTATCAAATCATCCCATTTTTAAGTACTTTATTGCCCATCAAACCATCCCACATCAACAGAACAAAATGCAGCCCCGACGCCACATTAACATCACTCGGCTCCTTCTGTCTAGACAGACAATATCACTTTGTTTGGAACAACGCAACGTCTGGAGTGGCTCAGAAGACCGCTCCATGCATGGCAGTCTCTTCCACACTTGTCGCCAGCGAAAAAGGACACTGCGTTTATGGCCTTGTTTTCATGTCTCCCATTCTAGCGGTTTCTTGATGTGTCTTTCAATGTCGGGAGTCTGTTGGCTTTGCCTCTTCAGGTTCCCTCACGCACTACCCTTCTCCACCCACTGCGGCTATCTGCAAGTGCTTCCCAACTGTCAGAGTCTATGTCAGTGGCTTTGGTGTCACACTTGCATACATCCTTGAAGCGCAACTCTGGACGCCTTAAAGAACGGTGCTCTACAGCCAGTTCACTGTACAGGATGTCCTTGGGAATGTGGTCATCCTTCATTCGGCGCGCATGACCGATCCAGCGGAGAAGGCATTACACAGAGCAAAAGATGCATGCTGATACTGAGGGAGTCTGCATGTTCAAGAACAGATGTGTTGGTAACTTTGTCCTCCCAAGTAGTGCCCAGGATTCGGCACAGACAAGCGGAGATGAAGGTTTCCAGGTGGTTTTCCTGTCTGGAGTATGTTGTTTGGATTCGTTGTCATAAAGGAAAGAGCTGACAACACCTACTTGGTTATCTTGAGTTTGGAGTTCAGGGTGATGTGGATGATTGGATGGATGGATGGATGGATGGATGGATAGAGAGATAGATAGAGAGACAGACAGACTGACAGATAGATAGATAAATAGATAGATAGATAGATAGATAGATAGATAGATAGATAGATAGATAGATAGATAGATAGATAGATAGATAGATAGATAGATAGATAGATAGATAGACAGATCGATCTTTGTCATGCTCTGAGAGAGAGAGGGGAGAGAGAGAGAGTGAGAGAGAGAGAGAGAAAGACAGACAGACAGACAAAGGGAAAGAGATAATACTGAAACATTAAGTTTTCTTTTGACATGATGTAGCTTTGTATCCTGAAAAGTTGCACGTCCCAATGGAATAAAAAGACTTTCAGGTTTTTAGCTTTGTTTTTCCCCCAGGCCTGGACTGCTGTTGTTGGTTTTTGTTCTTTTCTTTGTTGTTGTCAAAACACTTTATGCTTCTTAGCGTGGCTCTTTGTGTCAGGTTGTCCTTTCTCTCTGAAGAATTTAAGAAGATCATACTGTTTGGCTTACTGCTTATTTTCAGGTTTTTGCCCCCATGTCTTACCTTGTATCTCCAAGGCGATTTTATTTTGATTTTATCTTCTGGTGGCTTTTTGACAGCTGTCGGGATTGTCTTTCTTTGACGGTGTATTGATGTCGTTTGGTTTTTGTTTGTTTGTTGTTGGGTTGTTTTTTCTTCTTCTTCTATCTTTATCTTTGATTTGTTTTCGTTTTCGTTTTGTTTCGTTCTATGTTGGCTTGTTTGCTGCTTTTTTTGTTCCTTCTTTTATTTGGTTTTCTTTTGTTTCTTTCCTTAATTTTAAGTCTCTGTCGAAGATCCCATCTCTCTCTCTCTCTCTCTCTCTCTCTCTCTCTCCTCTCTCTCTCTCTCTCTCTCTCTCTCTCTCTCTCTCTTTCTCTCTTTTGCCTTCCTTTGTCTTTTCGTTCTTGTTTGTCTGTCCTTTTCTTTCTTTCCTCATTACACAAAATTTTGTTTGCTCTCTCTCTCAGTGTCTTTCTGTCTGTCTGTCTGTCTGTCTATTTGTCTTTCTGTCCACCTCTCTGTCTCAGTGTCTGTCTCTGTCTCTGTCTGTCTCAATATCAGTTTTCTCTCTTCTTTATTGTCTTTCCTGCTTTTTTTGTTTTTGCTTTTATCTTTCTTGCTTTCTTGAAGACAAAAAGAAAAGGAGGATTGTTGAATTGACAGGCTGAGCCAAACTACTTGGCTTAAGTACCGTTTAGTACAGAACAATGGTGATTCATGTGATCACAGAGGATGTGGACAATGCTGAAAATGATTGTTGCCATGTGACACGCAACTGATGCATTATCAAACTGCGTAATTCCTGTTTGATTTACTCGTTTTTACTCTCTCTCTGTCTCTCTGTCTCTCTGTGTATGTCTCTCTCTATCTGTCTTGGTGTCTCTGTCTCTCTGTCTGTCTGTTTGTCTGTCTCTTTCTCTCCATTTTACTCTCCCTTTCTTCTTTCTAAGGCTTAGGTATCTTTTTTCTGGTTTTTCTTGTATTTTTCCTGTCTTTCTATCTTTCTTTCCGTTTTTCTTTCTTTCTTGCTCTCTTTCTGTCTTTCTGTGTGTCTGTCTTTCTTTCTCTCTCTCTCTCTCTCTCTCTCTCTCTCTCTCTCTCTCTCTCTCTCTCTCTCTCTCTCTCTCTGTGAGACAGACAGACAGACAAAGACAGAGGCAGAGGGTACTGAATTTATTAAATTTCTTTTGACATCGTCTATTTTTTAAATCTCCAAAAGGTAGCGTGCCCGTACTGAAAAAAAAGATGAACTTTGATTCATTTTCCCTTGGCGTTTTTTTTCTTTCTGAAGACTGTTGGCTTTTCTTGGTCACTTTGCCCTTTTTTCTTTCCTTTTCTTTTGCTGACCAATCTTAGACTTTTTGTTTATATCCATGATTAGGCGTTTTAAATGTAATTTTTATTCGTACCTTTCATGCAATGGTATTTTCTAAGGTTTTGCTGCTTATGAGTTTTTTTGAGTTTAAAAAAAAATTCTTTATATCTGTATCGTTTTTATTTGGTTTTGTTTTTTATATACGTTCATTCATTAGATTGTTTTTCTTGATTTTTTTCTTTTTTCATAGCTTTGTTTTTTTCTGGGTTTTCTTTTCTTCTTTTCTTCAGCTTTCTATTTTCTTCTCTCTTTTTCTGTACTGATCTTTTTTTTTTCATTTTCCATTTTGCTTTTATTTCCTTTCGCACATCTTCTATTGTTCTTTCATTTGCTTTCTCTTTAATGGCTTCTTTATTTTCTTTCTTTTTTATGTTTCTCTCTAACTATTTTCTTTCTTTCTTTATTTCCCCTTTTTTGTATTTTCGTTCGTTCATTTTCTTTCTTTTGTTTCGTTTATTCTTTCTTTCTTTCTTCCTTTCTTTCTTTTTTTCACGACGTTTCTTTATAGCCTTACGTCTGCCTGTAACTTCCCCTTCCCTTTTTTCTAATTCATACTCTTCTTCACATACGTTTTACTTTCTTTATTTGGCCT
>CM054141.1:48634015-48646515 GCA_028751875.1 Rapana venosa | reverse complement strand
TGTGTGTTTGTCTTCTGTCCGTCTGTCTACCTGTCTGTCTGTCTGTGTCTCTCTCTGTGTCTCTGTCTCTGTATGCCTATGTTTGTCTGTCTGTTTGCCTGTCTGTCTGTCTGTCTGTCTGTCTCTCTCTCTCTCTCTCTCTCTCTCTCTCTCTCTCTCTCTCTCTCTCTCTCTCTCTCTCTCTCCTCTCCTCTCCTCTCTCTACTCTCCTCTCCTCTCCTCTACTCTACTCTACTCTACTCTTCTCTCCTCTCCTCTCCTCTCCTCTCCTCTACTCTACTCTACTCTACTCTACTCTACCTGCCAGTCGTGTTACCCTGATTACGGCGTATCAGTACAATTCGAAAGTACCTGTCCACTGATGCAACATCCAAACTTGTTGCGTCTCTCATTCTCTCACGTCTGGGCTATTGCAATTCTCTTTTAGCTGGTCTGCCAGCAACATCTATCCACTCCCTTAAACGTATACAAAATTCTGCAGCTCGCCTAGTCCTCAGAAAGAAAACATCTGAACACATTACTCCTCTCTTGTGATCTCTCCATTGGTTGCCTGTGCCACAGAGAGTAAACTATAAGATCAGTACCCTCTGTTACAAATGTCTCCACCAAACAGCACCCTCCTACTTCTGTGAATGTCTTCACCTGTACACTCCTTCTCGTTCCCTCCGCTCTGCTGCAGATACCTTGTGCTTACGAATTCCTAGATTCAACCAGTCCACCGTTGGTCGTCGCTCTTTCTCCATTTCTGGTCCATCCATCTGGAACAACCTTCCTCTCTTTCTTCGACAGAGGCCTACATATGACACATTTAAATCCAGCCTCAAGACCTATTTGTTTCAAACCTAACTTTTTCTCTCTTTCATCTCAAAACTGCCCCTGCCTTCAACAGCCAAAATCCTATTACCCTGCCAAAGCCTACAACCTGTGTGTGTGTGTGTGTGTGTGTGTGTGTGTGTGTGTGTGTGTGTGTGTGTGTGTGTGTGTGTGTGTGTGTGTGTGTGTGTGTGTGTGTGTGTGTGTGTGTGTGTGTGTGTGTGTGTGTGTGTGTGTGTGTAGTTGCGTACATTTGAATTTTGTTTAAGCTTTTGATAGCTATTGGCTGCATGACTCTGTAAGAATATGTTGAATGCAAGCGCTCTGATTTGTCTTTGCAAGATATAGCGCTATACAAATTCCATTTATTATTATTATTATCATTATTATTACTCTACTCTACTCTACTCTACTCTACTCTACTCTACTCTACTCTACTCTACTCTACTCTCCAGTCATTTGTGTTTTCTCTTCTTTAAATATGATTTTGTGACTTTTTGCTCGTGCTTTTGTAAAAGATAAGGGCATATGCGTAAAATATGTTCGGGCTTTCTTCTCTTTTTTTTCATTTGGACAATAATATGATGGATTCCTTTTTCTTCTTCATACATAGATTTTTTGTTTGTTTGTTGTTTTGGTACATATTTTGCTTGTTTCCTGTTGTTCTTCTTTTCGTGCCCAAAGGGCTGTTTGTAAAAAAGTATGTTTGCTTATGCTATTACCCTCATTAAATTCAATTCATTCAATTCAATTCAATTCTCTCTCTCTTTTCTCTCTCTCTCTCTCTCTCTCTCTCTCTCTCTCTCTCTCTCTCTCTTCTCTCTCTCTCTTTCTCTCTTTCTCTTTCTTCCTTTCTTTCTTTCTTTCTTTCTCATTCTGTTTGTCTTCTCTCTTTTTTCTCCTCTCAACTTATTTGAAATACTTTATTATCTCACAAAAACGTTTCTTTCTTTATTTATTAATTCATCTGTCTGTCTTTCCCTCTTTTCTTCCTTTCTGTTTTTGTACTCTGGTTACCCATTCTGTTCGAACTACCACATTAATTTTATATCAATTCTTGTGTGTGTGTGTGTCTTCAATTTTACGTCTGTTCACTTAAAGTGATATTAGACGAAATCAATTCTTGTCATGTCATACATATCCCTTAGGGGCAGGGTAGGGGGAATAGCCTAGTGGTTAGAATGTTTAGCTCATGAATTGGCGGCCCCGGTTCGAACCCCCACCTAGACACCCGTTCTGGGGGATTTGCCCTGGAGTTAACACAGTACCGACTCCACTCCCCCGAAAGCCCTTCAAATGAAACTATAAACCAAGATCCCTTGTACGACCAGCTTTGAGACTCCTGTAGCAGAGCTGTACTTTGTGACTTATTACATACGAAATGCCCTTCATCAGCCAGACTTGAAAGATACACACTCCTGCTTATGCTGGCAAGGTAACGTATGCAATACGAACACGTGTAACGTATTTCATTCTCGACATCCTCAGTCTTTTCCGATGAGCATATAGTTACAGCAAACCTCACTAGGGGTTGGAACCAGCTGGAGTAAGAAAAACAAAAGAAAATAAAACAAACCTGTTACTGGATTTAAACCCACAACCTTAAGGTCAAGACTCCAGCGCTTTATTGTAGATGATCCTTTATTCTTCATGGTTTTTTGTATTGTTTTGTTTCTCCTGTATTTTGACTGGTCTACAGGTATTGTATGCCATTGATTGATTGATTAAAAAAAAAAATTTTTCCCGCAATATTTTTTGTTGGTTTTCTCCTTAAACATTTTTTTTATTGTCGTTGTCTTTTTTACTTTGTTTTAGTTTCCTAATTTCTCTTGTGTATTTATCCTTTTGTTTTTGGCATAGTTTGTATATAATTATTATTCTCCATCCCCCCTCTTTTTTTTATGGTTATTTTTGTTCTTTGCTTCGATTTTTTCTTTTTACTTTCTTTGGTATACTTTTTATTGTTTCTGTTTGTCTTTCATATGTTTATCTTTTGTCTGCTGCATAGTCATTTTGTTTTTTTTTCTTCGTTATTTTGTATTTCTTTCATATTTTCCTCCGTTTTTGTCTTTCTGATTTTGTTTTGCTATATCTCTTTTTCATTTTCTTCTCCTTTCTTTCTTTTATTTTTCTTCTCCACTTTCTCTTTTCGGCTCGTTTACTTGAAGAATGATTCAGGGATTGACTGACCGGTTTTTTTCTTTTTAAAGGGTCCTATTTTGTTTTCGTTTTGTTATGTCTTTATTGTTTGTTTGGTGTGGGTTTCTCTTTTTCACAATATTATGTTTCTTATCTATGTCTACGCTGTCCTTTCTGCATTTCTCGGGGGAGGGGAAGGGGGTGATGTTTGTGTTGTTTTTCTCTGTCTAGCAGGTATCGAATGGGATGAAGAGAAATGGAGTTGTGGCTAAAAGAAAGCGTCCAACAAGCGAAACAGGGTGATACAGGAGATTAGACAGAAGATTCCAGGAAGCAGACCAGCAAAGCCAGCACAGCACAGGCAATGGGGAACATCAGAAAGTGCCCCCCAAAGCAGTTAGAGCTCTTCTGACAGGTAACACGACCCCCAACTCTCCCCCCTCCCACCTCGTCCCTTTCTTTTGGATCGGCTTAATCCTCAGATCTGTAGATCACCTCCACCTCCAGTGCAAACCTGTTAAATAGGAGACATTAACTGACCCCTCAGGGACGGGAGAGCACAGTGGTCAGAGCACGCGCTCTCCTCAAGCTAAGATTATGCAGCATTGAGCGTGGTTTTCTCTTGGATGGGTGACTGTTCGTGCGCCTTGGCTCCAGTAAAGTCCCCCAGTTCACCCAGCTGAAAATGGGTACCTGCCTCTTTAGGGTCAGGGAAGGTAAAGCAGCGAGGGAGAGGAGATGGGCGCCGCCCTCAATACGCTGGCGCCTAGAGAAGCTGTCTCTTATGCCTCGCTCCCCTACGACCGCATAGGTTATGGAAACTCCTTTCCCTTGTACGAAGGAGAAGAAAGAATGTAGTGCCCTAGCAAAGGCTATAGTAACCTTTCTACTGCAGAATGAAACAGGACTGCGTCCACTGATGTCATGATTGTATTGATGAGAATTATATACTACACTTTGAATGTCCCTATATTTGGAACTTACATAATACATTTCTCTTTACGGATTCTCTCTTTATATCAATGGTTGTGGGTTTTTTAAAAAATTTCATCTGTGTTTTACTATTCAAAATATGTGTGTCCTCTTTCTGTGTCTTTTACTATTGCATTGCTTTTGCTTCATTACTATTTTGTCTGTTTGAAGCTGTTTTTCTGTTTGCGTGTACGCGCGCGCGCGCGCGCGCGCGCGCGGAGAGAGAGAGAGAGAGAGAGAGAGAGAGAGGAGATGAGAGAAGAGAGAGAGAGAGCGAAGAAGGAGAGAGGGACAGACAGACAGACAGAGACAAAAAGACAGAAAGACGGACAGACAGATAGAGACAGGGAGGCAGAGAGAGGACTGAGAGACGGAGAGAGGCAGAGAGAGAGAGACAGACAGACAGAAGGCAGACGAGACGAACAGACAGATAGACAGATAGACAGACACACAGAAAGGCAGACAGATAGACAGACAGGGAGACAGGCTTGACAGATACGGCGCAATAGAGAGACAGAGACGTTGAGATGCAAAGACCAACAAAGACAGAAACAGGGGCAGACCACTGCGATATAACCTGATTTATTTTGGCATTTAGTTCCCTTTTTAGCTCAAAATGGGCCTTAAGCTTTGGGCTTTTAGCGTTTCTATTCAATGTTTTCTTTTATAGGGTTTGGTTTGTTTTTTCTTTTGGGTATTGTTGGGGGTTTCTGGTTTGCTATGTTGTTGTTGTTTTGCGACACTTTTATTTTCGAAAATGTTTGTGTATACTTGTGCCGTTGCCCTTTTTGAATCTTAACATTGAGACTCTGTGTTTAAGTCCATGATCTTTCATCTTATTATTTTGACCTGGTTTTTGTTTCCTGTAGATGTTATTTTACTACATATTTGGACTTTTTGTGGTTTTATGAAGGGAAACGTTTTTGTACTTTATTTTCATTTTCCTTTTTGTGGTTAGTTTCTTTTTATTTTTGTATTTCACATCTTCTGTAAAATACAAATTTTTTAATGTGTTTTTGCTTCTTATTCTTTTCTCCTCATTACAGCCATATTATTTTGTGCCCTCCGAACAAAGAATTCGTATGCAGCTTATCAGTATCAGGGGGCCGTGAGGTAACCCAAACGAGAGAGAGCCTGCTTTGTTGGTGGATCATTAAGGTTTTATTAGTGGTCACTAATCCTTATTTTGAACCATCATACCAAGGATATCACCTCCTTGGCCCTAACCTGACCATGACCTTGGCTGAGGTTTAGAGCCCAAATGGGCAGGACAGCCACCTTGGGCAGTGACTACCACTTTGTAGCTCCAGCAAATTTCTCTCAAAGGTATGCAGACTTACCACAAAAATGCAAATGCGTCGTTATATCCACTTTCTCCCATATCTTTTTTTCTGTCTTTATTCCACTCTTTTATTCTTGCTTCGTTCCTCTCTGTATTTGTATTCTTCTTCTACTTGATACTTCCCTTATTTCTTTGGAGGTTTTCCTTTCTTTTATCTGCAGGGTTTTCCCAGCTGTCCTATTATAAGCATGTTCCATTGATTTATTCATTTTTCCTTCTTTACCTTTTTTGAGTTGTTTTATTCTGACTGCTGTTTCTTTCGATGTTTTTACTCTACGTCTTAGTTCATGTTTTGTATTTTTATTTACTTATTTTATGCTTACATCTTTGTGTATACATTTTTGGTTGTTTGCTTGCTTTTCCTCTGTCCAACGAGCTTTGAATGGGGATCAACAAAAATGGAAATGTGGCCAAAAGCAGCACAGAAAACAAATATGACAAGAGAAACGATGTACTACAGGAGATGAAGACAGACGATGCCAGAAGATGCCAGCAAAGCCAGCAGAGCTCAGGCAATCGATGACACAACACGGGCAAAGTGCTCTGCAAAGGAATCTGAGCTCTAATGACAGATGGCATATCCCTCTTCTGCTCCTCGGGATCTGCTTTATCCTCAGATCTTCACTGGACCTGCTACTTCTCAGTGCAAAACTAAAATCACAACAAAAATAAACAACACAAAAAGCCTTGGGGCATTAGCTGACCCCGTGTACTCCTCTACCAGTTGTACAAGCAGATAGTAAAGCATGTCTAAAGCTCACGTCAATAAATTTTTAAAAGATATCACTGGCGTTATAATTCAGTAGAATAAGTAACTCATGGACTTTCCAGGCTGTCAGTATGCTAGCATTTCACTTGAAGTCATTGTGGCGTTTTATGCGGCTTATAGTATCAAAGCTGGGGAACGGGACAGCCCGGTGGTCAGAGTGATGTTTTCGTGATCTGCTGACTCGTGTTCGATTCTCGTTTAAGAGGATTTTTCCTCTGGAGTTAACATCAGTGCCGACTCCACTCTCCCCAAAAGTCCTTCGGATGAGACTATGAACCGAGGTCCTGTGTGCGGACGCACGCCGAACATCTTGCCCACACTTTAAAACCCACTCCGCTTTTCGGAAGAGTAGGCCATTGTGTGCCGGTGGGAACGGATGACAAAGTTTTACAAAACTGCACACACACAGGGACTGGATGAAGAAAGCACATGAGTGTTTATTGCATTATCCTCAAAATAAAAGAATAAAATAAAAATTAAAAAGTTTCGCCTTAAATAGTTATGTTATCCAGAGCAGATTAGGAGAGGGGAGGGTTAACCTAAAGGTTTCCTATCAGAGTGGCTTCTATCTACAGAATTTTGACCAGGGACAACTTCTTTAATGCTGTGGGTTATTTTACGTGCGCAAAATGTGTGTGTTGTACACGGGACCTTATTTCATTGTCTCATTCGAAATTGTAATACCAAGACTACCATCCATCCATCCATCCATCCATCCACGCACACACACACACATACACATATGTATATACATACATACATACACACACATACATACATACATACATACATACATACATACATACATACATACATACATACATACATACATATATACATACATATAAACATACATACATTTTTTTCGAACTTCACTAGCTTATAACAAGTAGGAAGTATCACCATAAAAGAGCTGGGGTACAGTAAGGGAGGTGGAAGACAGACAGACAGACAGACAGAGAAAAAAGTCACACACATGCACAGAGAGAGGAGAGAGAGAGATGAGAGTGGAGAGAGAGAGAGAGAGAGATGAGAGAGAGAGATGAGAGAGAGAGAGAGAGAGAGAGAGAGAGAGAATGAGAGGACTGATACAAGACAAGAGACAAACAGACAGAGAG
Source organism: Rapana venosa (assembly GCA_028751875.1). Classification (NCBI taxonomy): domain Eukaryota; kingdom Metazoa; phylum Mollusca; class Gastropoda; order Neogastropoda; family Muricidae; genus Rapana; species Rapana venosa. The sequence continues at coordinate 48,639,362 of CM054141.1, read as the reverse complement.
GCAGACAGCTACATAACCAGACCAAAAACAACGCGGGCAGAGGGAAGAGACATAGAGCCAGTGACACAGGCACAGAGAAACAAACCAACAAACACGCCCACCTAGCGCTCAGAAAGGATGAACAGAAAGAAAGACAGATAGACAACCAAAATAACAACAACAAAAAACACAAGACCATCAAAAACACATACACACACCACAAAAAACCACGCACAATCTCTTTGACAAAGTGAAGTTTCCTTGGCATCCTACTATTTCGGGAGTGACCATTTTGCGCAGGCCAACGGTGAATCATAGAACAGAGGTGGGGGACTTCTGACCAACTAATCCCTCTTTCACACGCAACTATGCATTATTTAACTGTGCAGCTCTCTCTTTCTCTCTCTCTCTGCCTTTGAACTGGTTTCTCTTTCTTTCGTTTTGTTCTTTGTTTCCTCTGATATCTATTTTTTGTTGGGTTTTTTTTTTGGTTTTTGGTTTTGGGGGAAGGTGTTTCTGGTAGCTTTGTAGTACGATCTTGCATGTGGCACGACCACTCCCACTCACGCACGCACGCACGCACACACACACGCATACACGCACAGATACAATTATTAGATGCATGCTCGCACACATACACGCATTCAAGTGCACAGGCATCTGCTCATTACGTGTGTACCCACGTTCAAATAGAATTAAACACACACACACACACACACACACATACACACACGCGCGTGCGCGCGGGTGCGGGCGCGGGCACTCTCACACACTCGCACACATACACACAACACATACATACACGTGCAGCGCATGCACATGCACACACGCACTCACGCACACACACACACAAACACACGCACATACACACACACGCGCGCACGCATGCATGGACGCACGCACGCACATAAGACAAATCTTTCTCTTTCTCCCTCCATGTCACTCACACTTATTTTCTCACACATTCACTCTATCGGAAGAGCTTTTGTCTTCGTTATAGTCCTTATGTGTTTTGTGCCTAGTCCCCTTTTCACTGTCCCTTTCTGAGTGGGCTAAAACGTTAATCACAATTAACTGTTTTCATTGTCAATGTCCACTGAAAGGGCCAACATCACCTCTGTATGCGATAATATCAATCTGATTTATATGGACTCCCGGTGTGCCTTTCATTTGGGGCAAGTGAAGGAACCCATGGCAACAACACACTTGCTCCTGGCAAAATTCTGTGGAGAAAGATTTTTTCATAGGGAAAGAAGCGTACACACAGAGATGATCAAACTTTTGAAGCAATACACTGTGACCACACATAGGAGACAAAATATAACAACAAAACAAATACACATACGTTGTGGAAGACAAGGCAAACCAAGAACATGCAAGACACTGAAAAGGAAGGCAAGGCAAGGTGACACAATAATAATAATAATAATAATAATAATAATAATAATAATAATAATAATAATAATAATAATAATAATAATAATAATAATAATGATGCATGGAATTTATATAGCGCTGAATCTTGTAAAGCAACAAATCAAAGCGCTCAGATGACTTTTTTGTATCGAGGATGATGGAATAAGCACTCATGTGGTTTTTTTCGTTTTTTACATCCAGTCCCCGTGTGTATGCGGTTTTGTAAATTTTGTCATCTGTTCCCACCGGCACACAATGGCCTACTCTTTACAATACAAGGCAAGGTAACACAATACAAGGCAAGGTTACACAATACAAGGCAATGTAACAGAATACAAGGCAAGGTAACACAATACAAGGCAAGGTAACACAATAAAGGCAAGGTAACACAATACAAGGCAAGGTAACCCAATACAAGGCAAGGTAACACAATACAAGGCAAGGTAACACAATACAAGGCAAGGTAACACAATACAAGGCAAGTTAACAGAATACAAGGCAAGGTAACACAATACAAGGTAAGGTAACACAATACAAGGCAAGGTAACAAAATACAAGGCAAGGTAACACAAGACAAGGCAAGGTAACACAATACAAGGCAAGGTAACACAATACAAGGCAAGGTAACACAATACAAGGCAAGGTAACACAATACAAGGCAAGGTAACCAATAAGGCAAGGTAACACAATACAAGGCAAGGTAACACAATGCAAGGCAAGGTAACACAAGACAAGGCAAGGTAACACAATACAAGGCAAGATAACACAATACAAGGCAAGGTAACACAATACAAGGCAAGGTAACACAATACAAGGCAAGGTAACACAATACAAGGCAAGGTAACACAATACAAGGCAAGGTAACACAATACAAGGCAAGGTAACACAATGCAAGGCAAGGTAACAAATTGGAAGGTAAAGGTGTTCTCATAGCCTATGTGGTTGTTGGGGAGCAAGATGCCAGACACCTCATCTTCTCTAGGGGCCAGCATATTGAGGGCGGCGCCCATCTCCTCTCCCTCGCTGCATTTCCTTCCCTAACCCTAAACAGGGCAGGTACTCATTTACAGCTGGGTGAACTGGGGTACTGTACTGAAGCCAAGGCGCGTAAACGGTCACCTATTCATTTGGTAACCACGCTCAATGCTGCTTAACCTTAGCTTGGAGAAAAACAAGTGCCTTAACCACTGAGCTGTCCCGTCCTGTATAAACTGCAAGGCAAGTTTAGGCATAGCAATGCAAAGCATAACAAGACAACTCCAATAAAATAAAACATTGTCACTCACAGCAATGTGCTAAAATACAATAATGTAGGAAACCACTATACAATAGACTAGAGTAGAGTAGAGTAGAATGCAAGAGAACAGAATCAAACAGAAAAGACTAGAGTAGAACAGAAGAGCATGTTTGATATACTAAGACAAACTACACAGGATTGTCTTTCCTTCCCTGGCTAGAGGTTCACCAAATAGTGAAATGTTCATTTCCTGACCGTTGTTGCCCACCATCAAGGTAGCTGCTTTCTAAATTCAGGATTGATGATTGTCTAAACACCACACCAGTGTGTATAAGTTTTTGAAAGTTAGTTATCCATTCCTACTAGGCACACAATGAACTACTCATTCTTCTCCATCCTGCCCCACACAGATTTTGGAGTGTATTAGCTGCTTATAATTGAATACTGCGTGTAAGGGGATATGCTATGAAAGTTTGGCAACACTACATATCCAACAGAGAGAGAGAGAATGAATGAATGAATGAATGAATGAATGAATGAATGAATCTTCATTGTTCAAGGGTAACAGAATAAGCATACGCATACTTTTTTCATCCGGCCCTTTCCCTGATTAGGGACTATCAACAAAACAAGGGGAAAAAACCTACTACAACAACGACAGAGAGATGAGAGAGAGAGAGAGAGAGAGGAAGAGAGGAGAGAGAGATGAGAGGAGAGAGACCGAGAGAGAGAGAGAGAGAGAAAACATAAAACAGCTGAAAATAATAAAATACCTCACAGGTCCAAAGACAAGAGCAAAATAATCAACTGAAAGGCTTGCAAAACAACTTAAAGACCAATTTTCTCCTCCTCCTCCTCCTCTCTTATGATCTTCGACATATAACTGAAACAATGGCTTCATACACGCACATGTAAGGAGACAAACAGATTCAGAACAAAACAGACGAACAAACACAAACCAGCACTAAACAACACACACGCAACTACGCATGCCAACATCACACTAACACACTTTACACACACATACACTATCACACGTGTATAAGCATACGCGCACGCGCAAGAAACATAGGAATCGACACACACACAAACACACACGCACGCACACACACACACACGCGCGCGCGCGCGCACACACACACACACACAAGCAGTGAGACGCTTTGACGCTTTGATGCTTTGACCAATTTATTGTCATTACCCAAGTGGCCTATCAGACAGAGAGAACAAAAACAACAGGCAAACAAAAAGAAACATTAAACTTAAAAATCACTTCGTCACTTAATCATCAGATTCTAAACGGAGAAAGAAACCAAACCAACTAACAAAAAAACACCAAAACAACAGACATACAACTAATAGACCATTAATTAACCCTCCATCTTATCATCGGCTTCGTTTTATAATTCTTTATCTTAAGAAAACCACAAACAACAGAAAAAAACCTAACTGGTTAACACCCCCCCAAAAATATCCTCAATCCAATGTAATACCAAATCTTTCCTCTCTTACCTCGTAAACATTCCGTAATTAATAATAATAATAATAATAATCATAATAAATGGAACTTATATAGCGCTATATCTTGCAAAGACAAATCAAAGCGCATGCACTCAACCCAACCTTACACAGTCATGCAATCAATGATAAATAATCAAAAGTTTAAACAAACAGATATTTCCAAACATGGTGCGATGCAGACAAAATCTATTAAATAAAATTTCAATAGTCAAATGTTTTTCAAAAGCACACACACACTCGCACAAGCCATATACTTTAGCAGGGTGATAGAACATGGGTTAGATATGAAACAGGATGGGGGAAGTCTTAGGTTTGAAATAAATATGTCTTGAGGCTGGATTTAAAAGTGTCATAACTAGGTTTCTGGCGAAGAGAGAGAGGGAGCTCATTCCAGGTCGATGGACCCGAAATAGAGAATGAGCGGCGGCCAACAGTGAATTGGTTGAATCTAGGTATTCGTAGGCACAAGGTATCTGCAGTAGAGCGGAGGGAACGTGAAGGAGTGTATAGGTTAAGACATTCACATAGGTAGGAGGGTGCAGTTTTGTGGAGACATTTGTAACAGAGGGTACTGATCTTATAATTGAGTTGCATTCACATATTATCAGTATATCATAATATATATTCATATCAATACCATTTAGTCAGCTACAGCTAGAGAAGACCCGTATAGGACAGGATTGTCTTCTTAAGAATCTTCGATGTATATGTGTGTGTGTGTGTGTGTGTGTGTGTGTGTGTGTGTGTGTGTGTGGTGTGTGTGTGTGTGGTGTGTGTGAGTGTGTGTGTGTGTGTGTGTGTGTGTGTGTGTGTGTGTGTGTGTGTGTGTGTGTGTGTGTGTGTAAGTAAGAAGATCAGAATGGACAAAGCCAGACCTGGTCAGCATGACTAGCCCCTGAATGGTTCTGAAAATTAAGCAGATGAGGTATGATGTGGATAGAAAAAAAACGAAGTGAGCTTTTCAAAAATTCTTATTTTATTATTTCATATCGAGGATAATGGAATAATCACTTATGTGCTTTTTTACATCCAGTCTCCGTGTGTATGCGGTTTTGTAAATGTTGTCATCTGTTCCCACTGGGACACAATGACCTACTCTTACGAAAAGCGGAACAGGATTCAACGTGTGCGCAAGATGTTCTGCGTGCGTTCGCACACGGGGCCTCGGTTTATAGTCTCATCCGAAGGACTTTT
>CM054141.1:48624015-48629015 GCA_028751875.1 Rapana venosa | reverse complement strand
TTCAGACAGGGCAGACAGAAGACAGAAGAAAGAAAGAAACGAACGAAAAAAAGAAGAGAGACAAGGGTAGACAGACAGACAGAGCAGAAAGACAGACAGGCAGACAAGACAGACAGAGGTACACAGACAAAGAGACTACAGACAGCGCAGACGAGAAACAGACATGAATACATACATACAGACAGACAGAGACAGTGAGAAAATAAAGCGAGACAGAGACAGAAATAGAACAGAGACAGAAGAAGAGAGACAAACAGACAGATACAGACAATAGAGACAGAAGGAGAAATGACTTCAGACAGACAGACGACAGAGATAGGGAGAATTAAAGAGTGACCCGAGACAGAATAGAAACAGAGACGACAGAAGAAGACAAAACAGACAGTGACAGACAGATAGACAGATGGACTTCAGACAGACAGACAGACAGACAGACAGACAGAAGACAGACAACAGACTGTGACAGAGAATGAACCACAGCGAGAGACAGACGACAGATGACGGACAACGCAGTCAGAACGTTAAGAATAAACACACAGAGCAAGCAACAGAACCAGTTCGAGGCTTGAAAATCTCCAGTGTAAACTTTATCCTAGAAGATCACTGGGAAAAAAACCTCCTGATCCAGGTTGGAAATTTTAATCATGATCGTCCCAAGACTTAAGCCGATTTCAGAGGTTTCTGGAATGAGAAAAGAAAATAACTCAGCGATGCGGTCTTAAAGAAATGTCATTGGTAAGTTTCTTCAAACTCGCATTAGCAGTCTGTAATTAATCAACTGAGAGCTAAAAAAAAGAAAAAAAGCCCAATAGTTTTTCTGCGATTCATTTTCTTTGTAATATCGTTTTGCTGAAGATAGCTTGGTAGAAAAAAACAATGCATAAAAGTTCGTAGAGTAGCATTTTATATTGCATCAAGTTGTTTTTCCTCTCTGAATTAAAAAGGGCAAAGCTCAAATTTTCTTGGGAGTTCTGGAGTTCTTTAGGTCTGTAATTATAGTATTCCAATCTTCAGGAAGTTCTGAGCTTGAATATCCCCTTTTCTATGACTGTCTTTGGGTTTTTTTCTTCTCTCATCTCTTTTCGTGCTTATTCTTTCGTTTGGAAGTCTTTTTTTTACACAAGGTTGATAATTTGTTTTCTTGTTAACCATTTCTTCGATAATTTACCGATATCAAATTGTTCTGACGATAAAGTAGTGATATATTAGTGTGTGTGTGTGTGTGTGTGTGTGTGTGTTGTACTAGTGTGTGTGTGTTAGTGTGTGTGTGTGTGTGTGTGTGTGTGTGTGTGTGTGTATGTATGTGTGTGTGTTGCGTGCGCGTTCTATGTGTATACTGATGTGTGTGTGTGTGTGTGCTGTGAGTGAGTGAGTGAGTGTGTGTGTGTGTGTTTGTGTGATGTGTGTGAGTGTGTCAATAGTGATGTGAGTGGTGTGCGTTGTGTGCATGCGTGTGTGTTTATGTACGATTGTGTGTGTGTATGTTTTGAATATATGGCGTGTTTGTCTTTATCTGTGTGTGTGTGTGTGTGTGTGTGTCTGCCTCTATGTGTGTCTGTATGTCTGTCTATATAAGTATGTGCAAAAGAATATTTTCTCTGTAATATCCTTCATGTCATTTCTTTACATCTAAGGAGTCAGTGAAAAGTAGTAAGAGTGAAGTCTTCTAAACGTAAGCGATTTGAGAGGTCGAGATTCATATAAGACAAGTATTTCGAATTACTAGCTTTGTGTGGTCTCAGAAATGTTATTTTGGTGTGTGGTATTTTGCGTAGATCTATCATTGATTTAAATCCACAAACAGTGGAAGATTGTGGCAGATTTTTAGCTCTTTTAGAACTGAAATGTCATTTCTGTCTGTCTCTGCTTCTCTGTCTCTTACATTGTTCTCAATCTCTTCTGACTGTTTGTCATACCTCTGTCTCTGTCTCTGTTATCTGTTGTCTGTATTTCTGCTAGTATATGTATGTCTGTCTGTCTGATATCTTCTTCTGTCGTCTGTTTCTCTCTTCTCTCTCTTCTCTCTCTTCTCTCTCTTTCCTCTCTCCTTCTTTCTATTTCTCTCTCGCTCAGAGGGTGGTTGTATGAAATGTCATTAAGCCTTGCCTTTTTAAAAAATAAAATTCAATTGAATGCAATTCAATTCAATAAATCTCTCCAAAATTCTGTCTCTGTTCGTCTCTCTGTTCTGTCTCTATTGTCTGTCTGTCTGTTTGTCTGTCTGTTGTTGTATCTTCTCTGCTCTTTCACTCTCTCTCCTGTATCTATCTATCTCTGTATCTCTGTATCTATCTATCTATCTATCTATCTATCTATCTATCTATCTCTCTCTATACATATCTCTCTCTTTCAGTGTTTCTGTCATTTTTTCAAGTTTAGTGTCATTGCCTAATGGTCATGTTCTTTTTGCGTTCGGAATTCTTTCTCTGCTATAGATTTTATTTTTTGCTCCATAGCAGTCAAAGATTTGTTTCGTAGTTTATGATTCCCAAAGGCAAATATATGTCTTAAAAATCCCAAAGAGGCGTGTGTATAAAAAGAAATGAAATCGAAAGATCTCGAAAAAGCCAAGAAAAAGAAACAGAAATAAAGTTAGACAGAAAGAAAGAAACACTAAAGGAAAAAGGACAGAAAGAAAGAAAAAAGAAAATGAATAAAACACGAAAAGGAAGGAAGGAGAAAGAAAGAAAGAAAGAAGAAATAGAAAGAGAAAAAGAAAGAAGAAAGAAAGGAAGGAAGGGAGGGAAGAAAGAAAGAAAGAAAGAATGAATGAAAGAAAGAATGAAAGAAAGACACAAAGAGACAACAAAAGAACAGAAACGAAAAGAACAAGCGAACATCTGAACAAAGCAAAAACATCAAAGATAGGTGCAGAAATTGAAAAAAATATGTCCTTTTCACTTTCTGGAAGAATTTTGTTTTTTTCTTTTTACCAGATTTTTCTAACTGAATGCACATACAGACATTATCTTGAAAACTACATCGTTCTACAAAAAACACACAAAATCGAAACACGTAAAAAGTACTACGGAACGCATGAACTTAGAAAAAAAAAAAATATGAGACAGAAGAACAATTAAAAATAAAAAGAAAGAGAGAAGAAAGAAAGAAGAAAGATCGATAGATAGATAGATAGATAGATAGATAGATAGATAGATTGATAGATAGATAGATAGATAGATAGACAGAAGATAGACAGACAGATAGACAGACAGACAGATAGTAGCTAGAACACACAGACACACAGAACACGACAGACAGACAGACAGACAGTAGATGATAGATAGATAGATAGATAGACAAAATAGTAGAATTAGATAGATATAGATAGATAGATAGATAGATAGATAGTAGATAGATAGATAGATAGATAGATAGATAGATAGATAGATAGATAGATAGATAGATAGATAGATAAGAGAAAGAAACAAAGAAACAATGAAATGACGGAGAGAAAAAAATAAAACAGAAAGAAATTGAACAAAAAACTACAAAACTCAAGTGACCTTTTTGCTGGTCTTTTCATATCTAACTTCAAAGCAAAAGTGAACAGAGACTTTAATGATCGTGTTCATGATAATGTATTTCTATCTCAAATGAATGATAGAAAAGAACACTGCAAAGTAACAGTCATGAAAGGATTGATAATCGGTGTACTTCGAGACAAGTCAAAAGGGAAAGAAAGTGAGATGAAAATATGAAAGAAAGAAAGAAAGAATAAAGAAAAAGAACGAAGAAAGAAGGAAAGAAAACTGAATGAATGATAGAACGAAGGAATGAACAAAGGAAGGAAAGAAAGAAGGGAAAATAAAACGAAAGAAAAAGGAAAAGAAAGAAAGAAAGAAAAAAGACAACAACAGACAGACAGCAGACAAAGAAAGAAAGAAAGAAATTATCATAAGAATAAAACATGAAAATGGAGGAAAGAAGAAGTAAAGAGGACAGAAAGAATGATAGAAAGAAAGTAAAAGAAAGAAAGAAAGAATATAAAAGAAAAAAAGAACAAGAGAATGGGAAAGAAGACATTAACAGAGAAAAAATAATAGGAAAAAAAGAGAGAAAAAACAGCAAGAAAGAAAAAAGAAAAGAAGAAAGAAAAAAAAAGTAAGAAGGAAAGAAAGAAAGAAAAAAGAGGGAAAGAACGAAAGAAGGAAAAAAGAAAAGAAAGACAAAAGAAACAAGAAAAAGAAAGAAGGAAAGAAAAGAAAAAAAGAAACAAGAAAGAAAGAAAGAAAGGAAACACAAAAGTCGAACAAAACAACTATTAAAAAAAACTCAAAGTGACTTTGTGGCATTCATATCTAAGCCAAAAAAAAAAAAGTTGAAACAGAGAAGTTTATGAGCATTACATGAAAATATAGTCCTCCTATCTCCGATTAGTTCAGCTATGAATAAAAGAAATAACGTTTGAGTCACAGTACTGAAAAAGTATTGCATAATAGGTGGAACTTGTGAAAAGTCAAAAGGAGAAAGAAAGAAAGAAAGAAAGAAAGACAGAAAGAAAAAAAAGAAAGAAGAAAGAAGAGGAGACAGAGGGAGAAGGGGGGGGGGGGGGGAGTGACAGAGAGAGACTGAAGGAAAGAAAGAAAATAGATAGATAGAAAGAAAGAAGAAAAGAAAGAAAGAAAGAAGATGGAGAGAGGGGAGAGGAAAGAGAGAGAGAGAGAGAGAGAGAGAGGGAGAGAGAGAGAGAGAGAGGAGAGGAGAGAGAGAGAGAAGAGATGGAAGAGAAGTGAAAGAAAAAAGAAAGAAAGAATGAAAAAAGAAAAAGAAAAATAGAAAGAAGAAGAATAAAGAAAGAAAGAAAGAAAGAAAGAAGGAAGAAAATATTAAAAAGAAATATTGAGAGACAGGGGAAAGAAGACAGTAAAGGAGAAAGAAAGAAAGAAAGAAAGAAAGAAGAAGAAAGAAAGAAAGAAGAAAGAAGAGGTATGAAGAAAGAAAGAAGAAGAAGGATAATAAAGAAAGAAAGTTTACAATTTGAATCACTCGTGAACGGG
>CM054141.1:48611515-48616515 GCA_028751875.1 Rapana venosa | reverse complement strand
AAAATCATTCATTTTCCATGCAGTATTTGTCACAACGGTTTCCTCTTAAAACTTTTAATAGTGTTTATCGGAAGTAAAAAAGACTATAAAATTCTGATGTCACTCTGTACCCTGTATTTATTGAATTGGTAGAATGAGAAGACTTAATAAATACTTTTGATGAAACGTGTTTTTCATTTATCTAATTATATGTCGATTTATTTAATCATAGTTTCTGGGTTCTATTACCAATATTCAATTTGTACAACTTATGCTAAGAAGTACTCAACTATTATGTCACAATTTCTCAACTGTAGAGAAATACAGCTATCTTGACTCTTGAGTCCTTCATATGGACCTATATACAAACATTACAATTAAACAATTGAAATTGCTTTTATCAAATGCTGAACCATTGAGGATTACACACACACCACACACCACACACATACACACACATATGCATGTACACATACACATCCATGCACACAGGCAGGCACACACACACAGGCAGAGAGGCAAGGACGCACACACATACATATACACACACGCATGCATGCACGCACACACACAGACAGAAAATTACAGAAACAGACAGATAGAAAGAGAGGTACAAGGACAAGTAAAATATTGACCCCATAATGATCATCTTCTTTAACTCTTGACCACTTGCCTGTTTGCTCCCCAAGCCCTCCTAACCAGGTCAGTTGCCAGCGTGCACGCCACACACACGCACACACACACACACACACACACACACACGCACGCACACACACACACACACACACACACACTAACAAAAGGTTAAATAAATAAACGTCTCCCGTCAACCCTAATTCTTACCCACACCACCTTCCTGCACCCTCAACTTACCCCCTCCCCATCCCCCCACCTACCTTACCTATTTGTTTTGTAGGCCAGGCTGACTGAAATCAGCGCCACTAGCTTTAGTGACCATCACTCTTTCATCAGACTCATTTCCTGCAGGGGAAGCCCCTTTTACCTTTCACCTCATTGTGTCAGGACCTAAGTGCTAAACAGATTTCCTGCACCAGGAGAGAAGGGGTCACAGACACAATGGTCACACAGTGTCCAGTGGTAAGGGAGATCATTCATCAAAACGAACCTTGTGTACTGTCCAGCTGACTGACCATCAAGGCTAGACAGAGTCATAGAAGATAATGTAATGTCCAAAATCTAATTGGTTTCTCTTGTTTGAAATTCAATGGATAGGAAACAAACAACAAATGCATTTCATTTATTCTATATATTGTCTGGCTCAGTGACATAAAAATAACTTTGACCATTTCTTCTTTAAAAATGTGTTTTACATTGATGTGGATGTGTTTTTGTTGTATTTTTTGTTTTGCGTTTGGAAAAATGTCATCCAAAATGTTGATTTTGTTTGAATAAAATGTTATCAAGAAAAGCTTTTTCTTCTACAGTTAGCTTTATGTAAATAATGAGCTAGACAATGATAAATGAACCAATATGTGTTCAGTAACTGTTCATGCAAGCCCTCATTAATTTTCGTAATAAAATCCCCCGTATTGTGTGCTGTATTTGTAAGATTGTTTTCTTCTTAAAATTGTTATTAGCGAGTATCGGAAGAATAAAAGACTATAACATTCTGAGGTCATTTTGTACACTGTATTTATTCACTTGGCAGAATGTTAAGACCTCATATATCCTTTTCATGAAACGTGTATTTCATTTATCTATTTAGATGTTGATGTATTAATCACATTTTCTGGGTATTATTACCAATATCTAACTTGTACAACTCATGATAAGCAGCACTTAATAGTTATGTCACTCAACTGTAGAGTTATGCAGCTATCTTCATTCTTGAGTCCTTCATATGGACTGATATACAAACATTACAATTAAACAATTGAATTTTTTTTAATGCTGAACCATTGATGATTACACACACATGCACACACGCATGCACACACACACACACATCCATGCACGCACACACACACACACACACACACACACATGCATGTATGCATGCATCCCTTCCCAACACATATACACACAAACAGACAATCACAGAAAGAAACAGACAGACAGAGAGCATCTTTGTCTGCCTGTCAACGAAAATATCCACCTCATAATTATCATCTTCTTTACCTCTTGACCACTTGGCCTTTTGCACCCCAAGCCCTAACCAGGTCACTTGCCAGTCAGTGTCTTTTCTTCATCAAACCTGTTTCCTCTTGCACAGACTTCCCCCTCGTGTTGCCAGGAGCTATGCAGGCACTTAGGGGATTTCCTGCACTGGGGGAGGAGGGGTCACAGACAGCATGACTGGAGCATCAGGCACCGAGTATTTATGGAAAACACAATATCCTGTTGCTGTTGTTTGGTTTGGTTTGTGTTTTTAGAGTAGTTAGATGGACGTGTGGGTAGAGATATGTCATTCAGCAAAAAAAGGAGAAAATTATCTTTTAAATGGTTTTTATAAGAAGCAACAACAACAGCAACAATGGCCATAGCAATAATGTTATAAATAGATAAAGATTTCAATACCATAAAGTGTATGAATGACATACACACAGAGAAAGAGACACAGAGAGAGACACACACACACAGAGCCAGAGGCAGAGAGGGACAGAGACTGAGACAGAAAGAGGAGCACACACACACACACACACACACACACACACATACACGCACGCGCACGCACACACAAACACACAGAGAGAGAACACTAAAAGAAATTTAAATAAATAAACGTCTTTGTCAACCTGTCAACCTAATTCTTCATTACACCACCATCTTTTACCCTCAACCTTCCCTCCCCTCCCCTCCCCCCTCCTATTTGCTTTGTAGGCCAGGTTGAATGAAGTCAGCGCCACATCCCTTAGTGACCACCCCTCTTTCATCAGACTCATTTCCTGCAGAGGAAGCCCCTTTCACCTTTCACCTCATTGTGTCAGGACCTAAGGTGCTAAACGGATTTCCTGCACCAGGAGAGAAGGGGTCGCAGACACAATGGTCACACAGTGTCCAGCGGTAAGGGAGATCATTCATTAAAATGAAACTGGTATACTGTGCAGCTGACTGACCATCAAGGCTAGGCAGAGTCATAGAAGATAATGTAATGTCCAAAATCTAATATTGGTTTCTGTTGTTTAAAATTCAATGGATGAAAATAAAATACAAATGCATTTCATGTATTTTATATATTGTCTGGCTCAGTGACATGAAACTAACTTTGACCATTTATTCTTTTAAAATGCGTTTTACATCGATGTTGGATGTGCTTTTGTTGTATTTTTTGTTTTGCATTTCGAAAAATGTCATCCAAAATGTTGATTTTGTACGAATAAAATGTTATCAAGAAAAGGTTTGTCTTTCTGCCGTTAGCTTTATGTAAATAATGAGCTAGACAATGATAAATGAGTGCTTTGATTTGTTGCTTTACAAGATTCAGCACTATATAAATTCCATACATTATTATTATTATTATTATTATTATTAAATGAAACAATATGTGCTCAGTAACTGATCATGGAAAGCCCTTATAAATTTGCATAACAAAATCACCCGTATTGTGTGCTGTATTTGTAAGATTGTTTTCTTCTTAAAATTGTTAATAGTGAGCATCGCAAGAATAAAAGACTATTAAATTCTGATGTCATTTGGTACACTGTATTTATTCACTTGGCAGAATGACAAGACTTCACATATCCTTTTGATGAAACGTGTATTTCATTTGTCTATTTAGATGTTGATGTATTCATCACATGTTCTGGGTTTTATTACCAATATTTAATTGGTACGACTTATGATAAGCATCGCTTAATAGTTATGTCACAATTTCTCAACAGTAGAGTAATACAACTATCTTGACTCTTAAGTCCTATATATAGACTTATATACAAGCTTTACAATTGAACACTTGAAAGTTTGCATCAAATGCTGAACCATTGATGATTACACACACATGCACACACGCATGTACACGCACACACACATCCATACCCGCATACACACATATGCACGTATGCATGCATCCCTTCCCAACACATATACACACAAACAAACAATCACAGAAAGAAACAGACAGACAGAGAGACAGACAGAGAGCATCTTTGTCTGCCTGTCAACGAAAATATCCACCCCATAATTATTATCTTCTTTAACTCTTGACCACTTGGCCTTTTGCACCCCAAGCCCTGACCAGGTCACTTGCCAGTCAGTGTCTTTTCTTCATCAAACCTGTTTCCTCTTGCACAGACTTCCCCCTCGTGTTGCCAGGAGCTATGCAGGCACTTAGGGGATTTCCTGCACTGGGGAAGAAGTCTCAGACAGCATGACTGGAGCATCAGGCACCGAGTATTTATGGAAAACACAATATCCTGTTGCTGTTGTTTGGTTTGGTTTGTGTTTTTAGAGTAGTTAGATAGACATGTGGGTAGAGATATGTCATTCAGCAGAAAAAGGAGAAAATGATCTTTTAAATGGTTTTTATAAGAAGCAACAACAACAGCAACAATGGCCATAGCAATAATGTTATAAATAGATAAAGGTTTCAATACCATAAAGTGTATGAATGACATACACACAGAGAAAGAGACACAGAGAGAGACACACACACCCAGAGCCAGAGGCAGAGAGGGACAGAGACTGAGACAGAAAGAGGAGCACACACACACACACACACACCATGCACGCACGCGCACGCACACACAAACACACAGAGAGAGAACACTAAAAGAAATTTAAATAAATAAACGTCTTTGTCAACCTGTCAACCTAATTCTTCATCACACCACCATCTTTTACCCTCAACCTTCCCTCCCCTCCCCTCCCCCCTCCTATTTGCTTTGTAGGCCAGGTTGAATGAAGTCAGCGCCACATCCCTTAGTGACCATTCCTCTTTCATTAGACTCATTTCCTGCAGGGGAAGCCCTTTCACCTTTCACCTCATTGTGTCAGGACCTAAGGTGCTAAACGGATTTCCTGCACCAGGAGAGAAGGGGTCGCAGACACAATGGTCACACAGT
>CM054141.1:48586515-48606515 GCA_028751875.1 Rapana venosa | reverse complement strand
CAATGGAGATAACCCTGAAATCAGGGTGTGTAGCACAGTGAATAATTGGTGTTATAATATAGCTACATGCATCTCCATGGAGTAAAATCCGTTTTTTTCTTGACAGTAGTTCGCTTTCGAAGATAAATTAATACCCTGAATTATTTGTAAAGCATGATATTCATACTTCAATCTACTATAAGGACACACATGAGAGGGAAAAATAGGTGCGAGCATGTGTACACACACATGTACCCACGTGCGCGCGAACATGCACGCATACGCACACACACACACGCGTGCACAAAGCATATGCCACCCCTCCCGCAGCGTGTTTGATTATTTTTGTCACAACAAACACCAAAACAACAACGATATCAAAAATAATAAATACACAGACTAAACCACCAACGAAAGAAGGACAGATATACAAAAAGAATGGAATATGAACAAACAAAAAACAACATAAGACGATAACAAGTCTGCAGGAAAGAATAACAAGGAAAGAGACAGACAGACAGGCAGGAAGGTACGTGGACAGAGAGATGACCAGGCAGGCAGACATACAGGCAGATAAACAGACAGTCAGGCAAACAACAGACAGGCAGACATAGAAGCGATGCCGAAGAAAGAGAAAGTGACAGATGCTAATTCCATTCTTCAGACTCTTGCCACTGTCGGCGTTCTATCCTATATCCCTGATTTGATTTGCCACAATGCCCCTGTGTATCATTTTTATGTATATTATGGCTTATGACCACTTGAATTCGTCTTTTTATTGATATGATACAGTGCTGGTATCGGTGTTGATACAGTTATTATCTAGCAATGTATGGCGAGGTGATTTTTGTATACTCGGTTGTGTTATTCTTCTGTCATATATGGTTTTAGTATTTACTTATTTATATAAGGCTTGTGACCCACATGAATTTCTCTGTTGGTGAGATGATAAAGTGCTTGAATTGAATTGAATAGGTCTGAGGGGATTACAAGCTCTGGAACAGGACAACTTATAGACAGCATAAATTTTCCTGTCATTTTCTCTCTTTTTTTCCTTTTCGACTTTGTAGCACACCTGTAAATGTATCCAGCGTAACTAAGATCACTCTAGCACTGCTGACAGACTTGATACGAGGGTATAAGAACAGTAAAAGGCGAAGATTTAAAATTTAAAAAAACAAACAGGTGTGTGTGTGTGTGGGGGGGGGGGGAACTAACGTATGGGTTAGTGGGTAGTAGATGGGGGAGAGTAGTGGTGGGCGGGTGAGACAGGAGATTAGAAAAGGGCAGGGGATAAACATGGTGGTGAAGCCTGGATTTATGGACTGGCAAAACCTTGAATTTACTGATTCTGGCTGTGAGCTTATGGCTTACTCAAGATTCAGAAGCGAGGAGATAAAGGAAGGAAGGAAGGAAGGGAGGATTGAGAAGTCCTAGAAAACCACCAACCCACTGATCTATAAGCTGGCGAAGATTTGCACTCAAGTAGTAAGATGGTAGCAGTAAGTAAGGCTGGGTAAGTCAAATAACAGTGGGACAGAGACTGGTACAGTCAAAAATAGATAAGACAGACAGAGACAAGCAGATAAGCTAGCTGAAGGGAAAAACAAGCAGAAAAAAAAGAAAAAAGGAAAGACATACATATATACAGGCAGGCAAACAGAAAGACAAACAGGTAGACAGATAGGCAGGCAGGCAAGCAAGCAGGCAGGCAGATAAACTGGGGTTATACATCGATCTAGAAGTTGGTTTTAGAAGAGATAGCGACGGAGGAAGAGTGAGAGACAGAGGGAGAGACAGGGGGGGAAGAGAGAAGAGAGAGAGAGAGAGAGGATGAGAGAGAGAGGAGAGAGAGAGAGAGAGAGAGAGAGGAGAGAGAGGCAGACAGACAGAACAGACAAACAGACGAACAGACAGAGTCAGAACAAACATACAGACAGAGACAGAAACAGAAACAGAAACAGAGAGACAGAAAAGTAATCATAAAATGACAACAGCCAGACCGAAAACGCAAACACCGCAAACAGAGACAAACTGTCACAGATATGTGGATAGGTAACACTACGCTGTTCTTCTCCTCTCCCACGCTGTGAAATGTCCAAAGTGAAGAGCAAGACATATATCATTTGACCCTCCACCATCGCCACCATCACTCAAACTCTAAAGGTCTACAGATAGATAGACACCGACCACCACCCTTCAACGAAAGTCACGACAGACAGCTAGCAGAAATGACTGACTGACCATCACTAAGTGAAGTCCGGTCCTGAAAAAAAGTCTGCAGCTGTCATCTGCTTCGGTCAGAACACAGTGCTAGACTCTCCTTCTGTTTAGTTTAGTGGGGGGTAGACTTGCTTCTTCCTTTTTTTCTTTATCAAAGGAGATGAATAAAAAACATGTTTAAAAGAGAAGTCGCTTTTACTAGTCTACTAGTAGACTGTCTTTGCCTTTGTAGCTTTGCTGGCTTAAATTTTTTTTTAGTCTCTACCTATCTGCTTGTCTGCCTGTCTGTCTCTCTGCATATCTGTCTCTATGCCAGTCTGTATGTCTGTCTGCCTGTCTGTCTGGGTATCCGTCTGTCTGTCTTTTGGCTGGCTGGCTGTCTGTCTGTCTACTTCATCTCTGCCCATGTGTAGAAGTATTTTTATTTGAACGTACTTTTGGATGTACTGTATATTATGTAAACATCTCGTATGTCCCAATTCCTTTGTAGAATTTCGGGCTTTTGTTTTGTTCTCTCTCCTTTAAAAAAAATATTTTAGTGCTTTTGCTACCGTGCTTTCTCTGTCTCTCTGTCTCTGTCTGTCTGTCTCTTTCTGTATTTGTCTGTCTGTTTGTCTTAAAATTGCATCGGTAAAGGGGTTAAAGCTCGACTCTGGGCTCTAAATCTGTCCATCGAGCATAATAATAGAAAACTCTTTGAGTAGGAAGCGGCCAGAGTCCAAAAATTCCCTATGACTTATGAGATTCGAACCTGCGACCATCCGGCCCGTAGCCTAAGGCGACAACTGCTTTTCCATGACGGTTGGTGAGACTGTGTAAAGTTTGCTGTGCATGGCATATGTCAGTCTGACTGTTACTTGGGGATTATCTGATGGATACCTGCACCTTGTCACGGTAAACAAAATGTGCATGTCAAAATGTTTGACTTTGTTGTTGTTGTTGTTCTTGTAACTGCTGTTGGCGTTTTCTAATTTTTTTGGTTGGATTTATTGACTTGTTTTAACCAGATACCACGGTACAGATTTATATTATCGAAGGTTTGTAAATACCACATATAATATAATATATAATTAATATAATATAATAATATATATATATATAAATATAGAGAGAGAGGAGAGAGAGAGAGAGAGAGAGAGAGAGAGAGAGAGAGATGTATGTATGTATCTATGTATGTGTGTGTGTGTGTTACACTTTCTTCAAGCATATTTGCTATTTTGTAATCGCCAAGATAGTCTAGCTCAACAAAAGATTTTAGGACCAATCTGTGCAATCAGCTACACAAACAGCCCATCAAAACTATTTCCACCATCAGACACACAGCAGAAGACTGACTGACTGACTGACTGACTGACTTACTGACCGTCCCAAAACAAAGTCCACAAATATCTGCTGATGTCAGACACTTACTTCAGTTAGGATCTGGTCGTCCTAGCCTGTCTCCTGTTTAAAGCCTCTTCCTATTTTCAGCGGAAAAAAAAAAGACTTATTCTTTTTTTTAAGTCACTTTTCAGTTGTCTGTGTCACCCAATGTTCTTCTTGTCAGGGTTATCTTGCTGCAGTGGGGTTGTTTCATATCTGTCTGTTTTTTCTCTTTTCTAAATCAGTTCCTCGGTTTATATTTCTGCTTTTCATACGTTAGATGAAAAAGTGAAAAAGGTTTTTGTTGTTATCGTTTCTTTCTTTTTCTATTTTCAGCGCGTCTGTTTTTTTCTTCTTGCTTCTTGGAATATCTCTCTTTATGTTGCTTTTATTACCTTCTCTCCACCCTCTCCCCCCCCTTCTCTCTTCTCTTTTCTCTCTCTCTCTTCTCTTTCTTCTCTCTTTCTCCTTTTCTCTTTCTTTCTTTCTTTTCATCGTAATATTCCACAAGCTCTGCACAGGTTGGTCTGTCCTATACCTTATCTCTATCTCTCAGCTGGCTCCTGATCTTTTTTACGACCACACAACCCACAATGCTGTCTTCATCCTTTGGTCCTGTGACGAAGCTGTAAACTGGTCACTTCACAGGAATCATTCACGGAAGATTTATTAGCCAATCAAGCCAGGCACGGGAGAGTTCCCTGATTTTCTGTGTCCTACTACATTTCATCTAACTATTTTTAAAGACACAGCCTGAATCCTCCTGTCTACTTTCATGAGTATTAGATTGATCCTCACCTCTCCAATCACATTGCAATCACAATACCAGTAGTAATACAGATCTTCAACAGAAACACTAGAAAAACACAAAAAATACATGTTTAGTACGGGGTTAGAGCTATAGCCTAAAGCAAAATAAGGATCAATGTATACATATATAAATATATATATATAAACACAATTTTTTACCACCGTCGTCATCTTGTTTAAGTAAGGTTTATCCTTAGATAATCATGGAACAAGCATAACATGATGAACGCAATCATCATAGCAACAACAAACAAGTAGCTTACGTTGTGCTCAAGTACAAAATCAACATTCACATCGCGACTGACGATCCATACAATGACCAAAAGAAGTACAACGGGGAAAAAATGACTGAATAGGATAATAACAGCATTAACATGTACATTTCTTATGCTACTGAAATATTTCAGCACGGCTAACGTCACTGCACGAGACATCAAGAAGAATAGTAAGAGAGGAATAGGGGAAGGCTGGAGAAATAAAGAAGCTAAAGCAAGAAGAAGAAGAAGGGGTCAGGGAAAGATGGAGACAGTAAGTAAAAAAAGAGAAAAAAGGATGGGGGCAAGAGTGGTGATGTCAGGATTGATTGAGCCATAAATCTGCAGCTACAGATCCTGGCTCGTAAGTATTCAGCTTCTTCTGGAAGCTAAAGGCTGCAGAAAGAAAGCTGCTGCAGTCTTAAAGAGTCAGCCATTGACTCTCTGAAACCTTACATAACTAAAGTTGGGCTGGACTTTTTTTTTTAGACATGCACGTATGGAAAGAGAGTGAGAGAGAGAAAAGAGAGGAGAGTAGAGAGAGAGAGAGAGAGAGAGAGAGAGAGAGAGAAGAGAGAGAGAGAGAGAGAGAGAGAGAGAGAAAAGAGAGAAAAATGGGGATGGAGAGAAGAGATGGGGGTGGAGAGAGAGAGATGGGGTAGAGAAAGAGAGGGATAATATATATATATATATATATATATATATATAGAGAGAGAGAGAGAGAGAGAGAGAGAGAGGAGAGAGAACAAGGAGATATAGTTAGATGAGAGAGGGGAAAGAGGTAGGGGGGGGACAAAATACACACAGAGAGCACACACAGAGACAGAGACATAAATATACAGAGACAGGACACAGAGACAGACAGACAGACAGAAAACAAACAGACAGATAGAAAAAACAGACAGATACAAAGGCAAAGAGACAGAAACACACAGACAGAGACTACAGCACTGGTATATCTATCTCCTGTGTGACTGAAAGACTTTGGCATTGTTGTTGACGTCATTGTCAAGAACTCACACACAACTACAAGGGCAGAAAATGAAAACAAAAGACTGGAAGGGAACGAAAGTGTAAGGCCAAGTCCATCTAGGTTAGACAAAGATAAGGACAGGGGAGGCGAAACAAGAAAGAAAGAAAACAAGACAAGAGTGCTAATGTCTGCATTGATTAAGCCATAATGTTTTAGCTCATGATTTGGACTCCAAGCTTACAGCTTCTGCTTCTTCTCACGAGTAAGAGCTGAGGACAGAAGGGTGGGGTGGGGTGGGGTGGTGGGTGTTTGCAGTCTTGAAGGGTCAATGACCCACTGAAACCTAAGATGACCAAACTTGTGTGTTGTATCTCTAAAGATGCACAAATGATCACACACAGAGAGACAGAAAGAGAGACAGACAGACACAGAGAGAGTATATAATGGGTATATTCTCCTTCTCCTCCTGTTTGCCTGGAAAAACAAACTTCAACACTGTTGACATTACTGCTATGAAATCAGGAGAAAACTTGTTACAGGAAAGGGAAAAAGCAAGAAGACACCCAGATCAAATACGTCAGGGCAAGTACACCCTAGGTTTCAAAAAAAAGAAGACGAGGAATGTAGTGTAGGGCAAGATAAACAGGACAAGAGTGCTGATGGATGTCTGGATTGATGGAGCCATGAATCTTCAGTCACAGATTTCTGACTGGACTCTAAGCTTACATACAACTTCTTCTCTGAAGTCAGTCTTCAAGAAAGAAAAGTGGAAAAGAGGGGGATGGCTTGTGGTCTTGAAGGACCATTGACCTACTGAAGTCTACGAGAACAAAAAAAAAACCATTTGTGCTGATCTTGTGAAGGATAATTCACAAAGCGAGAGAGACTTATGTACAGACATACATACATACATAAATATATACAGACTGACATACAGACAGACAGAGAGAGACAGAGAGAATAGTTTGATGTTTTCTTCTATTTCGAAGATAATGCAATAAGCACTCATGTGGTTTATTTACATCCGGTCTCCGTATGTATGCAGTTTTGTAAATTTTGTCATCTGTTCCCACCGGTACACAATGGCCTACTCTTCCAAAAAGTGGAACAAGTTTTAACGTGTGCGCAAGATATTTTGCTTGCGTTCACACACGGGACTTCGGTTTAAAGTCTCATTTGAATGACTTTTAGGGGAGTGGAAAGAGAGAGAGAGGGAGACAGAGAGAGAGAAAGGAAGAGAGAGAGGGAAACAGACAAACATACACAGAGACAGAGACAGAGAGACAGAAAGAGAGAAAGACAGAGAGTATACCATGTGCCTCCTCCTGTCTGCCTGAAAACACTTCAACACTGTTGACGTTACTGCCAAAAATCAGAAGAATAGTTAGTGGAGATAGGGAAAAGCAGGAAAAATAAAACAGATCAAAAAACGCCAGTGCAATTACACCCTAGGTCCACCCCCCAAAAAGAGACGAGGAGTGTAGTGTAGGGCAAGATTTTAAAAAACAGGACAAGAGTGCTGATGGATGTCTGGATTGATGGAGCCATGAATCTTCAGTCACAGATTTCTGACTGGACTCTAAGCTTACATACAGCTTCTTCTCTGAAGTCAGTCTTCAAGAAAGAAAAGAGGAAAGAGGAGGAGAACTTGTGGTCTTGAAGAACCATTGACCTACTGAAGTCTACGAGACCAAAAACTTTGTTCTGAACTTGTGGAAGATGATGCACAGAGACAGACAGACAGACAGACAGAGAGAGTGGGGGAGGGGGACGGACAGACAGACAAACAGACAGACAGACAGATATATTTTAGTGTATCTCCTCCTATCTGCCTGCGATGAAAAACTTCAACACTTTTGACGATTTTGCTGTGAAATCAGAATACTTAGAGGAGATGGGAAAGAGCAAGAAGACCCCAACAAAAAGCCCACCACAGATCAAAAACGCCAGAGCAAGTACGCCCTAGGTTTCAAAAAGTAAAGGAAGATAAGGAGTGTAGTGTAGGGCAATATAAAAAAGGACAAGAGTGCTGATGGATGTCTAGATTGATGGAGCCATGAATCTTCAGTCACAGATTTCTGACTGGACTCTAAGCTTACATACAGTTTCTTCTCTGAAGTCAGTCTTCAAGAAAGAAAAGAGGAAAGAGGAGGAGAACTTGTGGTCTTGAAGAACCATTGACCTACTGAAGTCTACGAGAACAAAAACTAAGTTGTGCTGATCTTGTGGAAGACGATGCAGAGAGAGAGAGAGAGAGAGAGAGAGAGAGAGAGAGGAGAGAGAGAGAGAGAGAGAGAGAGATACATACATACATACATACAGACAGACAGACAGACAGACAGACAGATAGACAGAGTCAGAGAGAATACATCGATGTTTTCTTTTATTTCGATGATAATGCATTAAGCAACCATGTGGGTTTTTTACATCTAGTCTCCGTATGTATTGTATGCAGTTTTGTAAATTTTGTCATCTGGTCCCACTGGTACACAATGGCCTACTCTTCCAAAAAGTGGAACAAGTTTTAACGTGTGTGCAAGATGTTTTGTTTGCGTTCGCACACGGGACCTCAGTTTAAAGTCTCATTTGAAGGACTTTTGGGGGAGTGGAAAGAGAGAGAGAGGGAGACAGAGAGAGAAAGAGAGAGAGGGAAACAGACAAACATACACAGAGACAGAGAGACAGAAAGACAGATACAGAGAGTATACCATATGTCTCCTCCTGTCTGCCTGAAAACACTTCAACACTGTTGACGTTACTGCCAAAAATCAGAAGAATAGTTAGTGGAGATAGGGAAAAGCAGGAAAAATAAAACAGATCAAAAAACGCCAGTGCAATTACACCCTAGGTCCACCCCCCAAAAAGAGACGAGGAGTGTAGTGTAGGGCAAGATTTTAAAAAACAGGACAAGAGTGCTGATGGATGTCTGGATTGATGGAGCCATGAATCTTCAGTCACAGATTTCTGACTGGACTCTAAGCTTACATACAGCTTCTTCTCTGAAGTCAGTCTTCAAGAAAGAAAAGAGGAAAGAGGAGGAGAACTTGTGGTCTTGAAGAACCATTGACCTACTGAAGTCTACGAGAACCAAAAACTTTGTTCTGAACTTGTGGAAGATGATGCACAGAGACAGACAGACAGACAAGAGAGTGGGGGACGGCGGACGACAGACGACAAACAGACAGACAGACAGATATATTTTAGTGTATCTCCTCCTATCTGCCTGCGATGAAAAACTTCAACACTTTTGACGATTTTGCTGTGAAATCAGAATACTTAGAGGAGATGGGAAAGAGCAAGAAGACCCCAACAAAAAGCCCACCACAGATCAAAAACGCCAGAGCAAGTACGCCCTAGGTTTCAAAAAGTAAAGGAAGATAAGGAGTGTAGTGTAGGGCAATATAAAAAAAAGGACAAGAGTGCTGATGGATGTCTGGATTGATGGAGCCATGAATCTTCAGTCACAGATTTCTGACTGGACTCTAAGCTTACATACAGCTTCTTCTCTGAAGTCAGTCTTCAAGAAAGAAAAGAGGAAAGAGGAGGAGAACTTGTGGTCTTGAAGAACCATTGACCTACTGAAGTCTACGAGAACAAAAACTAAGTTGTGCTGATCTTGTGGAAGACGATGCAGAGAGAGAGAGAGAGAGATGAGAGAGAGAGAGAGAGAGAGAGAGAGAGAGAGAGAGAGAGAGAGAGAGAGATACATACATACATACATACATACATACATACAGACAGACAGACAGACAGATAGACAGAGTCAGAGAGAATACATCGATGTTTTCTTTTATTTCGATGATAATGCATTAAGCAACCATGTGGGTTTTTTACATCTAGTCTCCGTATGTATTGTAGCAGTTTTGTAAATTTTGTCATCTGGTCCCACTGGTACACAATGGCCTACTCTTCCAAAAAGTGGAACAAGTTTTAACGTGTGTGCAAGATGTTTTGTTTGCGTTCGCACACGGGACCTCAGTTTAAAGTCTCATTTGAAGGACTTTTGGGGGAGTGGAAAGAGAGAGAGAGGGAGACAGAGATAGAAAGAAAGCGAGGGAAACAGACAGACAGACACAGAGACAAAGTCACAGAGACAAAAATACAGAGACAGAGAGTCTACCATATGTCTCTTTCTGTGCGCCTGAAAACACTTCAACACTGTTGAAGTTACTGCCAAAAAATCGGAAGAATAGTTATAGGAGAACGAAAAAAAGCAGGGAAAAAATAAAACAGATCAAAAACGCCAGAGCAATTACACCGTAGCTCCACCCCCCAAAAAGAGACGAGGAGTGTAGTCCAGGGCAAGATTTTTAAAAAAAGGACAAGAGTGCCGATGGATGTCTGGATTGATGGAGCCATGAATCTTCAGTCACAGATTTCTGACTGGACTCTATGCTTACATACAGCTTCTTCTCTGAAGTCAGTCTTCAAGAAAGAAAAGAGGAAAAGAGGAGGAGGACTTGTGGTCTTGAAGAACCATTGACCTACTGAAGTCTACGAGAACAAAAACTTTGTGCTGATCTTGTGGAGGATAATTCACAAAGCGAGAGAGACTTACGTACAGACATACATACATAACTACATACAGACAGACATACATACAGACAGAGAGAGACAGAGAGAATACTTTGATGTTTTCTTCTATTTCGAAGATAATGCAATAAGCACTCATGTGTTTTTGCTACATCCAGACTCTGTATGTGTGCAGTTTTGTAAATTTTGTCATCTGTTCCCACCGGTACACAATGGCCTACTCTTCCGAAAAGTGGAACAGGTTTTAACGTGTGCGCAAGATGTTTTACTTGCGTTCGCACACGGGACCTCATTTTAAAGTCTCATTTTAATAACTGTTAGGGGAGTGGAGAGAGAGGGCGACAGAGAGAGAAAGAAAGAGAGAGAGGGAAACAGACAGACATACACAGAGACATAGAGACAGAAAGACAGATACAGATAGTATACCATATGTCTTCTCCTGTCTGCCTGAAAACACTTCAACACTGTTGAAGTTACTGCCAAAACATCAGAAGAATAGTTAGAGGAGAACAAAAAAAAGCAGGAAAAATAAAACAGATCAAAAACGCCAGAGCGATTACACCCTAGCTCCACCCCAAAAAAGAGACGAGGAGTGTAGTGTAGGGCAAGATAAAAAAAACAGGACAAGAGTGCCGATTGACGTCTGGATTGATGGAGCCATGAATCTTCAGTCACAGATTTCTGACTGGACTCTAAGCTTACATACAGCTTCTTCCCTGAAGTCAATCTTAAAGAAAGAAAAGATAAAAAAGAGGAGGAGGACTTGTGGTCTTGAAGAACCATTGACCTACTGAAGTCTACGAGAACAAAAACTTTGTGCTGATCTTGTGGAAGATGATGCACAGAGAGAGAGAGAGACAGACAGACAGACAGAGACAGAGGCAGAGACAGACAGACAGACAGTTGGCAGACAGGCAGAGACAGAGACAGACAGACATTTGACCGACAGACAGACAGAGACAGACATAGAGACGAGAGTATACCATGGGTATCCCCTCCTGTTTGCCTGGGAAAAAAATCAACACTTATGAAAACGTTACTGCCATGAAATCAAACGAATAGTTAGAAGAGTTGGAAAAAAGCAAGAAGAAAAAAAATTAAATCCCAGAGCAAGTACACTTTAGGTCCAACGAAAAACCAGAGACGAGGAGTGCAATGTAGGGCAAGATTTAAAAAAAGGACAAGAGTGCCGATGGATGTCTGGATTGATGGAGCCATAAATCTTCAGTCACAGATTTCTGATTGGACTCTATGCTTACATACAGCTTCTTCTCTTAAGTCAGTCTTCAAGAAAGAAAAAAGGAAAAGAGGAGGAGGACTTATGGTCTTGAAGAACCATTGACCTTACTGAAGTTTACAATAACAAAATCTCTGTGCTGATCTTGTGGAAGATGGTGCACAGACACAGACAGACAGAGAGAGTGGGGAGGGGGGCAGACAAACAGACAGAGAGAGTGGGGAGGGGGGCAGACAGACAAACAGACAGACAGACAGATATATTTTAGTGTATCTCCTCCTATCTGCCTGCGATGAAAAACTTCAACACTTTTGACGATTTTGCTGTGAAATCAGAATACTTAGAGGAGATAGGAAAGAGCAAGAAGACCCCAACAAAAAGCCCACCACAGATCAAAAACGCCAGAGCAAGTACGCCCTAGGTTTCAAAAAGTAAAGGAAGATAAGGAAAGTAGTGTAGGGCAATATAAAAAAGGACAAGAGTGCTGATGGATGTCTGGATTGATGGAGCCATGAATCTTCAGTCACAGATTTCTGACTGGACTCTAAGCTTACATACAGCTTCTTCTCTGAAGTCAGTCTTCAAGAAAGAAAAGAGGAAAAGAGGAGGAGGACTTGTGGTCTTGAAGAACCATTGACCTACTGAAGTCTACGAGAACAAAAAACTGTGTGCTGAACTTGCGGAAGATGATGCAGAGAGAGAGAGAGAGAGAGAGAGAGAGAGAGAGAGAGAGAGAGACAGAGAGACAGAGAGACAGAGAGACAGAGAGACAGAGAGACAGAGAGACAGAGAGAGAGTTAAGTTATGACATAATTTTCTTAGCTTGTTTCACTGGTAAAGCTTCTTTCTCATATCAAACAAGCTACAATATCTCTCTCTCTGAGTGACTATCCCTGCCTTCTTTCGCGTCTTTGTCTATCTCTTTCGCATTGTCTCTCTTTCTGTTTGTCTGTGTATCTGTCTCTGTGTCTTTTTTTCTGTCTCTGTCTATTTTCTGTCTCTGTCTCTCTCTGTCTGTCTCTCTGTCTGTCTCTCTCTCAATATAGAATAAACTCTTTCCTTTAATCCCCATCTACTTAAAGAGAAGTTATCTATTTGTTTTTTGTTTTATTTTCCCTGCTCACACACCACTAATCCACCAACATGAATAAAGAATTATAGTACTGCTAATAGAACCAGGATAGCACTTTGGCATCTGCAGAAGAACAAAATACGAATATAAAGAGAAAGAATAAGCAGAGAGAAAAGGTATAAGTAAAACAAGATAAGACAGGATGTGAAGGAGGGGGGCGGCGGTAGAAGGGAAATAGGGATAGATGTGCTAATGATGCCTCGGTCGATAGACTGACACATCTGCAGGCATTGATTCCGGCAGCAGGATTACAACTTTCTCCAAGAAGTTCAGGATTATCGTGGTACCAGTAAGGTTGCGAAGACCTAAAAAAAAAAAAACCCGTTGACTGAATAATCCAGAAGTTGTGAACGATTTGCAAAACTGATTTTTTTTTTAAAACAACAACAACAACAACAACAACAATGTCGTGATAAGGAGAAACTGGGTGTGAGAAAAGTACAGAAAGGAAGATAAGAGAGAGAGAGAGAGAGAGAGAGAGAGAGAGAGAGAACACACACACACACACACACACACACACACACACACACACCACACACACACACACACAACACACCACAGAGAGAGAGAGAGTCAGACAGACATACAGACAGAAGACAGAAAGAGACCCAGCGAGAAAGAATGAGAGAGACAGGGATAGAAACAGAGAGAGAGAATGAGAGAGAGAGAGAAAGAAGAAAATAAAAATTTAAAAACATTTACAAACAGACAAGAAACACAGCTACAACTATATATTCCACGGAGCTTTAAAGTTAAATTTATAACCACTGCATGTTATTTTACAATGAGCTGAAAGAATGAAAGATCTGAAACAGAACAAACTTTGACTAGCAGTGCAAATACTCCACTCACATCCTTCTCCACTTTCTAGACAAGAAAGGAACTGACAGACCATCACAGAGAAAGAAACCCCAGAAAAGTCTGTTACTGCCAGACACTTCACTAATGGTACAATACTTTGGGTCTTTTTCTGCTTTCGGAGTTAGGATTCTTCCCGTTATCAAAGAAGACGAAAGATCCCTATTACTTTTTTTGTGTCAGCACTTTTGACTTTGTAGCTAACTTGTCCTTTTTCCTCTCTGTCTGTGGCCTTCTCTTTCAAAAGGCGCGAACATGATTTTGAGAGAGAGGGAGAGGGCGAGAGAGAGCGAGAGTGCGTGTGTGTGTGTGTGTGTGCGTACGTGCGCGCGTGCGCGCGTGCGTGAGTGCGTGCGTGTGTGTGTATGTGTGTGTTGCATTGTTTTGTTTGGTTTGTTGTTTGTGGTTGGGTTTGTTTGTTTTTTTGCTTTTTGTTTGCTTGGTGGTGGTCGTCGTTGTCGTGGTGGTGTGTTTCTTTGTTTTAGTTTTTGTTTTGGTTTGGTTTGGGCTGGGTTTTGTTGTTGTTGTTTTTGTTGGGTTTCTTTTTTTTTCGGGGAGGGGGGGGGAGAGAGAGAATTCTCTGGAAACACGGGAGCATGGGCAAGCAGAAATGTGTGAAGGAAACAGACGAATGTAAAGAAAGAGGAAAGGATAAACGTGCCAATGCAATGACTGAAGGACTGGCAAAAGATTCTTCAGCTACAGATTTAGGAAGCAAGCACAGGGCTTTTGTCCGTGACTAGGGATAAGGAAGGGAGGACTGTACCGTGCTGGAAGATAACTGACCCTCCAATATTTGAAAAAGAATCCTTAACTAGTGCTGGATTTGCAAAACAAAAGGCTAGACAAAGAGATAGGCAGAGAGACTGACAGATATACACATGGATCGATGAATGGATAAACAAATACTCAGATAGACAGACAGACAGACAGACAGACAGACAGATAGATAGATAGATAGATAGATAGATAGATAGATAGATAGATAGATAGATAGATAGATAGATAGATAGATAGATAGATAGATAGATAGAATAGATAGATAGAGACATAGAGAGATATATAGATAGATGGATAGATACATACATACATACATACCTACATACATACATACATACATACATACATACATACATACATACATACATACATACATACATACATACATACATACGTACGTACGTACATACATACATACATACATACATAGAGAGATACAGATATACAGAGATAGAGAGATAGATCGGTCGATCGACCAATAGCTCGAGAGATAGCTCGAGAGACAGACAGATAGACTGATAGACTGATAGATACACTGATAGATACATAGATAGGTAGATAGAGAGATAGAGAGGGAGGAACAAAGACAGAATGACAAATAAAAAAAACAGAGACAGAAAGAGAAAGGGATTAAGCAAAAATATACAGACGATGAGAAACAGACAGACTAATTGACAGCCAGCCAGCCAGCCAGCCAGACAAAAACACAGACATATACTGACAGATTAACATCACAAAAATAAATATACACTCTACGCCCGTCTGGAATATACCAGATCAAAAAGAAATGTTTCTTTCATGTTCTCAACTGTCTAAAAAAAAAAGAGAGCATTAATATAATGTACTTGATGAACCATACCAGCAGCCGATAGATTCCCCGCCCCCGTCCCCCGCTCCCCCGCTCCTCCCTCTTCCCCTCCCCCCCCCCCCTCCTCCTCCACTATTGGACAGGACAGACAGGAAGAAGCTGACAGAGCATCACAAGGAGAAGCCCCAGAAAAACACACATGCTGTCAGACACTTCAGTAATTACACGACTCTTGTTTCTGTTTCTGGGAGAGGACGTACCTTGTCCCTTTTTCAACAGAGAGAACGAGAAGGGAAGAGTGAACTAGAGAGAGAGAGAGAGAGAGGGAGGAAGAGAAGATTAGAGAGAGAGGAAAGAGAGAGAGGAGAGGAGAGAGAGTGAGAGAGAGGAGAAGAGAGAGAGAGAGCTAGAGAGAGAGACAGAGAGAGAGAGAGAGACAGAGGGGCAGGGAGAGACAGACATTCATTCATTCATTCATTCTTTCATTTCGAGGATAACAGAATAAGCGCTCATGTGCTCTCTTTTCATCCAGTCCTCGTGTGTTTTTGTAAATGGTATCATCCGTTCTCACCGGCACACAATGGCCTACTCTTCCGAAAAGCGGAAAAGGGTTTTAACGTGTGCGCAAGATGTTTTCCATGCGTTTGCACACGGGACCTCTGTTTATAGTCTCATCCGAGACTTCTGGGGAGAGTGTAGTCGGCATTGATGCTAACTCCATCCTCTTGAATGAGAACCGAACCCGGGTCAGCAGAGCACGAACACATCACTCTAACCACCAGGCTATCATGTCCTCAGAGACGGAGAGACAGAGACAGAGAGACAGAGAGGGAGAGATAGAGAGAGAGATAGAGTGTGTGTATGTGTGTGCTTGCGTGTGTGTATGCGTGTGTTTGTGTTTCTTTGTTTGAGTGTGTGTAGTTTTGTGTGTGTGTGATGTGTAATGTAGTTGTGTGTTTGTTTTTCTGTGTGTTTGTGTGTTTCTTATGTGTGACTATCTCGATTTACGGCCTATTCGGAATACTGTTTTGCAGTTAATAAATATAATTTTACATGCCATGAACAACATTAAATGTTGTTATCCTCTAAATATTAGTGTTGATATTATTATCGTCATATGGCCAGCTCGTACGTAACACTTGGGACTCTTATTAAAGAGAAAATTCCTCCGAAGTCAGTGTCGTTACATATATATAGCGAAGTGCTTTTAACATTCATACATGCAAACTAAACGTCTCATTCAGTGTGTCCTCGCAGTCTCACAGTTAGTCCCAAGTTGGATAAGTCAAGTCAGTTTGCTGTATTGTGGATGGCATGACCGTCAAGACGTTAAACTGTTTGTGTGTGTGTGGGAGGGGGGATGTACACCAACTCTGACAAGGCATGACAGCTGTCTCTTGGTGTTACTTTTTTTCTATATTTGCTTTTCTTGTGTCCATTGTTCTCTTCTCTCTCTCTCTCTCTCTCTCTCTCTCTCTCTCTCTTCTCTCTCTCTCTCTCTTCTCTCTCTCTCTCTCTCTCTCATCTCTCTCTCTCTCTCTCTCTTGTATGTATGTATGTGTGTATGTATGTATATATATATGTGTATAGATATATATGTATACAATATATATATATATATATAATATATATATTTGTGTGTGTGTGCGTGTGTGTGTGCGGTGATCATAATGCTTCAATTGATAGACTCGCCAGTCTTCAGTTATGATTTGCTACCAGCCTTTTCAGACGTAGAGATAGAGAAAGGAGGACTGTGAAGTCTAGAAAACCAACTCAATAATCTATACGTGATCAAGTATTGTTCAATTTTCTGAATACTCTATGGAGGAGGAGGAGAGAAGAAGAAGAAGAAGAAGAGAAGAAGAAGAAGAGAAGAAGAAGAAGAAGAAGAAGAAGAAGAAGAAGAAGAGAAGAAGAAGAAGAAGAAGAAAAGGTGGTGGTGGTGTGGTGGTGGTGGGGTGGTGTGGTGGTGGTGGTGGTGGTGGTGGTGGTGGTGGTGGTGGTGTGTGTGGTGACGACGACGACGACGACGACGACGACGAGGACGAGGACGATGATGATGATGATGATGATGATGATGTGATGATGATGATGATGATGATGATGATGATGATGTATTGATGATAGAAACAGAGACAGCAGACGCATAGAACTCATACAGGCATAAGCACACAGAGAAGAGCACAAAATGCAGAGAAAGAGAGTAAGAAATAAAGAGACAAAATTAATACAAAGGGAGACAGAGACAAAGAAGGAAAACAACAGAGACAGAGAGAGGGGAGACACACTGACGGAAAAGAAGTGAGAGAGGGAACAAATACGCGTCAATAATAACCATAATTATAGACAGACAGACGGGCAGCCTATTAAACCAACAAAAAAGGCAGAAAAAATAAATGCTAACAGAAGTGACTTTAATAGAATATGCTTTAAACTCTTTGAAATATACAAAAGTTCAACAAAAATACTTGATTAATTATGCAAATATCCTACAGTCATATTTTTAATACAAAACATACATACATACGTACATACATGCACGCATACATACATATATACATAAATACATACATGCATGCATACATACATACATGCATACAGACAGACAGAAACAGACAGGCAGACAGACGATAGACACACACACACACACACACCACACACACAATACACACACACACACACACACACACACACACACACCGAGGCAATCATCTTGTGAAAGGTTGACAGTCTAGAACAACGAGAAAAAAAGAAGAAAGTATTTGATCAATCGTGCAAACATCCCCCCCCTCCCCCAAATTCTTCTCCACTTCCAGACATCCAAGAAAGGACCTGACCAACCATCATCACAAAGAGAAGCCCAGAGAAAAAAGGCTGAGGCAACTTGTCAGACACTTCAATAATGACCCTGTACTCCTGTACTGTTTTCTGAGTAATAGAAGCTTCTTCATTCTCGTGACGGAGATTTCACTGTTCATTCTTTTGGGTCACTGTTTTGTATCTTTTTTTCATTATTTTGGGGGTCACTGTTTCTATCTTTTTATTCTCATTCTTTTGGGTCACTGTTTCTATTTTTAAAAATATTCTGTGGAGTCACTGTTTCTAGCTTTGTTTCCATTATTTTTGGGTCACTGTTTCTATTTTTTCTCATTCTCTTGGGTCACTGCTTCTATCTTTTTTTCTCATTCTTTTAGGTCACTGTTGTGTTTTTTTTTAATTCTGTTGGTCACTGTTTTTTTTTGGTATTCTTTTGGGTCACTGTTTTTATTCTTTGTTAAAAATTCTTTTGGGTCACTGTTTGTAGCTTTGTTTTCATTGTTTTGGGTCATTGTTTCTATCTTTTTCCATTCTTTTTGGATCTTAGTTTCTATCTTTGTTCCATTCTTTTGGGTCACTGTTTCTATCTATGTTTCCATTGTTTTGGGTCATTGTTTCTATCTTTTTTCCATTCTTTTGGGTCACTGTTTCTATCTATGTTTCCATTGTTTTGGGTCAATGTTTCTACTTTTTCATTCTTTTAGACTACTGTTTCTATTGTTTCCATTGTTTTTGGGTCAATGTTTCTATATTTGTTTCCATTGTTTTTGGGCCACTGTTTCTATCTTTGTCATTCTTTTGTATTACCGTTTTTATTGTTTCCATTGTTTTGGGTCACTGTTTCTATCTTTGTCATTCTTTTGTATTACCGTTTTTATTGTTTCCATTGTTTTGGGTCACTGTTCTATCTTTGTCATTCTTTTATATTACTGTTTTCATTGTTTCCATTGTTTTGGGTCACTGTTTCTATCTTTGTCATTCTTTTGTATTACTGTTTTTATTGTTTCCATTGTTTTGGGTCACTTTTTCTATCTTTGTCTCTCTGTGTCCCTCTGACTGTGCGGTTTATTAGTCAGTCTTTACTTACCTGCATGGCTGCACATTGTTCGATCTGTAAAAGATGTTTTTATGAGAATGTCGCGTATTTTATGTATTTCTAATCTCCTTGGGATTTTTTTTCGGGGATTTGTTTTTGTTTGTTTTATCTCTTTGTGCTTGCTCTCTATTTCTATTTCTCTCTCTGTCTCTGTCTGTCCATCTGTCTGTCTGTGTGTGTGTCTCTCTCCTTCGGATGAGACTATAAACTGAGGTCCAGTGTGCGGACGCACGCAGAATATATTGCGCACACGTTAAAACCCGTTCCACTTTTCCGAAGAGTAGGCCATTGTGTGCCGGCGGGAACGGATGGCAAAATTTACAAAAATCCCCACACACGGGGACTGAATGTAAAAAACTACATGAGTGTATGTTTCCATTATCCTCAAAATAAAAGAGGTAATAAATAACTATCCAGCTAACCAACCAATTAAAAGACAAACAAACAAGCAAATAAAGAATTTAAACAAACCCAAACGTGTGAAAAAGGACCTGTACTACACAATGATAAAGATTATGATAAACAAAAATAAATCATAATCGTAATTCCATAGCTTTTCCTACATTGACTGAACAATATTACTTCAGTTAACATACATTCTGAGGAACACTAGGGGGTTAGAGCTTTAAGAACAGAAAATCAAGGTGATCACAAATAGGACACAGAAGATAACGAAGGCAAAAAAAGAAAAACGATCACAGACAAGGGTCTTGATGCCTGAACTGATGGAGCCGTAAATCTTCAGCTAATGATTCTGGCACAATGCCCGCGGCTTTTTTCTCCGGACTAAAAGCTAAGAAGGATAAGGAAAGGAGGACTGTGCAGTTCGAAAAGACTATTGACCCTTTGATACCTGAAATAACATAGGTTGTGCTGGACTAGTAACAGATGCCGAGAGAGAGACTGAAGACTGAAGACTGAACACTGAAACGATTTAACGACGTAAGCGAACAGTTCTTATCAAAAGAAAATTTAGTGATCTGATGCCTAGAGAGAGTGAGAGGAGAGAGAGAAAAAGAGAGAAAGAGAGAGACAGACTGACAGACACACAGACAGACAGGGAGAGAGACAACAAAGTAACAGACAGACAGACATACAGAGAAAACAATAGAGAAAAGTAGAGAACAAAAGAAATGGA
>CM054141.1:48566515-48581515 GCA_028751875.1 Rapana venosa | reverse complement strand
ATAGACAAACACAAGATACAAACAGACAATGATATACACAGACAATTTGACAAAAAATAGAATGCTGAAGAATCATAGGTACAAATGGTCTGGTGTGGATATGTATGTAGATTGAGAATTCGTAGTTTTGTATATTTCAAAACATAGTAAGTTAAACACTAAAAGTAGTTGACCAATCCATCAAACAACCTTTGATGCAGATCATTATTTGCTTTCATCCAGACAGGAAATGAACTTCTACCCTGACAGGAAATGAACTGATTACAGAGAGAAGGCCAGAAAAATCCGCTCCCGTCATACATTTTGGTAATGACACAGTACTTCCGGTCTGTTTTCTGGTTAAGATTTCTTCCTTTTGATCGACATAGAGATAACAAGTTAGAGTTGTTGTTTTTTAATTCTGTGTCACTGTCTTTACTTTTGTCTCTTGTTGTGTATTTCTAGTCTAATGTCTGCACATCTTTTTCTGACCATCTTCCTGCTTTCCTGTTGACTTTTTTCTATTGTAATCATCAGTAAGTATGCTGAATTTGTTCGTTGTTTATGTTTCCATTCCTTATTTTATTATTAGTAAACCACCCCTCCCTCTCTCTCTCTCTCTCTCTCTCTCTCTCTCCTCTCTCTCTCTCTCTCTCTCTCTCTCTCTCTTTCCAGTTCTCTCTCTGTTTCTTACTCTCCATCCCTCTCTGTGTATCTTCCGCAAATTGTGCTCAGATCTGTCCTGTTTTATCCATTAACTGAGTTGATGATTTTTTACGAATTCTCAGCTTTCCTGTCCTCATCCTTTGGTCCTGAGAGGAAACCACGAGCTTAGTGCCAGGATCCTTGGCAGATTTAGTATTCATTCAGAAAGGCCGCCAGGACACTCTTTTAATTTCCTTTCTTTTCAATCCCTTCTGCATCTTTTCTAACCCATTTCTGCTTTGTTTTGATCCTCTTTTCAACTCCAGAGAGCAGCGAATCTTCCTAAGTACAGTGGCAATAGTAAACACCAGCAACAGACACACCAGCGAAACAGGAAGCATATGCTTCAAACGGAACTAGAGCTATCCCCGAGCAGCAAGGATAAAGGAAGACTTAACCGATGCATCATGCATGTTCTCATAGCATCTGAAAGGCTACTAAGCTATTGATCAGTCATCTATCTCTTTTCTTCACCTTTGCTGTCGGCGGCAGGCGACTCCATTCAATGCCACCAGAGTTCGTCATGTCTTTTTTGTATCTCTGCCGAGTTGTACGGTCTCCCACACCCTTCCCAGACCGCTGACCTCAGTGATGTTTGTGTTGTAGGATGTAGGTGGTGTACCGCTTTTTTCTTCTGCCCCAACCTTATCCTGGAGAACGTAACGATTGTCATGAGAGCTGTTTGTCTGATTTTGTTTCCACGACCAAAATGTCTCAGTCTGCACTTACCAATATCAGCTAAAATTTGTCTTTGTAATACGAGTTCATCAAAAATGCTTTGATTTGTTTCCCTATCTGATCACTAGAGAGAGACCGGGGAAGAGAGGAAGAAAAAGGAGAGAAAGAAAGAGAGGGAGAAGGAAAAGTGAGAGGGGATGCGAGTACTGATTCAAATGGCTTAGTGTAGTTATGGTTTGGGGCCCGTTTACAGAGAAACAGCAGAGTGAGGACACTGAAAATAACAACGAAGACAACAACAAGCAGACATAACATTTTAAAAGAACATAATATATGGCAGATACAGCAAGACAGGGCAACCATATCATGGAATGGACAAAACATGTTACATCACCATGTTCAAATCAAATAAATCACACAGAGAGAGGGAGGGGGGTGGGGGGGGAGAGAGGGAGAGAGAGATAGTTAAGAACAGCGAGCAATAGGAAGAGATAAAAATATATCGATAGACAAACAAACAGAAAAAAACGAACACATAGATAGCTAAGCAGTCATAGAGACTGACAATAAACAAAAAACCACAAACACAATAGATCTCTTATGAATATTTAGACTGGACAATTTTTTTTCGTAGATTCTTAAAAACCAAAAGCTACGAACTAACAATAATCGACCACACTAACATCCAACACACATCATTCCCCAGTGCCAGACCAACATAAATGAGTGCTGACTAAGCATTACCAATGGAAACCCAAGGAAAATCAGCAGCCAGCAGAAGCTTTAGTGCAGACACGGTACTCCTGTTGGTATCTTCCTGATAAGGCTTCTTTCTGCCATCATTGGAGATGAAATATCGCTGTTTCTGCGTGTTGTCCTATCCCTGACTTTTGTTCCCTCCTGTCCCGTTGTCTCTGTTTGCCAGCTAGTTCCTTTGTCTCATCTTTCAATTTGTATGTCTTCTTTTCCACCCACCTTTCCATTCTCTTTCACATAGTTATCTGCCTTCTATGGTTCCTACACATCGTTTATTTGTACTGTATTGGATTGGATTGGATTCCATTGTATTATATTTTTAACTCTTCCCAAATCAGTGTCTTGCATTGGTTTCTTTTTCCTTTTTTGTCTGAGTTTGGGTTTTGATCTTATTTCATCTTCCATATACTGTTCCTTAAGTCTTCCTATAAATTTGCAGCAGCAGTGTTGTGACACAAAGACCAGTAGTGCTGTCAGCATTGGCCAGAGTCAGTGATCTAAACATCATTCCTGCTTGCAAAATGTCAACTCCTTGCTTTCATCCCCCATTCGAGCCCAAACTGTTTCTCCTATCCGCTTGAGTGGTGGTCTGAGTGCTAGTCTTTGGGATGGGATGATAAACCGATGTCCAGTAAGAAACATTAATTCTTGACACGTAAAAGAACCCAGGGCAAAATGAGAGTTGTCCCTGGTAAAATGCTGTGTACAAAGCTACTTCTGCACCCTCTTATCTCTGTAACTGTCTTCACCTGTATACTCCATCCCGTTCCCTTCGTTCAGCCGCAGATACTTTGTGCTTTCGAACACCCAGATTCAAACAAACCACTGTTGGCCGTCGCTCCTTCTCTGTTTCTGGTCCATCCACCTGGAATGACCTCCCTCTTTCACTTCGTCAAAAGCCTTCACTTGATTCCTTCAAATCCAGCCTCAAAACACACTTATTTCCTACCTGAGACTTTCCCCCCACATATCTGTTCATAATTTTCAACAGCATCTTTCACCTTCTAAGTGTTGTTCCGTATGTGTGTGTGTGTGTGTGTGTGTGTGTGTGTGTGTGTGTGTGTGTGTGTGTGTGTGTGTGTGTGTGTGTGTGTGTGTGTGGTGTGTGTGCGCGCGCGCGTGCCTGTGCGCGCGCATGGATTTGAGGTCTGTTGCTTATTATGTTTAATGAGAGTTGCATGCCTGTAAATGATTGAGTGCAAGCGCTTCGATTTGTTTGTTTTTTTACAAGATTCAGCGCTATATAAATTCCATATATTATTATTATTATTAAAAACTAATATACATGCATACATGTATTGTTAATGGGTAGCATTGCATAGTGGAAGGGGTTCATTCCAGGGTCAGGAGAGGTTGCAGCTCGAATTTCATGACAACAAATGGGTTGTGACTTAAAGTAGCATACAATACAATACAATAAACTACCAACATGTACAATATGTAAAATTGCACTGCAATACAACACAATATTTGCAAACACAATACAATGGAATCTAATCCAATTCAACCCTATACAATAACATGGTGTGTAGGAACAAGAGAAGGCAGATAACTATGTAGGAAAAAAAGAATGGAAATGTGAGTGGAAAAGAAATATACAAGGAAGGTAAGGAGGGAAGGGGGAGGATCAAGGGAACTGCTGTGCCAGTGACGATGCCTCGATTGATAGACTTGTCAGCCTTCAGGCAATGATTCCAGAGCTAAGCATCCCTTCACAAGTTAGAGATAGAGAAGGGAGGATTGTGAAGTCCTAGAAAAACCATCGACCCACTGATTCATAAGCTGGTGAAGATTCGAGGCAATTTTCTGAACACTCTCAAGAGAAAATGAATGAATGAAAGAATGAAAGAATGAATGAATGAACGAACGAACGAACAAACGAAATAACGAATGAATGAATGAATGAATGAATGAATGAATGAATGAATGAATGAATGAATGAATGAATGACGTTTATTTTTCAAGGGCTACATAGAAACATTCACATACTTTTATTTCATTAGAGAGGAAGACAGACAGACAGACAGACAGATAGACAGACACAGAGGCAGAGACAGGGACGGAGACATTTATCTATTCTTTATTTGTTTATTTTTTATTTTGACAATAATGAAATAAGCACTTGTATACTTGTTTACATCTGATCCCCGTGTGCATACAGTTTTTGTAAATTTTGCCATCTGTTACACTAGCGCACAATGGTCTATTCTTCCGAAAAGCGGAACAGATTTTAACGAGTGCGCACGGGACCTCGGTTTAGAGTCTCATCGGAAGGACATTTGGAAGGAATGGGGGGGGGGGGGGGGGTAGCTGGAGTTAGCACTGATGTGAACTCCAGGGAAAATATCCTTTTGAAAACCTAGGTCAGCAGATCACGAGCATAATGCACAACGCTCTAACCATCCAGACCATTCCACCCCCCAGACAGAGACAGAGAAACAGAGACAGAGTGACAGAGAAAAGGACCAAGAGTGACAAGAAGAGTCAAAGATGTATAGATAAACAGACAAGGAGAAAACAAAACCAGACAGACAGGCAGACAGACAGACAGACTCTTAGACAACCAGCTAGTCAGGCCAACTGAAAGACTAAACAAAACCAACAACAACAACAAGTACACTTGATCTCTAATGGACATTCAGCACTGAACAAACGTGTCTGTGCCTCCTTTCGGAAGTGTCGAAAGTTAAGAAAGAACAAAATACAGTTTGATCAGCCAGGCAAATTCCATCCCATTCAAATCCTCCTCCTGTGCAAGACATTGGAACAGAGACCATCACAAGGAGAAGGCCAGGAAAGTCCGCTTGCTGTCAGACACCACGGTAATAACACAGTACTCTTGTTCTGTTACCACTGGGTAAGGATTCTTCCTTTCATCAATAGAGATGAAAGGTATCTTTTCTTTTCTTCTCTATGTTGTTCGGTTTCTACGTCTTGTTTCCTTGTTGTCCGTCTGTTTCTGTCTGTCTTCTTTGTCTAATATTTCTGTATGTATAGCTGTCTAAATGTTGTTCTCTCTCTCAGCTTTCTTCTCTGTTTGGGGTGTCTTGCTGAAGTTTTCATTATTTGTTCATCTTTAAATTTGCATTATTCCGCCTTTTATCATTCTACTAGGAAGTTCTCCAAGTTTCTGTTTGTTTTTGTTTGTTTTCTTCTTCTCCCCTTTTAATGTCCTTTTTTGTTGTTGGTGAAGTCTTGTCAGGTTATATTTGTTTATTTCTCTGTTTTTTCTCACTTTCAAAGTTTCTCTTTTTTTCCTTTGTTGAAGTCTTTCGAGTACATTTACAGCAGCAGAACTTATGTTACCAGGATGACAAAAGGATTCTAGTACGGTTGTCAGCACTGCCAAGGTAGTAGAGGAACAGAAGGAGGCAGAGGTACAGATGACTGTGGAAAAGTGATGACAACAGATGGGGAAATGGCAAGGCAAGGTAAGGAAAGGAAGGGGGGGAGGGTAGTACCTAAGAAAAGCTGTGCTAATGATGATGACGGCTGGATTGATAGACTTGTCAGTCTTCAGTTAATG
Organism: Rapana venosa; assembly: GCA_028751875.1. NCBI lineage: Eukaryota > Metazoa > Mollusca > Gastropoda > Neogastropoda > Muricidae > Rapana > Rapana venosa. Next base: position 48,575,871 of record CM054141.1, on the reverse strand, counting down.
ATTCTGGCCAGTGAGCTTCCTTTGAGAAGTTGGAGAGAGATAAGGAAGGGAGGATTGTGAAGTCCTACAAAAAGCATCGACCCACTAACTGATAAGTTGAGTGAAGAGTTGTGCAATTTTCTGAATACTTACAGGAAAGAAAGGAAGAGAAAGTATGAGAGAGCGTGACAGACATACAGAGAGATGGACAAAATGTGTGTGTCTGTGTGTGTTTGTATGTGTATGTGTGTTGTATGTGTATGAAATTGTGTGTGTGAATGGGCGGGGTGCGTGGGTGTGTGCGTGCAATGCCCAGGTGTGTGTGTTGTGTGTGTGTGTGTGTGTGTGTGTGTGTGTGTGTGTGTGTGTGGGGTGTGTGTGTGTGTGTGTGTGTGTGTGTGTGTGTGTGTGTGTGTGTGTGGTGTGTGTTTTGTGGGGTGCACGAATGCAGGCTTGCGTGCATGTGTGTATGTGTGTATGTATGTGTGATTATTATGTGTGTGTATGTGTGTGTGTATTTCTGCGTGCCTCTATGTGTAAATACATCTAATGTCTCTTGTCCTCAATTATTTTTGCAACATAGGTGAACTGTACACTTCTTCACATTTTAATGGTGTTTGTAACCTCAAGTGAAAACTCCTCTTAACTTGACTGAACAACGATGCAGTATCAAAGCGGTGACATTTTCCACAGTCTTTGTCTGGCCATAGACTAGACACGAACGTCAAAGGGTCAGTTTGAATACAGATTGAAATGTGAACCCTCTGCTGATGATGGTCATAATTGTGTTGGGGGTGATGTTGGTGGTGGTTAGGGCATTTCTGTTATTTAATACATCGTCGCGTCGTTTTCGTTGTTGTTGTTGCTACAATCGTTATCCTTGCTACGGATTAATTTTGTGATACTACTTTTAGTGTATATTATGTTTGATGTTGTTTCTCTTGTTCTTCTTCGTGTTCTTTTCTTTGCCCTTTTCTTAGTTTTTGCAGTCTTCTTTTGCTTTTTTTTCGTTATTTTTATGTGCCTGAGCTGGCTTATAAGTGTTGACCCTTCGAATCAGTTTGATCTATACAGGTGACCGTGGTTGTAGAGACTTACGAGTGTATCGGTGGTGTATCTGGGGTCGAGAGATAACGCACCTGTCTAGAAAACAAAAAGTCCGGGTTCGATGTATGTGGTGGTTCAATTCTCGTTTAGACCAGAAACTTTTTCCCATCCACTAGACCGTGAGTAGTGGTCTGGGTGCCAGTCTTTCGGATGAGACGATAAACCAAGATCCCGTGTGTTACACAAAATTATTTCGCGCACGTAAAATAACCAACAGCAACAAGGGAGTTGTCCCTGGCAAAATTCTGTAGAAAAGAACACTTTGATAGGAAAACAAATACAGTTGCAGACAGGAGAGGAACAAAATGGGTGGCGCTGCTCTTGTGGCGACGCGCTCTCCCCGAGGAGAGCAGTCCGAATCTCTCGCAGATAAATCTTCCGTGATTTTAAGGGGTATGCAATACAATTCAATACAATACAAAAAGCAGGAGTTTAAGCACACTGCTAACAGACATACCCAAAAGTGCTGAATAGGATTTTTAGATGCGAAGTCTCATTCATTCTGCAGTTTTAAAAAAGAAGCTTCTTTTTTTTCCTTCACATAAAATTGAAATAATTGGCATAGTGTGTGTGTTTTTGTTTTGTTTTGTGTGTGTGTTTGTTTGCTGTGTGTGTGTGTGTGTGTGTGTGTGTTGTGGTGTTTGTGTGTGTGTGTGTGTGTGTGTGTTGTGTTGTGTGTGTGTGAGAGAGAGAGAGAGAGAGGAGAGAGAGAGAGAGAGATGAGAGAGAGAGAGAGAGAGAGAGAGAGAGAGAGAGAGAGAGAGAGGGGAGAGAGAGAGAGAGAGAGAGAGAAGGATTGACCCTTGAAATGACCGGTTTCTTCTTACACTCTATTCTGATCTTTTCCAAATTAGTTACCAGTATTGTTCATCGCAAGTGTGTTAGTAGTTGAAGAACCTGATTAACTTAGCGAAGGGATTCTATTGCGTAAAGCAAATACAAATGGGAATAAGGAGAACACGAAGAACTAGATGCGCCAATAATGCCTTGATTGAGGAACTGGCAGATCTTCAACGAATGATTCTGGCACTGAGATTATGGTTCCTTCCCACAGGATCAGGAAGGACAATTTCAAAGTCTTAGAAGAGCCACTGATCCACCGATCTATAACTTGATAAAAAGAAAGATGCATAATTTTATTCTCGAAATACCTGACAGACATACCGACAGACGACAGACCGACAGAGTGAGCGAGCGAGCGAGCGAGCGAGCGAGATAGATAGATAGATAGATAGATAGATAGATAGATAGATAGATAGATAGATAGATAGATAGATAGATAGATAGATAGATAGATAGATAGATAGATAGATAGATAGATGGATGGATGAATGGATGGATGGATGGATGGATGGAAAGGATGGATGATGGATGGATGGATGGATGGATAGATAGATAGATAGACAGATAGATAGATAAATAGATAGAAAGATAGATAGATAGATAGATAGACAGACAACAGACAGACAGACAGACAGACAGAAAAGACAGAAAAGGAGCGCAGAGAGAGCGAGAGAGAGAGAGGGGGAGAAAGAGAGAGAGAGGGATAGAAAGAGAGTATTCATGTGTGTGTATGCGTGCATCCGTGTGTGTGTGCGTGCGTGCGTGTGTATGTGTGTGTAAGTGTGTGTGTGTGTAGGTCTGGGTCTGGGTCTGTGTGTGCCTGTGTTGTGTGTATCTATCTGTGTAGACATTTTTTTAATGTATGGCAGACCTCTGAGCATTTCAACGTTAATTTTATCTCGCTTGAGTCAGACGAAAACTAATTTCAGTTTCCAAACCAGCAACAAGTTAGACACAGTTAGCTTTAGAGAGAAGTGTGGAGAAGAACTGGCTACACAGGTATGAGATTTCACATTAAGGAGCGTTGTTTGTTTGGTGTTGTTGTTGTTTCTGTTATCTATGCTGGTGGCCTTTTGTTGTTTGCGTGTTTCAGTTCTTGCTCTATTTCTGGTCTGTATACAAACATGTGCACTTTCTTCTAAAAGCCTGCCATCGTTTGTTTTATTGTTGTAAATGTTGTTGCTACTTTTTCGTTGTTTACTTGCTGTTTTCTTTACGTAAACATTGGTTTTCTTGCTGATTTTTAAAACTTTGTTCTTTTTGTACCTCTCTTCTTCGTATTTTCGAATTGTTTGTATTCTTCTTCTTCTTCTTCTTTTTTCTTCTTCTTCTTCTTTTTCTTCTTCTTTTTCTTTTCTTCTTTCTTCTTCTTCTTCTTCTTCTTCTTCTTCTTCTTTGCGCATTCTCTTCTCTGTGTATTCTTCTTCTACGCATTCTTTCTTCTTTTTCCTTTTTTTCTTTCTCTTCTTCTTTTTCTTTTTTTCTCTTCTTCTTCTTTTTCTTCTCTTCTTTTTCTTCTTCTTCCTTTTTTCTTTCTTCTTCTTCTTCTTCTTCTTCCCTTTTTCTTCTTCACATTCTGCGCATTCTGCGCATTCTTTTTCTGCGCATTCTCTTCTGCGCATTTCTTCTGCACATTCTTCTCCGCATGTTTTTGTGCATTATTCTTTGCATTTTTTTTCTTCGCATTTTTCCTTGCATTCTTCTACTTCTTCGCACTACTTTTCTGCACATTCTTCTACGCATTGTTTGCATTCTTCTTCGTATTCTCCTCATTCCTCTTTGTATCCTTCTTCACATTCTTTTTCGTCTCATTTTTCTACTTTTGATTTATCTTCGCATTCTTCTTCTTTGCATTCTTCTTCTTTGCATTCTTCACAATCTTCTTCTTTGGATTCTTCTTCTTCGTCGTCATCGTCGTCGTCAACATCATCATCATCGTCAAAACCACCACCGTCATCATCATCACCATCACCACCACCACCACCGTCATCATCATCACCATCATCACCACCACCACTACCGTCGTCGTCGTCGTCGACATCATCATCATCATCATCATCATCATCATCATCATCATCATTCATCATCATCATCTTCATCATCGTATAGTTGACACGCGGGACGTCGATAATCTTCTCCAGGCTATCAGCCTTTTGCAGCAACAGCGCCATGTGAAAAAAAAAACCCGATCGAGTCTTTGATGTTCTGCATCCAGTTCTTCATCTGTCTGCGCCTACCTCGCCTGCACGATCACCAAAGAGTCACCTTGCAAGATAGTAGTCTTGGCATGAGAGTGATGACGCTTGACGTGACGTGACCTAAACCACGCCAGCTTCCTCCATATGTCCAAAAAGCCAGTTGGAAGCATAGCGGCTTATGGAAAAGGAGGGGATAACAAGGCTGAACGATTTCTGACCATCTCCCCAGACTAGCGAAGCTGTACTACCTACTGACGCTGCCAGCACTGAGTCTGCACCTCCCTGCCAGGTTGCCGGAGGATAAGGAAGAAAGGATCAGGCGAGTCCTAGACACCCATCGACCCTCTCGCTGGTCTGTAAGTTTGGTGAAGAGTTACGTCATTGTCAGAACTGATAAAGAATGGGGGGAAAGCTAGGGGGGAAAAGAGAATAAGAGAGAGGGGGAGAGAGAGAAAGAGAGAGAGAGAGAGAGAGAGAGGAGAGAGAGAGAGAGAGAGGAGGGAAAGGAGGGGATAGGATACCTTGGCGGTTAGAGATTGATGTTAGGCCATTGATGTGTGCCGGTGGGAACAGATGACAAAATTTACAAAACCGCATACACACGGGGACTAGATGTAAAGAAAAAAGCACATGAGTGCTTATTCCATTAACCTCGATATAAAAAAAAATTCATCTGAGCGCTTTGATTTGTTGCTTTACAAGATCAGCGCTATATAAATTCCATACATTATTATTATTATTATTATTATTATTATTATTATTATTATTATTATTATTATTATTGTTGTTGTTGTTATTATTATTATTATTATTATTATTTGTATTACTATCAATTACGGCGCATAAGCGCAATTCGCAAGTATCTGTCCACTGATGCAACTTCCAAGCTTGTCACATCTCTCATTCTTTCACGTTTAGACTACTGTAATTCTCTTTTGGCTGGCCTACCAGCATCATCTATCCACTCTCTTCAACGCATACAAAACTCTGCAGCTCGACTGGTCCTAAGAAAGAAAAAATCTGAACACATCACTCCTCTTCTGCGATCTCTTCACTGGTTGCCTGTCTCACAAAGACTGGAGTATAAGATCAATACCCTCTGTTTCAAATGTCTCCACAAATCTGCACCCTCTTATCTCTGTAACTGTCTTCACCTGTACACTCCATCCCGTTCCCTTCGTTCAGCCGCAGATACTTTGTGCTTTCGAACACCCAGATTCAAACAAACCACTGTTGGCCGTCGCTCCTTCTCTGTTTCTGGTCCATCCACCTGGAATGACCTCCCTCTTTCACTTCGTCAAAAGCCTTCACTTGATTCCTTCAAATCCAGCCTCAAAACACACTTATTTCCTACCTGAGACTTTCCCCCCACATATCTGTCCCTAATTTTCAACAGCATCTTTCACCTTCTAAGTGTTGTTCCGTGTGTGTGTGTGTGTGTGTGTGTGTGCGTGCGTGTGCGTGCGTGTGCGTGCGTAGTGCGCGCGCATGGATTTGAAATCTGTTGCTCATTATGTTTAAGGAGAGTTGCATGCCTGTAAATGATTGAGTGCAAGCGCTTCGATTTGTTTGTTTTTTACAAGATTCAGCGCTATATAAATTCCATATATTATTATTATTATTATTATTATTATTATTATTATTAATTGCGCTCGTGATCTTCTGACCTGGGTTCGAATCTCGTTCAAGAGGATTTTTCATCTGGAGTTAACATCAGTGCAGACTTCACTCCCCCAAAAAGTCCACATAGACTATAAACCGAGATCCCGTGTGTTAACGCACGCAGAACATCTTGCGCACGCGTTAAAACCCGTTCTGCTTTTTGGAAGAGTAGGCCATTGTGTGCCGGCGGGAACGGATACCAAAATTTACAAAACTGCATACACACGGGGACTTGAAGTAAAAAAGCACATGAGTACTTATTCCATTATCCTCAAAAAGAGGTAAAGAGAGAGAGAGAGAGAGAGAGAGAGAGAGAGAGGGGGGGGGGAGGGGGGAGCAATGAGAGAGGAAAAAATTAATGAGAGAGAAGTGCGCGATTGTGTGTGTCTGTGTGTGTTTAAGTAAGCGCGTGTCTGTGTGTGTTTTTGGGTGTGCGTCGTGTGTGTATTGTTGTTCTTGTTGTCTTCAATTTAACGTCTGTTCACTCTAAGTGATAGACGAGGGAAATAGAAAGTGTTATGGAAGTAAAAGAAGGGAGAGAAGGAGTGGAAGGAGAAAAGGTTGTGCTGTGTATGTGTGTGTATGTGTGTGTGTATGTGTGTGAGTGAGTGTGGGATGTGTTGTTGTGTGTGTGTGTGTGAGTGTGTAGACACCTTTGTAAAGATGTAGGAGGCTGCTTAACATCTTATCTTTTGATCTTCCTTGCGTCACGCGAAATCTAATTTAAGTTTCCAAAACAGTAACAAATAAACTCAGTTACACTTTCCAAAAGGAACAAGAACTAATCAGATATCAATAGAACTGAAAGTTACACACACAAAGTGTGTGTGTGTGTGTTGTTTTGTTGTTGTTGCGCACGCGTACTTGTGTGTGTGTGCGTGCGTATGTGTGCGTGCATGTGTGTGTGACTGTGTTTCTGTGTCTGTGTCTGTGTGTGCTTGTGTGTGGGCGTGCGTGCGCGCGCACGCTTTTGTGTGTGAGCGCACGCGCGCGCGCATAAACGTGACCGGTGTGTTCGTGAGCGTGTGTGCGTGCACATACTGTACGTGCATGAGCGCTTGCCTGTGAGAGCGTGTGCATAGATCCGTATGTGCGTGCATTAGTGAGATCTTTTAAAATTACTTCTACAACCAATTTGCTGGGTCGTTCTAGAATACTTTACACACAACTTTGAGAGATAATTGTGCACCCTTCTTGTTAGCTTGTTGGGTGTTGTTGTTGTTGTTTTTCTTCTTCTTGTTCTTGTTTTTTCCATTGTTTGCCGCCTCTTTCGCTGAAGCACAGCAAGTGGGTTAAAACATTTTAGCTAAAGGCTTCTCTCTCTCTCTGTTATCAAGTGAGAAATCTTGGCCATTTGCATCAGTTGCAAGTTGTCTTCGTTCATTTTCTTATCTGTGAAGCGTAGAGAGGTGCAGATTTCCAGTGAGATAAGATTCCATCTTGTAAATATTTGTTTACTTGTGTGTCTGGTTAATGTCTGTTTCGTTTGTTCGGAGATTTTGGTTGCTTGTTTTTGCTGCTAAAGCTATCTGTTTGGGTTTTTTTTGTTCGCTTCCTTGTTTGCATGTTTGTACAGGTGGCAGCTGTAGTAGGCCACAAGAATATCTATTTATTCTTAGACCTGTAATAGACACTTCTAAATTATGGGAAATGTTTTGCTGATAGGCACCAACAGAGGATGAGTGAGGTTTCAATCACTGCCGGGACCTCTGAAGAGTGCTCAACCAGGAGCCGAAACTCGACTCAGGTCAGGCCAAAGGCATGGTCCTTACTCAACAGTACCTCAAATGCTGCCCTTAAAGATTTTATTTTGATCTTGTAGTAGGCTTTTTTCTTTTTTTCCTCGAATCTGTCAAAAATCACCTTTTTATGATGAAAATGAAGTTGTAACTAGTTACCTGCGCTTGTTTTCCCCACTATTTTTTCTCCATTATATATATATATATATATATATATATATATATATATATATATATATATATATATATATATATACGGCCAATGACACATTTAGATATCTATGTCATTTAGATATCTAAATATCTTTGAAAGGATCAGGGGGTGAAACGCTCATGGTGTTAAGCTTCTCTGCTTCCTCTTGCAAGCATCAATCACTTAACATCTTATTTGCAATGAAGAAAGAGACGGAGAAGCCAGTATCAAGCCCATCAGGTTAAAATTAGAACCAACAAGGAGAAGATAGAACTGCTGATAATTCTTCGATTGATGGACTGAAGACTCCGTACCTAAGGATAACTGACACACTAAGCTAACGGCTTTCTCTCCGGATTACAGCAGAGCGAAGGGAGGAAGATGAAGTCACAGAAAACCATTGACCTACTGATCTGTAAGGTGGTAAAGAGTTATGTCATTCTCCAAAAATGTGTGTGCGTGAGAGAGAGAGAGAGGAGAGAGAGAGAGAGAGAGAGAGGAGAGAGAGAGAGAGAGAGAATGAGAGAGAGAGAGAGCGAGAGAGGGAGAGAGAAGTAAATGAGAGAGGGAGGGAAAGGTGGGGGAGAGGGAGAGAGAGGGGGAGAGAGAGACAGACAGACAGACATAGAGTGTGTGAGAGACAGACAGACAGACAGACACAGACAGACAGACAGACAGATAGATAGATAGATAGATAGATAGATAGATAGATAGATAGATAGATAGATAGATAGATATGTGGGTAGGTAAGTAGGTAGATAGGTAGATAGATAGACAGACAGTAAGAGAGGCACAAAGACAGAGAGAGAGAGGGGGGAGGGAGGGAGGAAGACAGAGAGAAAGGAATAGAGGGAGAGAAAAAGAGACCGGGATAGAGCAAAGGAGAGAGAGGGAGGGAAAGATTAAGAGAGAGCGAGAGAGAGAGAGAGAGAGAGAGAGAGAGTGCATGCGCACGCACACATGTGTGTGTGTTTGCGCGCGCGGTGTTGGTTTATTTTATTGTTTCTTTTATATCTCTGCTGAAGTCTTGTTCAAGTCTATAGAATGTTTCGTCACATTTTAATCTTGCTTGCGTCAAAAGGAAACTAATTTGAGCTTGTACAATAGCAACAAAGAAGTACAGTTCAAATCCGTGAAAAAAAATCAACATCTGCTTACATAATAAGTGAACTAAAAGTTGTATAGAAAGGAATAAAGAAAAAGTCGCGTTTGCGCGCACACACACACTCACACACAATCACACACGCGCACGCACACACACACACACACACACACACACACACACACACACACACACACAATATCCCCTTAAAAGAACAGACGTAAAGCCAAACACATACGTTCGCATTTTGGGGGTTGTTTCTGTAATAGATTTTTTTGCTGTTGCTGCTGCTGCTACTGCTGCTGCTGCTGCTGATGGTGGTGGTGGTGGTGGTGGTGGTGGTGGTATCCATAAGAAACAGATAAGTAATTGTACCTTTTTTTTTAAAAAAAGCAAATCCTTGGCCTCACAATAGTTCTATTGCTGATTTTCACTTTTCAAGGTGACAGAATTGTTAATATAATTGTATCTAATAACTTGAACATAAAACACACACCATTCAAACTAACACATAAATGTGAACATGTGTGGAT
>CM054141.1:48556515-48561515 GCA_028751875.1 Rapana venosa | reverse complement strand
CCCCGCCTCTCACTCTCCCCACCACCACCACCACCACCCCCCTACATAAAAACAGCATTTTCCAGCAATAAAAGCAAAACCTTCCGGTTCTGTTTATCACATGTTTACTTTAAGCTCAAGAGCGGCCCGTACACACACACACACACACACACACACACGTGCGCGGACGCACACACACACAGACGCAAGCACGCACACACACGCGCGCGCGCACACACATACAAACACGCGCGCGCACGCATGCATACACGCACACGCGCGGGCGCTCGCGCAATCGCACTCGTAACCGAGCAAGTGCGCAAGCGCTGCCATGCATACAAATTTACACAAACATACATTTACACATGCACACACATACCCAAGCATGAGACACACACACACACACACACACACACACACACACACACACACACACACACACACACACACACACACACGCACGCACACACACACGCGCGCGCGCGCGCATGCCACACGCACAAAGATAGAGAGATAGAGAGAAATTTATTTTTGTTTCAATTTATTTTGTTTTTTATTTTATATCCAGGATAATGGAAAAAGCACTTATATGCTTTTTTACATCTAGTCCCCGTGTGTATGCGCTTTTGTAAATTCTGTCATCTGTTCCCACCGGCACACAATGGCCTACTCTTACGAAAAGCGGAACAAGATTTAACGTGTGCGCAAGATGTTCTGCGTGCGTTCGCACACGAGACCTCGGTTTATAGTCTCATCCGAAAGACTTTTGGGGAGAGTGGAGTCTGTACTGGTGTTAACTCCAGGGGAAAATATCCCCTTGAACGGGAATCGAACCCGAGTGGTCAGATTGCGAGCGCAATGTTCTAACCACTAGGCTATCCCGTTCCCCAGAGAGAGAGAGAGAGAGAGAGAGAGAGAGAGAGAGAGAGAGAGAGAGAGAGAGAGAGAGAGAGAGAGAGAGATCTAAACACTGATACCACAGACAAAGACAGACTGGCAGATAAACGTATTAAAAAAAAGACAGGGAGTCGGAGAGAGAAAGAGAGATAAAGGCAGACAGACAGACAGGCAGCAAGGCAGACAGACTGACAGATAGACATACAGTCAAAGAGAGACAGAGAAAACGGTAGATACAGACAGACAGATAGACAGACAGACAGATAGACAGACAGGCAGAGAGAATACACGGGGCGGCAGGAAGGAAGGAAGGAAGGGAGAAAATGCCATTGAGGCATTTGCTGTCAAATAAAGCAACATAAAAGGTTCATTTTGTTTTGCCACATGCCGCCCCTGCATGCAGCCAACCCAGATGTTTATCATACACACACACGCTCCACATGCGCGAGCGCGCGCGTGCGTGCACGCAGGCACGCACACACAGAAATTCACACACAGACAGGGAAACACACACACACACTTACAGAAAGACAGACACACATACACACACACATTCATGAACACACACATATACATACACAAGCATACATACATGCACAAACGCACATGTGCACACACACATATACACACATGCGTGCGCACACACCCACCCATACATGCACAAACAAATCCACACACAGGTGCATGCACACACACACACAAATACACACACATACACATGCCACGAATGCCACACACACACACACACACAAATACACACATACACACACATGCACTCAGGCATGCACACGCACATACACATTCCCAACCAACCAACCAACCAACCAGCCAACCAAAGACAGCTAGAGGGAGTGAGAGAAGGGAGTGAGGATGGGGTGTGGACGTTAATGCAGTGTGTTGCAGACACAAAGGGAGCAGGCAGACTGACCAGCCCTCAGAGAAGGACCTCCACCCAGTGAAGGAACTCTTGTGCTGTCAGACAGACACTGGGGCCACTTCACTCCTGTCTTGCATGCCCTCATTTTCTTTGCCTGTTTGCTATAGTTCCTTTGCTGGGTTTCTCTCTGTCCATCAAAAAACAAAAAAAAACATGACAACACAACACTGTGTCTTCCTTTCTCTATCTTTCCCTTTTGTAGGTCTGTCTGTGTGTTTGTGGTTTACAGGTCATTTTGGTTGTCTATATCTGTCTGTCTTTCTTTGTCTCTACCTGCTCATTTGCTTGCTTGTCTGCCTGTCTGCATATCTCTTTCTCTCTCTCCCTGCCTCCCCCTCCTTATTTCTCCCTATATCTCCCTATGGCTATTTGAATGATTTATTTCATTGTATCCCACATAAACTTGTTTATCACTTTCTTGATTTATTTGTGTTGGTTTCATTCTGTTTCCCCATGAGGGCATGGTGTAAAGAAACCTATGGCTTATCCATTTACCCTCATTCAAATATTTGAGTTGGAGTTCGAGTTCCCTCTCTCTCACACACCAACCAGCCAGAAAAACCAGCTGACCAGACAAAGACAGAGATAGGGGTGGAGGAGGGGAGGAGGGCAGTATGGATTGTGGGCGGAAATTAACGCAGTGTGTTGCAGACACAAAGGGAGCAGGCAGACTAACCAGCCCACAGAGAAGGACCTCCACCCAGTGAAGGAACTCTTGTCCTGTCAGACAGACACTGGGGCCACTTCACTCCTGTCTTGCATGCCCTCATTTTCTTTGCCCCTTTGTTATAGTTCCTTGCCCGGTTTCTCTCTGTCCTTGAGACAAAGGGGGAAAATGGCAATACTGTGTCTCCCTCCCTCTCTCTCTTTCCCTTTTGTAGGTCTGCCTGTGTGTTTTTGGTTTACTGGTTGTTTTGGTTGTGTGTATCTGTCTAACTGTCTGTCTTTGTCTCTACTTGCTTGTTTGCTTGCTTGTCTGCCTGTCTGGTATCTCTCTCTCTCTCCCTCCCTCTCTCTCCCTCCCTCCCTCTCCCTATTTCTCCCTATATCTCCCTATGGCTATTTGAATGATTCATTTCATTGTATCCCACATTAACTTGTTTATCACTTTATTGATTTATTTGTGTTGGTTTCATTCTTTTTCTCCATGAGGGCCTGGTGTAAAGAAGCCTATGTCTTATTCATTTACCCTCATTAAAATATTTGAGTTCGAGTTCCCTCTCTCTCACACACCAACCAACCAGAAAAACCATCTGACAAGACAAAGACAGATAGGGGTGGAGGAGGGCAGTATGGATTGTGGGCAGAAATTAATGCAGTGTGTTGCAGACACAAAGGGGGCAGGCAGACTGACGAGCCCTCAGAGAAAGACCTCCACCCAGTGAGGGAACTCTTGTCCTGTCAGACAGACACTGGGGCCACTTCACTCCTGTCTTGCATGCCCTCATTTTCTTTGCCTCTTTTCTATAGTTCCTTGCCAGGTTTCTCTCTGTCCTTCAACAAGGGAAAAAAAATGACAACACTGTGTCTCCCCCCTCTCTCTCTCTCCCTCCCTTTTGTAGGTCTGTCTGTCTGTGTGGTTTACTGGTTGTTTTGGTTGTCTGTATCTGTCTTTGTCTCTACCTGCATGTTTGCTTGCTTGTCTGCCTGTCTGTATATCTCTCTCTCTCCCTCCCTCTCTCTCCCTCCCTCCCTCTCCCTATTTGTCCATATATCTCGCTGTGACTATTAGAATGATTCATTTTATTATATCCCGCATTACCTTGTTTATCACTTTATTGATTTATTTGTGTTGGTTTCATTCTTTTTCTCCATGAGGGCCTGGTGTAAAGAAACCTATGGCTTATCCATTTACCCTCATTAAAATATTTGAGTTGGAGTTGAGTTCACTCTCTCTCACACACCAACCAGCCAGAAAAACCAGCCGACCAGACAAAGACAGAGATAGGGGTGGAGGAGGGGATGAGGATAGTATGGATGGGGTGTGGGCGGAAATTAATGCAGTGTGTTGCAGACGCAAAGGGAGCAGGCAGACTGACCAGCCCTCAGAGAAGGACCTCCAGCCCCAGTGAAGGAACTCTTGTCCTGTCAGACAGACACTGGGGCCACTTCACTCCTGTCTTGCATGCCCTCATTTTCTGTGCCCCTTTGCTATAGTTCCTTGCAGGGTTTCTCTCTGTCCTTGAGACAAAGGGGGGAAATGGCAATACTGTGTCTCCCTTTCCCTCTCTTTCCTTTTTGTAGGTCTGTTTGTCTGTATGGTTGTCTGTCTTTATGTTTGTATCAATCTGTCTGTCTTTATATCTACCTGCCTGTTTGTATGCGTGTATGCCTGTCTGCCTCTGTCTGTCTCAGTCTATCTACCTATCTCTCTCAATTTTATCACACACACACAAACACATACACACATACATACATGCAAACATACAAACACCCTCCTACTCACACGCGTGCATGCACATACACACACAAATACCCACATACACATTTAATAATAATAATAATAATAATAATAATAATAATAATGATAATAATAATAATAATAATGTATGGAATTTATATAGCGCTGAATCTTGTAAAGCAACAAATCAAAGCGCACACACTCCCAACCAACCAACCAACCAACCAGCCAACCAAAGACAGCTAGAGGGTGTGAGAGAGGGGAGGAGTGTGGATGGAGTGTGGACGTTAATGCAGTGTGTTGCAGACACAAAGGGAGCAGGCAGACTGACCAGCCCTCAGAGAAGGACCTCCACTTCCAGTGAGGGAACTCTTGTCCTGTCAGACAGACACTGGGGCCACTTCACTCCTGTCTTGCATGCCCTCATTGTCTTTGCCTCTTTGCTCTAGTTCCTTGCCGGGTTTCTCTCTGTCCTTCAACAAGGAAAAGAAAATGACAACACTGTGTCCCCCCCCCCTCTCTCTCTCTCTCCCTCTCTCCCTCCCTTTTGTAGGTTTGTCTGTGTGTTTGTCTGGTTGTCTGTATTTCAATATTTGTCTGTCTGTCTCTCTCTCTCTGTCTGTCTGTCTCTAAACTCTAGTGCCGTTTGCTTGCTTGTCTGCCTGTTTGTTTTCCTGTGTATGTCTGTCTGTCTGTCTCTCTCTCATGCCACACATGCCTCCCCCACCCATAATGAAGTAAAATCAACATGACAGAGAGATAGATAGACAGACAGGCAGACACACA
>CM054141.1:48539015-48541515 GCA_028751875.1 Rapana venosa | reverse complement strand
AATATTACCCTCGGCAAGCGTAAATTAACAATAATCAAGCATTTTTGACAGGCTAAATCCAAATGAAATTTTTTTTAATGACTTACGCAGAACCCCCCCCCCCCTCCCCCAACTTGTTCAAGAGAAACAAAACAATGCTGAAGAAGGAATTGCATCTGGAGACATAAACAGAACTTCCAATTTCAAACTAAATCTTTAAAAATGAGCACAATCTCCCTCCACCAAAAAGAAACAAACAAAAACAAAACAAAACAACCAAACAAAAACAAAAAAACAAAGAGAAAGGGAATTAACAGAGAGAATCATAGAAAGGAAAGAAAAAAGAAAAGGAATTAACAGAGAGAATCATAGAAAGGAAAGAAATGAGAAAGGGAATTAACAAAGAGGGCACAAGAAGAAAAATAAAAAACAAAATAGCAAACACCCGGTTAAAAAAAACCCTGCAGGAAGTACAAATGGATATATTTTGAACAGGTAAAAAACGAAACAGAAAGAAAAATGTCTTGATGAATGACTCAAAGAAAATGGAATCTGTTACGTTAAAATAAAAAGAAAAGGTTAAAAAGCGAAAAAAAATTTTGAATGAAACTTATCGTTGATGCCAGACGCAACTGTGACTCGTAATATGAGTAGAGGCAGACGAGTCAGGAGCGAGGAGAGAGAGAGAGGAAGAGAGAGAGAGAGAGAGAGAGAGAGAGAGAGAGAGAGAGAGAGAGAGAGAGTCTGTATTTATTACCAAGGTTTACAGATAAGTATTGACATACTTTTTTCATCTGGTCTTTGCATAAGAGGGGATTTCAGATAAGTATTGACATACTTTTTTCATCTGGTCTTTGCACTAAGAGGGGATTTCAGATAAGTATTGACATACTTTTTTTTCACTTCTGGCCCTTGCCCCTACAAGTGGGGATTATCATTAACATAATCACAACTATTATTTCAAGCATTTCATAAATAACTTTGTCAATAAGATGAGAGTTTTTAGGCGCACAGGCGGCGATTGTGTGTTGTATGTGTGTGTTGTGTCCATTGGTGCCATAGTGGGGATGATAGATGATAGATAGACTAGATTAGATAGATAGAATAGATAGATCGTTAGAAGATAGATAGATAGGATAGGACGCCGATATGTTGTAGATGTTGTATAGATAGATAATAGTTAGTGATTAGTAGATTAGAGAGTGTGTGTGTGTGTGTTGTGTGTGTGTGTGTTGTGCGTTGTGTATGTGTGTGTGAGTAGATAGGGATAGATAAATAGATAGGTAGATATTAGATAGTGTGATAGATAGATAGATAGATAGATAGATAGATAGATAGATAGATAGATAGATAGATAGATAGATAGATAGATAGATAGATAGAGAGAGAGAGAAGAGAGAGAGAGAGAGGTGGTGTGTGTGTGTGTGTGTGTGTGTGTGTGTGTTGTGTGTGTGTGTGTGTGTGTGTGTGTGTGTGTGTGTGTGTGTGTGTGTGTGTGTGTGTGTGTGTGTGTGTGTTGTCGCGCGCGTGTGTGTGTGAAAAAGAAAATGAAGCTGCTTCATCAATCTACGTTTATCATTGGTTTTATCGTGTTTGTCTTCTTCTTTCCTCCACTCCTTTTTGTCTGCTTTTTTGGGTTTATTTGTGCCTTGTTTTGTTTTCTTGTCTTTAAAAGCTTGATTAATTTCTGACTTCAATATAGTGTTGTTTCTTTGTCCTTACTTTTCTTTTTATTGGGTACGTTTGTTTTTCTCTCTCTCTCTTTTTTCTTGTTTGTTTTGGGTTTTTTGGTTTGTCTCTAAAAGCTTGATTAATTCTTGACTGTAATTTTCAACCAGATCATTTTTATATATAGCTAGGGTTTTTTTCCCACCTTAAATAACGGAGTTTCTACCTTTCTGCGTTTTTCTGTTGTTCCCAAAAGGATACATTCATCAGAAGAACAATCGCCGTGGCTTAATTGTGAAATACGAATTTACATAAAGATTGTGTAATTTTGTTCCTGCGTGAAATCCAAAATGTGCAAGACAGGGGAGAGAAAAGGAAGGAGGAAGGGAGCAAATGGAGAAGAAGAAGAATGCCAAGAAGAATGTTAAGATGAAGAATGCCAAGAAGAATGCCAGGATGAAGAATGCCAGGATGAAGAATGCCAAGAAGAATGTCAAGATAAAGAATGCCAAGATGAAGAATGCCAAGAATGCCAAGAACAGTGCGAAGAGAAAGATCGCAGAGAAAAATAACAAGCAGAATGCTAGAAGAATGCTAAGAAGAATGCCAAATAGAATACCAAGAAGAATACCAAAACGAATGTCAAGAAGAATACCAAGAAGAATGCAAAAAGAAGAACACCAAGCAGAATGCTAAGAAGCATACCAAAACGAATGCCAAGAAGAATGCGAAAAAGAAGAATGCAAAAAGAAGAATACCAAGGAGAATGCCAAGAAGAAGAAAGTCAAGAGTACCAAGAGGAACGCCAAAACGAATGCAAAAAGAATACAAAGAGGAAGAAGAAAAACAGACA
>CM054141.1:48531515-48534015 GCA_028751875.1 Rapana venosa | reverse complement strand
GACAGACAGAAAGAAAGAAAGAAAGAAAGAAAGAAAGAAAGGTGCAGAGACACAGAAAAAGGTGGAAACGTGGACATACAGAGCCATAGAAACAGGGGGGAGACAGGCAAAGAAATTAGTGCATAAAATGCTGAGTGAGAGAGACAGACAGGCAGACAGACAGACAGACAAAGAGAGACAGAGAGAGGAGTGAGAGGCAGAGAAATAGGGGGTCACACAAAGAAATCAGTGGAAAAAATAAGAAAAAAAAGACAGACAGACAGAAAGAAAGAGAGAGAGAGAGAGAGAGAGAGAGAGAGAGAGAGAGAGAGAGACAGACAGACAGACAGACAGACAGACAGACAGACAGACAGACAGAGAGAAGGTAGAGTTTAGTCTATCTGGAAAAGGAGGCTATAAAGAATTATCTCAGTCAAAATAAAAACGCTTTAAAACAATGCTTTTTTGAGAAGGAATAATAATCTAAGACACGATGAAAGGATATCACTGCAAGATGACAAAACAGAATGTGCCATAACATAATATGTTTAATGAACAAATGTGCAAAATATTTGACAGTATATTTGCACACACAAAGATCCACTAACTTCACTCAAGATACACACACACACACACACACACACACACACACACATACACACACACACACACTTTGATATTGGCTGTGTCACAAAATCCCCAAGCCCTTGCAATAAACTGTTCTGCAATAAGAATGTATGGTATTTATATAGCGCTGAAATTTGTAAAGCAAACATATCGAAGCGCAGCAATAGAGTGTTGTGAGAAGGAGACAAAGAGCTGACAACAGACTTTGCAACATCAATTAACAAAAAATCAAACCTGTTAGTAGAGACTCAAACTGGGATACACTGCCAACACCAATGGACAAAGGATCTAATCAGTTTCTCTCCATGTCACTACGATTATGACGATTATGATGCCTTTAGTTTGTTTTGAATTTTTAAAAAAATTATAAATAAACGTTGCTTCATGTGATGGGTCAATGTGGGGTTTATGGGCCAAGGTTGCTGTGGGGAGGGTCCCATAACAGGTCAAGTTAAGTTCGTTAAGGGAAGAGTGCTGGGCGGGTAGTTGCTATTGTTTTCGGGCAGTCAGTGTTATGTGGGGGTTGTTTGTCCGCCAGTTTTAGCATTGCTGTTAGTTTGTGTGCTTTGTCAGCGTGATTGGGGATGAAATGTCTGTCCTTGGGGTGAGCTAGATCCGGTCATGTGACGTGTTGTTTATCAAGGAGGGGGGGGGGTGGTGGAGTTTTCTTTATAAAGTGAAAAGTTTTTATTTTGGAGTCCTGTCCTCAGCACTCTTAGGGTAAGGATACCCTAGTATGTAGGGGGTAAGTTGTCTGACCAGTTGCCTGCTTGTGACTTTGTATGAGTCTTCAGGTGGCACCTATGGCCACCTATGTTCTACGTTTACAGGCTGTTAGCTTTGTGCAAGCTCCAAGGAGGAAAAGTTGGCAGCAGTTGTTTGTTTTGTAGTGTCATGGTAATGTCCAGTTTTGTGTGATCTCTGTTATTTTTGCTGTTTTGCCCTTGGCCCTTCTTCCGAGGTTGAGAGACAGCTAGATCTATGTAGTCTGGTTATCCTGCTGTTTCCCTGAGTTGGTAGCTGTGTTGTTGTGTGTTGTGGATGTAGAGCTATTATTGTTGGGTTGGGGGGGGGGGGGGGTCCTGTGGTGAGCCTAGATGCTAGTTTGTGTGTGTGTGGGGGGGGGGGGGGAGTAACAGTTGGTGTAATTGTGTCACTGGGTGTTGTGATTGTGAGTATCTGATTAGTTTGTTTAGTGGAGGGTACCTGCTTGGTTCCCACCATGGTTGAAAATATATGGTTTGGTTGTACATCATTTGGACTCGGGACTTTTATCTTCATTTGTGGGTTTTTTATGTGGAACCAATTCTCTTGGATCTCTGTTTTGTGACTGATTTTTGTGTCAGAGAACTGTGGACTTTGCCTGTGTATTATTATAATTATTTTGTATGTGAACCATGAACAGTTGGATTTCCATTGTACCAGACACTACAGTTGGACGTTTATCTCCACATGGTTATTTTTATGATGTGAATCAATTGTATTTCTTTGGATCTGCGCTTTGTGACTGATAACCTGCCAGAGGACAGTGTGACTTTATCCTCGCCTTTGGACTATTATTAATTTCTTATGTGAACCCTGGAAGAGGAGAATTCTTTTAAGTAAGTGAAGCTTTTTCAGTGTGTTGTCATACTTGATTGTGCTTTGGCTTCTTTGGTTGCATAGGCTTGGTATTGTGTGTTGATGTTGGTATAGATCTTTTGAATTGGAGTGTATGAACAAGATTTTGAACAATTTGTGTTTATTATTGGACTTGAAGATGATGATGTTGATTGAGTTTGTAGTAGTGTGCAAGTGAATATTGTTTTTCTTTAAGTTTGAGTAAATGTTGAATGATTGCGTAATAAATGTTTAAAATAATTATTATGTTTGTTTTGTGTTGTCTGAATTAGAA
>CM054141.1:48516515-48519015 GCA_028751875.1 Rapana venosa | reverse complement strand
TCTCTCTCTCTCTCTCTTCTCTCTCCCTCTCTCTCTCTCCGCTCTCTTCTCTCCTCCTCTCTCTCTCTCTCTCCTCTCTCTCTCTCTCCCCTCTCTCTCTCTCTCGTCGCTCTCTCTCTCTCCCTCTCTCTCTCTCTCTCTCCCTCTCTCCCTCTCTCCTCTCTCTCCTCTCTCTCTCTCTCTCTCTCTCTCTCTCCTCTCTCTCTCCTCTCTCTCTCTCTCTCTCTCTCCCTCTCTCTCCTCTCTCTTCTCGCTCTCTCTGTCTCTCTCTCTCTCTCTCTCTCTCTCTCTCTCCTCTCTCTCTCTTCTCTCTCTCTCTCTCGTAGCATTGGGGCTGAGGGCAGGATACCAAGTTAGGTTGAAGACAATACAATACAGTAATCTGCTTCTTGTTTCGTTCTCTGTTTGATATTTTAAGCGGCCAGCGCTGGAACGATCGCTTTTAGTCTTGTAGCTGACAATGATAGACAACATGCTGGACTTTGTTCGTTCTGCATACAATCTGTCAGCTAATGTGTAACAAGTGAAGATGCTGTCTGTGTTATGGCCTTGTCCATTTTGAACATATGATATCTAACCAAGCACTTGTTTCTAATAGATCCCTTGATGGTTATGCGTATATGTAAACAGCTATATTTAATTACCTTCAGTCGCCTTCTCCATTCTTGACACCATATCCCATAAGTCCATGACTGTGGTATCAATGAAGATTTTGCATACCAGTTTCTTCACTCCCCAGGTCTCTTCCGTATGCAAATTGTTCACCAAGCAGTCACTTTGACGTTGCTTCCCACGTTTTCTCCTGTTGCCTTTCTCTCCATCCTGGCAGTCCTTACAACAGTCTGGCCATGAGTTCGTGTGACGTGCGATTTTAATCAATGCAAGTAACCATGCTGATGCACTACCTCAGCTGTCATTCACAGACTTCCAGCACTAACGGATAATTCAGTTTACAATCATCCCCATTGCCTGATGATCCAATCATGAAAGACCAGACAAACAGTAAATGAGGGGAACTGGATTTCCAGTCATTCCCACTGTCTGGTATATTTCAATCCACTGACTGGCAGCTTTCACCCCAGCTAAAGACCAGGTGAGCACTAAATGAAGCTGATTGAGTTTTCAGTCATCCCCATTGTCTGATGCTCCCATCATGCTGTCTACGACCCCTTCCTCTGACGGTGCAGGAAATCCGTTAAGTGCCTGCATTGCTCCTGGCAACACGAGGGGAAAACAGCTCTGCTGGAGGGGTACTGTCTGATGGAAAAGACAGGGGGACTTGGCTGACTGTTTTGGTGGAGAGAGGGTTGGGGGGGGGGGGGGGGGGGATCTGTATGCAACAGGAAACAGGCAGGGATTTAATGCATTTTGGTTATTGTCAGATTGCGTGTGTGTGTGTGTGTGTGTGTGTGTGTGTGTGTGTGTGTGTGTGTGTGTGTGTGTGTGTAGGTGTAGGTGTGTGTGTGTTTGTGTGTGTGTGTGGAGACAAGATACGAAAATTATGCTTTAGAATACCGTTCGTGTACTTTTAGGGCAGAAAAGATCTGTCATTGTTAGAACATCTTTTTGCAAGGAACAACTTTTTTCCCTTTCTCCGCCCCTCACCACCCTTTCTTTATTTGGCGTTTACAAACGCGTATCAGGACATTTCCTGGGCTTTCTATTATCACTATCAATATGGTACATTAATCTTTGTCAAGTATTATATGCCTTGTCTATGTTTTGGAACCAATCTGTCTTAAAACAGAAATGCCACTTCTACACACACACACACACACACACAATTTTAATGAGCTACTATCTAAACCTCAACACTCATTCTACTGACATGCAAGAGCTTAATTTTCCAGCGAAAGACCAGATAAACAATAAAACCAGGATAACTGAAGTTCTAGTCATTCCCATTGCCCGATGCCTAAGTAAACATACGCTGTATTCATTTTCAATCCACTGACGCGAACCTTTCTCTCCAGCCAAAGACCAGCGGAGCAATGAATGAAGATAACAGAGTTTGCAGTGGTCCCCAATGTCTGATGCTCCAGCCACGATGTCTGTGACCCCTCCTCTGCCAGTGTAGGATCTACCTGTAGTGCTTTAGTGCCATGCCTTCTGGCAACGTCAGGTGACACAGCTCTGCTGGGGAAAAAATCAGTTTTGATGGAAAAGACGGGATAACTGTAGAGTAGACTAGGGGCTGGTTGGGATGGGGGATGGGGGGGGGGGGGCGGTTGGGGTGGAGGGGTGGTGGGGGGTGGGTGAGGGAAAAGCTGAGATAGACGTACATGCAAGGGGAAACATGGAGAGAGTTTACGCATTGGGGTTTCTGTGTGTGTGTGTGTGTGTGTTTGTTGTGTGTGTGTTGTTGTTGCTGTTGCTTCGATTTTATATACATACATACATACACACACATATATATATATACACACACAGATATATATCATATATATGTTATATATATTGCATTAGTCAATAAACCATCCCCTGAGGAAGGCGCAAGCCG
>CM054141.1:48504015-48509015 GCA_028751875.1 Rapana venosa | reverse complement strand
GCATTCGTGCACGTGCGTGCGTATGTGTGCTTGTGTCTACCTGCCTTCCTGTCTCTGTGTCTGTCTGTATCTGCCTGTGTATAAGTTCACTGTTTGTTCAATGGTCATTTGAAAGGACTTATCCATCTCTTTTTATTCTGGCCTAAGGTCAAACCGTAAGTAAGCTTGGTATCGAAACTGTCAGCTGAAGATTCTCCAGTCCAATCATCCTAGCATCAGCACTTTTCACTGTGGTTTTTTTTCCCTGTGATTCCTCCCCCTTAACCCACATCCTCCACTTCTTTTTTCCCGTTCCCATCTTTTCTTTTCTCACACACTTCTGACTAACCTCTGCTCTTTACTTTTTCATCGCCCCTCCCTCCCCCTCCCTCCCTCCCTCCCTCCCCCCCCCCCCCCCCTTTCTCTCTCTCCTCTCTCTCTCTTCTCTCTCTCTCTCTCTCTCTCTCTCCTCTCTCTCTCTCTCCTCTCTCCTCTCTCTCTCTTTCTCTCTCTCCCCTATGTCCCATTTACCAGCAGCACTCCTATTCCTTTGAAAGTCATTCCAGTAAAGTCAAGAGCGCTGCAAGTCTTCAATCACTCGTAGTGTAAGTGTTCAAGGGATTAAAGTTACAAGTTTTAGGGAAGTCCATTGATCAGTCTCTATACCGGAAATCTCAGCTGAGACGTTACTATAATCACAGGGAGTCCTTTGTTCCTATCCTGTTTGAATACTTTTGGAGTTTTTTTCTGCTGGGCTGCCTCTTGTCATTGTGGTAGACCTTGTTGGGTGATGTCTGTTGTCGAGTACAACTTCTTAGTGGTGTCTTGCTTCTGCTTGTCTTCAGCGTTGGAGATCAGTGGTTTCAAAGGTGCTTAAAGATTCTGCGAAATTTCTTGTGGTTCTCTCTCTCTCTCTCTCTCTCCTCTCTCTCTCTCTCCTCTCTCTCTCTCTCTCTCTCTCTCTCTCTCTTTCTCTCTCTCTCTCTCTCTCTCTCTCTCTCTCACTCTTTTTCTCCCGCTCTCTCTCTCTCTCTCTCTCTCTCTCTCTCCTCTCTCTCTCTCTCTCTCTCTCTCTCTCTCTCTCTCTCTCTCTCTCCCTCTTTCTTTCGTGTACGTGTCTTTCTAAGTAAACATGGCTTTGGTGATGTGTGGTTAAATCAAGGTGTTGGTAGTGTAAATGGATTCATTCAAATTTTACGTCAACGTTTAATTGACAGCAGATGGCAAGATTGGGAGGATCACATTCAAAGTAGTGAACGATTTAGTCTGTATAGAACATTTTCTACTTCACATGAGTTGAAATTATATTTGACACTTGATATGGATTTGCACTTGACATATATTATGACCAGATTTAGATTAGGTGTGTCAGATTTGACCACGCATTACTTTAGATATAAAGACTTTAAGGCTAGTGATTTGATTTGTCCATTATGCAAAACAGATAAAGAAGACGAAGTACACTTTGTGCTATGCTGTCCAGCTTATCAAGATATTAGAGAAAGATATATAATGCCAAAATATTACCGACAGCCATGTGTTTTCAAACTAAGTCTACTCTTATCATCTGTTAGACACAAAGACGTACGGAATTTGTCTCTTTTTCTGTCTAGGGCATTTAAGTTAAGAGAAATTACCACGTCATAGTAATGATGTTTTGTTACATATTTATGACTAAATTATTCTGTTTATTTGATTTTTTACGATTTTGTAAGTGTATGTTTTGTTTATGTTCACTATCCCCTTCATGAGGGGCTATAGCCTAATGAATAAACTTTCCGAATCCGAATCCGAATCCGAATCTCTCTCTCTCTCTCTCTCTCTCTCTCTCTCTCTCTCTCTCTTCTCTCTCTCTCTCTCTCTCTCTCTCTCTCTCTCTATCTCTCTTTCTCTCTCTCTCTCTCTCTCTCTCTCTCTCTCTCTCTCTCTCTCTCTCTCTCTCTCTCTCTCTTTCTTTCTTTCTTTCTTTCTTTCTTTCTCTTTCTCTTTCTCTTTCTCTTAATGTCTTGTTGGTGTAAACTGATTTTCCTTTAATTCTTCGTCGTCGAACGATCAGACAGCAACTATGTCTCTCTGTCTGTCACATGAGCGAAAATGCATCACGCTGCCGTTAAGCGCCTGACAAGTCAGGCTCAGCGCATCCGACTTTGGCACAAGAGAGAATTGTTATTCTTTAAGTATTTCTGGGAAAACAAAAAAGGTAGGAGAATGGACCAAGAAGGCAGAAAATAGACAAGAAGGAGGTGACGGGAAGAAAAGCAGCACGGCAGAAAGAAAGAAAGTGATAGAAAATAGGGAAGTTTTGGCACAGAATTTCCAGAAGGTGGAGATGCTATTTCTACTTCCCGCGGGGGAATTGATGTTACAGTTTGTAGATGTTGCTGCCGCGGTGACAGTGATAGCGTGTACATCAATTTGTTTATAACAACCGTTTGATAGTAAGGACAAAGGTGATTAGCATGAAGAAAAATGATGACAAATCTTTGGGGGTTTTTGTCGTTCTCGACTATAATAATAATAATAATAATAATAATAATAATAATAATAATAATGATAATAATAATAATAATGATAATAATAATAATAATAATAATAATAATAAAAAATAATGATAATAATATATGGAATTTATATAGCGCTGAATCTTGTAAAAACAAACAAATTGAAGCGCTTGCACTCAAATTATTTACACGCATGCAACTCTCCATAAACATAATGAACAACATATTTCAAATCCATGCGCGCGCACGCACGTACTTACGCACGCACACAAACACACAAACACACTCACACACACACACAACACACACACACACACACACACACACACACACACACACACACACACACACACACACACACACAGACTCGCAAACACACTTAGGAGGTGAAGGATGCTGTTGAAAATTAGGGACAGATATGAGGGGGAAAGTCTCAGGTAGAAAATAAATGCGTTTTGAGGCTGGATTTGAAGGTGTCAAATGAAGGCTTTTGGCGAAGGGAAAGAGGGAGGTCATTCCAGGTGGATGGACCAGAAATAGAGAAAGGGCGACGGCCAACAGTGGTTTGTTTGAATCTGGGTGTTCGAAAGCACAAAGTATCTGCGGCTGAACGAAGGGAACGGGATGGAGTATACAGGTGAAGACAGTTACAGAGCTAAGAGGGTGCAGATTTGTGGAGACATTTGAAACCCTAAGGTTCCTCAATGGTGAGACTCTGCCTATACTACCGTGTTTGCCCATAGGCCCAGCGTTAGAGGAGCTGCACTCCGCTTCGGAGAGGATGTCTAAACTCGACGTGAGAGTGCATGTGTTTGTTTCTCTTTTTTTCAAAAAAACATTTTGGCATATGTTCCTACCAGCACGCATGGTCCTACTCTTCTGAGAGGCGGAACACGTTTAAACGTGTATGTAATATACTCTCTCTCTTTCTCTCCCCCTCTCTCTCTCTCTCTCTCTCTCTCTCTCTCTCTCTCTCTCTTCTCTCTCTCTCTCTCTCTCTCTCTCTCTCTCTCTCTCTCTCTCTCTCTCTCTCTCTCTCTCTCTATCTATCTTTCTCTCTCTCTCTCTCTCTCTCTCTCTCTCTCTCTCTCTCTCTCTCTCTCTCTCTCTCTCTTTCTCTCTCTCTTTCTATCTCTTTCTCCCCGTCTCTGTCTCTATCTCTCCATTCATCTATCTATCTATCTACCTACCTACCTTTCTATCTACCTACCTACCTACCTATCTCTTTCTCCGATCTCAAAACTCCAGTGTAATCTATTCTACATCTACCTAGTTTAGATCAATGTTCTTTCGAAGATTACCAAGTCTTTCCTTCATCCTGTAGTCCTGAGAAGCAGTCGTTAACTTGGTGCCAGAATCATTAGCTACACATTTTTGCCTCTTGATCAATGCAGGCATTACAGCATTTCTTTTTTTTTGGGGGGATGGGGGGGGGGTGTCTTTTTCCTATCCTTCTTTGCTGTCGCGTTACCTTTCTTCTACTGTCAATATCGTCCTTGGGGGACGGGATAGCCTCGTGGTTAGAACATTGCGCTCGCAATCTGACGACCCGGGTTCGATTCCCTTTCAAGGGGATATTTTCCCCTGGAGTTAACATCAGTGCAGACTTCATTCTCCCCAAAAGCCCTTCGGATGAGACTATTAACCGAGGTCCTGTGTGCGAACGCACGTAGAACATCTTGCGAACACGTTAAATCCTGTTCCGCTGTTCGTAAGAGTAGGCCATTGTGTGCCGGTGGGAACAGATGACAGAATTTACAAAACTGCATACAGACGGGGACTGGATGTAAAAAAGCACATAAGTGTTTATTCCATTATCCTCGAAATAAAAGAATAAAATAGAAAATATATCTGTCTGATCCTACATCTTTTCTTTTCCTACAGTCAAGTACTCATTCATTGTACAGTCATGAAATTAGAGTGTGTGTGTGTGTGTGTGTGTGTGTGTGTGTGTGTGTGTGTGTGTGTGTGTGTGTGTGTGTGTGTGTGTGTGTGTGTGTGTTGTATTGTGATGTGTGTTTTGAAGCGTGTGTGTGTGTGTGTGTGTTTGTGTGTTGAAGTGTGTGTGCGCGCGCGCGCGCGTGTGTGTGTGTGTGTGTGTGTGTGTGTTGTGTGTGTGTGTGTGTTTGTTGAAGTGTGTGTGGTGTTGTGTTGTGTTTTAAAGTGTCTGTGTCTATGTGTCTGTGCTTGTGTATATGCATCTATCTGTGTCTGTATCTGTGCCTGTCTGTTATCCTTTAACATTCTACCAGAGTATGTTATATCTATATTTAGATGAACAGTCTTTTAGAGCTGCACAGTCCTCCTTTCTAACGTTATCCTTGTAGTTCTAAGAAAAAATCTGTATGTCCAGTGCCAGAATCACTAACTACAGATCAGGCCAGTCTATCAATTCCGACATCAGAGAGAGTGGGTTCTCCCCCCCCCCCCCCCCCCCCCCTGCTCTCTGTCGTCCCCACCCCCACATCCCCTGTCCCCTAGTTCTGCTGACCCTCACTCCTCCTTCATCCATTCCCTTCA
>CM054141.1:48481515-48484015 GCA_028751875.1 Rapana venosa | reverse complement strand
CCATCGCCTTTCATGTGTATGATGTATGCGCCTCTACTAATGTTCTCTCTCTGTGTGTCTCTGTGTGTCTCTCTGTGTCTCTCTGTGTCTCTCTGTCTCTGCCTCTCTCTCTCTCTCTCTCTCTCTCCTCTCTCTCTCTCTCTCTCTCTCTCTCTCTCTCTCTCGTTCTATCTATCTACCTATCTATCTACCTATCTATCTTTCTATTTGTTGTTTCCTTTACAAAACAACTAAAAAATAATGTGATACTGCCAGGTTGTTCCTGTCCTTCCCTTACTCTCACTCAAGAAGTGATGCAGCACAGAACTGATGGCTGTGATGTGCAAAGCGGAGTGTCGCAGGGACAGACATCTGGCGTGTCTGGAGGTCAGAGGCTTGTCTGATATCTCTTATTTATTTATTTATTCATTCATTTATTTATTTATCTATTTATTTATTTATTTATTTATACCACTTTAAGTCAAGACAGATTACTCTGCGTGAAATTCGGGTTGCTCTCCCCAGGGAGAGCGTGTCGCCATAAGAGCAGCGCCACCCATTTTTTTTTCTTTTTCTTGTTTGCAGCTTTATTTGTTTCCCTATCAGAGTGGCTTTTTTCTACAGAATTTTGCCAGGGATAACTCTCTTGTTTGCGTGGGTTCTTTTACGTGCGCTAAATAATTATGTGTAACAGACGGGACCTCGCTTTATCGTCTCATCTGAAAGACTAGCGCCCAGACTTCCACTCATAATCTAATAGATGGGGGGAAAGTTTCGAGTCGAAACGGGATTCGAACCACCGCACACTTCCGACCCGGACTTTTCGCTTTCTAGACAGACGCTTTACCTCTAGACCACAGATCCATCGATCTCTTGTCTGGAATCATGGCGTGGAGACGGTTGATTTCCTTTTTCTTTAATTTTGTAACATCTCGTTTTCTAGATATTGATCAAAAATGTTTTACAGACGCGATAGTTCAAATAAAGAGTAAAGACTGCAGACAAAGAAAGGGCCAATCACACCCCTGTCTGACAACTGAGATGGATGAAAGTGTTCCTGAGATGAAATAGTAGAAGAAAATAGAAAAAAAAGACAGAAGAAGAAGAAGAAGAAAAAAGGAAGAAAAAAGAAGAAGAAAGAAAGGGCAAAGAAGAAGAAAAAGAAGAAGAAAAGAGAAGAGAAGAACGAAGAAGAAGAAGAAGAAAAAGGGTAGGAGAGGAGGAAGAAAGAACAGCATCAGAAGAAGAAAAAGAGCAAGGGGGAGAAGGAAGACCAGGAAGAGGAGGAGGGGAAGGGAAAAAAGGGCAAAACGACATAAAAGAACCCAAAACTAAAGCAAGAAGAATAAGAAGAAACCATCATCGGCAATTTTGAACAGCACATAGAATGACAGACCTTAAGCCGAAGGACACACATAAACAAGAGAATCAGCACTGCAGTGTTCACACAAAAGACTGGAGGTTTCAAAGCATGTTAAACGTGGTAATGCAACACCATGATCTACGTCTTCTCTCTGTCTCTCTCTCTCTCTGTCTCTCTCTCTCTCTCTCTCTCTCTCTGTCTCTCTCTCTCTGTGTCTGTCTCTCTCTCTCCCTCTCTATCTCTCTCTCTCCCTCTCTCCCTCTTCTCTCGCTCTATCCCTCCACCTCTCTTGCTGTCTGTCTCTCTCTCCCTCTCCCTCCCTCTCTCTCTCACTCCCTCCCTCTCTCTCTCCCTCCCCTCTCTCTCTCTTCCCTCTACCTCCCTCCCTCTCTCTGTCTTTCTGTTTGTCCCCCTCTCCCTCCCTTTCCCTCCCTCTCTCTCTCTGAATCTTTCTCCCTCTCCCTCCCTCTCTCTCTCCCTCTCCTGACCCCCTCTCTCTCTTCCTCACCCTCCCTCTCTTTCTCTCTCTCCCTCTACCTCCCTCTCTTTCTCTGTCTGTCTGTCTGTCTGTCGCTCTCTCTCTCTCTCTCTCTTCTCTCTCTCTCTCTTTTCATCCTCTCTCTCCCCTCTCCCTACACCCTCTCTCTCTGTCTCTCCTCTCTTCCTCTCTCTCTCTCCCTCTCCATCCCCCCTTCTCTCTCTCTGTCTCTCTCCCTCTCTTCTCTTCTCACTCCCTCCCTCTCTCTCTCCTCTCCCTCCTTCTCTTTGTCTGTCTGTATGTCTCTCTCTCTCTGTCTGTCTGTCTGTCTGAATGCAATTACCATGGGAACTGGGGTCTCTTTTTATCCCTTTTGGCTTCCATTTTTAAGAACTGCAGAAGATATTTCTGTGCGTTTCTGAATTTATTTTGCTACTTTCGGTTAGTTTAATATATGCCTCTCTGCCACGTGCGTGCGATCTTGGGCATTTAATTATTTTGTCAGTTATCCAGTTGCTGATGAATACCCTGGGAGAGCGGGGCGGGGGAGGGGGCAGGCCTGGGGGGGGGGGGTGTTCTACTGTTACAGTTTTTCAAAAGATTAAAGTTCTCAGATTCGTCAGCCTCATGCTGTATTGCTACAAGCTAAAAGGTAGCCTACGGTATGTTAATGATCATCT